>CM065697.1:20554684-20567184 GCA_017654935.2 Phymorhynchus buccinoides | reverse complement strand
AGAAGAAGAAATGAGCTTCAACAGAAAACCAAGAACAAGAAGACGACGAATAGGAATGTGTTCGGAAATAATTTAAGGGGAGTAATTCCTTGATGTGTGGGAGTGACCTTGCCTAATTCAATCGCTCTACGATCAGGTAGATCCCCAGCTCTCGCCTCGTGTGTTTGAGCAGACATACAGTACTTTGAACACCGTGCGTCATTCTAAAATTGATGTCATTTAGTATGTTTACGTCACATTTTGCAAGTTCTGTCAGTTTTGTGGCTACAGGCTACCCCTCATTTTTTTTTCCTTCTAAAAAAATGTTTTAAAGTCGCTGACTCGCATCCTGCGCGGTTTCAAGCTTCGACGCCATGGTTGCTATGGTTTTGACCGAGTAAGTCCAGGTAAATTAATCAACTCTAATTTTCAGGAAGTGCTCTCCCCTAGTTGTTTGTTTTCCCGAAAATCATCTATTCGAAAATCGTTATCACCCAAACAGTCACAGTCGTTTCCGTTGACACACACTAGTGACACATTACTCTATATAACACCGTCGTTATTTTACTGATAAGAAAACTACGTTGTACACCAACACAGCCGTGTGTAAAATCGATTATCAACGGTAAAGTGAGTCACGGACTCGATGGGTTTTCTGTACCTACTTAGTGTCATACCCACACTGACCGTATCAGTCAACAGGTTCAAGTGGTTTGTTTGTGTGTTATCACGACTCTCTGATTTACCGAGTCAAGCTTGATATTCTGTCTTATAATATAGGAAAGACAAAAAAGAAAGCTGTAAGAAAGAAAGAAAAATGATCTGATAGTGCTAATAATTTGAAACTTGAAACGCACGTTTACGCTCTTTTTTTTTTTTTTTCTCACAACTTTTTTTTTTTTGAAACGGTGTCAATAATGTGCATGTGAAAGGGGTGGGTGGGATGAACGGCGTGAGCTTTTCTCTCTTTTTGTTCGTATTGTTTTGTAATAATGTGGTGTTGTTTGTGTGTGTTTTTTGTTCTTGATTGTTTTCTCTCGTAATATTTGTAAAGCGCTCTGAGGATGATTTCTTATCATCGAAGAGTGCTATAGAAGCTTTATTTATTATTATTATTATTATTATTATTATTATTATTATTATTGTATATGGCCAGTGCAAGTAGGGTTATTAACGCCCTTGACGGCAACAGTTAAGCCCTTGTTGATCAGTATCCAAAAGGGCATTCACTCTTGCAAAAGGCAGCCATTAAGTGGCCTCAAATAGGGTTATTGGCGAGAGTTATTCCCTTGTTTGGTCAGTACTCAACCATCTTCCCCCGCCCACCAAGGGCATTCACTCTTGCAAAATGTGTTCTTTGCAGTGGCCAATAGCTTGACGCTTAAAGATACTAACTGTTTCAACGATTGACTTTTGCTTTTCTTCTCCAACAATTAGTACATATGATTATGATGTCTTTGTGTGTGACTCTGGATTAATTCTTTCCCAACCACTCTTTAAATCAAGCAATCATTAATTAGTGGTGCTGCACATGCGGCGACGCGCTCTCCTGGTGGGAGCAGGGTGACTTTCACAGAGATGTGTCTCTGTGACTCTGTGACAACTATGATACAAATGTACCAACAAATAATTCTTGATCGCGTTACCATTTTAATAACGAGTTCACCTCCTCCCCCCCTCTCCCTTCTAAAAACACATTTTGTATCAAGCTTTGCCCCCATCCCCCCCCCCCCCCCCCCCCTTTCTTCTGCCATAATGCACCCGTTGACACATACTTAACAGGTTTTTACAGGAAAGGAACTTGTTTTATCACTGACTCATCACAGAGCATAACCTTTTTTCTCTCTCTCTCTCTCACATAAAGGTACGATGGTATATGGCACGCGATTGTGGGAGATCGTATTTCAACGTGGATGACTTGTAGCGAAGGCTTGTCAATCGGTTGACAATGGTAAGATTAGCAAGTCTTTGGGAGTGAAGTCTAAGGAGGCAGGAAAAAACCGTGTTTCGGGTGTGTTTGTTGACTCGTTCTAAAACAGCTAGCCGTGCACACACTATTGGTCCTGAATGGATAGAGGAAAAGGGGAAAGTTCATACCTGTTGACTTTCCTTCACTGGCAACAAAAGAATCCGGGTGTGTGACTTGATTATGGCGTTCCCTCGCCTGTTTCATTAAAAACGGATTCCCACACCATTTCCTTCGCACCATACGCAATATCTCTGTGGAGTTAAACAAAGGTGTCTGTGGACTTAAACGCATCTTCTCTTTGTTTTGTTCTACCCCTCCCCCTTCTCTCATCCGGCCCCCCCCCCCCCCCCCCCCCCCCCTGTTGTTTCTATGGTAGACATGTATTATCTATCCCTTTTTTGCCCCCCCCTCTCTCTCTCTCTCTCTCTCTCGTCTCATCTCTCTCTCTCTCTCTCTCTCTCTCTCTCTATCTCTCTATCTCTCTCTCTCTCTCTCTCTCTCTCTCTCTCTCTCTCTATCTCTCTATCTATCTATCTATCTCTCTATCTCTCTCTCTTTCCTCCGCCATCTCTCTCTCTCTCTCTCTCTCTCTCTCTCTCATCTCCTCATCTCTCTCTCTCTCTCTCTCTTTCTCCGCCCTCTCTCTCTCTCTCTCTCTCTCTCTCTCTCTCTCTCTCTCTCTCTATCTATCTATCTCTCTCTCTCTTTCTCCGCCATCTCTCTCTCTCTCTCTCTCTCTCTCTCTCTCTCTCTCTCCTCTCTCTCTCTCTTTCTCCGCCCTCTCTCTCTCTCTCTCCTCTCTCTCTCTCTCTCTCTTCTCTCTCTCTCTCTCTCTCTCTCTCTCTCTCTCTCTCTCTCTCTCTCTCTCTCTCTCTCTCTCTCTCTCTCTCTCCCTGTGTATGTGTGTCTGTCTCCCTTACCTGTGCACCCTTGCACACCATCTTGTAGAAATGGGTGACTTCCCTTCCTTCCCTCCCTCTGAGTGCACGCTGGTTGAGTGATACATACACATACACATTATTTAGTAGGCCTTCATAGAAGACATTGTTGTTAACCTAAAAACAAACTATGTTACTAACCGGCTACATACACACGGCTATTGTTAGATTTATGTGTACTAACGGGATATCACCGACTCAGGATGGAGCGGTACGCACATCTCCCCCCCCCCTCCCTCCCTACCCCCCTCACCCCCACACCCCAACTAAATACTATGCTGCCACGCAAATTAACTGCGGGGGCGACTATTGTAATATAATATCTGCTCGGATGACTCGTAGCACATGCTTGTCAACCGGGTTTTATGAGGGTGGTGTGTTTGAGTTTGGGGAGTTACAAGGCCGGAAAACAGTTCTTCAGGCGTAGCCTACTACTTGACTGAGCATTGTGCAAAACAGTTTCACCGATACCCTGCTGACTTTAGGACCCCTGACCTTTTTTCATTGCAACAATGGAATCCGGGTGTGGGTGCTTTTTTTTAAAAATATGGCTAGACCACCCTCGTCTTCTTGCACGCATTCCCCTGCTTCTGCATGAATGAAAAATGATGCTTTACGTCCTCTCGGTCTGAAACAGACACATATGGGACATTTGTAAGTACAAAAGATGGTGGGAACGATACTGGAGGCAATGCCCGGAGGCAGTGCAACTCCAGTAAAGTCCCGATTTTTGAACAATACAGATAGGTGTGGCGGTAACCACGCCTCGGTTAAACCTCAACCCTGCTTCTGCATCTCACGCACGCATGCCCTTATATTCACGCACAGTTGACACACCTTAAGTTGTTGTTGCTGTTGTCTTACCATAATTATACACATACATCTGTATTGTTAAAAAGTCGGGACTTTCCTGGTGTTGCACTGCCTCCGGGCATTGCCTCCAGGATCGTTCCCACCATCTGTACAGTCTACTAATGTCCCATAATATGTGTCTGTTCCAGACCGGAGGACGTTAAGCAGAATTTCATAATTGCCTTACCCAGGCTTTAAGATTCCAGGGATCATCCCAACAGTCAAAACAAAACCAGAACCCGGGCACAAATATAAATTTATTAGATGAAAAGGGGCCGGGAAAGTTGCTCACCTCCCACACCCTAGAGAAGTGGGCTAAAGGCAAATTTTATATTTGAAAATTTAACACACTAAAAGTCTTCCCTAGAGACTTAGCCTTTTAACCCATTCCCTCGTCACACTAACCCACTTGGCTTGCAGTTATTATTTTTTAATAAGACCCCCTTCGTTTAACTTTAAGAGAGTCATTATCATTCACAAAAGACTAAAAGGCCAGCCACACGTCCGCTAAAATCGCACGACTGTACGATACGATTCGATCACGTGGTCTCGATGCGCCAATCCCATGTGTTCTTCGAGACCACGTGATCGAATCGTATCGTACAGTCGTGCGATTTTAGTGGACGTGTGGCTGGCCCTTTTAAGCCGTATTCTAATTGTCCAACGTTTCCATCATTGCTATAGTCAATCACTTAGTGTGTAGCTCTCGCTTTGCTATTGGCTCCAGCTTCAGGCTAGAGTCAACCAGTCAGGTATGACTTTTTATGTTAATTTACCCCCACCACCCCCACTAACCATTTTTGTTTTCTTTTGCTTTGTTTCTTATCTGGAACCGAGGTCCTCCTATAGGGAAATGTCTGGCACTCCCAATCATGGCCTACTTTTTTTTTTTTTTAAAGATGTCATTGATTTAGCGCATGAGTCATGCAATCTCTCTCTCTCTCTCTCTCTCTCTCTCTCTCTCTCTCTCTCTCTCTCTCTCTCTCTCTCTCTCTCTCTCTCTCTCTCTCTCTCTCTCTCTCTCTCTCTCTCTTCATGATGCTCATCTTGCGCGCGCTGCTTTGACAATTGTGACAATCAAAAGAAGATGGGTTTTGTTACGGATTGGGGTTTTTAATTAGCCCTCTAGTGCTCGAATGCTCATGAAAAAAAAAGAAATAATACGTTTCTAATCTGTTGTTTTGATTCATGTTTTTGTTGGTAAGTTATTGTTTTATTTGTTTTTCTTTCCATTGTACACTAATATTGATGTTGTGCTGTTTATTTCCATGCTTGTGGCAGCCAATATTATGTAATTGTAAATTGTTGGAGTACCTTGCATAAGCTCTAAGCTTGTTGTGCTCTTCTTATTTAAATTATGTGCTGCTGTATGTGCTTTATTTGATTAAATGTTGTTTAAACAAAAAAAAAGAAAAAGGGAATTCGGACCAGACCTGAGTTCAACATTTCTTTGTCTTTATTCGAAACATACTCTTAAATACCATTCAAAACTTCACTGTGAGGAACAAATAGCGTTATAATGAACATTATATTTAAAATATAAAAAAATATATAATAATTGTGCGCGTGCCTCTTTCGAAAATAGAGTAAAGGAAGAACATGGTTTGGTTCTAGCTAAAGAACGGCTCAGGTGATAGGCATGGGAAAAGAGCATCGCTCAAAGTAGGGGAAGACGGGGTAAAAAGCGCATGGGCGGGTAAGAAGCCCACCCCAGTTATCTCATGAAATGAAGCAAATTTCAGTCTCATTTTGCCCATGAGACGAGCGTTAATGTCTAGCATTCGTCTCATGGGCAAATTTAACTGAAATTTTCTTTATTTCATGAGATAATTGGGGTGGGCTTTTTACCCGCCCATGCGCTTTTTACCCCGTCTTCCCCTATGTGCGTGAGTAACAGCAATTCATAATAGTTATTTCCATTCGCTTGAAGTTGGGTTTTGTTTTGTTTGTTTATATTCTGCTAAAGAATGGGCAAAGATGCAGATTCAACACACCCCTCAACGTTTTGTTTCATTGCGGGTAAAGATATTCTACTATTAGCAGATGCATAGTTTTAAGGCAGAGCGCTCGGGGTACGGGCCCGTATCTCACACTCTCCAGGCTACGGGTACGGCGCTCAATCACGGGACGCATACATTGTGCGCAATTGTCTTTAAAAACTACTAACATTGACACTAACATGTTCCTAAACCTATTCCTTACCAAGATGCGTTAAATATACGAAATAAGACAATGCATTATTTTTGTTGACGAAAAATTCGACTAGGAAGAGTTACTATCCCTGAACATGGTCTGAGTGTTGCAAGAACGCCGTACCTCTAGCCACTGTGTATTTTTAATTGTTTAAAGACCCCCCACGTCACGTGTCACATTCCCTCTTATGCTAGGAAGATTTCTTAAGATTTCGCACGAGCTGTAAGAGGGAAAACCCGTGAAACCCGTCATTTCGACACGTGACGTGGGGGGTCTTTAAAGGGATGGAAACTAACTTTAAATACAGAAAACGAAGGAGGTTTATGCGCTCAAGAAAGGCAAGACTGCACAAAAAAAAAACACCGGAAAGAACCGAGAAAATGTGTGTGTGTGTGTGTGCGTGTGCGTGTGTGCGTGCGTGCGCGTGTGCGTGCGTGTGCGTGTGCGTGTGTGTGTGCGCGTGTGCGAATCTGCATCCTTCATTCTTTACCAAGAACTGTTTAGTTTTGATCGATTAGAGTTATTGAGTAAAAATTCAACGCATGAGAAGTATACAGGCGGAGGTAAGTGGTAGGGAGGAAGGGGAGAGATAGCGGGGGTGGGGGGGTGGGGGGGGTGGGGGGGGGGTAGGGGGGTGATGGTGGTGATTGGAAACGCTGGGGGCTTTGTCTCTCTCTTTGTGCTCTGCTTAGGGATCAAAAGGACTGTGTCAAAAGCAATCCAAAGAAGGGGACTTTTTAAGGACACTCAGTACGCAGTGAACTTTTCAAGTGTTCCTTTTCTTCTTTATTATTCTTCTTACACACACACACACACACGCGCGCGCGCGCACGCACACACGCGTGCGCAAGCTTCGTCAACTGGTACATCTTAAAATAGACACATATGCAGTCGTTGCTCTCTCTCTCTCTCTCTCTCTCTCTCTCTCTCTCTCTCTCTCTCTCTCTCTCTCTCTCTCTCTCCTCTCTCTCTCTCTCTGTCTCTCCATCTCTGTTTCTATACCCTCTGCATTTATCGCAGCGTATTTATGCACGCGTGTGTGCTTGTGTTTTTGTCAGTTGGCTGTTCTTGCTCAGTGTAACTATGTACATTCATACGAAAGCGTTTGTGCGAGTTTGCGACTGTCTCCACTGCAAGTGTTGGACTTGACCGCCATTGCTAAGTCTTCTGTAAACACTTGAGGAATGAAAGTAGTGACACCGATTTCGCTAAGCAAAGTAATATGACAAAGTACACTATTCTTATCTAGGAAAGATTTCTTGTGTGCCACGAACATACACGTCTGTCTTTTATACAGAACGGGTTTCACGTGTTTTCCCTCTTATAGCTGGAAATAAATCTTGTTTTGACCAAGTCTGACTCCCATATAAATGCCCCCAAGTTCAAACCGAAACATCGTTTTCAAGAGCAGCCTCAATTTGAAGTTGGGGACATATGTATGTGGGTCACAGCTACACATAAAAAACCAAGGGACTTAATCGTGGTGCGTCAGTGTATATATAAGTGACTTTAACTCTTGACTACCATTAGTTCCAAGACACGTTAGGTAAAGAAAGTAGCGACACTTACCCCAGATTTCGCTATAGATATCAAAAGTAAGAACTACCGGTACGCATAGGAGAGAGAAAAAACAGTCTTGTATAGGGAGGTAGTGGCTGCTGGATCCATTTTGGTAATGCAGTGTTTGGCCAGCGTCTTTCACGCCTGGCCGACCTGCGGGGTCTGAGGTCTGCTCGAGTCCAGCAACCAAAGCCTTGTAGCGACAACGTGGTGGACTTTGACTGAGAAAACGAAAGAAGTTTGGGTAACGGTAAAGATGCGCCCCCACCCCCCCTCTCCTCCATTTCTCGGTTCTTTCCATTTTTTCAGTCTTACCTTTCTTACTGCAGATTGAGTACTTCATCCTCTATCGTTTCCTATATTTAACACTAATTGTCATCCATTTACATAATTAAACACATGCATTCAATAATAGTAGAAGATAAAGGCAAGACGGGGAAAAACCCGCAATGAACCAGGACTGTGACAAATGCTCCGCGGCTGTTGTGTGTACTGCACTACATAGGGGGGGGGGGGGGGGGGGGGGGGGGGGGGGGGGGGGGGGGGGGGTTGGGGGGGGGGGGGTGGGGGCGGTGAGTTCTATTAGATAATGGCCTTTATCGTGACTGCGATTAATTATTAAAAAAAGCTAATTAGCTCAAAAAGTTGATAGGATACAGCCTAATGTTTGGCGCGCTGCGCGATATAGTATGACTAATAATATTGTAAGAAAAACAAATTATAACCAAATTTGAATTGTGTGTTAAAATTGGGGGTGGGTGGCTCGCCTCAATATAGTCCGCAAAATATGGGTAACTTAAACATTGAATGACTTCTGTAATTATTTCATCATTTAAAAAAAAAATTCTAACAACATTGAGAACACCCCCCCCCCCCCCCCCCCCCCCCCCCCCCCCCCCCACTTTCACTTTGCCTCTTGTATACGAAATGATTGACTTTAAAATCGAAAGTTGCTAAATACTTGCCCCCCACTGTGTATTACTTTATCAGGGAATTAATAATGCTGTATCTAATAAACTCCAAATCTTTTTTCTTTCTTTCTTTCCTTATGAAATATGCCACATGGCCCGGTTTTTTCTTAAGCACGGTCATGGTAGTTTTTTTATAAATATTTTTTAAGGCCAACAAGTGGAAGAGAAGACTGCCATGACAAGGGCACTCACAGCTAAACAAGTTGTTCACACGACCGTGTCTGTGTTTGACACAACCCCGGGGCATTAGACCATGGACTGGGGGAGGCTTTAGTTTTCTTTTCCTTGCCCGTGTTCATGTCCATTGTGCGTAACCGTCATTTAAGAAACATTGGGGGGGGGGGGGGGGGGGGGGGGGGAGGAAAAACAAAAGTAGAACAAAAAGTTGCAGAATGTGTTGTGTTTGTGTGTGTGTGGTGTGTGTGTGTATGTCTGTGTGTATGTGTCTGTGTAGAACGAGAGGGAGAGAGAGAGAGAGAGAGAGAGAGAGAGAGAGAGAGAGAGAGAGAGCGAGAGAAGAGATAGGGAGAGAGAGTAAAAAGAGAGAGAGAGAGAGAGAGGGAGAGAGAGAGAGAGAGAGAGAGAGAGAGAGAGAGAGAGAGAGAGGCGAGATAGTAGAGAGAGAGTGAGAGAGAGCGAGAGGGGGAGGTAGATGATAGAGAGATCGAGAGGGTGAGAGAGCGGAATTTTTTGACATTGGGGCGATACAAACATGGCCGGATCTTCAAGCGTATATTTCTGTCCTTGTTCTTCCAGTGAGAGAGAGCGAGAGAGAGAGAGAGAGGAGAGAGAGAGAGAGAGAGAGACGGGAGAGAGAGAGAGAGAGAGAGAGAGACAGACAGACAGACAGACAGACAGACAGACAGACGACACAGAGGGAGAGAGAGAGAGAGAGAGAGAGAGATGAGGGGAGGGAGAGAGACAGAGAGAGAGAGACAGAGAGGCAGAGCACATACAAAATATACATAACCTATTGTTCCATTCCTGTCATTCCTGTCCATGCCGCTCGTCAATAATTTGGGTGCTGGGACTCGATCATTGAACCGCGAGGACTGCAACAAAGCACAAGCCATTTCCAGATTGCGTACTGTAGGTTGACCGCTATTCACTTCAAACTACTATGGCTGCACTCCCTCTCACTGAAGTATTCCCTTTGGACGGGTTAGCTTTACTCGTTGTCTCTGCCCCTATCATAGTATTGCTGTCTGTCAATCCGTTTGTGTCTGTCTGTCTGTTTGGCTGTATGTCTGTCTACCTACCCGTCTGCATTATGTATCTGTCTCTGTTACGGGTTTTTTTCTTTTATAATCTTTCTGTCTGTCTTTGTTTCTGCCCATCTGTCCCTGTCTCTCGTTGCCTCTCTGTTTCTTTCACAACACACATACACACACGGATGCTTGCATACGCGCGCACACACACACACACACCACACACACACACACATGCGCACACACAGATGCGCACCCATATAAGTGCATGTATGCATTTGCATATACGCACTTGCTTTAACACACAGATACACTCTCTGCGTCGTACCCCCCCCCCCCCCCTCTCTCTCTCTCTCTCCATACCCACCACACTCACCCCAACACAAGCAAAGCCATTCACAGGGATAGTGGTTGTAGTTAATGAGTGGTCAAGACCAGTGTCAAGGGCTACACTAACCAAACAGGTAACCGGGGGGGGGGGGGTAGGGTGACTGGGGGGGGGGGGGGGGCTGGGTGGGGGGGGGGGGGGGGGGGGGGGGGGGGGGGGGGGGGGGGGGGGGGGGGGGGGGGGGGGGGGGGGGTGATAGTGACTGTGTGAATGACAGAATGGGAAGACAAATGAATGGGGCAGTGCGTTTTGCTGCTCCAGCTATTTTAGCCAGGTTGTCCATGAAACAGACATTGCCCCAGGCCGTCCCGGACGAGCCCCTCATCTCTTTTGTTGTCCCTCTGTTGTTACGGCGTGCTATCAGCGCCTCCATCTGTGCTTCACTTCACCGGTAGAGTGGAGCGACAAACAAGTGAGAAAGAAGTAAAGGAAGGTACAAAGGAACTGAAGGGGGCGTGGGGGATAGAAAAGAGTGAGAGAGAGAGAGAGAGAGATCGGAGAGGGAGAGAGAGTGTGGGTGTGTGTGTGAGTGTGAGAGTGGGTGTGTATGTGTATGTGTGTGTGTGTGTGTTAGTGTGTGTGATCAGTGTTTAGTGTGTGTGTGTGTGAGAGTGTGTGTGTGTGTGTGTTTGTGTGTGTGTGTTGTGTGTGTTGTTGTGTTGTGTGTGTGTGTGTGGTGTGTGTGTGTTGTGAGAGTGGAGAGAGAGAGGAGAGAGAGAGATTAAGAGAGAGAGAGAGAGGAGAGAGAAGAGAGAGAGTTGAGACATTGAGAGTTGGGTCAGTGAATAACATACTCACACACACACACTAGACACACCCCCCCCCCCAACATCATCACAGAGAGAGAGAGAAAGAGATGAGAGGATGGAGAGAGAGAGAGAGAGAGAGAGAGAGAGAGAGCAATTGAATGTAAGCAATGGTCTTATCTTCTTTAGGCTACTAACCCATAGAAACATGAATCAAGGAACAAAAAGATAACATACATAGACAATGATACCTAGACATATCAATTAGATAACATGCATCATATAGAGAGAGAGAGAAAGTGAGAGAGTGGAGATAGAGAGAGAGAGAGAGTGAGAGTGTAGGGAGAGAGAGTTGAGAGAAGGGGGGTGGGGGTGTGATGTGTCTGTGGGTCTTGACAATACGGGGTGTAAGATCTGTACGATGTCTGTCCTTGCCTGTTTGATAAGTTGTACTTCTAATAGATTTTATATTACCTTGCATATCATTGCGGAATCAGTTTTTGTGCTTTTAAGTGTGAGTGGGTTTGTGTGTGTGTGTGTGTGTGTGTGTGTGTGTGTGTGTCTGTGTGTGTGGTCTGTGTGTGTGTGTGTGTGTGTGTGTGTTGTGTGTGTGTGTAATGCGTGTGCACGCGTTTGTGTGTGTGTGTGCGTGTGTGCGTATGTATGCACGTGTGTGTGTGTGTGTGTGTGCGTGAGCGCTCGCGTGCGCGCGCGCGCGCTTGTGTGTATTTGCGTGCATATATATATATATATGTGTGCCTGTGTCTGTATGTTTAAATATCGCACGTGTGTATGCGTATGCACGTTTATTTCTGCGTGTTGGCGTGCACACGTGTCTCTGTGTGTGTGTGTGAGAGCAAGTGTGTGAAACGTACACATGCCAAGTCTGTGCTTGGAGGTAGAGAAAGGTAGTTCAAACATCATCAGGTCAGCAAAGCCTGTAGGATAAGATAGACTCTTCTTGTCCATGTAGAAAGCTAGGCAAACTTAACCAACCCTTTCACCGCCAAAGTCGCATTTTAGCACCACAGAGATTTAACACCTATGTCACTAAAAGGCATCACATTGGGGTCTATTATCCAAAGACCCTATTGTCTTAGTTTTGGGAAGTAAGGATAGACCTTATTTCATACATGTCACAGAAGAATCCCCAATACTGCAGATGGATTTTGTTCTCTACCCAGGTAAATTTAATGGAAATGTTTGGTTGAAATATGGCTGGCGGTGAAAGGGTTTTAGCCTGGTGGATTCTGCATGTAGCTATCTGTATTGCAGCCAACAAGCCTTTGTTTTGTCTTAAGCGGGAATCTTGTTGCTAAAAGGCAACATAGAAGACAAAACAACTGCACATAAGTTAATATAAAATCAGATGCGATTGCTGTACGTATGTTATTTTCAGTAATGATGTATACTGGTACATTATATGTATTGTTAAAAATTCGGGACTTTACTGGTGTTGCACTGCCTCCGGGCATTGCCTCAAGGATGGTTTCCGCCATCTTTATACCTACCAATGTCCAATATGTGCCTGTTCTAGACCGGAGAACGTTAAGCAGAATTTCATGTACGTATGACGACAACGACGACGTTGATGATGATGATGATGATGATGATGGTTCTTGTTGTTGTTATTATTAAACAGTTTTAGGTATCGACGATCTGCCAATGGTTTCTTCACATACCCGGGATCTCTTTG
>CM065697.1:20537184-20542184 GCA_017654935.2 Phymorhynchus buccinoides | reverse complement strand
ACCCAATTTGAACAAAAACGTTTAAAAATGCGGGGTTAGATTGAAGAAAGACTGACTACCCGCTGTAGGGGTAGGGGTAAAGAAGGAGGATGGGGGAGGGGGGGGGTTGCTGTGCTACAATGTGGGGGGTTATTATCGTCGGTGACACCGGGCATCAGGCAGGATGTAGACAGTAACGGAAGCGGCTAACTAGGGGGTTTCCAAGATTGATCAGCACCGGCTGCCCGTTTTGACACCCACCCCTCTCACGAACAGTCCCCCCCCCCCCACCCCCCCCCCCCCACCCCACCCCTCGGGACAAAGTGTGATAGGCGATGGAATCAGGGGGGTGGTGGTGGGGGGTAGGTGGTGGTGGTGGGGGGGGGGGTCCCTGGGGGGTCCTGGTGTGCTATATGGTGTGGATGTCTGTGGTGGGTTGGTTTGCAATATCATGCCCACCGGACGTGTCTGGGTGGAAGGGAAGGGTAGAGGGGATTTATTCCATCTTTCCGTGCCATGCCGCCTCTACTATCTCTTGTCTGAAATGATGATGCCACTTGCAGCGTCACCACACTGCTGCAACAAGTTCCCTAAGCTTGAAGTCTCAATCCTGGATGGATGGCACTAAATATCATCTAGAGATCGATGATATAATCTATCTCTCTCATATCTCTGAGTCTCTCTCGTCCCTCATCTAGCCCTCTGTCTCTTCTACCTATCGAGCGAGAGAGAGATCGGATAAAGAAGTAGAGCGAGAGAGAAAAAATAACGCGAGAAAATAGAGAGATATAGAGAAAAAAAGAGAGAGAGAGAGAAAACATAAGCGAGAGAGCAAGCGCTCTCTCTATCTCTCTAGCAGTCTCGATATCAGACAACATAAAAGATGGAGATCAAGTACTAGTCTCTCATCAGAGAGTTCGTCGAGCGTCCTAGATGACCCCACCTCTCGCTCCCTCTCTCTCTCTCTCTCGTCGCTAGCTCGTCTCTCTAGTCTCATGTCTTTCTCAATCTCTCTCTTTCTCCTCTCTCTCTCTCCTCTCTCTCTCACATCTCTCCTCTCTTCTCTCTCTCTCTCTCTCTCTCTCTCGCCACTCTCTCTCCCTCTCTCTTTCTCTCTCTCTCTCTCTCTCTCTCGTCCTCTATCGCTCTCATCTCTCCCTCTCTCTCTCTCTCTCTCATCGCTCTCTCTCTCTCGCTCTCTTCTCCTCACGACCACGCATCATACACACACATATCATCATTATCATCATCATCATGGCATTGGCCCCTGTTCAATACCAGAATGTCATTCAGTACCAGCGTATGACAAAACAAAACAAAGTTGACATAGAAGACTTAGGGCTTACCACCAACTGATAATTGTGCAATATTACCATCCCGAGTTTCGGCTCAGACTCGGTATTGCCATAACCTCCAGGATCTGATTCCAGAGCATTGAATGATGGTTGGTTGGTTGATGGTTCGTCCCATACGTGCCGTTTTGCTGCCGAGTGGACGTAAAACCTAACTTTGTTTGTTGTGTGTGCTAACTTGGGCAAGTGGTTATTTGAATACACTAAGTCAGTGACCCAGAAGGAAGACGGATGGAAGTGGTTACTGCTCGGCAGCAAAACGTTTAGGCACGTTCGGGGGTCTCACTCTGTGTGTGTGTGTGTGGTGTGGCGTTGTGTGTGGTGTGTGGTGTGTATGTGTGTGTGTGTGTGTGTGTGTGTGTGTGTGTCTGTGTGTGTCTGTGTCTGTGTCTGTGTCGTGTCATTGTGTGCGTGTGCGTGCGCTGTGCCGTGTGTGTGTGCGCGTGCGTGCGTGTTTTAGGTGTGTTGCTGTGTGTGTGGTGCCTGATGTGTGTGTGTGTGTGTGTGCCTGTGTTTTTGTGTGTGTTTTTTGTGTGTTGTGTGTGTGTGTGTTTGTTTGCGTGTGCGTGTGCGCGTGCGCGCGCTCTGTGTGGTGTGTGTGTGGGTGTGTGGTGTTTTTTTCTGTATGTATCTATGCTTGTGACCGGCTTCGGCAGAAACTCTCGGCAAGCTGCATACTACTTGCAAAATGCTGCTGCTGCTGCTGCTGGTGATGTATGGACTATGTGATGATGCATGCCTGAGCTGAACGAAACAGGGTACTAACTTGCCAGGAGGCTCTATGGGGACTCCCGACTTTTCACATACTTTAAAATTTTGTTTTATCGCCTTTTTTTTTTTTTTACATACTTTATATAATTAATCTTATATATATTTTTCGAAATCTGTAAGTCTGTCTGTCTGTGTGTCCCTTATGCACGGCCACAGTTCTCAACCGATCGACACCAAATTTGGTATCAAGCATCCTTGGCACCCTCCGAAGGTCATGCCGTCCTTACTTTTCGGAAACCTCCGCCAAGGGGTCGTGGGGAGGGGGGGGGGACCACACGCAGCTCGGATTTACTCCACGGCAACCCATGCATGTGAGTTGGGGGGGGGGGGAATGGGCACCCTCGAAGGGGAGGGGGTTTGAGGGAGGAGGGAGGGGGGTCGTGGGGGAGGGGGGATGACCCCTGGAGGGGGGTAGGACATTGGCGTGGGATGATCGGGGGTGTGTGTGTGGGGGGTGATTTGGTGGTTTTAGGAGGGTGGGATGGAGGGGGCCACAGTTTCTCAACCGATCGACACCAAAGCTGGCATCAATCATCCGGTGGGACCTTGGCAAGGTCATGCAGTCATTACTTTTCGGAAGCCTCCGCCAAGGGGTCGTGGGAAGGGTGGGGGGGGGAGACACACAAGCATCTCCACACGCACTTGCCGTTAGTTATAAATCTGAGCTGTTCGGGTTTGTTTCCTTTTTTTGTTTATTTGTTTGTTCTTTTCTGTCTGTCCCAAGGATCTCCCGAACCGCTTGACCGAATCGCTTCAAATTTTGTGTGGTGGTGTGTCCCCATGAGAGGAAGGCATCTGTGCAAAACTTTTTGCCGTCCTGACCTTGACGCTGGTGTATGACCTTGAAAACCGAAGATCGTTAAGGGGCCATAACTTCCACACCGCAGGTCCTAGAGTCTTGAAACATTGTCATGGATGTACTTTCGCTTATGGCCGTCCTGATGATCGCATACCAATGAAGGTTAAATGGCGTACAAATGAAGGTTAAGGTCAAGGTCAGGGAGATCGGTAGGCCTTGGAAGTGGTAGGGGTATAAAAATTGGGTTTTACTGTCCCAAGGATATCTCCCGAACTGCTTTACCGAATCGTTTCCAGTTTTGTGTGGTGGCGTGTCACCATGAGCGAAGGCATCTACGAATAAATTATCGCCGTCATGACCTTCAACTTGGCGTATGACCTTTGAAAACCGAAAAAATCTTTAAGGGGCCCTAACTTCCACACCGTTGGTCTTAGAGACTTCAAACTTGGCATGTAGGCTACTTTGGCTTATGGCCGTTCTGATGATGGCATAACGATGAAGGTCATGGTCAAGGTCATGGAGATCAGTAGGCCTTGGAAGTGGTAGGGGTAAAAAAATTGTATTTTCAGCCACAAAAGTAAAAATATAATATTTTTGCGGACCCGGCGAAACCCGTATTCAGCGGTACCGGTACTTGGCGTTACCGGTTCAAAGACGGGGGGCCGGGGGGGCTACCGGCACTAGTCGTTACCGGTACTAGGCGTTGCGCTAGTAATAATATTTATATATTAAACTAGCTTCACATAGCAAACGCATAGTCACGTTAGCTTAATACACAAGCATGGCCCCACGTACGCACGTCCTGAAAGTTATTAGATATCGTGCCTATGCATATGTGTGTGTGTCCGTGCTTGTGTGTGTGTGTGTGCTTAGGTGTGGTGTGTGTGTGTGCGTGTGTGCGTTGTGCGTGCGTGCTGTGTCACAGTTGTCTCTCTTGTCCGTCTCTGAAACCATACACAGCAGAAAGAGAATCTTGCTAATTCCAGAAGCTTGGGCTGGAATCTGTTTTAAGCAAGATGCCTTGCCCGAAAGAAAGCAACCGCGTGTCCCCCAGAGGTCAAACTAATGCCCAAAGCTGTAGCACTAAGACAAAGCTCAGTTCCTCTTAATTGGAGTGACCTAGTCATTCACTAAAGAATGAAACGTCAAGTGATGTGATCTAATGAAAACCACTGACACACACAAAAAAAGATTGTTTTACTTAAAATCACACGGTAGACAATCATTTCTCTTATCACTTTACTATTGACCCGAACTGAGGTTTGGTATCAGAGCAGAATTTAAGATGGAATCGCAGAGGGAATGTCCGGGGGGGGGGTCGGGGGGGGGGGGGGGGGGGGGGGTCACCGTTTTAGTTGTTTCTATTTTCTTTTTTACTTTACCATGGGGGGGGGGGGGGGGGGGGGGGGGGGGGGGGGGGGGGGGGTATGATATGTGGGTGGGGTCGAAGAAAGTGGTACCAGAGAAGAGGGGAGAGGGGGAGTTTAAGAATATACCCGTGATATAATTATAAAGTCGTGTCATCCTGCGTCAGTAAGAACTTAAAGGTCCAAATATTTGAACAAACTGTGATTGAACTTTCTTAGTGTGGTGGTGTGTGATGTGTGTGTGTGTGTGTGTGTGTGGTGGTGTGTTGTGTGTGGGTGTGTGTGGAGGCGGACAGACAGGCAGACAGGACAGACAGACAGTAGGGAGTTCTCATATATGGCAGCGCCGTCTGACAGTGACACACGACATGAAGTGGACAAAACACTTCCCCAGAGAGGGGGGCCCCAGCTGCTGAGTTAAGTAAGGTACCTCTCCACACATATTCTCACAAATGAGCACGCGCGCTAAAACCATGAGAAGGGAACGCACGCACGCACACAGACACGCAGGTACACGCACGCAACTACGCCGCGCGCAGGACTCCGCACGTACATATACACCCATGCGTACGCACACGCACGCACACACACACACAAACATACGCACACGCACGTACGCACGACACACACACACACACACACCACATGCACACTAGGAACCCATGCAACACACATACACACGCATGGCAAAGCGCACGCATGCACACGCACTCGCAGCGCGCGGGCATGCAC
>CM065697.1:20523723-20536684 GCA_017654935.2 Phymorhynchus buccinoides | reverse complement strand
TGTGTGTGTGTGGTGTGTTGTGTGTTGTGTGTGTGTGGGTGTGTGTGGGAGGGGGGGGTAGGGGTTAGGGGTAGGGAAAAGAGGGTGTAGAGTCGGTTTATGTAATACTTTCTAACTAGCGAAGCGGAATTCGCCACAGGCCACAAGGGTGGTTTTTATCTGTGATTGGGTGTCTTGGGGACACTGGCCCTTTTGGCGTGCGTCCCTTGTGATGGTTACTTGCTTATATGCCAGTCTGTAGTTGGGTCTGTTTGCGTTTGTCTGTCTTTGGTCCGGTTTGCCTTTTTGGTGTGTATTTAAGTGTGTCTGTGTGGGTGGTGTTTGTGTGTTGTGTGTGTGTGTGTGTGTGTGTGTGTGTGTGTTGACGTGTGCGTGCGTGCTGGCGCGTGTGTGTTGCTGCACATTGTGTGTGTGTGTGTTATCTGTTGTGTTCGCGCTCTGGTTTGTGTATGTGTTTGTGCTGTGGTGTGGGGTGTGTGCCGCGAGCGCCGCGCCGCGCGCGTGTGTGTTTTGTGTGTGGGTTTGTGTATTTTTTGTGTGCTTTCAACCGCTTCTGTCTCTGTCTCTCTGTCTGCCTTTCTGTCCTGATTTTCGTAGCGTTTTCTTCTTACCCTCTTGCAACGTTTATTCTGCACACCGTCCTGGACCACCCACAGAGAGAGCAGGAGAGAGAGCGAAGGAGAGCGAGAGTATTAATATCTAGCTAGAGAGCGCTAGAGTACGGGGGGGGGGAGAGGCATCTGGAACAGCAAAAAGTAGGCTAGCCAAAAACCCATTTGACAACCAACGTTTAAAATTGCTGGGTTAGATGGACGAAGACTGACTTACCCGCTGTAGTGTAGGGGTAAGACGGGATGGGTGGCGGGGGGATGTTGCTTTTGCTCCAAGTGGGGGGTATTATCGTCGTGCCACCGTGCATCAGGCAGGATTGTAGACGTAAGGAAGCGCAACCTATGGGGTTTCCCAAGATTGATCAGCACCGGCTGCCCGTTTTTGACACGCCACTACCTCTCCCGACAAGTCCCCCCCCCCCCCCTCGGGGACAAGTGTATAAGGCGATGGAATCAGGTGTGGTGTGGTGTGGTGGTGTGGTGGTGTGGTGGTGGTGGTGGTGTGGTGTAGGGGGGTCCCTTGGTGGGTTTTGCTATATGGTGTGTATTTCTGTGGTGGGGTTGGTGCATATCATGCCCTGGCCGTAGACGTGTCCATGGTGGTAGGGAAGGGTAAGGGATTTATTCCATCTTTCCCCGTGCCATGCCGCCTTCTACTATCTCTTGTCCTGAAATGATGATGCCACTTGCAGCGTCACCACACTGCTGCAACAAGTTCCCTAAGGCTTGAAGTCTCAATCCTGGGTGGATGGCCTAAACTCTCTCTCTCGCTTCTCTCTCTCTCCTCTCCTCTCCTCTCTTCTCTCCATCTCTCTCCATCTCTCCATCTCTCTCCCTCTCTCTCTCCTCCGCTCTCTCTCTTCTCTCCCTCTACGTCTCTCTACCCCCTCTCTCTCACTCTCTCTCTCACCCCTCTCTCTCTCTCTCTCTCCCCCCCTTCTTCTTCTCTCTCTCCCTCTCTCTCTCTCTCTCCATTCCTCTCTCTCTCTCTCCCTCTTTCTCTCTCTCTTCTACCCCCCCCTCTCTCTCTCCCTCTCTCTCTATTTATCTATCTATCTATCTATCTCTCCTCCCTCTCCCCCCTCTCTCTCCCTTCTCTCTTCTCTTCTCCTCTCTCTCTCTCTCTCTCTCTCCTGTCTCCCTCTCTCTCTGTCTCTCTCTCCCTCCCTCTCTCTCTCCCCCTCTCTTTCGCTCTCTCTCTCTCTCTCTCTCTCTCTCTCTCGCCCACTCTCTCTCCCTCTCTCTCTCTCTCTCATCTCTCTCTCTCTCTCTCTCTCTCCCTCTCTCTCTCTCTCTCTCTCTCTCTCTCTCTCTCTCTCTCTCACGCACACGCACATACACACACATATCATCATTATTATCATCATCATGGCATTGGCCCCTGTTCACATACCAGAATGTTATTCAGTACCACAGCGTATGACAAAACAAAGTTGACATAGAAGACTTAGGGCTTACCCAACCAACTGATAATTGTGCAATATTACCATCCCGAGTTTCGGCTCAGACTACGGTATTGCCATATACCTCCAGTATCTGCTCCGAGCATTGAATGATGGTGGGATGATGGTTCGTCCCATATGTGCTGTTCTGCAGCCAAGTGGACGTAGAACCTAACTTTGTTGTTGTGTGTGCTAACTTTGCAAGTGGTTATTTGAATACACTAAGTCAGTGACCCAGAAGGAAGACGGATGGAAGTGGTTACTGCTCGGCAGCAAAACGTTTAGGCACGTTCGGGGGTCTCACTCGTGGGGTGTGTGTGGTTGTGTGTTGTGTGTGTGTGTGTGATGTGTGTGGTGTGTGTGTGGTTGTGTTTGTGTGTGTGTGTGTGTGTGTGTGTGTGTGTGTGTGTCTGTGTGTCTGGGTTTCTGTGTGTGTGTGTGTGTGTTTGTGTGCGTGTGCGTGCGTGCGTGCGCGTGCCTGTGTTATGTGTGCTTGTGTGTGTGTGTGCCTGTGTGTGTGTGTGTGTGTGTGCCTGTGTTTCTGTGTGTGTGTGTGTGTGTGTGTGTGCGTGCGTGCGTGCGCGTGCGCGCCGCCTCCTGTGTGTGTGTGTGTGTGGTGTGTGTTGTGGTGATTTTTTTTTCTGTATGTTCTCTATGCTTGTGACCGGCGTCGGCAGAAACTCTCGGCAAGCTGCTACTACTGCAAAATGCTGCTGCTGCTGCTGCTGGTGATGTATGGACTATGTGATGATGCATGCCTGAGCTGAACGAAACAGGGTACTAACTTGCCAGGAGGCTCTATGGGGACTCCCGACTTTTCACATACTTTCACATTTGTTTTCTCGCCTTCTACATTACTTTATATATATATATCTATTATATTATATTTCGAAATCTGTCCCCTGTCTGTCTGTGTTGGTCCTTATGTCACGGCCCACAGTTCTCAACCGATCCGACAACAAATTTTGGTATTAAAGATCCTTGGCACCCTCCGCAAGCGTCCTTACTTTTCGGAAAGCTCCGCCAGGGGTCGTGGGGACGGGGGGGGGGGTGGGGGGACCACACGCCATCTTCGGATTTACTAACGGCAAAGGCGTGTGAGTGGGGGGGGGAATAGGGAGGGGGAGGGGGTTGAGGGGGACGGAGGGAGGGGGGCTGGGGGAGGGGGGTCTGGAGGTAGTGGAGGGGTGGGATGATCGGGGGTGTGTGGGGTGGGGTGTTCAGGAGGGTGGGCTGGCGGGGGCCACAGTTCTCAACCGATCAACACAAAATTTGGCATCAAGCATCCTTGGCAACTTCCGAAGGTCATGCCATTCTTACTTTCCGGAAACCGCTGCCAAGGGGTTGTGGGGAGGGGGGGGGGGGACCACACGCATCTCCACACGCACTTGCGGTTAGTTAAATCTGAGCTGTTCGGGTTTGTTTCCCTTTTTTGTTTATTTGTTTGTTCTTTTCTGTCTGTCCCAAACAGATCTCCCGAACCGCTTTACCGAATCGTTTCAATTTTTGTGTGATGGTGTGTCCCCATGAGAGGAAGGCATCTGTGCAAAACTTTTTGCTGTCCTGACCTTAATGTTGGTGTATGACCTTGAAAACTGAAAAAAATGTTTAAGGGGACATAACTGCGACACCGTAGGTCCTACAGTCTTGAAAGTTGGCGTGGATGTACTTTCGCTTATCGCCGTTCTGATGATGGCGTACCAATGAAGGTTAATGGCGTACCAATGAAGGTTAAGGTCAACGTCAGGGAGATCGGTACACCTTGAAAGTCGTAGGGGTCTAACAATTCAATTTTGTCTGTCCCAGGGATATATCCCGAACCACTTGACAGAATCGCTTTACAGTTGTGTGTATGGTGGTGTGTCACCACCATGGGAGGAAGGCATATCTAGCGGATAAATTATCGCCCGTCATGACCTTGCACACTTGCGTTTATGACTTGAAAACGAAATCTTTAAGGGGCTACACCGTTGGTCTTAGAATCTTCAAATTTGGCATGTATGTACTTTGACTTATGGCCGTTCTGTTGATGGAATACTGATCAAGGTCAAGGTTAAGGTCATGGAGATCAGTAGGCCTTGGATGTGGTAGGGCGTTAAAAAAAATGTATTTTCAACCACAAAAGTAAAAATAGAATATTTCGCGGACCACAGGCGAAACTGGAGGGGTACTCAGCGGTACCGGTACTTGGCGATACCTGTAACAAGGCGTTTACCGGTACTAGGCGTTTACCGGGATAGCGGTGCGTTTGCGCTAGTAGTACAGTTTATATATTAAACTAGCTTCACATAGCAAACGCATAGTCGCGTTAGCTTAATACCACAGAGCATGGCCCCACGTAACGCACGTCCTGAAAGTTATTATGATATCGTGCCTATGTAATATGTGTGTGTGTCCGTGCTAGTGTGTGGGTTTGTGTGTGTGTGTGGTGTGTGTGTTTTTGTGTGTGTGCGTGTGCCGTGTGTGCTGTGTCACAGTTGTCCTCTCTTGTCCGTCTCTGAACCATACACAGCAGAAAGAGAATCTGCTATCCTAGAAGCTTGGGCTTAGAATCTGTTTAAAGACAGATTGCCTTGCCCAAGAAAGCACCCGCGTGTCCCCCAGAGGTCAAACTAATGCCCAAAGCTGTAGCAACTAAGACAAAGCTCAGTTCCTCTTAATTGGAGTGACCTAGTCATTCACTAAAGAATGAAACGTCAAGTGATGTGATCTAATGAAAACCACTGACACACACAAAAAAAGATTGTTTTACTTAAAATCACACGGTAGACAATCATTTCTCTTATCACTTTACTATTTGACCGTAACTGAGGTTGGTATCAGAGAGCCAGAGTAAGCTGGAATCGCAGAGGGAACTGGTACGGGGGGGGGGGGGGGGGCATGACTTATGTGGGTGGGGTCGAAGAAAGTGGTACCAGAGAAGAGGGGAGAGGGGGAGTTTAAGAATATACCCGTGATATAATTATAAAGTCGTGTCATCCTGCGTCAGTAAGAACTTAAAGGTCCAAATATTTGAACAAACTGTGATTGAACTTTCTTAGTGTGTGTGCTGTGTGTTGTGTGTGTGTGTGTGTGTGTGTGTGTGTGTGTGTGTGTGTGGGGAGGCGGACAGACAGGCAGACAGACAGACAGGCAGTAGGGAGTTCTCATATATGGCAGCGCCGTCTGACAGTGACACACGACATGAAGTGGACAAAACACTTCCCCAGAGAGGGGGGCCCCAGCTGCTGAGTTAAGTAAGGTACCTCTCCACACATATTCTCACAAATGAGCACGCGCGCTAAAACCATGAGAAGGGAACGCACGCACGCACATAGACACGCAGGTACACGCACGCACTACGCGCGCGCAGGACTCGCACGTACATATACACCCATGCGTACGCACACGCACGCACACGCACGCACGCACGCACGCACGCACGCACACGCACGCACGCACGCACACACACACACACACACACATGCACACACATACACACGCATGCAAAGGCGCACGCATGCACACGCACGCGCGCGCGCGGGCATGCACGTGCGCGTGCGCGGGCATTCACGTGCGTACGCACGTACACACACACACGCTTGCGTGTGGCGCACCCACGATCATGCACACTTGTTTTGAATTTATGTGTATACATAGTTGTACAATGTCACCTATGCTTTACACCCCCTAACCCCACCCCACACATACCCGACCCTCCTTTTTTAATTTGTATTGATACCCATCAGTGTATTTCTCTATATATGTCGTTGTGAATCGGTCGTATCTTAGAGTCAGTCTTGATACCCGTCTTTGATTGAATCACTAAGGGAGACAGATAGTGGGGGGTGGGTGCGATCTAAGGACACCGAACGAAAGAAACAAAAAGATAAATCTAGTTCATTCTAAAAACTAAAGCAAAACAAAATGGAAATAAAAAGGGAGAGAGAGAGAAAAACCGCCAAGGAGAAAATAAAATGACACTAACGATGATAAAAAAAAGACGTGAAGGGGGTGGGTGGGAGGGGGGGGGGGGCAATCAGGCTGTGTCCTGAAAAGACAAATGGCTAGGGCTTAAATGGACACCCCACAAAACATCCCCCTCTCTCCTCTTCTCTGCTACAACTCTCCTCGACCCCACCTACATCATACCCCCCTCCCCAGACCCCCTCCCTCCCCCCCCCCTACCCTCCCCCCCCTCCCCCTCCCCCCCCCACCACCATTCCCTCTGTGATTCCCTCCCTCCCTTCCTCCGGACTCCTTCTCTGCACCATCGCCCATCAACGAAAATCTATACTCTTATAACACAACACAACAAAAAACAGTCTGTTTGTCTCTCTCTCTCTCTCTCTCTGTGGTGTGTCTGTCCGCAAAACTGTTGACCGTAGTCTAAAAACTGTTAGTCAGAGCACCCTAAAAACGACACAAATAAGTCATTATTATTATTATTGGAATAATATGTGTATTTCTTCTTCATCAGCATTAAGCCGGGTTCGCATTAGACGCGTAAGTTCTGTACAGGAAACCCTAAATAAGTGGAAGAAAGAAGGATACAAGTTTACTCATATAGGGGAGATTCGGACACGTGCGCAAATCTTTTCCCTTCTTTATTCCACTTATTTATGGATTGCGCACGGGTTTCCGCATGGAAGATCCGCTTATGTATGTACACGGCCTAATCCATGGAAAGCAGTAGGAAAGCAGTAGGATATGATCATATTATGAACCATCCCTGATTAGGATCGCCCACGAAAATGCAGTGGGATACAAATTACAGAGGTTAACAAAAAAAACGAAAAAAACCACGGCGAAGCGAAATGAGCAGGGGCACAACCGCTAGTAGTCAAAGACAAATGAGTGATTTGCGCTTCTGTAACGGTTGCATGCTAGGGAACAGGAAAAAAAAAGTGGGAATTATAAGAGGGTGGGGGGAGGGGTGGGGGTGGGTTGTGGAGTAGTGGGGTCCAAGGGTCACATTATAGGGACTTCACAGGCAAAAACATTAAAACAGGGCCCTGGGTGCCGCCCCCCCCCCCCCCCCTCACCCCCCACCCCTATGCCACCACCGCTGCTACTACTGCTACCCAAAAGTGATTCTGATTAATCTGGAATTCATCAGAATCTCCAAGGCATGATAATTCCATGATTATTCCGGACAGCGTCCGCGTGGGATAGGGATGGGGGGGGGGGGGAGGGAGCTGGGAGGGGAGGTGTTATTGGTTGACACGAGAGAGAGAGAGAGAGAGAGAGAGAGAGAGAGAGAGAGAGAGAGAGAGGAGAGAGAGAAGAGAGATGAGGGGAGAGAGAGATATAGAGAGAGGGGAGGGAGAGAGAGAAAGAGAGAGGGAGGAGAGTGGGGGGAGAGAGAGGTGGAGGAGGGAGTGGAGAGAGAGAGTTGTTTTGAGGGTGACGGTGGGGTAGTGGTGGGGTTGAAGTGTAGGGAGGGGGCATAGAGTGAATAGTTGGGGAGGGAGGTGAGAGAGAGATAGCGAGAGAGAGAGAGATGAGAGGGATACGAGAGAGAGAGAGAGAGAGAGAGAGAGAGAGAGAGAGAGAGAGAGAGAGATAGAGAGAGATTTGTTAGAGGTTTTTTGTTTTAAAGCAAGGATGCTCAAGCTTGTTGTCTTCTGCCTCTGTCTCCGTCTGTCCTTTCGAGTTACAGACCCCCCCCCCCCCCCCTCCCCCCACCCACTCCCCTCCCGCTCTCTTCTCCGTGCCCTAACTGTTATTGCTTCTGTCTCTCACTGTTCTGATTTACGGTATGTTCAATCCGTCTCTCCCTCAATGTGACAATTACTACTAAAAGATTCTATTATAAAGGTCAGTTTTTAGTCGTTTCAGATCATTTGTGTTTGCAAGTTTCTTTGTTCGTTTCCATGTTCTGGTATGAGCCTTTTTCACCCCTTGCGTCTTTCTTCATGATTAGTTTGTTTGATTGAAAATGTGTGGGTTCTTTTGTCATTGTATGAAGCTATGGCACGGTGTTATAGCCCTGTCTCTCTCTCTCTGTCTGTCTCTCTGTCTGTCTGTCTCTCTTTCTTTCTCTCTCTCTCTCTCTCTCTCTCTTCTCTCTTCTCTCTCTCTCTCTCTCTCTTTCGTTCTCTCTCTCTTCTTCTTCTTCTTCTTCTTCTTCTTCTTCTTCTTCTTCTTCTTATTCTCATTCTCTTTTCCTTTCCTCTCCTCTTGTCTCCCTCTCTCCCTCTCTCTCTCTCTCTCTCTCTCTCTCTCTCTTCTCTCTCTCTCCTCTCTCTCTCTCTCTCTCTCTCTCTTTCTTTCTCTCTCTCTCTTCTTCTTCTTCTTCTTCTTCTTCTTCTTCTTCTTCTTCTTTTCTTCTTCTTCTTCTTCTTCTTTCGCTCATTCTCTTTTCCTTTCCTCTTCTCTTCTCTCTCTCTCTCTCTCTCTCTCTCTCTCTCTCTCTCTCTCTTCTCTCTCTCTCTCTCTTCTTATCTTCTTCTTCTTCTTCTTTTTTCTCTCTCTCTTCTCTCTTTCCTTTCCTCCCTCTTCTCTCTCTCTCTCTCTCTCTCTCTCTCTCTTCTCTCCGTCTCTCTCTCTCTCTCTCTCTCTCCTCTCTCTCTCTCTCTCTGCTCTCGTCTCTCTCTCCTCTCTCTCGCTCTCAAGTCTCTCTATATCTCTCTGTCTGTCCTTTTCTCTGTCTCCGTCTGTCTCTCTGCCTCCTGCCTCCCATGCAGCCCCCCCCCCCCCCCCCTCTATATCTCTCTCTCCATTTTGTCTTTCCTGTGCGATTGCCTGGCTATTGACTCTGGTTGGGAAGGTGTTACATTGCACTGTCGGCTGTGAATGTTGTCTCTGTACACTTTGACACTGTCTTTGGGTGTTGAGGGATGGGGAGAGTAGGGGTAGTAGTAGTAGTAGTAGGGGAAGACGGGGTAAAACGCGCATGGGCGGGTAAGAAGCCCACCCCAATTATCTAATGAAATGAAGCAAATTTCAGTCTCATTTTGCCCATGAGACGAGCGTTAATGTCTAGCATTCGTCTCATGGGCAAATTTGACTGAAATTTTCTTTATTTCATAAGATAGTTGGGGTGGGCTTCTTACCCGCCCATGCGCTTTTTACCCCGTCTTCCCCTACGTGCTAAGGCGCGGGGAGGGTGGTGCAGGTGGTGGAATGTGGAAGGAAGGGGCACACAAACGTGACAACCCCCCCACCCCCTAAAAAAAAAAAAAGGAAAATAAAAAGAAGGCTTTAGCACAAAATGTCCATCTACTTTTAAACCCTTTATTGAAAAAGTGTTTTTTCATTGGTTGCACAATAAGTCCGGGTTCACATTAGACGCGTAAGTTCCGTAATGAAAAACCTGAATAAGTGGAAGAAAGAAGGATAAAAGTTTACGCACATAGGGCAAATTCGGTCACGGTCGCAAATCTTTTCCCTTCTTTGTTTCACTTATTTATGGATTGCGCACGGGTTTCCGCATGGAATATCCGCTTAAATGTGTGTACACGGCCTTAGCCTGAAGTCTGGACCAACAGTAACGTGAGACTGTACAGGGAATAGTTTCATACAGAACATGGAGAGAAAAAGGACGCAGCTTGTGTTGGTGTTGTTAGTCCCCGAGCCGAAGGTTCGGGAACTATTGTTTTTGGTCTGGTCCGTCCGGCATCCGTCCGGCGTGCCCCCCGTCCGTCCGTCCGTCCGGCTATTCGTCCGTTTTTCTCAAAAACTATTCTGTCTATCATCATCAAATTTGGTATACTAGTTTGCCAAGATGCAAGCTATCCGCTGATGTATTTAGTTTGACATTAACCCCTTGACTGCCACCAACGTATTGCGTACTGACCTGATGACATCACTGATGACGTCATCAGATGAAGAGGAATAACTCTGACATGCTGGCTTTTGCTCGAGCAGTCAAGAGAGTAATATCCCCAGACCATTTTGCCAGATTGGCTCTATCAGTTGTCTTTTTCATGGCATGATTTGCCCAATTATTTTGTCTTTAATTTTCTCTGGCAGTCAAGGGGTTAAGGTCAAGGAAAGCTTGTTTTCATCCTGCCCTGTGTTTGTGTGTGTTTGTGTGTTTGTGTGTGTGTGTGTGTGTGTGTGTGTGTGTGTGTGTGTGAGAGAGAGAGAGAGAGAGAGAGAGAGAGAGAGAGAGAGAGAGAGAGAGAGAGAGAGAGAGAGAGAGAGAGAGAGAGAGAGAGAGAGAGAGAGAGAGAGAGAGAGAGAGAGAGAGAGAGAGGAGAGAGAGAGAGAGAGTGCGTGCGTGCGTCTTGCCAAGATTCGCGACTTGTCAGTGATCGCCTGGTCCCTCTCGGTCCCTTGTCCTGTTGCGGTCAGTGGTGATGGATGGGGAGAACCATTGCTGGCGTTTCTGTCCACCTCCTCAATGCTAGTCCATCATCATCTTCCCTCCACTTCTCTCTTTTTTATATCATTCTTCTTCTTTTTCTTCTTCTTGTCCTTCTTCTTCTTCTTCTTCTTCTTCTTCACCACCGCCATCATCATCATGATCATCATTATCGTCGTCGTCGTTGTCGTCGTCATCACCGTCTTCTTCTTCTTCTTCTTCCACCTTCTTCTTCTGCTGCTCGTCCTTTTCTTCTTCTCCTCCTCCTCCTCCTCCTCCTCCTCCTCCTCCTCCTCCTCCTCCTCCTCCTCCTCTTCCTCTTCTTCCTCCTCCTCCTCCTCCTCCTTTCCTCTTCTTCTTCTTCTTCTTCTTCTTCTTCTTCTTCTTCTTCTTCTTCTTCTTCTTCTTCTTCTTCTTCTTCTTCTTATTCTTCTTCTTCTTCTTCTTCTTCTTCTTCATGTTCTCCCTCTTCTTCTCCTTCTCCTCCTCCTCTTCCATCTTCTTATTTTTCCTCCTCCTCCTCCTCCTCCACATCCTCCTCCTCCTCCACATCCTCCTCTTGTTCTTCTTCTGGTTCTTCTTCTTCTTGTTCTTCTTCTTCGATGCCATTTTGTGTTGGTCTTATCGTGGTTTTTGTACCAGTGGTCCTCTGGCCTTTTCGCTGGCTATCGATTCCCGAGAGCGATGCCAGCAATCCTGAGAGTGTTGTTGTTGGTTCCTTCTGGCCCCGAATGACCAGTGTTCGAAGGGGGGGGGGACGAGGGGGGGGGGGGGGCGGGGGGGGCACGTGTACGTGGGGGGGGGGGGGGGGGGGGGGGGGACGTGTACGTGTTTTTCTGTACGGAAACCCGGTGAATAGGCAAAAGAAAGAAGGAACAACAAAAAATAAGCGGCACACGTTTCCGCATCGAAACGCGTCCGCTTATTGTTTGTGGCTCAAACCTATAACTCACTTTGTCGGTCGGTCTGTCTGTCTGTCGGTCGGTCGGTCGTTCCAAAATTGTCGCACATATTGACAAAATTGTCGCACATAATTTTGTAAAAGAGAAAAAAAATACTTGGGCATAAAGTAACATTTCAGTTGTCATATCTACAGTCCTTAGACGACGAAAATAGTGTTTTACGTCCTCTTGGTCCGAATCAGACACATATGGGACATTTGTAAATACAAATATATGGTGGGAACAATACTGGAGGCAATGTCCGGAGGCAGTACGAAACCAGTAAAGTCCCGATTTTTTTAATAATTAATACAGATAGCTGTAGCGGTGACCACGCCTCGGTTAAACCTCATCGGCTATGGCACAGCGTGATGTTATATCTACAGTCCTAACGTATGGACAGAATTATATACTGAACAGAGCACATGAATCTTCATTTTAAAGCGTTCAAAATAATAAACATACGTAATACAGACACTGCAACAGACACGACGAGTATGCGGTGCTTCTTTCGATGAGTATAAGTAGGATACATAGTCTTAAATGTTTTCCAAATGATATAAAAAGTTACCAAATGGTGCAGAGATAGCATTCTGGTTTACAGATTAAAATTATTGAAAGGCCAGGGGAGGCGACTCAGTGTATGTAATGATTGGAGTGGTAAAAATAGACCGCTGGGCGTGCCACAAACGATTGCGAATCCGCACTTGTTTATTTTTCTTTCTTTCTTTTACTTATTTACGGCGTACGGAAACATAATTGTGTGTACGTACTTGAAGCTGCGTGCACATTCACAAAAAACTTCCCTACTGAAAAACCCATCCGCAATCCGCAGAACACAATCCCGGAAGTAAGAAATGTGAAGGGGTGTGCACATTACTCGCGGAAACCCGTCTGCGTATGCCATCCGCTTATTTCTTACTTTCGTTTGCTTATTTACGGATTGCGCACGGGTTTCCGTACGGAATCTCCACGTGTATGTGTACGCACCCTAAAAATCAGGATGAATGTATCAATATGATCATCGTTTTTCTCCTTTTCCCGTTCCTTCTTTTTTCCACGCAAATCTTAGGCTAAATGGTTGGCTGGTCATCTTCAGTAAGATAACGCTGTGGTGTTGTTGTTGTTTTAAGTTGAAAGTGTTTTGTGGTCAGACGTGTCCGACAATGACATCCAAATGGCAAAAAGCATTCAGTGCAGCACCTCATTTGTTATTACTACTATTCCGGAGAGGAACATGAAAGTCTAGAACGGACGGGTTGCTTAAATTAACTTTAGGTCTACCCGACGAGCCAACAAAACCAAAAAAACGCTCACCTTTGTCTCTCAGTGTAACATAAGTCTTTGGTCCGAAAATCCTTCTTCTTTTTTAAAGAATTATTTATCCTTCAGGAACAACCTTTCAGACGCACGGACAGACAAACACAAAGACAGATTGAGAGATAGTTAAAGACCCCCCACGTCAAGTGTCACATTCTCTCTTATGCTAGGATGGTTTCTTAAAGATACACAGACGCGCCACGATGAAGTCCCTTGGTTTTTTTCTGGGTAGCTGTGACCCATATAGAAAAGTCCCCATGTTCAAATTCAGGCTGCTCTTTAAAATGATGTATCGCTTTGAATTTGGGGGCATTAGTGAGACCTGGTCAAAACAAGATTTATTTCCAGCTATCAGAG
>CM065697.1:20516223-20518723 GCA_017654935.2 Phymorhynchus buccinoides | reverse complement strand
CGTCTCTCTCTCTCTCTCTCTCTCTCTCTCTCTCTCTCTCTCTCTCTCTCTCTCTCTCTCTCTCTCTCTCTAAGTGCCCCCCCCCCCTGACTTCCTTTTTAGCTCTGGCACCGCTGTCTCTCGAGGACCATGAATTCAGGACTGTCAAGCTCAGAGTCTGTACGTCCCAGACTAAGGCCTTGTACACTGTGGCATCCTCGGTGCTCAACTCCTTCCTTCCTTCCTTCCTTCTTTCTTTCTTTCTTTCCGTCCTTCCTTCCCCGCCCCAGGCTCGTCTGGTGGTACCTCCTCGAGAGACTCTTTTACCGCCATCCAAAGTGAAGGTCTTGGTCCTAATGGCAAAGGAGATGGGGGAGACGTTGGGAGTTGGACTGGTTTAGATTCTTCTTCTTCTTCTTCTTCTTCTTCTTCTTCTTCTTCTTCTTCTTCTTCTTCTTCTTCTTCTTCTTCTTCTTCTTCTTCTTCTTCTTCTTCTTCTCCTTCTTTCTTCTTCTTTTTTTCTTCTTCTTCTTCTTCTTCTTTCACCTCTTCCTCTTCGTTGTCGTCATCAACATTGCCTATACCAGTAAGCCTATATCGCCTATATCAGCAGCAGCAACAACAGTATCGTCACCGTCTTCTTCTTTCACTTCTTCCCCATTTTCCTCTCACCCCCTCTTCCTCTTCGTTGTCATCGTCGTCATCATCGTCATCAGGAGCTTCTTCTTTCTTTCTTTCGTTCTTTATTTCTTTCATATCTTCCCCTATTCATCTTATCCTCGTCTTCGTCATCTGACGATGATGATAATCATCATCATCATCATCAGCAGCAGCAGCAGCGCCGTCGTCATCGTCGCCGCCGTTGTCGTCGCCGCCGTCGTCTTCTTCTTCTTCTTCTTCTTCTTCTTCTTCTTCTTCTTCTTCTTCTTCTTCTTCTTCTTCTTCTTCTTCTTCTTCTTCTTCTTCTTCCAGTATTGGTGAAAATGTTCTACACTCCAGAGAACCATGAATCGCGGCAAACTGTCAACAACTGAATCTCTTTCAAGTCGCCCTCAGACTGATACCTCCTGGATCACCCTCGCGGTAATCCTTTTTTGTTTGTTTCGTTCCCTTTGTCTCCGTGGCTCATGTGGATGCTATGCGTTCCCCAAGAGACCCCTTTGCCGCCATCCTCACTTTGAGGTCTTCGTCCTAGTAATGGGCAGTGGGTGATGGTGCCGTGCCATTAGATGGTGAGGGTGTGTGTGTGTGTGATGGAGATGATAAGCTCACTCACTGATTTATTGTATTTGTCCCAAAGCCTTAAAAAAGGAAATCGGGCCGTTTTTGCAATTTTATTTCTATTTGGTTGAAGCGTTTGTTTAACTTGATTCGTCCTTGTGGAAGTGTGGTTTGTGATTTGTTGTTTGTTTCCGAGCCTGCTTCTGTTTTTGTCTCTGACTGGCTCTCACCCCACCCCCACCACATCTCTCTCTCTCTCTCTCTCTCTCTCTCTCTCTCTCTCTCTCTCTCTCTCTCTCTCTCTCTCTCTCTCTCTCTCTCTCTCTCTCTCTCTCTCCCCCCCCCTCTCTCTCTCTCCCCCCCTCTCTCTCGTTCGTTCGTTCTCTCTCTCTCTCTCTCTCTCTCTCTCTCTCTCTCTCTCTCTCTCTCTCTCTCTTCCTCTCTCTCTCTCTCTATCTCTTCCTCTCTCTCTCTCCCCCCCCCCTCTCTCTCTCTCTCTCTCTCTCTCTCTCTCTCTCTCTCTCTCTCTCTCTCTCTCTCTCTCTCTCTCTGTGAATGATGTCATTGGATAATTGTTTCATCCAAATTGGATTGTGACCCTCTCTCCCTCTCTCTCTCTCTCTCTCTCCGTTTTTTAAACTGTCACGATGGTGATGCATGTTGTTCTCCCTCGACGCCTCACATTCCACTTGTCAGAGCTGGCAGCTTCTCTCCAAATGGATGAGTCACTTTCTGTGAGCATTGAACTTCGATCTCTAGGTCATTCTGCAGCCGTTTGGTCAAGAGAACTGTGCCGAAATAAAACACGCGTGTTTTTGATCATTTCATACTACATTTTACCTACATTACTCAAAATGGCTTTTATCACTGGCTGACAATACTTCCTATTTTAATTTAGTGCATGATTGTGTTTGATAAAGGGAAGTCAATAAATTTCCGAAATATCACCAGCAACAACGTGGGTGTCCGGGGTTTTGTTCAGCATGGTTGGCAATACTTGACATTACCTGTGCCCCCCCACAAAGCACCCCAAACCCCCCCCACAAACAATTGGGTAGGCGCTGCACCTGCGGCGACGCGCTCCCCAGGTGACAGCAGCCCGAATTTCACAGAGATAAGTCTCTGTGACTAGAATATACCAAATACCAAATACCAAATTAGCCTTTAGAAAGGGCGAATAGTAAAAACGAGAGCTAGCTGTACTATGTATGATATTCTACAGTTGTGGAATACCATGGTACAGCTTAGTCTTTCGTGGAAGGCTGACTCTCTAATTAGGGGGCATTTGCACTGGCGCTAG
>CM065697.1:20503723-20506223 GCA_017654935.2 Phymorhynchus buccinoides | reverse complement strand
TTGGAGGTTTCCTTCTCCTCGATGGACTGATGGTGACGATGAGATTAGCGTCCAATCGGTCAGAGACTGCCTGATGGACTGCCTGCCAAGGCTGATGAGCTCCCGTCTACCCGGAACGGTCTAGCCTGCGACCCCTCTCGAGTGAGTCAGTTGCCGAGACTAGTTTTGCTATCGCGGCGGTTGTAGGCGCCCAGTAAAGTGCCGCCGTTCGCCGTGACTAGGTCAGGCCCACCCTGCTCCATGTCCCCGCAGGAACACCCGCATTAACGTGGCGAGGAGTTGCGACAACGGAGTTCACTCTCATCAGTGTTAGGGACGCACATTAATTAGCCAACTAGAGGGAGAGATCAACGCAGAGCATCAAAACATATGAATGTAACAGTATTACCATTATGAGTAAATTATGCCACAAAACACTACCAACCCTCCATGCACTGTACAAATGTGGCTTGAAAAGGCTTTATAGCTTAAAATGCCACTGTTAATAGTGGTGGATCCATAAAGGATGCCAGTGGTTCTACCCATAATGGAGATAATATTTGATCAAAGAAACCACAAACACCAAACACCACTAAAAGATTGTGTAAAATAAACCAGTCTTTAAAGATTGTGCTGTTTGTTTTCTTTGATCAAAATTATTACCATAAACCAGCACAATCTTTAACTTTTATTTTACACAGTTAGTGGTGTTTGTGGTTTCTTTGATCAAATATTATTACCATTTCATGATAGACGTGTTCCTGTCGACACACTTGAAATTACCGAACGCGTTATGGTTTTGTTTTAATAAATAAATGGCAGAAGTGTTTCCCACTTCCCGGCAGTGTTGTCTGCAATGTTATTTCACCCAAATTGCAAGATATGACATTTTCAGTGCGTTCGGGTTTGCTGGGTTTTTTTTGGTGTTTTTTTTAATGTTTACTTTTGTTCTTTGTTGATGAACTGTGAGTGCGTTTACATGGCTTTGCCATCTTGTTTAGTATCTCGTCCCTTGAAGAGATGCCTCTTGGGAGGAGGTCAAGCTTCTTGTCTCTGTCCTTCCCACCGCCCTCGTGAATGTGGCGTCAATCTGGGATAGTTCACAAAGCCAGGTTAAGACAAGAGAAAACGTCACACACGCACACACTCACCTACACCCATCCATCCTCACACACGCGCGCACGCACACGCACACGCACACGCACACACGCACACGCACACGCACACGCACACACACAACACACACACACACACACACACACACACACACACACACACACACACACGTCACACACACACACACACACACACACACACACACACACACATACACACACACACACACACACACACACACACACATCCCTCCATCACTCTGCCCTTTACCCACAACCCCTGCATTTACCCACAACCTCATCTCATCTGTTTGCATGCATTGGTCGACTTGACCCCCCACTCTCTCTCTCTCTCTCTCTCTCTCTCTCTCTCTCTCTCTCTCTCTCTCTCTCTCTCTCTCTCTCTCTCTCTCTCTCTCTCTCTCTCTCTCTCTCTCTCTCTCTCACACACACACTCTCTCAATCCGTCTCTGGTTTAAAACAAATCAGTTTATAAATTCAATGCATAATGTACTTAGTCACATAGTAAGACACACAGAGTAGCAGAGTCTCTCTCTCTCTCTCTCTCTCTCTCTCTCTCTCTCTCTCTCTCTCTCTCTCTCTCTCTCTCTCTCTCTCTCTCTCTCTCTCTCTCTCTCTCTCTCTCTCTCTCCAGTGTGTGTCTGTCTTGGTCTCCTCTCTCTCTCTCTCTCTCTCTCTCTCTCTCTCTCTCTCTCTCTCTCTCTCTCTCTCTCTCTCTCTCTCTCTCTCTCTCCAGTGTGTGTCTGTCTTGGTCTCCCCCCCCCCCTCCCCCCTCCTTGTTTTCGTTGCTTCTCTCTGCAACACTGTCACTGTGCGTGTTTTGTGTTTGATTGGGGTTTTTTTTTGAGAGAGAGAGAGAGAGAGAGAGAGAGAGAGAGAGAGAGAGAGAGAGAGAGAGAGAGAGAGAGAGAGGAGAGAGAGAGAGAGAGAGAGACAGATAGACAGAGAGAGAGAGAGCGCGAGCACTGCCTTTTTTATTATTTTGCCCGTAATCTATATGCTGAAAGTCCTTCCAACGGCTTTTGTTTAGTGCTCTCACTATCAGCATCATCACCAACATCATCATCACCAATCACCATCATCATCACCATTACCATCATCATCACTATCATCACTGTCATCATCATCATCATCACCATCATTACTGTCATTACCATCACCATCATCATCATCATCATCATCTCTTCCAAACCACCGTCATGCCATCGAGGTTTCAGCATCCTCTCTTTGCCAAGTCCTTCTCAGATAGAGAGAGAGAGAGAGAGAGAGAGAGAGAGAGAGAGAGAGAGAGAGAGAGAGAGAGAGAGAGAGAGAGAGAGAGAGGGGGGGGGGGGGGGAGAGAGAGAGAGAGAGAGAGAGAGGGAGAGAGAGGGAGAGAGAGAGAG
>CM065697.1:20496223-20498723 GCA_017654935.2 Phymorhynchus buccinoides | reverse complement strand
GTGTGTGTGTGTGTGTGTGTGGTGTGTGGGTGTGTGTGTGTGTGTGTGTGTGTGTGTGCTTGTGTGTGTGTGTGTGTGTGTGCGATGCGTGCTGTGCGTGCGTGCGTGCGTGTGTGTGTGTGTGTGTGTGTGTGTGTGTGTGTGTGTGTGTGTGTGTGATTTTGTCATTGAATACAACGCATTTTACGATTAAATCACCGATGCTTGGTAACTTACATGTTGACATAACCGGGACTTTCCTGGTATTGCAGTGCCTCCAGGATCGTCCCACTATCTTTATAGCTATTAATGTCCCAAATGTGCCTGCTCAGGCCGTGGGACGTTACACTTACTTTCACCAAATCGTGGATGTCCATTATTATGGGGGTGGGGTGTAGTAGGGTGGGTGCGGGTGAGTATCGGTGGCTGGCGAATTCTGCTGGTCAAGTTTGTGGACAACAGCAGCAGCTGTGGACAAATACAGAGAGTCAACGACTAAGGACTAGAAGGAAGGTTAGAAGGGAAAGTGGGGGTTAGTTTTAGGGGGGCGATGGGGGGGTGGGGGGGGGATGATGGTCGAGGCTTGGGCAGGGCCATCCAGCAGTTGGCCTCGTGTTGTTTGAAGCGAGTCAACAAAGGCCCTTGTGTTGTTGACCAGAGGGACTTAACTCTGCTCCTTTCAACTCACTTTCGCCCTATTCTATCAACCATCAAGAGTTGGGGGGGGTTCTTGACAAGCCCTTTGTGGAGGAGGGACCGTTTTCAGTACTGACCCACCACAACTGTTGCTCGCTCTGTAGTGTTTACAGCTCTCCAGCTATACAATAAACCGGGTGGTTCAGGGTTCCCTTGGGTAGAGTTGGGTACGTTCGCGGGTGGGAGACTATTGGTCCCTCGGCTAAACGGAGTGCTACAGACTGTTGTTGCTTCATAGCTCAACCAAGGAGCGTGCGAGGTACAATGAATGGGTGAGAGAGAGAGAGAGAGAGAGAGAGAGAGAGAGAGAGAGAGAGAGAGAGAGAGAGAGAGAGAGAGAGAGAGAGAGAGAGAGAGAGAGAGAGAGAGAGAGAGAGAGAGAGAGAGACAGTTGCTCTAAGAAACGCTTGAGCTGAAAATAGTATTGCCCTTTTGGGAGTGCAGAGGATGCGACTATAATAACTTCGGTTCAATGACTTCGAAGATGACCGAGGGAGAGAGAGAAAGTGAGTGTGAATTGTGTGGTAGGGTGAAGGACAAATGTTATATCAAAAAGGAAAACCCTATGAACCCCCCAAGCTGTCACATCTCTAGTGTATGTAATGGTGCATGTATGCGTTCTGTAAGGGTGAAAAGTGGTGTGTTTATTGGGGGGGGGGGGGGGGGGGGCAGGACATAACTCGGTGCAAGGAAGTTTGTATAAATGTTCAGCTGTATCTCGTGAACTACTGAACAGAATCGCTTCAAATTTTGGGCTATGTATTTTATGCGTTCTGTAAGGGTGGAAAGTGGTGTGTTTATTGGGGGGGGGGGGAGGACATAACTCTGGCCGGGTTTGCATTGTCACAATGCGTTGCTGCCGCTCGGCGATGCCCTTGTTTGACGTTTTTGCAAGCATTTGAACTGTTTTAGTTAAGCACTCCCTCATCCAGAATAGTAGTGGACCTTTATTGTTATCAAAAGCTTACTGTTTGATTGTTGGCAACTGGCCCCCAGTATCGGAAACTAGTAGGGAGAAAGATGGCAGAGTGGTTAAGACGTTCGCCTGCCAAATGTAATGCGTGACTGCAGCGTGAGGGTGAGTGACCCGGCCTCGCCCTTTCTTTCTAGTCTGACAGGAAAATCGAGCTGAACGTCGAGTCCTTCGGATGGGGACTTAAAGCTATTCTGACCCGTGCGCCACGACAGTTGAAAGTCGGTAAGAGCAAGGAGAAACCCCGCTGTCTGGTATGGCCAAATTGATAGCTAGGTTTCCCAAGTGTAGCCACACACCCTCCTCACCCTGTGCCCCCCAACAAAAAAAAAATCAAAAATATTGGGTAGGCGACGCCCTCTCCCTCGACGACGCCCTCTCCGGGGGAGAGCAGCCCGAATTTCACAGAGATAAGTCTATGTGACTAGACTATACCAAATACCAATACCCCTTCATCTTCCTGATTAATGTGAATTTGCTTGACTTGTATATTTTTATGTTGATTTTGTGTATATGTGAATTTTCGCTCGCTGTCACATACACCAGAAGATGTTCTTATCTGTAGTTTTAGTTTTGTTTTTTGTTTGTCGTGTGCTTGTCCTTTATTTTGTTTATGCTTGTCTATTTTGTCTTGTCAGCTACGGTTTTTTATTTGTTTGTTTGTTTGTTTTTTGTTTGTTTGTTTGTTTGTTCTTTCTTTCATTTTCACTCTTTTTTCTTTCCCTCCTTTTATTATTACAACAACAAAAAGTAATACATTAATGCATGTAAGAAATTGATATATATGTGTGTACAATATGTATTGTAAAAAAAGAAGTCAATAAAAACATTTAAAAACAGCTTTGTTCTAGC
>CM065697.1:20481223-20491223 GCA_017654935.2 Phymorhynchus buccinoides | reverse complement strand
CGCACACGCACACGCACGCACACACACACACACACACACACACACACACACACACACACACACACACACACACACACACACACACCAGATGTCAATGACGCATGGTCCAAATCATTAGCATTAGCATGCGTAGTTTACAAAAACCCAATAACATATTATAAGCAAGCAGCCTGACCCTACCGAAAGCTTTAAACATTGTGTTTTGTTCTTTCCAAGATGCAGTAAATAGACAGTGTTAGTGGCTTGTTGTTTTTTTCTTTAGAGAGTCTGGTTGGGGTGTGGGTGTGGGGTGTGGGGTGTGTGTGTGTGGGGGGGGGGATGTTAGGAAATGCAAGGATGTCAATGCTTGAGGGTGATGAAGGAGGTCACAAATTGATGGGGTGGGACGGAGGCTCTTTAGCAACTGTGATAGTTCAAACCCACACGTTTTTGAAGGGAACAAAAACAAACCTTAGGGCATAAGTACCGTAACAATAGCCAACTCTTTTGTATGGGGTAACTATAGGCTGGGCATAGCAAAAAAGACGACAACAATATTAAGAAAAGACGTGGTCCCGTGGTAATGATGGGTGGAGGGTCTAATCCTGCCTGCAGTGGTGACACGCTGAGAATGAGGTCACGTTGAAAGCAGAAAGCTCCTCGGGGGGAAAATAAAAGAGAGAAAAGGAGACCCTTTTTAACAGCCCCCTATGATTCAAACTGTAAGGGAGTAGATTGGGGGGGGGGGGGGTGGTGGGGGGTGGGGGGGGGGGGGGAGGAGGGGGGGGGGGGGGGGGGGGGGGGGGGGAGGGAGGGGGGGAAGAAGAAACAAAAAAGGTCTGGGTAGATTCGAGCTAAGTCTCCTCTCCCTCCACCCCTACCTCCTCCCAACTCGGAACTCCCTTCCACCTTTTACATGAACTGTTCAGACAAGTTCTTATAATGCTCATCCAGCACACAAACGATCACTGGGGCAAGAGAGGGGGGAGGCGCTGTAGATACAATGCAATCCTTCGCTAATACGCAGGTAAACTGGCCTCATTATTGTCGAGGCCTGTCACCCCTGTCATCATCATCTGCGGGGAAAAAAGCAACAACAAAAAACAACCCCACTATGCATGTGCCTACATTTTCCCCTGCTTTAAGACGATGTCAGACTTAGGCTCGGTGCACATCTTGTGTCCTGGCTAATACAAAGCATAATGTTTTGTTTCATTCTGTGTTTTTCTCACACCTGCTGCCATGTCATTCACACCGACTGGCGTGCGTTGTGTACGCGTTTGGTCCGCTGTCACCCATGTCGTTTGGGTCTTGGGAGAGAGAGAGACCAAAAGAAGCAGAGCTGCTTGTGTGTATAACCTGTCAGCGAGTCAAAAGCAACAAGGCGTGTGCTACCTTTCACCCGATTGTCAAACATGCTGGGTCCTCAGTAGAACACAGATGGACACCGAGCATTAGATCACAGAGGGGGTCGGGGGGTAGGGAGGAGGTGGTGTGTGTGTTTGGGGTTGGGGCGGCAGCTGTGCCGTTTATTCTAGGCTGACGATCAGATTTTGCAGACATAATTTATTTGGATTGACCGTTCGGCACATTTTTGCAAAGTCTTCAAAAGCATCTTTCGAGGTGTGAGTGTCCAGTTCATTTGAAGACCTGCATAAAAGGGTGTGTTTGGAAAATACACGTTATATTTTCTTAATTCAAGAAAGTGACAAGGAGCTGGTCAACACTTTTTTTTTAAACAACAACAGTACATAAATAAATAAATAATCAAATAAATAAATCAACCAATCAATCCAACTGTTTAGTCACCCGGGATATTCAATAGTTTGGCGTGGTGTTCTCACAATTCCAACATGGTACTGAAACGATAACATAAGCGCTAGCTTGTTGATGCTCTCTTTTGCCTTCTGTTATATGTGTTTGGAAATATTAAAGATCTGTTTAAACCAAACGATGACATTCGTGAACTGCATTATAATATATTTGTTTTAAATAGAGCATTTTTTGGTATTGCAGTACATCCAGGATCTACCCAGTATCTGTACATATAAATTAAAAAAAAAAAAGTCTCATTATATATCTGTACCAGGTCGGAGGTCTTAACGTGTGCAAGTCCCTTTAGAAGATTCATGTTCTGCTATTCATCCTATTGTCCCCCTTCTTCGCCCCCCCTCCCCCACTAACATTACCATCATTGTGCACCGTGCCACTCGGGGCTGTCAAAAGGGGCTCTGTGATTGGTCGTTGTTTCCGCCATGTTGGCGGGCAGGCGCCCACAGAAGTGACGTGGATTGTCGCCCGTGCCGATGGCGGGAGCTGTCAGAGCATGCTTGGCACTTCTTCCCCTGTCTGCCCCGTTTAGGCTACCTTGTTCTTCCTACCCCTCTCTCTGTTTGTCTATGTCTGTATGTCTGTCTGTCTCTCTCTCTCTCTCTCTCTCTCTCTCCTCTCTCTCTTCGCGGCTCTCTCGTTCTCTCTCTCTCTCTCTCTCTCTCTCTCTCTCTCTCTCTCTCTCTCTCTCTCTCTCTCTCTCTCTCTCTCTCTCTCTCTCTCTCTCTCTCTCTGTTAGATGTCATTATAACCCCCTCCCCCAGCCTCCCTATGATACGGGCAGAAGGCCTATTCATTAACATTGTTTGAATTGAATTGAATTGAATCTCTCTCACTCCCTCTCTCCCTTCCTCCCTCTCCATCTCTCTCTCTCTCTCTCTCTCTCTCTCTCTCTCTCTCTCTCTCTCTCTCTCTCTCTCTCTCTCTCCCCCTCTCTTTCTCCCTCTCTCTCTCCCCTTATTGTTATTAGTAGATTGTTGATATTTCATTTTTACTGATGTCGACGTCTTCTTCTTCTGTTGCATGTGCTGTGCCTGACTACCACTACTCGGGGATACGCAATACTTATTACAGGTAAGTCGTTGGCAGTTTTTTTCTCTTTGGTTTGACCTTTTTTTCTTTCTTTTTTTTAAAGAATTCGTCTCCTCGTATTGGCCGGAAAACTGGCTCTAGGTTGAAAACAAAATTTCGAGAGGTATACGGAATGAAGAAGTACTGATAATTCCCTGTGGCAAAACAATGCCCCTCGAAAATACGCATGAAACAGGGGTTAAGTATTAAATGTTATAATAGTTCCCCCACCTTCTGGGAGTTCTGTGCTTGTAATTTCCTATAATCTGTCACTCTCTTTGACTGTGCCCTTTCTCTTTGATTACTGTCATCTGGTTCTCTTTCTGGTCCATTCTCCTGCCTTTTTTTTTCTCTCTCTCTATTTATTCATCCTTACAAAGATTTTTTCAGCCGAAGTCGGACATGCTGGGACTAGCTATTTCTTAGTTAGGCGCATAACGGCAAGCATGACGCATCTACGCTCATGTGACAGGACACTGGTTGAGCGAACGAAGAAGACGACGAAGAAGAAGTGTTAAATGCTATGTAAGGTTTAGAGACAGAGAGAGTGAAAGCAGATATCGATATAATAAGGGAAGCAAGCGAGTAACACACATTATAGTATATATATATGCACACGCGCGCGCGCGCGCGCACGTACACACACGCGCGCGCGCGCGCGCACAACACACAGGGTGCACGCGCACGCACGCACGCACGCACACGCACACTCACACACACACACACACGCACACACATGAAATGACTGTTAACAATGAGAGGGAGAAACACGATGATAGGGAAGTAGAGGATGGAGGTTACTCAAATGTACATAGTTTCATCATACAGACACAAAGACAGAGACAGAGAGAGAGTCAGAGAGAGAGAGAGAGAGAGAGAGAGAGAGAGAGAGAGGGAATGGAGAGAGAGACATAGATAGAGGTAGAGGCAATGAATGAAGAAATGAGGGGGGGGGGGGGGAAGGGGGAGGGGGATTAGGTAGACAGAAGTTAGGAAGTGGAATAACTCCAGGTTGCAGCCCCGGTACCACTGAGGTGTGATACCTTCCGGCCCTGCTGCCTTCCACCTTCCAAGACAACCAAACGGGTACCGCTCAATTGCGCCTGAATGAAAATCACTCAATTGCGCATGCGCGTCAATTGCGCTTCTGTGTACGGGTTCGGCCCCTTGAAAGTCAAACTTCAGATAACTAAAAACAAAAAAAAACATTTTTTTTTATATTTCAATTCTTTGTTTTTGTTCTGTCTTTATAAAGAATATTATGGCTCTGTGCGGTTGTTTGTTTTAACCCTTTCACCGCCAATGTTGCATTTTAGCACCACAATGATGAAACGCCCATGTCACGAAAAGGCCTCAAAACCAGGGTCTGTTATGAAAAAAAAAAAAAAAAAAACTATGCATGTCCCTGTTCTTGTTTTTTGGAGGTAAGGATAGGCCTCTCACATGTCATAGAGGAATCCCCCATATTGCAGATGATTTTATTTCTACCCAGGTAAGTTTAATGGGAATGCTTTGCTGGAAAATGGCTGGCGTCGAAAGGATTAAGGAAAAACAAGCGCGAAATCGCAATAGTTTGTGGCACGCGGTCTATTTTTGCCACTCCAACCATGAGTCACCTCCCCTGGCTTTTTAATAATTTTAATCTGTAAGCCAGAATGTTATTTCTGCACCATTTCGTAACTTTTTTACGCTTTTGGAAAACATTTAAAACTAGGTATCCTACTTATGCTCATCGAAGAAGCACCGCATACTCGTCGTGTCTGTTGTAATGTCTGTATTACTTTGTGTTTTATTATTTTGTACGCTTTTAAAATACATCGATTTTAAAGAGCGTCCTCAATTTGAAGTGTAGCCTCGATTTCGGTTTTGTCAAAATTGGGCGACCAATTTTTGGACCCCCCCCGACTGACAGGACAGACAGACAGACCGACCCCGACCGACCGACCGACAAAAGTGAGTTTATAGGTTTGTGGCTTGAAGCCACAAACAAAAAAATCTATTTCAATGCAAAACAGTCCACGATTCGTTCTCGATTTCTTATTATAACACCATCATATCAGTATTCAGTGGGTGCAATGGATGACGACTACATCGGTCGCAGTTGACACGTGGTGCCTCAATTAAGTGAGTTCTTTGAAATAAGCACCGAAATACAAGAAACAAGCTGCGCTCCGGGGGCATGCACACGTGTCATTCATAACGCCTGTCCGCCGCGTCTCTACGTAACCTTATCATGTCATGCGCTTTGCTTTCGATTTTGCGTGCGTTTGATTATAAGAGAGAGAGTATGAAGAGAGAGAGAGAGAGGGAGAGAGAGGAGAGAGAGAGAGAGGAGAGGCTAGAGAGAGAGAACTTTTTCAATTCGTACTTGAACAGGAAACTAACGGAGGGTAGTTCACAAAAAAGTTTTACGCAATACACGGTTGGGGTTATATTTTTCTTTTGCCGCTCTTGCCCCCATAGGCAGCACTAGTGATAGGCAAGGTAATATAGTATCACTACAGTCCTGTTTGACGCGGACAAAGTGGATAACAACTAGCAACGTGTATTTCGAACGTTTAGATGAGTGTTAGATTGTGGCGGTGGTGTGGCGGGGAAAGACAAGATAATACTGTGAAATGCGGACGGGGGGTTTTTTTTTATTTATTTTTTTAAAATTTTTTTTTTTAAAAAAAAAGCACATGGGCGGTTAAGAAGCACATGCCAATTATCTCATGAAATGAAGAAAATTTCAGTCAAATTTTGCCCATGAGACGAACGCTAATCATTAACATTCGTCTCATGCACAAAAATTGGTGACTGAAACTTGGCTTAATTTTCATGTTGAGAGACTTGCATTGGGCTTATTACCCCTCCCATGGGCGTTTTTAACACCGTCTTACACATACAAAACCAGCAAGGCCATTTGGATGGAAAGAGGAGAAGGAATTATGAGAGGCGTTTACGGGTACGTGTTTGCTGGTTACTTGCGTCCTTCTTGTATCTGTGCCCTTTCTTTCTGGTGCTCGGTTCGCTAGTTGCCCCGCAAGCGCATCTATCCGTGTGTTGTTGTATCAGTGGTGTTATGTGTTTCCCTGTGTGTGTGTCACGTGGGTTCTGTGTAGTCTGGGTGGGGTGTGGTTATTGTCTCCTGTGTGTTCAGTTGTCCGTGTGTGATGATGATGTGGCTGTTGTGTGCTGCTGCTGCTGCTACTTGTGTTGTGTGGTGCGTGCTATTTGGTGTCAGTGTAAACGATATCACACACTTAGTATCTTTTGTGTGTTTTGTTTGTTGTGCGCTGTGGGCACTGGGATGAGGTTGGGAGGGTTGGTTGGGTGGAGTGGTGTCCCATTCATATGACCTGAGGTGTCGGTATTCTCTCCGGAAGATGCTGCCTTTTTTCGCTGCTGCTAATGCTTGCTATACTGCTCGTGCAGCTAGACTCCAAAGTTTTGGTAAAACAGATATCACACCCCAGATTCGATTCGGAGGCGGACCGCCCCTCACTTGTTTTCGCACGCATGAAAAGTCTCTCTCTACGCTGTCTGTCCTGTCTGTCTGTCTGTCTGTCTTTCTCTCTGTCTCTCTCTCCTCTCTCTCTCGCTCTCTCTCTCTCACAGTCTAATCTCTCTCTCTCTCTCTTTCTCTCTCTCCCTACTCTCTCTCTCTGCTTTTCCCCTTTTTTCTATCACCTGAAAATTCCAAGACATATGTTTTATATACACAGAAAGAGAAGATGTGAGGAGGACGCAGGGATGAAGGAGGATGTGGCGTGAACGTACACGTAATCTCTCCTGTGTCTGTCTGTCTGTGTCTGTTCTGTCTGTCCTGGCTCTCTCTCTCTCTCTCTCTCTTCTCTCCCCTCTCTCGCTCTCTCTCTCTTTCTCTCTGTCTCTCCTCTCTCTCTCTCTCTCTCCTCTCTCGTGTTTTTTTGTTCTTTATCTCTCTGAAAATAATTCTCTCTCTCTCTCTCCTCAGAAAGAGAGAAGGAAGAGGAAGCAGGGGATTCTGAAAAGTCTCTGGGCGTCTCTGAGGAAAATAAAACGTCTCCTCTTATCTCTCTGGTGTTGTCCCCTCCTTCTCTCTCTCTGTGTCTGTCATCGCTTCTCTCGTGTTCTACCTCTTGTCCTCCTCCCTCTCCTCTCTCTCTCTCTCTCCTCTCTCTCTCTTCTCTCTCTTATCTCTCTCTTCTCTCTCTCTCTCGTGTTGTCTGTTTCTCTCCGCTCTCTCTTTTTTTTTTCTCTCTCTCTTTATCTCTCTCTCTTCCTCTCCTCGTCTCTCTCTCTCTCTCTCTTCTTCTCTCTCTCTCTCCCTCTCTCTGTTTCTCTCTCTCTTTCTTTCTCTCTCTTACTCTCTCTCTCTCTCTATCTGCTCTCTTCTCTCTCTCTCTCCTCTCGTCAATGCCTCCCTCCTCGTCTTCATTTCATCTCTTCAATCTCTATCTCTCTCTCTCGTCATGCTCTCCCTCTCTCTCTTCATGAGGGGCAAAGGCCTCGTGAATAAATCAATTGTCATTCTCTGTCTCTCTTTCTCGTCTGTCTCTCTCTCTCTCTCTCTCTCTCTCCTCTCTCTCTCGCTCTCTCTCTCTCTCTCTCTCTCTCTCTCTCTCCTCTCTCTCTGTACGTGTTGCGCACATGTTGGTAATGTGGTGGTGAGAGAGAACTGAAACTTGAATTTGAAACTTTACATGTTGTAATGAGGTAACTGATAAGCATAGCAACAATTCTTTCATCAGGTCCTCAAACAAATGAGAGAGAGAGAGAGAGAGAGACGAGGAGAGAGAGACAGAAACAGAGAGAGAGGACAGAGAGAGAGAGCGAGAGAGAGAGAGCTAGATTGAATCGTTTGTGTACATGTCTGCGTCCCTGTCTATGTATCATAATGGGTGCACGGAATTGGTGGTAATTTTACCAGCATGGCAACGACTTAAAATGCTATCAGTTGAGGAAGGAGACGTAGGCCAGTTGACTTTGTTGAAGAAGAGGAAGAAGAAGAAGAAGAAGAAAGAAGGAAAGAAAGAAAAGATAGAGAGAGAAAGAGAGCGAATGTGTGAAAGAGAGAGAGAAACAGAGAGAGAGAGAGAGAAGAGAGAATGAAATGTAGTATTCATTGAGGCCTTTTGCCCACTCATGAGAGAGAGAGGGAGAAGGAGAGAGAAGAGAGATAGAGAGAGAGAGAGAAGGAGAGAGTAGAGTTACCGAGAGATAGGTATAGCGAGGAGAAGAGAGAGTAGAGAGAAGAGAGAGAGTAGGAAGGGCGAGAGCACGGAGAGAGATAGACAAGTGGTTTATTCCATTGAGCCCATTTTTGCCCCTCATGACAGAGAGATGCAGGGTAAAAGGACAGAGAGAGGAGAGAGGGAGAGTCAGGGAACAGGAGTAGTAGAGGAGAAATGGAGAGAGAATGACAAGTGATTTTATTTTCATTGATGTCCTTTGCCCCCCTGCCCCCCTCCAGGCCTCCGTCATGAGAGATGCAAGGAGGAGAGACTAGAAAGAGAGTTTGGTAGAGTAGAGTTATCTACTATCTACTATGGAGCGTATCCAGCTAGATATCTGAGACTGATAATATATATATATTTCGACCTATACTTGATCAAATACGAAAGATGAGAGAGACGAGAGTGACAATTGGTTATATTCATTGAGGCCTTGCCATCATGAAGAGATGCAAGGACACAGAGAGAGAGAGACAGAGACAGAGACGGACAAACCGACGGAAACAGAGACAAAGAGAAAAGATAGAAAAATGGCAGATCAGATCAAGAGGATAAGGTGGGAGTGAAACAGAATAATTCAGGGGTGGAAAGATGTACCCTGCAGATTGGCCCACGGGTCCATGCCTGTCCATTAGCATGCCCCCGACCTACCCAGGGAAAATGGAATCTTCGTGGGAATCAATGAATGGTTGTGTGTGTGTGTGTGAGTGGTGTGTGTGTTGTCCGGCGTGCGTGGGCGATCGTGCATGTGCGTGTGCGTTGCGTGCGTGTTGTGCGGTGCGTGCACGCTGCGTGTATGTGCGTGTGTGTTTGTGGTTTCGAGTTGGGGTATTTGTGGAAAATTTAAGCACCATAGAGAGAGATTAGCGTATTTGAAAAGCAGTCAATGCGCATGTTGAAAAAAGCAGTCAATTGCGCCTGTTTGAAAAGCAGTCAATGCATATCTCCCATGTATGTACATCAATTGCGCCTGGTGTCTGCAGTGGATGTGTATTTGTTTAGTAGTACACGTCAGATGGACTATCAAATCAAACCCGAAAAAAGCTATTAAAATTCAGTTTTCGATCTTTATAAAACAGTGATCGCGTTAACTGGTAATTATCAGTAAAATACTGATTGGCCATAAACAAAATACTGAAAACAAATTGATATGTCGAGTCCAGGGACTGATACATTTTTGTTATAGGACGATACATGCGTTTAACAGAGCCTTTGATATTGTTGCGTTTTTCACTGGTTTTCGTTTCCTTGGGACTGAGTTCCGACTTTGTGTGGGGGGGGGGGGGGGGGACATTGTTGCTGATATAAAACTGCTTTTCAAAATTCCTAACGCGATCACGGTTTATAAAGCATGTTTGTTTATCTTCTGAAACAGAAAATCTCAATGTATGTAAACCGTACATTATATCATATGTTTCTCAAGAACCAGTTCAAACCTTTCAAAGGGGGCAATTATTGAGGACTGCAACGCGGACCAATGGACCCCAGGCGCAATTGAAGAAGAGGGGTTATTAAATTAGGCAGGCATTGAGGCGCACCGTCCTCGAAGACACGCAGAGGAGACAGGCAGAAAACGAACTCAGAGACCTCGGATCAAAGACAAGAAATAAAAGACTAAAGGAAGACTGAACTCGTTTGTCCAGCAACGAGGAGCAGATATATTACGAGCTTCTAAAAAAAAAAAACCATTAGACAAGAGGAAGTGAGGGGGGACGGGTAGTGGTGGTTAAGGAGCACGACCACATATCCGATCGCAGTCCTACGACATCCCAACTGTGGACCATTCCTTGAGGCATGGTGGAATACACTTGTCTAAACGAATTGGACAGAAATATACTCGTTTTGTTCACTATGATCATTCGTGCACGAATCCGACCAAATAATGTATGTATTTAGATATCGCAAGCTATCCTAACCATACG
>CM065697.1:20479229-20480723 GCA_017654935.2 Phymorhynchus buccinoides | reverse complement strand
TCTTGCCTTTTCTCTTTGATTACTGTCATCTGCTATCTTTCTGTCTTACTGGTCCGTTCTCCTGCCTTTTTTTTTCTCTCTCTCTATTTATTCATCCTTACAAAGTTTTTCTTCCCGAAGTCGGACATGCTGGGACTAGCTATTTCTTAGTTAGTCGCGCCTAGGAAGCGCAGCATGACGCATATACGCTCATGTGACAGGACACTGGTTGAGCGGACGAAGAAGACGACGGAAAAGAAGAAGTGTTAAATGCTATGTAAGGTTTAGAGACAGATGAGAGTTGAAAGCAGTATATCGATGTAAATAAGGGAAGCAAGCGAGTAAACACATTATAGTCTCTTATAATATATAGCACACCGCCCGCTGCGCTGCTCGCACGTACACACAATACGCGCGCGTCGCGCGCACACACGCACGCGCACGCACATCACGCACCACACACCCCACGACACTCACGCCATCACACACACACACACACATGAAATGAACTGTTAACAAATGAGGAGGGAGAAACACGATGATAGGGAAGTAGAGGATGGAGGTTTACTCAACTGTACATAGTGTTTCATAGATACAGAGACCAAGAGAACAGAGAGAGAGAGAGAGAGAGAGAGAGGAGAGGAGAGAGAGAGAAGGGAGAGAGAGAGAGAGAGACATAGACGTAGACGAGTGAGGCAGAGATGAGGTAAGGCAATGATGAGAAATAGGGGGGGGGGGAAGGGGGACGGGGGATTAGGTAGGGACAGAAGTTAGGAAGTGGAATAACTCCAGGTTGCAGCCCCGGTACCACTGAGGTGTGATACCTTCCGGCCCTGCTGCCTTCCACCTTCCAAGACAACCAAACGGGTACCGCTCAATTGCGCCTGAATGAAAATCACTCAATTGCGCATGTGCGTCAATTGCGCTTCTGTGTACGGGTTCGGCCCCTTGAAAGTCAAACTTCAGATAACTAAAAACAAAAAAAAAAACATTTTTTTTTATATTTCAATTCTTTGTTTTTGTTCTGTCTTTATAAAGAATATTATGGCTCTGTGCTTTTTTTTTATAACCCTTTCACCGCCAATGTTGCATTTTAGCACCACAATGATGAAAACGTCACCGACATGGCGTCACGAAAAGGCCTCAAACCAGGGTCTGTTATGAAAAAAAACCCTGTTCTTTGTTTTTGGGGGAGGTAAGGATAGGCCTCTCACATGTCATAGAGGAATCCCCCATATTGCAGATGATTTTTTCTCTACCCAGGTAAGTTTAATGGGAATGCTTTGCTGGAAAATATGGCTGGCGGCGAAAGGGTTAAGGAAAAACAAGCGCGAAATCGCAATAGTTTGTGGCACGCGGTCTATTTTTGCCACTCCAACCATGAGTCACCTCCCCTGGCTTTTCAATAATTTTAATCTGTAAACCAGAATGTTTATCTCTGCACCATTTCGTAACTTTTTATATCTTTTGGAAAACATTTAAAACTATGTATCCTACTTATGCTCATCGAAAGAA
>CM065697.1:20466729-20474229 GCA_017654935.2 Phymorhynchus buccinoides | reverse complement strand
TTCGTGAGGCATGGAATACTACTTGTCTAAACGAATTTGACAGAAATATACTCGTTTTGTTCACTATGATCATTCGTGCACGAATCCGACCAAATACATGTATGTATTTATGTATCTCGCAATCTATCCTAACCATACTGACCGACACTCAAAACAATAACAATAGCATGAACATCAACGATCTGGAAAACAAATGTTCAGCATATGAAAAACGAAAGTAGCAAAGGACTGCTACTCCGCTTTTACCCGGGAGCCCGGTTACTCCCCTTAGCTTCCGGTCACGCGGTTCATTTGACCTGCCAAAGTCACTTTTTTTCATTTTCCACTGATGTGGTAACATCTCCTTTTGGAAGCCATTTTGCCTACACTTCGCTTTCCTTCAAGTTATCTGGTCGGTTCGTTCTTAGTTTGACCGAATGAATGAAAAAAATGGTGTTTTACGTCCTCTCGGTCTGGAACAGACACTTATGGGACATTTGTAAATACAAAGATGGTGTGAACACTACTGGAGGCAATGCCCGGAGGCAGTGCAACACCAGTAAAGTCCCGATTTTTTTAACAATGCAGATAGGTGTAGCAGTAACCACGCCTCGGTTAAACCTCATCGACTATGGCACCGCCACAAGTATTTCGTTGCTAAAATATACTTAGTTTGACCAAATACATGTATGCATTTGATGTATCACGCATTTTGACAGATTCGTGTAGCGCGATCTACACGAATAGAGTGAACGAAACTTGTAGGATTTCACCAGATTTACTTACTTAGACAGTGGCATTTCATAGTAATCACGCCTCACAAACTTCGTTACAGTTGAATAGTCGTACGACTTCAGTTAGATGTGTGGGTCGGCTCCTTTATTTAGCTGATGGTGAAAATTCAGAAACAGAATATTCAAGACATGGAGTTCATATAATGGAGAGAGAAAAAATGAAAAGAAAAAATCAATAGCGACTTCATTGAAATAATGTACTGTATAAAACGGCCTTCATCTCCATAATAGTTGCTCGTCACTTGCTGAATATGCAATTACTGAGAAATGTGGAAACAAAAAAAAAGGATACAAAAAGACGGTTTTGTTTATGACAATGAGATAGAGAAGATTATTACTGATGGAGGAAAAGGGAAGGACAGGGTGGATAAGTGTGTTAAGCTCCGGGTCCATCTGTGTTCTACTGAAGACCCAGCATGTTTGACAATCGTGTGACAGGTAGCACACGCCTCGTTGCTGTTGACTCGCTGACAGGCTATGCACACAAGCGGGTCTGCCTCTTTTGGTCTCACTCCCCCAATACCCAAACAACATGGGCGACAGCGAACCAAATGCGTACACAACGCACAGCCAGTCGACGTGAATGACATGGCAGCAAGTGTGAGAAAAACATAGAATGAAACAAAACAGATGCTTTGTATTAGCCAGGACACAAGATGTACACCGAGCCTTAGAAGTTGGGAGGGGGGGGGGGGGGGGGGTGGGGGGGGGGCAAAAACCGGCGGATGTGCGTTTCGCGCATTTGCGAAACCGCGCAAATGACACGGTCGCCTCGGTTGCCGTTGCCATCGCCCCGTGAGGGCTCACAGCAAATTTGAAGCGATTCGGTCGAAAAACGGCGGAGTTATAAGGCCCGTTTCGTGTTTCAGACACACAGACACACACACACACACACGGACGGACAGTTGGCTTTTTACTATATGATGATGGATATATGATGATATATACAGAGTAGGAGTAGTCAGAACGCTGTGGGTGTTATCTATGTTGTTGTATGCGAGTCAGTCGTTTCCGACCATGACTGCCAGACAGCAGAGGGATCAAGATGCTCTTCAGGCGGGCTGGGCTGGAATGTGTCTATAGTGGAGATGCCTTGCCCAGGATGCAACCCCACTCGCAGGGATTTGAGGACTGCTGGCGTGGGGAAAGGTCCGCAAAAGCTCAAGGCATTACATCCCTTTGGGTGCGTGTGGGGGTGGGGATGGGTGGTGGTGGTGGTTGTGGTTGCGTAAATGGCGGAGAGGAAGGGAGAGTTGGGGAAATTGAGGGGAGGGTGGGTGGGGGAGGGCGCAAGAAGGAGACGAGGTTAGTTGGGAGCTTTCGGAAATGAAGAAGAGGGGCTTTGAAAAGAAAGCCACAAAGGAGCGAGAGGGGGGGACAAAGAGAGAGAGAGAGTAGAAAAAGTGATTATTTTGAGAAGGAGAGCTGAGAAGACACTTCTTGGAAAGAGGCTTGGAATCCAAAGAGGACAGACAACGAGACAATGAGGGACCTTGGCCCTAAAAAAAAGGGAGTTCCAGTGTTTTGGGAAGAAATCAAGAGTCGATGGTTGGGAGTTAGGAGCGAAAGCTCTCGCTCGTTTAGGCCTAGTGTGAGTGAGCTGGGAAGAAAGAACCAGACACGAACTAAGTAGAGGAAGTAACGGCAAACTCGTGTTCCGTTGGGAATGAGGAGTGAAAACACGGGTTTATAATTTAGAAAAGGGTGCATGTTGGGGTATGGGTGGATGTGTGGTGATGGTGGGGGGATGGGGGGGGGAGGCTGGGCGGGGGGGGGTGAAGAAGCTTTGGGGGGAGGGGAGCAGGAGACGCAAGAAGCTTTTGTTGAGGGTGATCAAGAGTTGGCTGAGAGAGGAATGAGCAGAAAGGCGAAACACAAACGTGTGTCGTTTGTGCGCGCGCGCGTGTGTATGCGTGTGTGCGCGCGCGCGCGCGTGGTAGTGTGCTGCTGAAGGACACATTTTACGCCCACACGTCTTTAACCACCCACTCCATTATTATTAATCTTTCTGTCTCATTCTATTTCTTATCTCTGTCTCGCTCTCTGTCTCTCTCTCTCTCGCTCTCTCTCTCTTAGTCATTTCTGTTCTCTCTCTCTCTCTCTCTCTCCCCCCCCCTCTCTCTCTCTCTGTCTCTCCCCTCTCTCTCTCTCTCCCTCTCCTCTCTCTCCCATCCCTCCCTGTCTCTCTCTCTCTCTCTCTCTCTTCTCTGCTCCCCCTCTCTCTCTCTCTTCCTCTCTCTCTCTCCCTTTCTCTCTCCTCCCCTCTCTCCTCTCCTCTCCTCTCGCGTCACCACGTGTACTCTCTATCTCTCTCTCTGTCTCTCTCTCTCCCTACTCTCCTCTCTCTCCTCTCTCGAGAGCTCTAACCCTCTATTCTCTCATGTGTTCAGTGCCCACGCACATACATATCTCAATGTCTGTCTGTCACTTCTCTCTATGTCTCTGTCTCTCTGTCTCTCTGACTGTCCGTCTCTCTCTCTCTCACTCCTTCTCTCTCTGCTCTCTCTCCATCTCTCTCTTCTCTCTCTCTCTCTCTCTCTCTCGCTTCCACCCCATCTCTCTCTCAACTCTCCGAGTCCCCTCTCCCCCCTCTCTGGTGTTCTCTCGTCTGTCTCCTCCCTCTCCTGCTCTCTGCCTCTCTTCTACCGTCTCGATCTTCTCTCTCTCTCCTCGTCTCCATCTCTCACTCTGTGTTCCGTCCCTCTGGCGTGCATCCTCTTCATCTTCTCTCTCTTTCCTCTAATCTCCTCCATCTACCATCTCTTCTCTCTTCGTCTCATCTCCTCATGCTCGGGTCGCTTCAGTGCCCACGCAACATACTTATCTCCAATGTCCGGTCCTCTCGGTCTGTGTCTATCGTTCTCTCTGTCTATCTCTCTCTCTCTGGTTTCTCCTCTTGGTCGATCTCGTATCATTAGTAGGTGTGTAGGGTTGACACACTTGGCTCTCCTCATAGTCTCTGTGTCTGTAGTCCTCCTCATGATGGTGTCTAGTCTCTCTGTGTCAATCTCGTCTCTCTCTCTCTACTCTCGATCCCTCCCCCCCTCTCTCTCTCTCGTTGCCCTCTCTCTCTCCTCCCTTCTCTCTCCCGTCTCTCCCACTCTCTGCCTCTCTCTCTCTCCCTCCCCGCCCTCCCTCTCTCTCTCTCTCTCTCTCTCTCTCCTTTCATGTGTGTTCTAGTGCCCACGCACATACATATGTTTCAATGTCTGTTTGTCTGTCCTTCTCTCTGTGTTCCTATGTCTCTCTGTCTCTCTGTCCTCTCTCTCTCTCTCTCCCCTCTCTCTCACTCTCTCTGCTCTCCCGCTTCACTCTCCCTTCATCTCTCTCTCTCTACCTCAAAACCCTGGCTCCGTTTTTTTTTTTATATCCTCCACTGCATTCCCTGTGAATTGACGGACAAAAGTCAGGCCAATAAACTAATAACCCACGGATGAAGCCTTTGAAAGGGACCGAGCATGTAGTGGCCAGAGAGCTGGCAGAATGCAAAAAAGGAATTCAATGACTGTGTGCGCAGAGAAAGAATGAATTCAATTGAATTGAATGCACGGAGGCCGGGTGGGTGTGTGGTTGTGTGTGGTTGTGTGTGTGTGTGTGTGTAGTGTGTGTGTGTGGTGTGTGTGTGTGTGTGTGTGTGTTGTGTGTAGTGTTGTGTGTGTATGTAATGGAGCGAAGAGAGAGAGAGAGAGAGAGAGAAGAGAGAGGAAGAGGGAGAAAGCGAGAGGGAGTGAGATAGGAGAGAGTGGACGGAGAGAGAGAGAGATTGAGATCCACCCTCGGGCCCCCCCGACAAGGGAGAGAGAGGAGATAAGAGAGGAGGAGAGAGAGAGAGAGAGAGAGAGAAGAGAGAGAGAGAGGGAGAGAGAGCTGAGAGAGAGAGGAGAGGAGAGAGAGAGAGGAGCGAGGAGGGGAGAGAGCGAGAGATTGGTAACCCAGTGACTTTGTTGTATACTAATCGGAGAGGACCAGACGCAAGCAGAGACATAGACTGTTGTGTTGTGTCAATGTGTGTGTGGTGTGTGTGTGTGTGTGGTGTGTGTGTGTGGTGTGTGGAGAGAGAGAGAGAGAGAGAGTAGAGAGCCACAGGAAGAGAGAGAGAGAAGAGAGAGATTATATGGGGTTTTATAAGTTTAGAAATGCTTTTTATTGCAAGATATTGCAGTTGAAAATACTGAGAGAGAGTAGTTTCTTTTTCTTGCGAGAAGATCTGCAGTTTTGAGCGAGTAGAGAGAGCGAGACATCGTACAATTGGATTGTTGTCCTGCTTGTCACTGGGGATTTCAGAAGAAGAAACATTTGTGAGGGAGATTGAGAGAGAGTCGTGGAATGGAGATAAGAGATCTTTCGGTATAGACATATAGAGATGCAGAGATCCCCCCCCCCCCCCCCGCCATTGGATCCTCTGCATGTCACTGTGGGGAATCAAAAACTCTTTTGTTTCCATGTTGCACGCCTCGTGCACGCACACATCACGTCATATACTCGGTGCGCATCCTGTACGCGCGCACACACCACAGCACCTCCCACACACACACACAACATCACCATGCTGCTGTGCAATCCTCACTCAACGCAACATTCTGTTTCTGCCTCTATCTCTCTCTCTCTCTCGCTCTGGGACTCTCTGCTCTCTCTCCTGCTCTTCCTCTCCTCCACACCACACACACACTCCACACTATCTCTCTCTCTCTCTCTCTCTCCTGCTCTCGCTCTCTCACACATCTCTCTCAACCGCACATGCACGCACGACCAAAAGGATCGACCACACACACACACAATGTCTACCACCACACGCATACTCTCTATCATTCCCACACTCTCTCTCTCTCCTCTCTCTTCCGTCCGTTCTTCTGTTCTCTCTCTTCTCGCTCACACACACTAATAACCGTAGCACACACTTCTCTCTCCTCCCAAGCACACATACAAAACCCTCTCTCTCTCTCTCTCTCTCTCGTCTCTCCTCTCTCTCTCTCTCCTCTCTCTCTTCAATCGCTCCTACTCACGCACTCTCTCCTCTGCTCTCCTCTCTCTCGCTCTCCTCTCTCCTCACTCTCACCCATCACTCACCGTCCGACCTCTCTCAGACCAAAGGCGCACTGTCCTCATCATCATCTCTCGCTCTCTCTCTCTCTCTCTCTCTCTGTGCATCCTCTCCTTCGGGCTCTCGTCGCTTCCTCTCTTTTCCTCTCTCTCTCATCGTCTCATCGTCGCCTCTCTCATCTTTCTCCTCTCTTTCCACTTTTCCTCTGCTCTTTCGTCTCCTGCTCCGCGTGCCTCTCGGGGTATCCTCATCGAGGATCGGTGCGCCGCAGGGGCTCGGTGGGGAGAGGTGCTCTCGGTACGGGTTCGTCTGGGTGCGGGGCGTCTGCTCTCTCTCCTCTCTCTTCAGCCCGCAGGGGCAAATCTCTCGGCTCGGTCGCTCGGTCGGGAAATCGTCTCTGCTCGGGGGGGGGGGTCCTGGTCTCGGGCTAGTCTCTCTCTGGCTCGTCTCGATGGGACGGGGCGGGAGGAAGAAATCCTCTCTCTCTCTCTGCATCTCTCTCACTCATCTCTCTCTCCTCTCTCCTCTCTCCTGAGCCAATCACTCTCTCTTTCCTCTTCCTCCTCGTCTCTTCCCTCTCTTTCCTCGTTCTCTCTCTCCGTCCTCTCTCCCATCTCTCGTCTCGTCTCGTCTTCTCTCTCTCTCTCTCTCTCTCTGTTTTCAAGAAAATGGCGTTGGTTTGTGGGTAGTCCCTCTTCTTATATTATAGGGAAGCGGTAAAGGGGTGCGGGGAAGGGTCGCTAAATTCCTCGAATTCCCTTCCTTCTGTCCCTTCCCCTACACTGGGTGGAGGGAATTTCTTCCCACTACTTCTACCTACGCTGGTTTTAACCTAATTCTGTTTATAGTCCTTGTCTCCCGCCTCCCCCCTCCTGTCTTCCCCCCTCCCCTCCTTCGCCCCCGCCCCCCGTTCCTCCCCCTCCCCTCCTCCATCCTTGTCCTGGTCCTCCCTCCTTCCTACATCCTTCCCCATCTCCCCTCCCCTCTACTCTTCCCCTCTTTTGTCTCCCCCTCCCCTCCCTCGGGGCTTTGTCTCTTGTCTCTTCCGTCTCCCTGCTCCCCTATCTCTTTCAGCCCCTTCACCCATCCTGTGCCCACCCCTCCTTGCCCCCCCCCCCCCCCTCCGTCCCTCCTCCCCCATCACCCCTCTCCCCTCCCCTGTCCTGGCCCACCGCCCCCCACGCCCCCCCCCACAATCAACCCTCCCACCCCCCCACCGTCCGTCCCGCTACTCCCTATCCATTATTTATTCCCAGCCCGCTATAATGTTGACCTCGCTGATTATTAGGGGACCGTTTATTGAAAGAAGGGGGGTTAACAGAGGGAGAGAGAGAGAGAGAGAGAGAGAGAGAGAGAGGAGAGAGAGAGAGAGAGAGAGAGAGAGAGAGAGAGAGTAGAGTAGAGTATAGTACAGAGCGGCAGCCAAGGACCTGCATTAGTCAATAGACTCTGGGCTCATGATGGTGACATGGAGGGTGCTAACATAATTGACTGTTTGTCTAGCTCTTCCTGTCAGTCTATCTGTCTGTCTGTCTCTCTGTTTGTCTGTCGCTCTGTTTGTCTCTCTCTCTGTCTCTCTCTCACTCTCAATCTCTCTCTCTCATCTTTCTCTCTCACTCTCCTCTCTCTCCCTCTCTCCTTCTCTCTCTCTCTCTATCACTCTCTCCCTCTCTCTCTCTTCCCCCC
>CM065697.1:20449229-20451729 GCA_017654935.2 Phymorhynchus buccinoides | reverse complement strand
GAACAGAGAGAGAGAGAGAGATAGAAGAGAGATAGAGAGAGAGGCACACAGAGAGAGAGAGAGAGAGAGAGAGAGAGAGAGAGAGAGAGAGAGGAGAGACTTCATGCTTGAAACATTATTTGCCAAAGATAGAGAGAGAGGAGACAGACAGACAGACAGAGAGAGAGATAGAGAGAGAGATCCTAGAGCACACACACACACACACACAACACGCACACGCACGACGCACACGTACACACACGACACACGTACGTACACGCACGCACATACACACACACACACACACTTACACAGATATCATAGTCCACACATACTTAGCCACCACGCACGCACTACACACACCAGATACATGCTCTCTCTCTGTCATGCCCCCATATTAGTGATTCTCCCCCTCTCGATCCCCAACTCTCTCTCTCTCTCGTCTTCTCTCTCTCTCTCTCTCTCTCTCTCTCTCTCTCTCTCTCTCTCTCTCTCTCTCTCTCTCGTCCCCTCCCCTCTCTCTCTCTCTCTCTGTATCAGCTCGAGCCCTCCCTCGTTATGCTCACACCATCTAGGTATTTCTTTATATAATTTTATTATTTTTTTTCCCAAAGACGTTTAGCCTGTCGCACGTGCTGCTCTGCTGCAGGAGGTGAGGGGTGGGGGGTGGGGGGGCTGATTAGGGGGAGTTTGATGCAGTGCAGATGCTGCTTATCCCCCTCCTCCTTTGGCTTCTGTCATTCCGCTTTGGGCTATTGTGTACTTTATAGGCCCCCACCCCACCCCACCCCACCCACCCCACCCTTCCCTCCAATTCTCGCATTGAAAATGTTCACTCAGAAGCAACCGTTCTGCCTTCGATTCTGAGGAAGGATATAGGCTTAGGATCAGCGTAGTAGGATTCACTTTCGCAAAACTGAAAGAAGCCGACTTTGAGGTTGAGGGAGGGTCGTAAACCTGATGGGCATTGTCTAAGCTACTCATTTGCCCCGCTGTCTCCCTCCTTGTCTTTCACTACTGCCCCCCCCCCCCCTTTCTCTCCTCTCTGATCTCTTTGTGTCTGCCCTCTCTCTCTCTCTCTCTCTCTCTATCTCTCTCTCTCTCTCTCTCTCATCTCTCTCTCTCTCTCTCTCTCTCTCTCTCTGTGTCTGTCTCTCTCTCTCTCTCTCTCTCTCTCTCTCTGTCTCTCTCTCTATCTCTTTGTATCTACCTCTCTCTCTCTCTCTCTCTCTCTCTCTCTCTCTCTCTCTCTCTCTCTCTCTCTCTCTCTCTCTCTCTCTCTGTGCCTATCTCTATCCCAATATCCATTACTCTTTTACCAATTGAGATCTTACACTTTATAATACCGACCTCATAATTACGATCCAATTTATGTGGTCGTAATATAAAACATCGTGCACGTGGTCGCATAAATTAATTATGCCCGTTTCTTTCTGTAAGCCTTAGTAGTAACTCACGAGGTCGTTTTGTTTTTCGAAAAGTTCCAGAAGTACAGATTTTCTAACAAATGCTTTATTATTATTAGTCTGGCACCGCAGCCAAGAAACACCCCACTAGGTGGGTAGGTTAGGGTAACAAAACGAACCATTTGGCTCCACATCAAAGGGGTGTCGGGTTCAAATCACTTTCAGCGCCCAGCTGGAAAGAGAGAGAGAGAGAAAGAAAAAAACACCTCACTTTTTTTTCTCGTTTTAATGAGCTCGTGTTCTTCTTGTTCTTCTTGTTCTTGTTCTTCTTCTTGTTCTTCTTGTTCTTCTTGTTCTTCTTCTTCTTCTTCTTCTTCTTCTTCTTCTTCTTCTTCTTCTTCGATCGCTCAGGCAGTTTCCTGTCAATTATGAGCGCATATGCGTCATGCTGCCGTTATGCGCCTAACTTCGGCTGGAGGAGGAAATGTTTCTGAAAGAGTTTCGTGAAAAAAAGGCAGGAGGAGAATGGACCGGTAAGGCAGAAATAATAATAGTAAGCAAAGGGAAAAGGCAGAGTCAAAGAGAGTGACAGATTACAGGAAGACACAAGCACAATCTTCCAGAAGGTGGGGGAACTATTTATACAAAAGACTCCCCGGTATCCCCACGGAGGGGCTCCTGTGTGACAGCGCAAATTGTAACAACTGCGCAAAATGTAACAATTGTTACATTTTGCGCTAGGCGCCCACATTTTGACGAAATTAGCACCCAAAAACAAGGCAGTTTTTCGTCATTACAAATATCGTAGATGTGATTTGTTACATCCATAAACACAACAGTAATTCGGCATTGTTCAGGCGAAGAAAACGCTGTACCCAAGAAGAAAGCAAGAAAGAAATAACACACGAGAGAAAAAAATCAATAAAACAACCTGCATACTTTGCACCTTGTAATAATAAGTAATAATGGTAAATCGAATGAAGAACGAGTGAAACAAACAAGCAAGCAAACAAACATTTGGAAATTTAGATGTAGACTTTGTTTTTATCTTTCGATTTGATATATTATGATGAAGACAAATTCATCAACTCTTTGAAGATTTTACTTCGATTTGA
>CM065697.1:20439229-20441729 GCA_017654935.2 Phymorhynchus buccinoides | reverse complement strand
TGTGTGTGTGTGTGTGTGTGCTTAGGTATGTAATTAGTGTGTGTATGTGTGTGTACGTGTGTGTATGTGTGTGTGTGCGTGCTCTCTCTCTCTCTCTCTCTCTCTCTCTCTCTCTCTCTCTCTCTCTCTCCCCCTCCCTCCCCTCCCTCCCTCTCCCTCTCTCTCTCTCCCCCCTCTCTCGCCCCCCCTCTCTCTCCTCCCCCCCTCTCTCTCTCTCCCTCTCCCTCTCTCTCTCTCTCCCTCTTCGTCTCCCTCTCTCCCCCTCTTCCTCTCCCTCTCCCACCCTCGAATTATCTGAACACCCTTCTCGACTGTCCCATTTTACGAACTTTGAACCTTTCATCATCTTTTATTATGGATAGATTATATGAACCGTGCATTGGAGAATGTTCTTAGTTGATCGTTTATCTGTTTTGAAGCGGGTGAGCGTGCGGGTATACGATTTACGTGTACTGACATTTTAAGAGGATCAATGTAAATGCCTCGGGGGAAGTTTGGATAGAATTCAATCGTTTGGCCTCAGTACATTTTGCTCATTGATGTCCTCTTTGTAATCGCCCCGCCCTTTATTTAACCGGTTTGTATGCGTGCACTGCCTGCAGGCAAAGTTGATCAATATGAATAAATGATAGTTGAGGTATTTAGTGGCTTAAGGGATGTTTGAATATGTCAGTGGTTGATCAATAGAAATGCAGTGGGCTTCTTACCCGCCCACATGGGCAAATTTGACGGAAATTTTCTTTATTTCATGAGATAATTGGGGTGGGCTTCTTACCCGCCCATGCGCTTTTTACCCCGTCTTCCCCTCCTTATGTTATTAATGTTAGGAGATAAGGAAAGGATTTATTTGACGCATGTCATTGTCGGATTCACAGTACTGCAGATGCCAACTTTTCGTTACCTCGGTAAGTTTGAGAGAACATTTTGGATGAAAAATGGCTGGCGGTGAGAGGGTTAAGAATGGAAGAAAACGTAGAACGAGAGACAAGAGAGAATACGAATGTGGTTTTTTTATTGCGGGTAAAACAGATAAGCTGGGTAGCATTTTGTACACCATTGCCCTCAAGAAAATGAACAACTAATGAAGAAAATGATGAACAGAAAGAAAAAACAACAACAAAAAACTGGCAACAATAGTGACAAAAACATACAAAGTAATATAATACAAGGCACAAATAGACACACAACAGCAGTTCAAAATAAAAAGACCCCCCCCCCCCGAAATCCCCCCCCCCCCCCCCCCCCCCGCCACAAACACACACGCATCCATACATGTTCTTCTATTATTAGAATAGAGAGAGAGAGAGAGAGAGAGAGAGAGAGAGAGAGAGAGAGAGAGAGAGAGAGAGAGAGAGAGGGAGATTGGGGGACTTCATCTCTTGTTTCCTTTTCAAAGAAGTTGGGCCTCTTCTGTTCGCTTTTTGTTTTGCCACACTTGATTTATGAGGTATAATATAGAATCGGCACAATGGCTGGGGCTTATTTGCACATTCTTCAAGCTCATGCTACGCAAGATTTACTTTGTATTATAGCGTTTGTGTTTGTTGTAATATCGATGTGTGTGTGTGTGTGTGTGTGTGTGTGTGTGTGTGTGTGTGTTGGTGTGTGCGTGTGTGCGTGCGCGTGCGTGCGTGCGTGCGTGTTTGTTTGTGTGTGTGTATGTGTGCGTGTGCGTGCGTGCGTGTACGTGTGTGTGTGTGTGTGTGTGTTTGTGCGCGTGGAGAGGGCGGAAGTTGGGGGTGGGGTGCGATTGCTGTTGAGACCTACATTTAAACAAGCAGCGCGAAAATCGCAATAGTTTGTGGCACGCGGTCTTTTTTTACCACTCCAATCATGAGTTACCTCCCCTGGCTTTTCAATAATTTTAATCTGTAAACCAGAATGTTATCTCTGCACCATTTCGTAACTTTTTATATCTTTTGGAAAACATTTAAAACTATGTATCCTACTTATACTCATCAAAAGAAGCACCGCATACTCGTCGTGTCTGTTGTAGTGTCTGTATTACATATGTTTATTATTTTGTGCGCTTTTAAAATACATCATTTTAAAAAGTGGCCTCAATTAATTTTGAAGTGTAGCTTCGAGCTATACTTGTAGCGGTGAGGTTTACCCGAGGCGTGGTTACCGCTACAGCTATCTGTATTAATAAAAAATCGGGACTTTACTGGTTTCGTACTGCCTCCGGGCATTGCCTACAGTATTGTTCCCACCATATTTGTATTTACAAATGTCCCATATGTGTCTGATTCAGACCAAGAGGACGTAAAACACCATTTTCGTCGTGTAGCCTCGATTTGAAGTGCGACAATTTTGGACCGACAGACAGACCGACTGACAAAGTGAGTTATAGGTTTGTGGCTTGAGCCACAAACAAAAAAGAAACCTAACGTTTTCTACAAGGGATATGAGACGATTGGGGCATTTTCTAAGGATTCCTAACTCTTTTAATTTTGTGTCTATGCTCTGTCTCTATCCTTCCATCTCCGTCTGTGTGTGT
>CM065697.1:20424229-20431729 GCA_017654935.2 Phymorhynchus buccinoides | reverse complement strand
CCATAGAGGCGTGCGACCCACTTAATATTAGTTTTTTCATGCGATTTTGGTGTGACTGATGAGTGTAGATCGGACAACGTTGGGTGTTGGAGTGGGTAAATTTTGACGACAACTGATCAATTTTTTTGTTGCCCACTGGGGATTTAACTAACGTGTGCTATGTTGCATGGGCACACCGGACTCTCAGTAGTTACAATCGCGTCTCCCACGCAAGCTGACTCCACGTTCAGAAATACCGTTTAAGGCCATAGTGCCAGAATGAGAGGAAAAAAAAACCCTGTAACCTCAGGTTTCGACAATCCGGATTTACTTGACCCGAGGCGTAACACGTTTACCTCTGTGCCCGTCTATGAGGTGAGAGTAAGAATGCCACTGACGTTTTCGTGATAGGGGATAAGGGGGGGGGTCGTGGGAGGGGGGGGGGGGGGTGTCCTGACTTGCTGTTCGAGAGGGACACGCCAGTTTTTTAGATGATGATGGAGCAGAATTGTTTTCTGATTGGATGACGTCAGCTCTGTGCGCACATGCTATGCCTTTAATAGACGGTTTTCGGAAGAAACTAGGGGAGAGCACTTCGTGAAATTAGAGTTGATTACCTCGACTTACTCGGTCAAAACTATAGCAACAATGGCGGCATGGCGTCGAAGCTTGGAACCGCAGGATGCCAGTCAGCGACTTGCAAACATCTTTTCTTTTAATTTATGAAAAATGAGGGGTGGCCAGTACCCATAAACTGATAGAACTTCCAAAATGTGACGTAAAAATATAAATGACATCAATTTTAGAATGACACACGGTATTCTAAGTGCTATGTCTGCTCAAACACACGAGGCGAGAGCTGGGGATCTACTTAATGGTAGAGTAACTCCCCCTGTTTGACCGATTGAATTAGGCAAAATCACTCCCACACACCATGAAATTACTCCTCTTAATTATTTCCGAACAATTCCTATTATTCCTCTAGGTTCCTTTTGTGTGTTCAGACATGGTAGTTTTCAGAGAATCTCTCTCTCTCTCTGAATTCAGAGGCAAGTAGAATAAAGATTTACAAATTGTCAGGTGGGGATTTGAGCTTGAGGAGATGCCCTTTCCCCAAGTTTGAACAGTTTGACATATTCATCTTCAGGAGCAATTTCCCCCTGATCACCATAAAGGGCTTTAATCACGTTACTTCATTGCTCCAAGAGAGACAACGTCTCCCGAAACCCTATGTAATGTTATCAGAGAAAGTGCTTTTCCTCCATACCATGCCTGGCGTTTTGTCACGCAAGAAATTGGACATTTGGAGGGGAGTCTCTATGGTACAAGATCATGCATGTGTGGGGCGTTAGTACCTTCAAAATGGAAACACACGGGCATCGCCGAGCGGCAGCAACGCATTGTGACAATGCAAACCCGGCCAGAGTTATGTCCTCTCCCCCCACCCCCCAATAAACACACCACTTTCCACCCTTACAGAACGCATAAAATACATAGCCCAAAATTTGAAGCGATTCTGTTCAGTAGTTCACGAGATACAGCTGAACTTTTATACAAACTTCCTTGCACCGAGTTATGTCCTCCTGCCCCCCCCCCCACTGCCCCCCCCCACCCCACCCCCACTCCCCCCCCCCCACCCCCCCAATAAACACACTACTTTCCACCCTTACAGAACGAATAAAATACATAGCCCAAAATTTGAAGCGATTCTGTTCAGTAGTTCACGAGATACAGTTGAACTTTTATACAAACTTCCTTGCACCATGGTACACTACCACACAAAAGTTGAAGCGATTCTGTTCACTAGTTCACGAAATAAAGCTGGGGGAAATTACATAGCCCAAAGATGGAAATTTCGGTTTTCAAGGTCAAACTTCAAGGTCAAGGTCAGCACGGTGTTGATTAACGAAAGGAAGCTTCCTTTTCAAGCTGTCTACCACTCTGCCAATTTTAATGAAAGTCCAAACAGTAGTTTTCAAGATAATCGATACACAGACACACAGAGGGCAGGTTGAAAAAAAGCTTTGTTAGCTTATTCTTTAACCCTCAATAAAGATGATTTTGACTTGACTTGACTTGACTTGACAGACACACACAGACACACACACACACAAACCAATCGCAAAACCCCGGCCTCTGGCCGGGTGAAAAAAGAAAATGGTGGCGGTTTCAGTTGACTGAAAATTGTTTTTTTATTTACTGTAACGGTTGTTTTGAAAATTGGTGTTAAACAAGCGCGAAATCGCAATAGTTTGTGGCACGCGGTCTATTTTTACCACTCCAATCATGAGTCACCTCCCCTGGCTTTTCAATAATTTTAATCTGTAAACCAGAATGTTATCTCTGCACCATTTCGTAACTTTTTATATCTTTCGGAAAACATTTAAAACTAAGTATCCTACTTATACTCATCGAAAGAAGCACCGCATACTCGTCGTGTCTGTTGTAGTGTCTGTATTACGTATGTTTATTATTTTGTACGCTTTTAAAATACATCATTTTAAAGAGCGGCCTCCATTAATTTTGAAGTGTAGCCTCGATTTGAAGTGCGACAATTTTGGACCGACAGACAGACAGACAGACAGACAGACCGACCGACAAAGTGAGTTATAGGTTTGTGGCTTGAGCCACAAACAAAAATTATGAACCATCTTGTTGCACGCTAGGCTTCAGTTATGACTCAACGAATGAAAGGAGCGGGGATGGGGGTGGATGGCTAATTACATAATAATGTTTCTAGCAAAAGAACGGAGTGGGGGGGGGAAACGTACACCTCGATATTTTGTTTCTTCTTTCAAAGTTGCGTGTCAAACTACATTATTGTGTACCGACTGGGGCTCGAAAATGCCACAATTCGAAGCTTACAAAATCTGACTAAAAACACGCAAGCAAACAAACTACCAAAGTAAACTAAACCAAACTGAGTGATAGGACAGCTCCTGTTTTTGTTTGTCCAGTGATCTACTGATAGGTAGCTGTCTGACACTGCAGGCAAACAAACAGGCGGGTGGCAGTTGGGTGTATCAGGCAGGGAAGAGCTTTATGTCGTCTGCGCGTGACTCGGGAAGCTTCCTGTCATGCGCCGCTCCTGATGGATGGTCACGTGACACCGGCTAGGGTTCTCGGGATACCAACACCGGGTTGCTGGGTTTAATGTTTGTTTCTTGTATCCCCTTGTGTGTGTGTGTGTGTGTATATATGTGCGTGCGCGTGTGTGTGTGTGTGTGTGTGTGTGTGCGTGTGCGTGCGTGTGCGTGCGCGCGCGCGCGCGCGCGAATCGTGTGTTAATGTATGTGTGTAGTGTATCCTGCGATTTTCGGCGTGACATTGGAGGACTATGCTATTGACTAAGCCTGACACGCACACATAAAAATCGTTAGTTTTCTGTACGAGTAGAGAGACAGCCAATGCTGCCAATGAAATACAGCCAATGCTTGCATGCTGTTAGTGAATACGGCACACGGCCGCAAGTAGTTGAATGGAGTTCACAACTCAATGTTCTGCCAACTACACAAGGTTGGATAGTGGTCGAGGCTGCTTTCAAAGACTAATCCGTCAAAGACTGTATAGGGGAAGACAAGCATCCGGTCTCTTTTCCCTATATGAGTAGTGAGGACAGAAACACTGGTTATGTCCCTTTTAAACGTGACACATTTACACGTCGATAGGCCAGTTGAATTATCCGTTCAAATTCCAGTCTGAGTATTTGGATAGCCGCCGCTGTGAATGGTGTGTAACTACCCCACTAACGATAACTCTATCAGCCCGGTTCGCTGTAACTCTTAAGTAGTCCATCTTACCCTTTTAGAATCTTTGAATCCGGTAAGAAATGTCGGTTGTATTGTTGTTATTATCCGCCGACTTTTGATGGCTGCTGCCAACCTGGCCAATTTGAGGTACGTTTCCTTGCCCGAGTATCATCCTAATTAAAGTGACACTGACCTAGGGTCACTAACCGGCTGAAAGACAAGGAATGAAAACCGACCCCGCTTCACTTGCTGGCCAAACAATGGATCATGCATGAATCGAGTGGAGGTCATTGGCAGGTTAGGTGGTGGATGCAATGAGGGACGGGGTTGGGAACGGATAAAAATCGACGTTAGGGGGGGGGGGGGGAGAGGAGGAGGTGGTGGGTGGGGGGGGGGGGGGGGAGAGGGTTGATAACGGAGAGGCGCTCGTGCGAGGTGAAAGGTCAGCCGTCGCGCGGCTCGTGTCTCTGTCCAACGCTGACCATCTGATAATGAAGTTAAAGGGGTCATATCGAGTCCACAGCGACTGAGGGTGGGGGTTAAGAAAGGGTGAGAGTGTGGAGGTGAGAATGACCAGCCGGGTGGGGGGTGGGGGAGTGGGGTGGGGGGGGGGGGCACTAGGAACAGAAGAGCGAGTGACAGTTTAAAGCTTTATCGTCAAATTTCTATGTCATCGAGCGAGCTTTACCGTCAAATTTCTATCTCATCGAGCGAGCTTTATCGTCAGATTTCTATATCATCGACGCTGCATACAACAGCATTATTTTTTATTACTATAGCTGCCTTCCTTATTTTGGTTTAGGCAGAGGCTAGGGTCACGGGTCCGTAACCCGCATTCTGCAGGCTACGGTTACGGGGCTCAATTACGGGACGCAAATAATGTGCGCAAGTGTCTTAAAAAACTACTAACATTGACTCTAATGATTATGTTCCTATCTCTGATGCGCTAAATATACGAAATAAGAAAATGCATTTTGTTGACGAAACATTCGACTATCCCTGAGCATGGTCCAAGTGTTGCAACAACCTCGTAACCATGGCCACTGTGTTTGGTTTAAAGGTTCTTTCTTTGTTGCATAATACTCACCGATTTGCTGTTCCAAACTGTGACATCTTAGATTTGTGGGTTAAAAAGTTCACATGGTAAACAACCCCACAGGAACGAACTGAAGATCTCTCACTTAGCTACCAAGTGGAAGCTTTTTTCAGCAAACAGGTTTGCAATGCAAAATTACCACATTCTGTCACGTTTCTTTGGCCAATGTGAACGGTCAGGCGCGCATGCGTTCACGCGCACACGCACGCACGCACACGCACGCACGCACACGCACACACACGCACACACACACACACACACACACACACCACACACACACACACACACACACAAAACACACACACACCACACAGGTCAATAAAATCAAGTAATTCTAATATATTTCCGCCTGGGATAATCGTATCAAAAACAGAAGCGAAGGGGGGGGGGGGGGGGGGGGGGGGGGACAAGTGCAACGCCGAGCGGCTGCAAAGTCCCCTCGCAGCATCGCCGACATAAAAACGCATCAAAACAGCACGTAAATGAATAGTTTTTTTTTTATATATAGCCTTGGGGTTCGGACCCGTGATTTGAGCGCGCGCGATTATGCGCACACGCGCGCACATACAAAATCATGACAACTGTGTTATAGACCATTCATCAAGAAATGTTGTGGAAAAAACTGCATTGAAATACATGCAAAACTTCGCGAGATATTAGCGATTATGTGTTTCGGGGTTTGAACCCCGTAACTGGCGCGACCTTGACCTTAATGTAAAACTAAACAGATCAGTGGATAGCTTCCATCTTGGCAAACTAGTATACCAAATTTGATGATGATAGACTGAATAGTTTTTGAGAAAAACGGACGAATAGCCGGACGGACGGAGGCACGCCGCCGGACGGACGGACACCGGACGGACGGTCCAGACAAAAACAATAGCTCCCCGAACCTTCGGCTCGGGGACTAATAAATTAAAAAAGCGAAGAAAATGCCAATATTATTTTCCACACGGACTCAGCTCCAGGGAAATCCAGAATGATCCTCATCCGTCAAAATCTGGAACTAAGATGTTTAACAAGTCGTAATGGAAGGGGCCTCATCTGTCAAAATCTGCAGATGGGCTTGAGGATAAGGACGAGGGAAGGGAAGAGGAAGGGAGGGAGGCGGGGGGGGGGGCTGCACCGATAAAGATATATGTTCTGCTTAGAATTTGCTCTCTTGAATTCTTGGAATGATTCTCATTCGTCAAACTCTGGAACCGGAGTTGTTGTTATTAAAGAAACAACAACGCTATGCTGCAAGGACAAGAAACAAAAGAACACGAGCAAGTCAAAACAAACATTATTCGCATTCATCTTCCAAACGCAGTCGTGTGGCAGAGGGTTTTTGTTCCTCTCTCGACCGTGTGATTTTGGAACTCGTAGCGTGCGGAGGATATAACGTGCTGGGGAGGGAAAATTAATTTATGATTTTTAGGCCCGTGATCGATGATGCAGCAACATGTGTATAGAATTTTGAAGATGAATCACTCTGCTCAGCCGTATTATTTGCAAAACGAATGGCGATAATCGTGCTTGCGTATGTGGCTTCTTGCACTTATTAAGTGTGTGACCTACGTGATTGAGCAATTGCAATGAGCAGCTTAGGACGCACATTTCACCGCCAGGTGGTAATCAAACCAGTAGGGGCTTAGCGCGTGATATTCATAGTTCGGGGTTGTGAGGAGAGAGAGAGAGAGAGAGAGAGAGAGAGAGAGAGAGAGAGAGAGAGAGAGAGAGAGAGAGAGAGAGAGAGAGAGAGGGGGGGTGGGTATATCCCTCTCTCTCTCTTCTCTCTCTCTCTCTCATTACCCCCAACTAAGAATATCACGCGCTAAGCCCCTACTGGTTTGGGGACCGCTGGTTTGATGGCCCCCTGGCGGTGAAATGAGCATCCTAAGTTGACCATTAGATACGTGTCTTTGGTATATGATTATGTGACTAATTCATTGCGTTCATGTACTTATATGTGGCGTTTTAAGCCCGCTTCCGGTTCCGGTTTTGAACTTAGCCGTACTCGGCCGAATCGCTTTTATATAATTAGCGTGTGCTGTTTAGCTCGCAGACTACAACTTCGTTGAGTGTGTGTTCATTTGATAGAATCACGCGCTGTCACGGATACATAGAGCTGTGCGCAGTGGCCATACATCCTTTGATTGGATGACCGCAAGCGGCCATTTCAGTCACTTGAAAATGTGTTTAATAAAAACTAACTGTAACCCAACCCTAGCCTTGTCCTAACCCTATAACTTATCCGAGAATGGCAAAAAGTTGCATTTAGTGAATATTTGCTGTGATAAAATTTTATTTGCGGACAAGCAAAACTTCAACTTTGCAAGAGACGAGAATAGCAGCTTCCAGCCAGCCAATGAAATTGATGTATGATCACTGTGATCACTGTAACCATTAGTTAAAGAAAGTGTATTTACTCAAACTCTGTGGTTAGGTTTCTGTGTCACTGATACCATTATAAAAGTGTGTGTGTGTGTGTGCGTGTGTGTGTGCGTGCGCGCGTGTGCGTGTGTGTGTGTGTGTATGAGAAGGAGCGGAGAGGGGGGGGGGGGGGACCCAAACACCTAAATGGCACTGAATGGTGTTTGGATCATAACAGGCAATCATGAACTTCAAACAAACGGGAAGAAAGCGACCGCGTACAGTAAAGAGCTTCAAAGTAGCTGTGAACACACCGAGCGA
>CM065697.1:20404229-20406729 GCA_017654935.2 Phymorhynchus buccinoides | reverse complement strand
ATCATGTAATAAAGGATCTATCTCCTGATACGTTAAATGCACATTTCTCAGAAATAGCTAGTTCCATTATTAGTTCAGACAAATCCTCAGAAAACGATCTTAAATACTTACACGATTTTTGTTCTAAAAAAGAAATTTTATCTGATCTTAGTATACCCCCTCTGGCCACTTATGAGGTTTATAATGCACTAATCCACCTAAAACCAACTAGTACTAGAGGACTTGATGATATTGATAGTAAAATTTTAAAACACTCTGCTCCAGTTATTACCGAATCACTAACTTATGTCTATAATTTGTTTATTTCAAAAAATCAATTCCCTAAAGCTTTCAAAGTGGCTAAAGTCACTCCTATATATAAATCTGGCGATCGCTCAGACCCGTCCAATTACAGGCCTATATCTATCATTTCTGCCCTATCTAAACCTTTTGAAACTCATATTAAAAAACATATTATCAATCATTTTGATCATTTCGATCTACTCCATCCTTGCCAGTCTGGGTTTAGAGCTAACATTCTTGCCACACAGCACTCACTAGCCTAGTAGATAAGTGGCTATCCAATATTAATAACAATGAATTAACTGGTGTCCTTATAGTTGATTTTGCGAAAGCATTTGACGTCATTGATCATTCCCTACTTCTAAAAAAGCTTAAAATATATGGTATATCTACTAACATAATAGAGCTTCTTTCGTCGTTTTTAACTGATAGGAAGCAGATTGTTGCAATTAATGGCGCTATGTCTACCACTCTAACAACCAAGTATGGTATACCTCAAGGTTCAGTTCTTGGACCCTTATTATTCACTATCTACATTAATGATTTGCCTCTAGTTCTCAGTTCTCTGTGCGAATTATTCGCAGATGATACTACACTGCATTCAAGTCATTCTGATTACAGAACTGTATTGTCTATATTACAAAAGAGCATTGATGAATTACTTAACTGGTCTGAATTAAATCACATGAGTCTCCATCCATTAAAGACTAGATTTATGGTTATAACAAGTAGACAGAAACGACAAAATCTTCATCTTAATGTCCCTCCTCTTCTTATAAACGGTAACAATATTAATCAAGTTTCTTTCCACAAAGTTCTTGGTGTAGTTGTTGACGAAAACCTCTCCTGGTCTGAACATGTGTCAAATGTTTGCAAATGTGTCTCCCAAAAAATATTTCAGTTATCCAAAATTAAACACTTTTTAGACTTACATTCTCGTAAAATATTTTTTCATTCCTTTATTGAATCCCATATAAATTATGCATCAACTATCTGGGATGGTGCAAGTGAAAATATTCTAAAGCCACTGTCAAGTCTTTATAGACGTGCTCTGAAATTAGTCTTAGCTAAATCGTCAACATTAACCATTTCGGATTATGTGACATTAGACATCTTGCCTTTCCATTTGAAACTTACATTCAACAAGGCTGTTTTTATGTTCAAAATATTATCTGGTTGTGCTCCACCATCACTCACAAATAAATTTATAACTAATGATCAACGCCATACACACAAACTCATGTTACCTTTGCCGCGCATTGACCTTTTCAAGTCAAGCCTAACCTATTCTGGTGGTGCTTTGTGGAACACGATCCTCGCTACTTCATCAATCAAAGGTAGTTTGAGCAGTTTTAAACATAACTACCATAAGCTGTTGATGACAGAGTTTGTTAATTCAAAGTAATAAATATTTATTCTAGTCCTCATAATCCATAATTTGTCACTAGCGCCAATTCGATGTTCTCATTTCATATGTTTTCATGTGTCATCGATTTTTAATTATTATGATGTGACTTGATATGTATGGTTATTTATTTTGATGTTAGCGTAGACGTTTGTTACTGTGTCTGTGTGTGTGTCTGTGTCGGTTTTTGCGTGCGTGCGTGTGTGCGCGCGCGTGCGTGTGTGCGCGCGCGCGTGTGTTTTCTTGGTATTTTCGTGTACTTTTTCTTGCGTTTTTGGTCTACATTATGATTTACTAGCTAATGTTGTTTATTCATGAATTTTTTGTTTTTGCATTTTCTCTTTTTTGATGGCAAGATGTAAAGAAGCTATGCTTATTCTTAACCATCAATAAAAAAAAATTCGTTCGTTCGTTCGTTCGTTCGTTCTCTATCTCTCTCTCTCTCTCTCTCTCTCTCTCTCTCTCTCTCTCTCTCTCTCTCTCTCTCTCTCTCTCTCTCTCTCTCTCTCTCTCTCATCTCTCTCTCTCTCTCTCTCTCTACTACAGACACACACAGACACACGCACAGATACTCTCACACACGCACGCACACGCACACGCACGCACACGCGCACGCACACACACACACACACACACACACACACACACACACACACACACACACACACACACACACACTTCACTTCATTTCTTTTCACTTCTACTTCTTTTACTTCGAAGCAAACCAAGTCAACATAATAATATGAATAACACAGACGGTGAAATTGCTGAAAACCGAGGCCCCTATCTACTATCTATGCCTACTAGGTTAGA
>CM065697.1:20396729-20399229 GCA_017654935.2 Phymorhynchus buccinoides | reverse complement strand
GACAGAGAGAGACAGACAGAGACATGGGCTGAAGGGAGATGGAAAGTTTTGACAGTTATATAGTGGAGTTCTAGGAAGGTGGGCTGCTTGGTGTTTGAAGTGACAGCCGAGAGCGAGAGAGGAACTGGAACAGAAAAAGGCCTAATTGAATTCCTGTCTCGGGGAGGTCAACTAAACCAGGAGGGGGGCCGGTGCTGGGTCGACACCGGCCCTCGAGTGGCAACGTTTGTTGGGGGGTGAGGAGGGTGAGGAGGGGATGACAATGTGTGTGTGAGAGATTAAAATTTAACATAAAAAAGGTGGTTGGCGGAGTGGGTTGGGTTGGGGGTGTTATTGAAGTTTGATTGTTTTAGTAATTAAATGCTCCCGAGTCATTTCTCATAACTTTAACCAAAAAATTAAAGATGACATTGTTCTTTTGTTTTTCCTCAACAAATGTTACGCTTATCATTATTATTATTATTTTTTGGGTCTTTACTAAGTATGGATTTAGCTTCCATAGATTATATAACATGAGATGGTAAAGGTCACCCCCCCCCCTACCTATCTCGGTTAATTGTATTTTTCCGTTATTGCCTTTCTTACCATACAACTGATAAAGCTGTATTTTAGGAACATTTTTAGCTAATAACCTTTTGGAATACTAACCCTACCCCTAACCCTAGCCCTAACCCTAACCCTACCCCCCACCGTATAAGACGGAAAAACGCAACGAACCACAACTGTGACAAATCGCGGTGTACTGCAGTACATAGTGGGGGGTAGGGGTAGGGTTAGGGTTAGGGTTAGTATTCCCAAAAAGGTAATCAGCTAAAAATGTTCCTAAAATACAGCTTTATGTATGGTAAGAAAGGCAAAAACGGAAAAATACAATTAACCGAGAAATGCATGGGGGGTGGCACATCTTTACCTTTACCCATGAGATGCAGCCTTTCGCTTGCAGCAACAATGTGTGTGCTGAGTGCCTTTAATATAAGCCTTGATTTTAGTACTCTTGTCTAAATTTTGTGTTGCTGCAAATATGTGTCAATGACACATGTGTCGCCCAGCACCACGAAAGGGACATTAAGTCGTTGGGCTTAGTTTCGCAACAACAGGCTTGGAAAGTCAAAAATCTCATTTTTTGTTAGTTATGAGTTATGGGTATTATTGAGTTCTCTAACGTCTTATCTTTCATATGTATAAAGGATCATCTTTAACCCTTTCACCGCCAGCCATATTTCAGCCAAAAATGTCCATTAAATTCGCCTGGGCAGAGAACGAAATCCATCTGCAGTATTGGGGATTCTTCTGTGACATATATAAAATAAGGTCTATCCTTGCTTCCCAAAACTAAGACTATATCTTTGGATGATATACCCCAATTTGATGCCTTTTAGTGACATAGAAGTTAAATCACTGTGGTGCTGAAATGCGACTTTGGCGGTGAAAGGGTTAATATAGTCTCTAAATTATTGTTGTATAAGTGTTTTAAAGCGAGTAGGTCAATGCACTTTCTTCAACTTGGCTAAACTTTAGACTGTGTTTTCTCCATGTACCCCCAAGGGGCTTTTGGAAATAAACCTTGAAACCTTGAAACCTCAAAATGGCTGACGCTCACACTACTTACTAACTTTAAATGCTCATCACTATGGATGGAATGGATAAACATACAAAAATCGTTCTTGTATCATTAGAAAGAGAATTGTCGGACGTTTTCAGGTGTATAATTTAAGGTGTTTAATTTTCTCAGAATGGTCAGTTTTACACCTTTTTTTTTATGTCCTTTTCGTGGTGCTGAGTCATATTTATTTAAAATAAAACCACCGTCAAATATTAGTCTACCCCCCACCCACCTCCAAACCCCCTCAACCCCCATTGTCTGGAGTTCACCACATGGCATAAACGCACAAACACACACACACACTCAGACTGTTATAGAGCTCTGGCAATAATAATGCACTAAATTAAAGCGAGCAGCCATTGTATCAAATGAGAGAGAGAAGAGAGAGAGAGAGAGAGAGAGAGAGAGAGAAGACGAGAGAGAGAGAGAGAGAGAGAGAGTCCAAACCCAAATCCAAATCCAAAACTGTTATTGATTAGGGCTTGTATGTCCGTATCAAGTAGGGAGGGGGAGGGGATGTTAACGATAGCGACACATATGTGGTGATGAGAGATAGAAGAGAGAGAGAGAGAGTGAGGGAGAGAGAGAGAGAGAGAGAGAGAGAGAGAGAGAGAGAGAGAGAGAGAGAGAGAGAGAGAGAGAGAGAGAGAGAGAGAGAGAGAGAATACGAATGTTTACGAATACGAATACGAATGTTTTATTGAGGGTAAAATAGATAAGCTAGAAGCTTTTTTACACCATGCCCTCGAAAATATAAAAACAAATCCAAATGAAAGAAATTGAAAAAAAACATGAAAAAAGGACAGGAAAAGGGGGTAGGGGGTAGTAATATCATAACAAATTTAGAAAACATAAAAAAACATGAAACATATTCAAAGCACATGTATAGAATAAATG
>CM065697.1:20381729-20386729 GCA_017654935.2 Phymorhynchus buccinoides | reverse complement strand
ATGTCTTAAACAGCTTGCCCAAGCATGTTCCATGCTTGTTCAATCGGGTTGAGTTTAGGAAATCGGGGTGGCCAGTCAAGATGGGCGATGTTGTTGGGGTTCAACTCATTCCTGATGACATGTGCCCTGCGACATGGCGCGCGCGTTGTCGTCCATGAAAACGAGTCTCCAGCACCCAAGCCTTCTCATCAGGGGGATCACCGGAGGTCTGATGATGTTATTCAAGTAGCGTACAGCGTTCACATTCCCCCTCCGGAATACCCCGAGGTCTGTACGTCCTCCAGTCCAAATGCCACCCAGACCATCAGAGTGCCACCTCCATAACGGTCATGTTCAGCAACAGCAATGGACACAACATCTCTCCCCCATGCTGTCTCCACACTTGCTGACGCCCATCATTCAAAATGCAAATGCATTGTTAATTTCACATTAACCCTTGCGTTTTCGAAGGACTGCCTAAATACCAATTGATTTTGTTGGGCGGCACACGCACGCACACGCACGGCGCACGCACACGCACCCACACACACACACCCCCACACACACACACACACACACACACACACACACAAAGGTACACACACACAAGTCTCTCTCTCTCTCTCTCTCTCTCTCTCTCTCTCTCTCTCTCTCTCTCTCTCTCTCTCTCTCTCTCTCTCTCCCCCTCTCTCTCTCTCTCTGTGCGGTGCGCTGTCTATGTGTAGGAGCGTCGAAATGTTCGGGATGGGATGAGGTGTGGGGGGGGGGGAGGAGGGTGGGGGAGGGGTGTAGTGGGAATCGACATATGTCCCGGGGGGATATACACGGCCGGGGTGGTGCCGAATTAAAAAGGAACGGAGGGAGGGGGGGGGAGGGGAGACAGCAGCGTGACAAGGGGCAGGCCTATTGGTGCTCTGCTTTCTGTCTCCACACCCACATCCACCCCTCCCATACTCACCAACGCACTCTCAGACATATATATACAAGCACGCACGCACGCACGCTCACACACGCGCGACACAGACAGACACGCGCGATACACAGTCGCGCGCACACACACTCACGCACAGACGTGTGCGCGCGCAAACATACACTCACATCCACACACACATGCGCGCGTACACACAAATAAACGCGTGCGTGCGTGCGCGCGCGCACCGCGCACTCACACGCACACGCACACGCACGCACACACACGCACGAGCACGCACACACGCACACACACACACACACACACACACACACAAACTTACACACTTACACACACACACGTCTCTCTCTCTCTCGCTCTCTCTCTCGCTCTGTCTCTCTCTCTCTCGCTCTCCCTCCTCGTCCTCTCTCTCTCTCTCTCTCTCTCTCTCTCTCCTCTCTCTCTCTCTCGTCTCTCTCTCTCTCTCTCTCTCTCTCCCTCTCTCTCTCTCTCTCTCTCTGTATGTGTTAATGAGTGTGTATTGTGAGTGCGTGCGTGCGCGTTGGTGCATGGGGCCGCTTCGTCCAATACTCAGCTTCTATATTCTGTTAAGACGTGTGTTAAGTCCTCTCGCGGTCATTTTATCCTTATGTGCACATTAGTCTAAAATGACACAGTTTGTGCTGCTTCTTTCTTTTCTTTTTTTTTTTTTTTGGGGGGGGGATTTATTGCAAGTATTTATTTCATTACTCGCCATGTTACACCACCACAGAAAATGTGAAGCCATTCCACCCACTGGTTCATGAGATACAGCTCGGACATGAAGGAAATCAGTTTCGGTTTTGTGAGTCTTCCTTGGCGGAGGTTTGCACTGGCGGTTCAAAATTCAGGATCTGTATAGTTTGTGGCACGCTGATCAAGAATATATATATATGTGTATGGGGAGAGACCCTAGGCTTATTGTACATCATGGTATCCGCAAGAGGACAAATGTACGCGAAAGGACTTAACAGACGTGGCTTTAAAAAAAAAAAATTTTTAAAACCCCACTTCCCTTGCATTTTGTTTTTTACCAACTTATGCAAGAACTTTTCAAAAACTATAGAACTATTCAGATTCGGTCATGCAAAGATACAGAGCAGGAGATAACAATGCAATGCTGGAATTCAATTGAAAGTAAGCTTCCAAGTAAATGCAGACATTTTGGGGGGTAAATCTGTTGGGAAGTAATCCCACAGGTGGGGAACAAAATTGCACGGGAAAGTTTTTCAACTGCCACCGTCTGCAATTTTAGGAAACAAAACTATCTCTGTGTTTGTGTCTTCTTTCTGTTTTGTCTGTCTGTCTGTCTGTCCCTGTCTCGGTCTGTCTGTCTCGCTCTCTTGTCTGTCTCTCTCTCTCTTTCTCCCTCTCTCTCTCTCTCTTCTCTCTCCTCTCTCTCTCTCCTCTCTCTCACTCAATCTCTCTCTCTCTCTCTCCTCTCTCTCATTCTCTCTCTCTCTCTCTCTGGTGTTTGTCCTTCCTTCCATCTCTATCTGACCTCTTTACTCCTTCTCCCTCAGCTTCCGTTTATGTCTTTGCTGTCTCGCTCTATCATTTCTTTCTCTAACCCCCCCCCCCCTCTCATTCCTTTCTTCTTTACTCCCCCTCCCCCTCCTATTCTTCTTATTTTTCTTACTTCACATGTTTTGTTTTGTTCCTAGATACTCACTTATTTTCTTTTTTCGGTCCCTCCTCTCCCCACTATTCCAAACATCTCCTCCGACCATCCCATTTCTTAAGTATTTATGAATAATGCTGAATTTAATATGTGTCTGTTTATATTGATAATGTGCCTGCTTTGATGATAATGTGTGTTCGTTTTCTTTGCTTTGCATGCCTTTCTTATTTATTGAATTCTTTGCTTTGATTTTCTTTTCCTTTTCCTTTTGTTGAGGACTGGATGAAAAAAAGTATTTATACTTACTCTATTATCCTCAGAAAATAAAAGTTATTCATTCTCTCTCTCTCGTTTTTTATAGGTTTTTTTTTTATTCCGCCCATCGCGATTGATAGAAACCTGGATTCGCGTGCATCGTGCATTGATATAAAATAATAATAATATTTATAGACAGCACCTCGAGTTCGCAAGAAAACTAGCAAACCAATTAGAGAGAGAGAGAGAGAGAGAAAGAGGGAGCGGGGAGATAGCGAGTGAGAGAGAGGGGGGTGAGAGAGAGAAACAGAGAGACAGAGAAAGAGAGAGAGAGAGAGAGACGAGAGGGAGAGAGAGAGAGAGATGTGGAACGAGAGAGAGAGAGAGGGAGAGAGAGAGAGAGAGAGAGAGAGAGAGGGAGAGAGAGGCGAGGAGAGAGAGAGATGAGAGAGAGTGTACGAGGAGGGAGAGAGAGAGAGAGAAGAGGGAGAGAGAGGGATGAGAGAGAGAGAGAGAGAGGGAGAGAGATGGGGGAGGGGGAGAGAGAGGGCGAAGAGAAGAGCGGGAGGGAGAGAGAGAGAGAGAGGGGGAGCGGGAGAGAGAGAAGATGAGGAGAGAGCGAGGGAGGAGAGAGAGACGAGAGAAAGAGAGAGATAGGATAGAGAGAGCGAGAGAGAGGGAGAGAGAGAAGAGGAGGAGAGAAGAGAGAGAGAGAAGGAGAGAGAGAAGAGCGATGAGAGAGAGACAGAGACGAAATAGGAATGTTTACAAAATTCAAGTGTAAGGTTTTGTGAAGAATGGAAAAAAAGAAAAGAAAGATATCACAAGTAATGCAGAGGAGATAGTTCTATTTTCGGGATTGGTCTGTTCTGGGTTTCCCTTTTATAAGGGACGCGATGACGGATTGATTGTTTTGCAAGAAGCACGTCGAGATAACAAGAAAGCCAGCATTTTCAAAGGATATGAACACATCACTTTGCTCAGTCCTCTCCTCCTAGAAATTAAATTGTCAAAAGGGAGATTCCTCCTTGGCAGAGATGCAGGAAAGTGAAGCCATTTTGGACAGGATGGGTGGAGGACACTCAGAGTGGTTGAAACTTTGTCTTTCTTTGTAAGTGCGGGTTAGACAGACAAACATATTGGGCTGTCTTCGCTCTCCTCCTTTGTTGTGAGCGAAACTCCTTTGGGTAAACTGTACAAACAGACTGTAAATAAAAAGGTTTGTATTGTGGGAATTTCGTGATTTGGACTAAGCGACTCAGGCGGCCATTACAAAAAGAGATGCCTTCTCTTTCACTGAAATAAATTGACTTCCAGCACCTCCACCAAGGAGAAATCGCAGATTTGACGGTTTGCTTTTTAGATAACCAAAGTGAGAGTTGCGATCTCTGTAAAGGGTGTTTTCCTGGTGTTCTCTACGTGTTCCTTGTAAAAACTCATCCGGTATACCATTTTTGTGACATAACAAGTGAAAAACGAAACGGCGTTTTCTGATTTAATAAAAAGAAACCCCAACAACTTCAATCCGTGAAAGATAAACATGTCCGGCACAGGAGTGGTGAACGATCACCTTTCCATGCATATTGGAACCAGATAAATATTCCATGAGTTTTAGTAATAATTGAATTAAAGACGCAACAACGTCACGTGTCAACATCAAATCATCGTTTTCGCGTGTTTTCTCTCTTATAGCTGGTAAGAGGTCTTATTAGGTAGGTATTAGGTACTTTATAGTCACAGAGGCGTCTCGTTAAATTCCATTCGGGTTGCTCCCAACCTGGAGAGAGCGTCGCAGCCAGAGGCGCGCTCACACTTTTTTTTTTTTTTTTTGCATGGCGATGTTTGGTCAATGATGAGGGGGGGGGGGGGGTAAAATTTTGACAAAATAACAACCTTCTCGTTGCCACTGGTTTAACGTGTGCTAAGTGCATGGGCAACACGGGACCTCGGTTATTCGTCTCATGCCGAAAGACTCCACGTCAGACCGTAAGGCCTAGTGCAGAGAAAGAGGAAAGTCCCCTGTACCCAGGTTCGAACCCGGGTTTACCTGACACGAAGCGAACGCGATACCACTGTGACACTCTACACTAACAAATATTCCAATCATAGAGGGAATGTGACACGTGCATGTGAATGTGACACGTGACGTGGGGGGTCTTTAAATGTTAGGCATACCGAAAATAGAGCAAAACACAC
>CM065697.1:20376729-20379229 GCA_017654935.2 Phymorhynchus buccinoides | reverse complement strand
AAGTTCCAGTTTCTTTGAGAGAAAACAAAAAGCATCAACAACAAAACTGTGTGTGTGTGCGCGCGCTGACGTTCGCATTTGTGTATGTGTGTGTGTTTGCGCACGCGCGCGTACAACACGCGCGCGTGCGTGTGTGTGTGTGTGTGTGCGTGTGTCAAAGTCAAAGTCAAACTCAAAGTCAAATTTTTTATTTTCAGATGGAACATTGAATAAGCAATAATGATTTGCTTTTTTACATCAAGCCATCTATAGCACAACAGTTAAAGAAGGAAATAAACGTGTGTGTGTGTGTGTGTTTTCGCCCTACTTTACTAAAAAAAAAAAGGTCTTTGACCTCCTTTCGTCGCTTTTTGTTCCATTTGTTGTGGGTTGTTTTTTTACTCCCACATTTTTCGGCTTTTACTTTTTTTTTTTATTTGAGTCTCCATGGGAGGAAGAAGAAAAAAAAAAGGGGGGGGGGGGGGGGGAGGAATTGAAGTGAAAACACAAGAGCTAAATATGTTTAAAAGCTCAGACTCCCAACAAATTCGGCCTATGAATAGAAGTGCAGAAAATATCGAGGGGTTAATGTATGTGCTCGAAAGTACTATCATTCTTCTCGGGGTGAACGCCGGAATGTACTATACAGAATAGGAATGAAAGAGGGCTTATAGTACTGTCTGGCTTTTAAGCGATCACAATGAGCACGCTTACTGGCATGCACGTGAATCTACCTACTACTTCTTCTTCTTCTTCTTCTTGTTGTTTTTCTTGTTGTTGTTCTTGTTGTTGTTGTTTGTTGTTGTTGTTCTCTTGTCTTCTTCTTCTTCTTCTTCTTCTTCTTCTTCTTCTTCTTCTTCTTCTTCTTCTTCTTCTTTCTTCTTCTTCTTCTTCTTCTTCTTCGATCGCTCAGTCAACTTCTTCTTCTTCCCTTTCTTTTTCAGTTTCCTGTCAATCATGAGCGCAGATCGATGCGTCACGCTGCCGTTATGCGCCTAAGAAACAGTTAGGCCCAGCTGGTCCGACTTCGGCTGGAGGAAATCGTTTTGAGAGTGTTTCTTGAAAAAAAAAAAAAAGGCATGGAGAATGGACTGGACCGGTAAGGCAGAAAGATAGTAGATGACAGTAAGCAAAAGGGAAAAGGCAGAGTCAAAGAGAGTGAGAGATTAGAGGAAGTTACAAGCACGGGACTTCCGGAAGGTGGGGGAACTATTTTATGCAAAAGACTCCCCGGTATCCCCACGGGGGGATTATCTACAATGTAGACGAGGTTGGCTAAATAGTAGTGGCGTTTTCTTGTTGTGTTTGTGTGTGGGTGGGTGGGGGTGGGGGGGGTGGGGGGACCTTGATGAGTCCAACAGTGACATAAACAAGCCAGCAGAACAATAGTACGATGATTGTAGTTTAATGATAGCTTTCGTTGTTGGATGTCTTTTGTATTTATTTTTACACACGCACGCATGCCCACACGCGCGAGCACGCGCGCACGCATACACACACACAAAAACAACACACACGCACACACACATACATACGCAAACACTCTCTCTTCCCCCATCTCTCTCTCTCTTCTCTCTCTCTCTCTCTCTCGCTCTCTCTCTCTCTCGTCTCTCTCTCTCTCTCTCTCTCACTCTCTCTCTCTCTCTCTCTCTCTCTCTCCCCCATCACTCTATAATAATATTATTTATTATGATCTCTCTCTCTCTCTCTCTCTCTCCCCCCCCTCTCTCTCTCTCTCTCTCTCTCTTCTCTCTCTCCTCTCTCTCTCTCTCTCCCTCTCTCTCTCTCTCTCTCTCTCTCTCTCTCTCTCTCTCTCTCTCTCTCTCTCTCTCTCTCTCTCTCTCTGATTCTCTTTTCTAACAAAAACCCAAAAAAGAAAGAAAAGAAAGAAAAACGAAAAAACGAATCTCATTTACACGATGAGAGAGATAAGGAGAGACGTTGAACGAGTGGAGAGGGGTGTGTGTGTTGGGGGGGGGGGGGGGGGAGGGCAAGGGCAGGGCAGGGAGAGAGGATTGGGGGATTGAAAGACGGGGATATAATTACGGGGGGGGGGACGGATTGAATACTTCAAAGAACCAGAATGTCATGAAACGAGGAGGAGGAGGACGAAAGAAGAAGAAGAAGAAAGAAGACGAGGAGGAGGAGGAGGTGAAGAAGAAGAAAGAAGAAGAAGAAGAGGAGGAGGAGAAGAGGATGGAGGAGGAGGAGGAAGAAGAAAAAAGGAGGAGAAGGAAAAGAAGAAGAGAAGAAGAAGAGGAAGAAAACGAACGGCAAACACAAAGGAGGAGGAGGAGGAGGAGGAGAAGAAGACGAACAAGAACCAGAAGAAAAGGAAGAAGAAGGAGGAGAATAATAATAGGAGGAGTAGAAGAAGAAGAAGAAGAAGAAGAAGAAGTAGAAGAAGAAGAAGAAGAAGAAGAAGAAGAAGAAGAAGAAGAAGAAGAAGTAGAAGAAGAAGAAGACGAAGAGGAAGAGGAGGAGGAGGAGGAGATGAAGAAGAAGAAGAAGGAGGAGGAGG
>CM065697.1:20351729-20359229 GCA_017654935.2 Phymorhynchus buccinoides | reverse complement strand
GAGAGAGAGAGAGAGAGAGAGAGAGAGAGAGAGAGAGAGAGAGAGAGAGAGAGAGAGGCAGACAGAGACTGCGACAGACACACATAACATATTTAAGAAGCGACAGGACAGAAAGAAGGAATAGCGATATGCAGTGATCACGCTTACTGGTACTTATCAGTCAAATACTGATCGCAAAACCCAAAATACTGAAAACAAATTGACCTGTCAGTCCCAGGGACTGACACAGGTTTGCTATGACTAACAGAGGCTTTGGTATTATGGTTTTCATTGGTTCTTGTCTGCTTGTCTGCTTGAGACTGATTTTGACACCGGTTGTTGGGGGGCATTGTCGCTGGTGGGACTGGTTTCAAAATTCATAGCGCGATCACTGGCGATATGATGGCAACGAAGAATTGGATTTGAGCGAAGAATGAAGAAAGGTTTTTGTTAACTGTGTGTGTGTGTGGGAGGGGGGGGGGGGACAAGCAAGATGGAAGAGCCATATAAATTGTAATCTTAGTTACTGAAGAAAGACAAAGGAGATTTTTGTTAAATCTTTGTGTCGGTGTGTTTTTTGTGTTACAGAATTCCCTATAATATACCGCTGTAGCAAAACGGAGGAATAAAGTATTTTACACACACACACACTCCTTATTAATTGACACTTTTCTGCTTTTCCAATTATGTTTGAAATTCACCCAATAGCTTTGAAATAATCAGCATCTGTGTAATATCCGAATCTGACTTCAATAGTTGAGTTGCTGTGTACTGATAATGCTTGCCGTTTGGTTAATTTAAACATCGCGGCCCACATGTTCACTCCATTTATGGAAGCATTCTGCCAACTTTCGTAAAGTTTGGTTCCGTGGTTTAGGCGCTGTTGCAGTGGAACATGTTTTGTTGACACACGCATACATACATACATACATACATACATACATACATACATACATGCACACACACACATACATACATACATACATACACACACATACATACATACATACACACATACATACATACATACATACATACATACATACATACATACATACATACATACATACATACATACATACATACATACATACATACATACATACATACATACATACATACATACATACATACATACATACATACGTACATACGTACGTACGTACACAGACAGACAAACGTATACAACTACATTCATACGTACATACATACATACCATCGTTCCCATTCCAATGTACTCCCAGTTATAAAGGCCCTGCCACACTGCATGCGATTTGATTCACTACACGATCCGACTTTGACATCTGTGAGGCATGACTGTCTAAATAAATGTGATCAAAATCCTACTAGTTATGCTCACTGCATTTTGTAGTCTCCCGTACACGAATGTGATGAAATATTTTCATCTTCTTTTTGTGTATATTATGTTTCATTACACGAATGTGATGAAATATCTTTCTTTTTTGTGTATTGTTCGTGTATTGCCCGTGGGGATACCGGGGGATCTTTTGCATAAATAGTTCCCCCACCTTCTGGATGTTCTGTGCTTGTAGCTTCCTCTAATCTGTCACTCTTTTTGACTCTGCCTTTTCCCTTTGCTTACTGTCATCTTTCTGCCTTACCCGGTCCATTCTCCTGCCATTTTTCACGAAACACTTTAAAAAAAACCATTTCCTCCTCCAGCCGAAGTCGCACTTGCTGGGCCTAACTATTTCTTAGTTAGGCGCATAACGGCAGCATGACGCATCTGCGCTCTATATTGACAGGAAAACTGTCTGAGCGATCGAAGAAGAAATTCGTGTATTGCGGTCTACACGAGTATCGTGAACGCACGATGTTCAGGTGTGTTGTTTTTAGACGGGGAAGTATTTCACGTGAATCTTGACTCACAGACGTCGTCACAATCGTATCGCATTGAGGTTCAAATCGTATGCGATGTGACTGGGTCTTAATTAACCCTTTCACCGCCAAAGTCGCATGTTAGCACCACAGTGATTTAACACCTATGTCAGTAAAAGGCATCAAATTAGGGTTTATTATCCAAAGACCCCATTGTCTTAGTTTTGGGGAGTAAGGATAGACCTTATTTTATATATGTCACAGAAGAATCCCCAATACTGCAAATGGATTTTGTTCTCTACCCAGGTAAGTTTAATGGAACTTTTTGGTTGAAATATGGCTCGCGGTGAAAGGGTTAAACAGGGAGTACAAAAACGACGAAGGAATCCTTATAGTACATTCTCTTCCAGTTCTTCTGTCCTGACATTCCACATTCTGTTTGTTTCTATGGCTGCTGGCGGGTGCCAGCTTTCATACAAACTCCCCCCCCCCACCCCCCCGCCCCCCCCCCCCCCCCCCCCCCCCCCCCCCCACACTACCCCACCCACAACAACAACAAAACAAAACTAGAGCGTGAAAACGCTAGATCAACCTAGCCGCGCGGCAGCATTTTCGGCTCCAGTGACCTTGACCAATGACCTTCATTTTCGAACGTGGCCTAGATATCCTAGCTACCTATCTCACGTGCGAAAGTTGACAGGGTGAGAGCCCAGCGGTAAGGACAAATACAGGGAAGTAACAACAAATGCTTTTGGTCGGTTTCAAAGCAAGTTTTGTTTCCCTGCAACAGTAAGGCCGGGTTCACATTTGACGCGTAAGTTCCGTACGGAAAACCCTAAATAAGTGGAAGAAAGAAGGGTAAAACTTTACGCATATAGGGGAAATTCGGACACGTGCGCAAATCTTTTCCCTTCTTTGTTTCACTTATGTATGGATTGCGCACGGGTTTCCGCGTGGAATATCCGCTTATGTGTGTACACGGGCCTTACAAGCAGCGTGCGACACATTTATGCTCCAGTGACCTTGACCTTTGACCAATGGCCTTTCATCCTCGAACTTGACCTACCTATCCACATGCAACATGTTAGACTCCTGGGTCTGTCCGTTTCACACGTTATCGTGTGTGAACATAGACAGATAGACAGTCAGTCAGGAACAAACTGATATCCCTGAAAACATTTGCCAGATTTCGCCACGCGGATGGTTAAAATGATTTGTGTCCATTTTAGCTCATTCAAGTCGTTCCGGTCATATATGGCTGGAATTAATAGATAGCTGTCAATTTGATGCATTTGCTTCGAGGGAAGTAATTCTATGTGCACACCATACCTTGGTCACTTCTAAACTCGCTTCGCTCCCAGGCCTCTGACTTTGCTTATGTAGTGGTTTGTTGTGGGTAAGCCAATCGGTGTAGATACTTTTTTTCTATATAAAGTCTATATATCATTCAAAACAAAGGAAAACAACAACAAGTGGGACGACTGTGGTGTCAATTTAATTAGCAAATATTTCGGACTACTGTCCTTTGACTATGCCTATCTGCTTGCCTAAAGTCTATATATAAAAAAACCGTCTGATCTACCACTTCCCTATGTCTAAACCTGAAGTAAAAACCCGTAATCTTCCTTCCTTTCTCCTTTTGTTTATGTCTGTTTTGTTTGTGTGTATGGCTGGAGTGACTTTTTAAAACATAATTCAAAATCGTTGCTATGCGAATGAGTTAATCTTCCCCCTTCTCCTGCTCTCTCTCTCCATGCCAATAGAAAGAGACATAGTAATTATCGTTGCCTTCGTAGCTTCCATCACAATTATTAATCTTGGCTCTCTTAATTAATCAATGCGAAGAACGAAAAAACAACCACCAAGTTTTATTGAAGAGCGGGGAAAGAGGGTGATTAAGATGTGTTCATTCTGTTGTGAGTGTTATTTTATGTGTTATTTCTCTCGCGCACGGACGCACGCTCGCGAGTACTTGGTTGCACGAGCACACACACACACACACGTCTACACACACACACACACACCACACACACACACACACACACACACACACACACACACACACACACACACACACACACACACACACACATAGACACACACACACACACACACACACACACACACACACACACACACACAGAGATAATAAGTTTGAAGAGAGGGGAGGGGGCGGGAGGGGGGGGGGGGGGTGCTGCAATTGAAAAAACCCGATTGAATATAAACAAACACTAAACGTCCGTCACGTTTGGTCGTGTTTGCTTACAAAAGTGAAATTAGTTTAGAATGCGAACTCTCTCTCTCTCTCTCTCTCTCTCTCTCTCTCTCTCTCTCTCTCTCTCTCTCTCTCTCTCTCTCTCTCTCTCTCTCTCTCTCTCTCTCTCTCTCTCTCTCTCTCTCTCTCTCTCTCTCTCTCTCTCTCTCTTTATTTATTTGTCCTCGTTGCGTCTTCGGTTCGTGTAAATAATGTAGCATGCAATGCCCCTGCTAGATTGTATTTACCCCAACACTTCGTAATAGGGAAAGATGCCTACATTGAATTAAAATGTAAATACGCGTTCGTCTTTCACCATCCTCCAGAAGTCTCTCTCTCTCTCTCTCTCTCTCTCTCTCTCTCTCTCTCTCTCTCTCTCTCTCTCTCTCTCTCTCTCTCTCTCTCTCTCTCTCTCTCTCTCTCTCTCTCTCTCTCTCTCTCTCTCTCTCTCTCTCTCTCTCTCTCTCTCTCTCTCTCTCTCTCTCTCCTCTCTCTCTCTCTCTCTCTCTCTCTCTCTCTCTCTCTCTCTCTCTCTCTCTCTCTCTCTGTGTGTGTGTCGTTCTGTCTGTCTGTGCTTCTCTCTCTCTCTCTCTCTCTCTCTCTCTCTCTCTGTCTCTCTCTCTCTCTCTCTCTCTCTCTCTCTCTCTCTCTCTCTCTCTCTCTCTCTCTCTCTCTCATCTATCTCTCTCTCTCTCTCTCTCTCTCTCTCTCTCTCTCTCTCTCTCTCTCTCCACCCCCCCCCCCCTCTCTCTCTCTCTCTATTTATGTATGTTAACATACTTCCCTTCCACTCCAAATGCCAATCTAACAAGGGTGTATTTATGTATACAATTGTAAATGGACTCGCACCTCCTTATCTATGTAAAATGTTTCCTGTAACTCAGGTGCGGAATAAAGAAACCATACTCCTCCCCCGACCTAGAACAGACTTATTTATGTCATCGTTGACATACTCAGGTGGAAGGTTGTGGAATTAAATTCCTGAGTGCATTAAAACTAATAGCACAGTGCTGTCATTTAAAAGATGCTTTAATAAATATTTATTCGAAAGGTTATAACAGCCCATGTCTTCGCTTTTTCTAAACTTATCTATTGTGCATGTTATAAACCTAGTAAGTGCGCATGTCTGTAGCTTATGCTCCTCTTATCTGATATTGTGAAATTGTCAACTGATTACTTGTCTAACTATGACTTATGTGTGTGAAAGGAAATGTGAGAATGTTGATTTATATTGCATGTTGTCCTTGTTGTTTGGATTTGTTTACTTTTGAACCATTTGAGTTTTGTTTTGTAATTTATTTACTTATTCACTTCATCATCATCATCATATAGTAAAAAGCCAAGTGTCCGTCCGTGTGTGTGTGTGTGTGTGTGTCTGTCTGAAACACAAAACGGGCCTTATAACTCCGCCGTTTTTTGACCGAATCGCTTCAAATTTGCTGTGAGCCCTAACGGGGCGATGGCAACGGCAACGGCAACCGGGGCGGCCGTGTCATTTGCGCGGTTTCGTAAATGCGCGAAACGCGTATCCGCCGGACTCTCGGCGCCCGTATCTCCGGCATTTCTGGACCGCTGTACGCCGCTTCACCTTTTCACGAATAACTCCGCCGTTTCTTAACCGAATCGCCGCAAAGTTGCTGTCAGGCTTGCTATGGCCCGGGCAAAGCCTGGCAGAAAATTGGAAGAGAATCGGGAGAGCGCGTCACTCTCAGAGCAGCGCCAACGGGAAACGGGGCCTTATAACTCCGCCGTTTCTTAACCGAATCGCTTCAAATTTGCTGTACTCAGCGTTACCAGTACTTGGCGTTACCGTTTCTAGGCGTTACCAGTACGGTGCATTGCCAGTACTAGGCGTTGCGCTAGTATGTCATTATTTTAGAAGAGGACCTGATGAAAAGAAGCAGTTATTTATGCTTACTCAGTTTATCTTCATTAACAAAAATTCGAGTTCGAGTTCGAGTTCTCTCTATTGGCTCACTCGCTTTTTTTTTGCTTTTTTTTATTATTATTTTTTTTTATAGATCTAAATTCCAGATTTTTTCTATTTTGTTTTTTTAAATGTAGGTGAACCAGACGGATTACGAGCGTTGCATCATCAACGACACCTCGGAGAAGATCAAGATCATCAACTGCTCCAAGCCGACGGGGCGGGCCGCCAACACGTTCACGCTGCTCATCCTGGGCTACCAGGTGGTTCAGGGCTACCCGGACTTCGAGAACAACGAGAACTACTACTTCATCTGTGAGTTGTAGTAGCGGGGAGTGGGAGGGGGAGGGGGTTCAGTGGTACTCTCTGTCTCTGTGTGTCTCTCTGTCTCTGTCTCTCTCTCTCTCTCTCTCTCTCTCTCTCTCTCTCTCTCTCTCTCTCTCTCTCTCTCTCTCTCTCTCTCTCTCTCTCTCTCTCTCTCTCTCTCTCTCTCTCTGTCTGAGAGAGCGATTTTCGATATTTTCGTTTACCACAGGGCTGGGTGTAGAAAAGTATGTATACTTATCTCATTACCCTGTATAAATAAAATGTTCGTTCTCTCTCTCTCTCTCTCTCTCTCTCTCTCTCTCTCTCTCTCTCTCTCTCTCTCTCTCTCTCTCTCTCTCTCTCTCTCTCTCTCTCTCTCTCTCTCTCTCTCTCTCTCTCAAGTATAAATGCCTATACTTGAGCATAATATTGCGCAGCGTGTGCGTGAACGTGGGTGTTTACAAGAAAAGCACCCGAAAAGAGTTACGGACGGTGTCATAATGAGTAAGTAGTCCTATGAAATATTTACCTCTGCGCATGCGCATTAGAAGTAGTCCTAGCGTAGCCAATCAGAATCGTTTGTTTGTCCGCCATTGTGAATTTTACGGATTATGGATTTATGGACTTGTACATCGATTTATCGGCAAATATGTAGATTTACACCCTCCTGCTCTATTTTTTGGTTCTTTCCGTGGTTAGGGATAGGGTTAGGGTTAGGGATAGGGTTAGGGTTAGATGGGTACAGTTCTCATGCGAGAGGTAGATATTTAATGACAGGTACTTATTTATCATAACAACGGATTGATTCCAATTTTAGTGGGTAATCGCAGGCAGCTACAATCAAACACTTTGATTTCAACGCGTCATGAAAGGTCACCAAATGTAAAGTTAACGTCATTTTAAGCTCCCTAACGACACATGCTTTTAAAAAAATTATTTTTGCATCTAGGAAAGCTCCTCGTTAGTATTCGTGTTCGTTAAACTCGGCATGCTGGTTTTTATGGTTCACTCCGATAGAATTCAGGGTGACGAATCGGTTACGAGCAAATGACAACGATATGCAAATTAAGACACTTAGCGAGGGCTAAAGATGAGGGGTGGTGAGGGGGGGGGTGGGGGGGGGGTGTGTGTGAAATAAAAGTCAAAGAACAAGTAAACCCCGGAAGTAATGTGCAAAGGAATTAATGGGGATGTA
>CM065697.1:20339229-20346729 GCA_017654935.2 Phymorhynchus buccinoides | reverse complement strand
AGCAGTGGTTTGTCTTTCTTTGAAGTCTTGAGCGGGCAAGAGGCAAGACAAGACATTGAGTACGGGGACAACGCCCCATCCCCTCTCTAAACCTAAGCCAGAAATCCCATTTCTCTTCTCTCTGAACCTACAGACATTTGGTGGTAAATGTAAACGTCACGAGGCCCAGCCACATGCACACTACAACAATATCCTAACCGTAAACCTCTTGCATTCGCATTTGTTACATACTAAACTTCTTCTAGTGTTCAGATTCTTTCGCGCATTTTCGGGAAAATTCTTTTGAAGCACACAGAGCACCATACAGTTACTATCGCATCACTGCAAGTGAGAAGCTTCTTCATAGTGTGTGCATAACAAGCCAGAAGTTAGTGCGTGATAAAAATGCCATCAGAGGGGGTCTCAGAGTGGGGACAAGCTACGGGCGGTTTTGGGCGGCTTGAATACACAGAGGCAACTTCCGGCTGGGCGGTTTGGGCCGGAATAAATGCAAAAGGGTTAAAATGTGAACATGATCACTGGGAACGCAGAAGAAGCAGAAGAAGCAGAAGAAAAATGGTGGTAGTAGTAGTAGTAGAGTAGTAGTAGTAGTAGTAGTAGTAGTAGTAGTAGTAGTAGTAGTAGTAGTAGTAGTAGTAGTAATAGTAATAGTAGTAGTAGTAGTAGTAGTAGTAGTAGTAGTAGTAGTAGTAGTAGTAGTTGTAGTAGTAGTAGTTGTAGTAGTAGTAGTAGTAGTAGTAGTTACAGCAGTTGTTGCTGATTGTGCATTTTTACCGGCCAAACGAAGTCTGACCGGTATTGTTTTGTCTGCTCATGTTATTGGATTTTTGTTTCATGTTTTTACTCTGTGTAATGTGCCCTGTAGCCTACATAGTAGGATGGGCGCTATATACCTTTTCCTCATTATTATTGTTATTAAATACACAAACAATAAAACTTTACTAAAAAAAAAAGTTTTTAAGCAGTTTAAAATTTGAAAGAATCAAAGGCAATACACCCCCCCCCCCCCCCCCCCCCCCCACCCGAAAAAATAAGGCCTTTTACCCTACCTCTCATTAAGCTTTCTATTTGATCAAGAAAGAGAACAAGAGTGAGGAGAGTCATCTCCCGTAAGTCCTCGGGAAGTGCTCATTTAGGGACGCACGTGCGTGCTAGAGACAGGACAGAGAATAGATGATGTGTGAGAGAGGTGTCCGGTGGCAACAAGCACCTCTGCCCTGCTCCCCCCATTGTATCAAAGGTGGGGCAGAGTGGGGGTGGGGAATGGGGAAACATTTGGTTGTGCGTGTGTGTATGTGTGTGTATGTGTGTGTGTGTGTGTGTCTCTGTGTGTGTGTGTGTGTGTGTGTGTGTGTGTGTGTGTGTGTGTGTGTGTGTGTGTGTGTGTGTGTAGGAGCATTGTTCTCGCTCGTGCTTCTCTCTCTCTCTCTCTCTCTCTCTCTCTCTCTCTCTCTCTCTCTCTCTCTCTCTCTCTCTCTCTCTCTCTCTCTCTCTCTCTCACAGACGTGCCCCAGGGGCCAGGGGGGTAGTAGGCGGTAGCGAGCAGACTCAGGGTGGCGTGTGTAATGGCTAGTGACAGGTAGCTACTGTCCCCCGTGTCACATAGGTGGTAATAACGCCCACCCACCCCTCCCCACCCCCCGCCTCAAAGCACTGCTCATCCTTCACACTGACACGTTTGTTTTGTTTTGTTTTGTTGTTTTTCAAGACTTCTGATCAGCATCTAGATCAGTCTAGAGCATCTTTCAAAACATAGAGCATTTTCCACGAGTGTTCGTTCTCTATACTAGACTACTAACTTGCCCGAGCTCGTTCTGCCCGAGTTGCGTTGACCTTTCTAATTCCACTCTCTAATGCCACTCTCTAAATTCAACTCAGTTAAATTCAAGGTCGCCGGCACGCAGCAAATGCCCTATTGAGCACCGCCGAACCCCTCCAATGCGTGTCCAATCTTCTCTCTTCCATTTCGCTCTTTGTTTTTCTTCTTCTTCTTTTTGTGTTTTTTTCGTTTTCGTCTCTGAAAATGTGCCCTTTCTTGCTTCCTGTTTTTGGCCCTATGATATAATAATATGTCTCTCGTGTTTGTTTCAACAACAAGTCTTTCTCTCTCTCTCTCTCTCTCTCTCTCTCTCTCTCTCTCTCTCTCTCTCTCTCTCTCTCTCTCTCTCTCTCTCTCTCTCTCCCTCCTTCCTCTCCCTCCCTCCCTCTCTCCCTCCCCTCCTCTCCCTCCCCTCTCTCTGTCTCTCTCTCTCTCTCTCTCTCTCTCTCTCTCTCTCTCTCTCTCTCTCCTCTCCCTCTCTCTCTCTCTCCCTCCCTCCCTCCCTCTCCCTCCCTCCTCCCTCCCTCCCTCCCTCTCTCTCTCTCTCTCCTCTCCCTCCCTCCCTCTCTCTCTGTCGTTTTAACCCCCTGCTGGGGACGGTATCCCGCCTTCCTTTCAGTCCCGCAGAGCATAGAGCAATACAACCATGATGTGGTTAATAGTTCACGATGATGTAAGCTTTCTGTTTACCCTGTCACCCCCTACTCCTCGTCCAATCTTCTTCATCCGCGTTCCAAGGTCATATGGCCATAATGGGTAAGCTACGTATATGTCCGGTTTTCAGTTTTCACTGTTCTCCCCTGCTGCGTACAGCCGACACATTCCGATTTCGGAGGTGCTCAAAAGGAGAAGAATTATTTTGATTTTCTTTTTAAAGGCAGGAGAATGGGATGGATAAGTCAGGAAGATAGTAGATGACAGGAAGCAAAGGGAAAAGGCAGAGTCAAAGAGAGTGGCAGATTAGAGGAAGCTACCAAGCACAGAACGTTCAGAAGGTGGGGGAACTATTTGTACGAAAGTACAGTATCCCCACGGGGATCTACTCCTCATCTAAATCTCTTTTATTTATGTATTTCTTTGTTTCTTGCCTTCTTTTCTTAAAGTATTATTATCCAGTTCCACAAGAGCAGGGAGTTCATTGAATCGTAAAAATCGGGTGTGTTTTTTGCGGTTTGTCTGTTGGTATGTCTGTGCGGAAACAGAAACCGTGTTCCATGTTCCGGCAAAGATGCAGATTAATACCCCCTCACCCTCACCCCTAATCCCATTATTTAGCATGGGGGTCACTTGACCCCACTTAGTGTCTCTGTTTTGAACAGTTTATTACCACAGACAACGGTATAAACAATGACAGTGGCTTAACCGAGGCATCAATTTACCAAGCAATAAGGTGTTGAAAAATAGTTTGGCCGCAGATGATACAATTATTATCAACACAAGATAAACCAGATAAGAAGCAATCATATTTAATCTCTCACTCTCTCTCTCTCTCTCTCTCTCTCTCTCTCTCTCTCTCTCTCTCTCTCTCTCTCTCTCTCTCTCTCTCTCTCTCTCTCTCTCTCTCTCTCTCTCTCTCTCTCTCTCTCTTGTTCTATAATGTATGTTTCCTTTATATACATGCGCGCTAGTGTGTAAGTATGGTTGCATGCTTGTATGCACGCGCGAGTATTAAAACATTATGCAAGTTTTATAAACCCATATTTCAGCCAATCTATGTTTCATAATATCAACTGCTTTGCTACCTTTGTGTAATAGTATGCCTTGCCATGTTTTGTGTTCTGTGTTAGTATTATATGTATCAAGGACAGATTGGAAGAATAGGCATTGCCTAAAATCTATATCTTTGGAAAATAAAGTGTAAGTTTTCAATCTCTCTCTCTCTCTCTCTCTCTCTCTCTCTCTCTCTCTCTCTCTCTCTCTCTCTCTCTCTCTCTCTCTCTCTCTCTCTCTCTCTCTCTCTCTCTCTCTCTCTCTCTCTCTCTCTCTCTCTCTCTCTCTCTCTCTCTCTCTCTCTCTCTCTCTCTCTCTCTCTCTCTCTCTCTCTCTCTCTCTCTCTCTCTCTCTCTCTCTCTCTCACACACACACACACACACACACACACACATACACACACACACACACATACACACACACACACACACACACACACACACACACACACACACACACACACACACACACACACACACACACACACACACACACACACAAACTGGAGTTACGTCTATATGGCTTGTCGTAATTATCATTATTTCGTTGTTTTTTTCTCCATTTTGCCTCCAACCCTTGAAGACACTCGAGAAAAACTCTCCGTGTCAGGCAAGTCTCTTTTGCTCGCATAGTATAGTAGTAGTATAAGGTCTATTAGATCTCTGGGAACGCGGTGAGTCATGTAGTGTCACTATCGTTTTGCTGAGGAAAAAAAAAATAGAATGAATGAAAAAGAAAGGAAGAAAGATAGATAGAAGAAACGAAGAGTAAAGATAAAGAAGAAAACAAAAGAAAGGAGATGAACAAAGAATGGAATCATAAAACTTAATGAAAGAAAGAAAGAAAGAAGGAGGAAATAAGATACAAATCAAGAACCAGACAAAAACACCTCGGCTCGGGGACTAAAAAAAGGAAAGAAACAAAGCAAGTCCTAAAGAGAAAAAGAAAGAAAGATAGAAAGGAAGGAAGGAAGGCCTTATGTATGGTTCAAGGTCTTCAGCCAAGGAAGAGGCCGTGGAGTCATATGGACGTGCCCCCGTCTATATGTGTCACCCTTTTCTATAATACCCCATCTCTGTGTGCCGCCGTCTCTGTAATATCCCCATCTCTGTGTACACCCGTTTCTATAATATCCCCATCTCTGTGTACACCCGTTTCTATAATATCCCCATCTCTGTGTACACCCGTTTCTATAATATCCCCATCTCTGTGTTTTCCCGTCTCTATAATATCCCCATCTCTGTGTTTCCCCGTCTCTATAATATCCCCATCTCTGTGTGTCCCCGTCTCTATAATATCCCCATCTCTGTGTTTCCCCGTCTCTATAATATCCCCATCTCTGTGTTTCCCCGTCTCTATAATATCCCCATCTCTGTGTTTCCCCGTCTCTATAATATCCCCATCTCTGTGTGTCCCCGTCTCTATAATATCCCCATCTCTGTGTTTTCCCGTCTCTATAATATCCCCATCTCTGTGTTTTCCCGTCTCTATAATATCCCCATCTCTGTGTTTCCCCGTCTCTATAATATCCCCATCTCTGTGTTTCCCCGTCTCTATAATATCCCCATCTCTGTGTTTTCCCGTCTCTATAATATCCCCATCTCTGTGTTTCCCCGTCTCTATAATATCCCCATCTCTGTGTTTCCCCGTGTCTATGATATCCCCATCTCTGTGTTTCCCCGTCTCTATAATATCCCCATCTCTGTGTTTCCCCGTCTCTATAATGTCCCCATCTTGTGTTTCCACGTCTCTATAATATCCCCATCTCTGTGTGACCCCGTCTGTGTGTCCTCCCGTCTTTATGCGTCCCCGTTTATGTATGTGTCCCCCTCCCTCCCCCCCCCCCCCCTCCCCCCTCGGATTAGGGAAGCGGTTGGCGATAGGGTTTACGTGGTTACGGGTTAGTGTTTGGGTTAGGGATATGGTTAGGGTTAGGACAAACAAAAGACCGAGAGATATATTAAGACACACAGAGAAGAAGATTTAAGACTAGAATAAATCAAAACAACGATCCAACCAACAACGCCGTAGTTGTAGCAGCCAAATGTCGGTTTAGATTAAAACCTTTGACGATCTAAAACAGTTGACCAACTGACAAAAACAACAAGTTTCAACATCCTATGTCCATCGGTGCCCGAGATATGGCCAAAAATAGATTTTCGGTTTTCAAGGTCGTACGTCAAGGTCAAGGTCACGACGGCAAATTGGTTTGCGCGGATCTCTTCCTATTAAGGTGGCACACCTTCACACAACATTTGACGCGATTCGGTCAAGCGGTTCGGGAGATATCCTTGGGACAGACAGAAAAAAAACGAAGAAAAAAACAACAAACAAACAAACAGACAAACCAGCCCATCGCAAAGTCCGATCACCTTTGGTGACGGACAGCAAGCTTGCAAACATCCCAAATAAAACTTTAAAGAATAGTGAATGAAGATATCAAGGAAAACCATATCATGTGGCTTTACTCATGGTTGGCTGATGGTTCGTCACACATTGCACTCTTTGTCGTCGAGCGGACGTCATAACCAACGATCTGTTCCAGCCGTAGTGACCAACACTCAAAACAACAGCATATTCTTTTCTCAATCTGGAACCCATGCCATAACGTACAGAATAAACGAAAGTAGCAAAGGGCCGCTACTCTCACCACCCGGAAGTAGGCAGTTGTCCCCTTACTTCCGGTGGCGCGGTCATGCGCTCTTTGTCGCCGAGCGGACCTTATAACCAACTTTCATTCAGACGGGGACATTTATTTATACTAACTTGCGGCGGTGCCATAGCCGATGAAGTTTAACCGAGGCGTGGTCACCGCTACAGCTATCTGCATTAATACAAAAAATCGGGAATTTACTGGTTTCGTACTGCCTCCGGGCATTGCCTCCAGTATTGTTCCCACCATATTTGTATTGACAAATGTCCCGTATGTGTCTGATTCAGACCAAGAGAACGTAAAACTCCATTTTCGACGGCGACATTTAGAGTCGGGGACATATAGAGACGAACTCGGGTGGGGGTGGGGGATGGGGTCACATGGAGACTGGGGGCCCAATGCTACGTAACAGGGGGGCATTCCTACCATGGGCGGGCAGGGAACTAAACTGTTGCTGCACTAATGGGGCTCATAAACCTGACGTGCAATAACTGGTCCTGGGCTCGAAGGAGCTGGGGGGGGGGGGGGGGGGGGGGGGGGGGAGAGAGAGTGGTAGTAAAATTCTCTGAGTCTGCCTGTCTGTCTGTCTGTATGTGTCTCTTTCTGTCTGTCTGTCTCTGCCTCTCTCTCTCTCTCTCTCTCTCTCTCTCTCTCTCTCTCTCTCTCTCTCTCTCTCTCGCTCTCTCTCTTAGTAGGTAGGTCTCTAGGGGAGGTGGTGTGTGTGTGTGTGTGCGTGTGCGCGTGCGCGCGCGTGTGTGTGTGAATGAGTGTGTGTGCCTAAAAGAAGGATGGGGCAGACAATTATTTAGTTTAAGATTGTATTTTCTCCACTCATTTGTTTTCTTTTGGTTGTTCTTTGTATTTATGTTTGGTTTCTTTTCTTCGTTTTCTATTTTTCTGCATGAGGACTGGATGGAAAAAAGCAATGTTGCTTAATCTATTATCCTCAATAAAGAAACGTTATTCATTCATTCATTCATTCATTCATTCATTCATTCTCTCGCTCGTGGGTAGAGGTCCGTGTGTAAGAATGACGAATTGAAGGACAGGTCTGCCGCTCGACCACACACGGGTTTTTTGGTTGTTTTTATCCTCCCCCGGGTGGGGTGGGGCGGGGGGGGGGGGGGGGGGGGGGGGAGGGTATCGTGTTCATTTTAGTCACCTAGCTCGACGACACACTCTAGTTGTTGCAAATGTTGTTGCCATTGATATTGTTGTTGTAGTTGTTGTTGTCGAGGACGGCTCCATATATAACACGCGTTAACTTCCGTCATAATTATCGAGAATTCTGATCGCTTCTCGGCCTTTGGGCTAAGAC
>CM065697.1:20321729-20334229 GCA_017654935.2 Phymorhynchus buccinoides | reverse complement strand
TACCACCTCTACTGCTCCTCCACTGCTTAGCAGTCGTAGGGCCGGGCTCCTCTTCCACGTCGTCGTCGTCGTCCTCTTCTTCTTCCCCAATCTACAGCAGGAGTCTTCGGTAGTACAGCGCCCACCCCCTACCACCACCCCAGTTCCACTCCTCCCTTTGTCTTTTCTGAATGAATATCCTTTTGCGGCCAGAGTCCCCCTAACTTTCTTACTCCCCCCCCCCTACCCACCTTTGCTCAAGCACATAGCTTCCTCTCACATTATCCCCCAACCCCTTCCGCACTCACACATCTACCCCTAACTTACTAATTGTTTCGTCCTCCGTCACGCCATTTTCAAGCATCTAATTAATAAACTAACCAAAATGAACACGTTTGTCATTCTACTTCTGGGAGTCTTCGGCATTTTGGGTTTGGGTTCGTTCTTTTGAGGATTCCTTCAGGGTGGGACGTACTGACGTGTATGCGCGTGTGTGATTTCCCAAGCCACAAAACAAAAAAACACCTGGACTTTTTCGCCTTCGTTATGTCCTCCATTCAGTCAGCTCCCAAAGTAGGTACCGTACGATTCTTGTCGCGCGTGGAATTGTGTGGGGAAGGTGTTCTTCTTCTTGTGTCATTGTGTGCCACCAAAAATAGTAAAAACGACTATGCTAAGAAAACGGCGTGTATGATCTCAGAGCGAACAATGGAACAGAACATGAAGAGAAAGGCTGAGAAATGAACATTGACCATTATTTCCGACGACGTCGATGCCACTTCGTTTTTCCCCCTGCCCCCCACCAAATCAAAGATGAGGAAATAATATAGCGGGAAGTTTGGATTTATTATATTGAAAAGAAAAATAGTGTGGCTTGTCTCTTGTCTGAGGGAGGTGATTCTTCCGAATGGAACCCCAACCCCACCCCCACCCAGTTGCAGACATAATAGTTCTGATTGAAGAGGGAACCCGACTTACCATCCTGCAAGGCAACAGGGAATTCTACCCGGAGGTGAAACCACGTGACACATACACAACCAACCAACCAATCAGTCGTCGCCATGAAACCGGAAGGAAGTGGCAGAGCTCGGACTGGCATTTCATTTCCCCCCCTTTGCATTTACTTGGCGAACCTTTGGTCGCGGCGACTCCTTCCCGGGAACTTGCAGAAAGGATCCGACGGAGACATTTTTTTGTGTTATGTGCATGCATGTGTTAACTTACCGTTTGTGAGAATGAGCACGCGCGCTGAGACGAAACAAAATGTAGTCCCTGCCTTGTTTTTGGACTTACGAAGTGGTACAACAAACTCGACTTGATGGGGGTGGGGTGGAGAAAAAAAAAGAGAAGTGAAAATATTAACGCTGCTCCGTCAAACTATGAACTTTTGGCAATGCAAGTGGAACGGACAGTTAGAATCAGAACTTGACCGGATTCCGTGTGCACATATCGGCTTGTTTGTGTGAAAGGTTCCGAGGAATAGCGAAGAAAGGGATTTAGAGTGTTACAGCACCAGACAGATTGATTTTTTTGTTTTGATTTTCTATACCCCCCCCCCCCCTCTCTCTCTCTCTCTCTCTCTCTCTCTCTCTCTCTCTCTCGCTCTCGCTCTCGCTCTCGTCTGCCCCCTTTTCGTCAATTTTCAAGCACAGTGTGAGAGTGTTTAGCACGGTTTAATTTAGATTTTTTTTTGGACAGTTTTTGATTTTCTTCGGCATCGTTAACATTTCATCCACAATTTTTTTTTTTTTTAATTTTCTGTTCCTTCATTTGATTGTGTTTGCTCTGATCGGTTTTCAATTTGGGTGTGATCTCGTCAACGTAATGGTAGCATTGAAGGACTTTCGAATACTATGTACGATTTAGTTATCTTGTCTATCTGTCTGTGAGTGCCAGGGATGAACGTTTACGGTTTAGTTTTGGTTCGTTGTTTGGTTCTTGGTTTTTTTGTTTTTTGTTTTTTTTGTATTTACAAGAACACAATCGTTCTGTTTAATACATTGATTTTTATTTCGTGTTTGTAGGAGTCGGTGAACACAAAAGGTTTTTTTCAGGATTGACGAATTAGTTCTTTATCAGTTTCCGGTCACCAACCTGTGGTTAATTACCCACATGGACAGATTGCGATACCCCTTATGATGGACACTGCTCTGAACTCTAATCAGTTTGTTTTCATCACTAAATGATTTTGGGTTTTTTTGCAACATGGTTTCCGAAACGAAGCATTTCCCAAAGTCATAGCCTTTTTTTTTTTTTTTTTTTTTGGGGGGGGGGGGGCTCGTTTCGAACGATGTTTGATCACCACATTCGAAAACCATTAACGTAGGTTGCATGCTTATTTTGTGTGTTGTTTTAACCCTATCGCCGCCAACCATTTTTCTGCCAAAAACTAACATTAAATGTACATGGTCTGCAATATTGGGGATTCCCCTGTGACATGTATAACATTAGGCCTGTCCTTACCTATCAAAATTATGAAAATAGGGTCCTGATTTGATGCCTTTTAGGGACATGGGTGTTAAACCATTGTGGTGGATAAATGCAACATTGGCGGTGAAAGGGTTAATGCGCTCTCTTGGCTTTAGGCATGACGATAACGTAACCATAATCGAATACAGCAGCTAACTTCTGCACCCCAGTTCTAAATGGTCGTCGTCTCACAACCAGTGCCAGATTCAGCCAGTTCCATCCGTTCTCGTGGACGTTCCTTCTCTCCAGATATTCAGTCTGGAACCAAACGAAAATAGCATCATCGTGTCTAACCTGACGCTGGGGAAAAAAAAGAGGAGAACTTACTATTTTGCCCAGGACTCGAGATGTTTAGCCTCCGATCTATTTGGAACTCTCGGACGAGTATTAACGGGCTCCCTCGGAAGACACAAACCCCACGGTTATTCACCAATCTGCTTGCTAGCTTCAGCTTTGAAGTGACGTGCCCGTGGCTTCGATGGTGAGGAACATAAGGGTCCAGACAAACTTGAAGCTTCAAACTTACAACCAGTCGATATCCAGGTGCAATTTGTTCTTCCCAAAGTTCTGAAGACTGTCGACTACTTTGACCCAGCCATGGGCGAGAGTTCCTCTGGAGGGAGAGCAAAGGGTGTATTTTCATGTGTATGTTTACGCGCGATTATGTGTGTGTGCGTATGCGCGTGTGTGTGTGTGTATGTGTGGTCAAGTCGTGTTGCTAATTGCTCACTTCGTTAACGTTATCAGGACAACGATGTCACAGTGTGTTGACGTGACGCTTGCCGGCTATATAAAGGTCTGTTCCACTCTCTTTCTGTCACTTTTTCTCTACCCCCCCCCCCCCCCCCCCCCCCCACACTCCCTTATATCTCTCATTTTGGGGGGAAAAGGGGGGAAAGAAACTCTGGCCCAAACGTTTAGGGGTGGGGGTCTGAATGCTTCCTGAATCGAATCTATTCGTGATTGTTGTTGTAGATTTCTGTGTGTGTGTGTGTGTGTGTGTGTGTGTGTGCGTGCGTGCGTGTGCGTGTGTGTTAAAACAGTAGCGATGACACCAGTGTGTTGCCTTCACCGCTTATTACGGAATCACTCTGTTCCTTCTTCTCTTCCTCCCTCACTGCTTCTTCATTCCTCCCTCGTTCTGTCGCTCGTACACGACTGTCTGTGTCTCCTGTATCTTTCGTACCCCTCCTCCTCACTCACTCACTCACACTAACCCCCACCCACCACTCTCTCTCTCTCTCTCTCTCTCTCTCTCTCTCTCTCTCTCTCTCTCTCTCTCTCTCTCTCTCTCTCTCTCTCTCTCATGTTACTACTACAAGCTTGCCATGACTGACTTAGCATTGCTGTCTGGTGCATTATTATTATTAACCAATTAACTTGCCATTGATCTATTATTATTATTCGGGAAACACTCCGGTTTAATCCACTTTCCTTTCCCTTTAATTTGTATATGTGTGTGTGGTTGGGGGGGGGGGGGGGGGGGGGGGGGGGAGTGGGGGGAGATGGCGGAAGCCCACTTCCCGCGCGGCTCCTCATGTGACTCGGACAGTTTGTGATGCGATGATGACGTGCGCAAGAGATTGACCAATGAGCGTGCGTGTAGCAACAAGCCGAACAGCTTGGAGTGCTGTAACAAAACAAAACTTCGTAACCAATGACCAATGAAATGCTTTTATCTGTGATTCGAATTTCTGAGGAGTTTTGTCATAGCGTTCACTATTATATATTATCTTGCTGATTTTGTTGGTCGATGGGGTTTTTCTTTTCTTGGATCCAAACAAGGAAATGCATTTGTTTGGTGTGCAAATGTCTCGCCTACAATGGAAATGGACTATTATTTTGTGTACGACGCGCGTGTTTATGTGATCTTACGTTGACAATGTATAAAGAAGAACAGAATTCATTGGGGGTTCGTATTACAGCTGTTCACCCCGCTTGATCCACTGATTATGATGATGATGATGATGATGTATTGTATGTACTTGCACTGAGGCGATTAATGATTGGTACTTTATAATGTTGTACTCTGCTGTCGACAACCGGCCTTTTCGCTAAGCAGTGTACTCGTGTATTGAAGGTTTTTTTATCTTTTGTTTTCTTTATATATATATATATATATTTTTTTTTTTTTTTAGCAGTGTTAAAACGCAGTTATGCTCAGTTTCCCAGAGACACAGAAGGTGAAAGGCTTTCTGGTCAAAAAATAAAACCTGACCTTTCGTTTTTGTTTGTTTGACTGGATTTGGGAAATAACATTTGGGTTTTCAATGGTGTCCATAGTAAGGGGGCGTTGGGGAGAGATTGGAGGTGGGGGCATTTGGGATATGGGTGGGTGGGTGTTGAGGTACAGGAGGGGGCATGTTTAAGCCTCATTAGCTGAAGTCATCAACCGTAACTATTAAACAGGACATACATGTGTACATAATCATGATTCGAGCACCACACTCTAGACCGCTGAAGTTGCTTTGCGTCACAGGAAAGTTAATGTGGACATTATTCCTTTGTATGTTTGGGTGGGTGGGTGAAAGTCTGCTCCATAATTGCGGATGATGAACGAGACAGGAAAACAAAGATGGGGACATTTTCAGGGTCTTTTTATTTTCCATCTTGAGTCGACACGTTTTACAATTATATATATTTCCGAATCTGACTTAGAAAAGAAAATATTTGGTGAAACTGGGAACAGGGCATTTTCTTGCAAACAGAGCAAAATGAAACGACCGTACTAGTGCGTGTGACATTTGTAGAAAATATTATCTTTTGTGATGGTTGTAGTCTATATGCGCTCAGAGATGGTTTAAATGATGTTTATTTTCCAAAACGCACATTACACACATGTTAAGCAAGCATAACGGCAACAACAAGCGTAAAGCTTATGCTGTGCCAACGTGCTATAAATGGATTTATGAATGGCGGCTGGCAAGTACAAGACTAAACAGGCAGATTTAAAACATTATGAAAGAAAAAGTAATAAAGATAGGTACATTTCAAATCCTTCGTGAAATATACATCAGGAAACCAATAAAAGTAAGATAAAAGATAAATCCAAGCTTAAAGTTATACTCAAACATCGCGAACTTACAGCGCTTAAAGAATTAGCACTATAGATTTTGGAGGGGGATAAATAAGTAACCCTTTTTCTTTTCAATTTGGGGGTCAAATTGTAACTGGGTCGGTTAAGAAAACGGTGATAAGTTCATGGTCAAAAGAAACTATGTTGCATAGTCCACAGTACAGGAATTGACTTGACCTCCACCTTGGGACAGTCTCGTCTTAATTGATTTATGTATTTATTTTTTTATGTGTGTGGCAGACCGTTATTTAAAATAGTCGAAGGGGTATGTAACTGAATAATATAATTATGTGCATGGTGTTTCGATTTGCGTTGATTAAATCTAATACATTTCTATAACTGCAATTTTGTTAATTTTCCTTCGAAACAGTTTCCTCTTTTTTGTGGTTTTCTCTTTGCTTATATTTTCATATTTTATGAATCTGGGGTGTTCTGAGTGGTCTCAGAGGCCTCCAAAAGGATCTGTCACACTGTCCAATCTAGTCCGAAGAGATGGGTTGCGAGTTTCACTCAACTGAATACTTACTTGGAAAAAAACATATTCATCGCTACGAGGTTACACTACATACGAGTCGGATCTGAATGCGATGCGATTGTGACGATGCTGGTCGCGATTCACGTGAAATTCATGTATTGGGTCTACTTGAGCATAGTGAGCGCAAATAGCAGAATGTTTTTTAGGCGCAAGTATTTCGCGTGAATCATGCATGACTCGACTCACGTGGCACTGTCGGATCGCATCACCATTCGATTTTACGCGTGTGTGTGTGTGTGTGGCGCCGGCTTTACGATTGAACAGGAAGAAGGTAATTATGCTAGCGTTTGATTCATGTGCTGATGCTACGACTCTAAAATATGTTCTCCAAAAGCACCACTATATTGACAAAATCAAGCAAACCCAGTCGCTTTTGTGAAAGATTCATTGGACGTATTTAACGTATGTTATTTTTTGTTTAATATTTTTAATATGTTATATTAATCTCTCCAAGTGGTTTCATTTCATTTTAGCACTCGGCCAGGGGTACCGTGAGAAAAATGGTTATGCAGATTCATTTGACGTATTTAACGTACAGATATTTGCATGTTGTACGTTTCTCTTCAAGTGGTTTCATTTCATTTTAGCACTCAGCCAGGGGTAGCGTGGTGAAACAAAATTAATGGTTATACAGATTCATTGTTATGGGTCTGGGAAACGTGGAGTATTTATTATAGTAAAACAATTTAACAAACGGTATACTGGACACTGCTTTTGTTTTTGTTTCGTTTTTTTCCCTCGAGATAATATCATCTCGATGACCGACCATTTTACGTTTTGGTGTAGCTCAGTGGTTTATGATGTTTGGTTTGGGTCGTTTTTGTTATTCCATTGGATTATGTTTTGCTTGTGTTGAAAGGTGGTTTTTTTAATATCAAAATCTATGTTGATCATTCAAAGTCTGTCGTAAAAAACACACTAAAAAAACTACGTGATCCGAATGCATTGATATATAACTTTTAGAAAAATACTATGGTGAAGATGGCTATTATTATTATGATGATTATTATTATTCTTATTATTATTATTGTTATTATTATTCTCAAATCATGCAAACTGAATGTATGCGTGTTCGTGTTGGCGAGTCTGGAATTTGTGTAGTGGGTTTGAATGCGAACCACACGTACAAATGTTTCAATGCATGTATGCCACATGTGGAAATACTTGTGTGAACCAACAACAGAAGAAAATGAATGGACATCAGAACTGGTTGTACATATTGACAGGTGTCTGTGGTGATAAGTTTCTGTACGATACAATATTGCGCGTGAAACCTAGGTTCGCCAAGATGTGTGGATGATGATGATGACGATGATATTGATGATGATGAATGTGATTTGGTTAAAGGAGAGGACATGCATCGTTGTGAAAGGTGACAGACGAAGAAAGTGATATATCTATTTTTGTTTGTTTGTTCCTTTCGCTTTGAAAGAACCAAATGCGGTTGTGTCGGAGAACGAAAAACAAAATTTAAAAAAAAAGAGAACTATTTGGAAGTCTGTACATAGGATATACGTATGAATATTATTTCTCGTTTTCTTTGTGAATGACTTTGATTCTAAATTTTAAGTGTTCGTTTTGGACTTGCACAGCGAACACACTTGATTCGGATGTTGATGCATTGAACTAATAAGTTATGATGGTATGTGTATGCTTCACTCGACTGGCCTGACCACAACTGCACGTGCTACGATTAATTGTAACGTCTATGTCTGTGGTTTTTAATTAGTATGATGATACTGATTGGTATGACTGTGTGATTTACGATTGATCAGCATTGAGATTAAGGTGAGAGACCCCTCTTATTTTCTTACTCCTTTGGATGGACCCCGCTTAATTCAACCGTACCGAGCATCTACACTTCGGATATATCGTATCCTTTTGGACTTCGGATATATCGTATCCTTTTGGACTTCGGATATATTGAATTCATTTGGACTTCGGGTATATCGAATCCATTTGGACTTTGGATATATCAAATCTACTTGGACTTCGGATATATCGAATCCATTTGGACTTCGGATATATTGATCCATTTGGACTTCGGGTATATCGAATCCATTTGGACTTTGGATATATCAGATCTACTTGGACTTCGGATATATCGAATCCATTTGGACCTCGGATATATCGAATTCATTGATTGACAGGGACAAGTCACCTGCAGACCTTTTACTTTTGATCCTGATGGCTACAGTTTCATTGTGTCTACACTGTTTCGTTTATTTGTTGTTGTTGTTGAATTTATTGAAGCAGGCCATTCAACACTTGATTTCTGTGTGGCTGTTGTTGTTATTGTCATTATTATTATTATAGTGAAATGAACTGACTGACTGACATGTAACAGATTTCTTCTTTAATTTTAGTTTTTTCAACTGCATCAGTTTAAGACAAGCCACAGTATTTTGTTGCTGTGGAAATTTGTTTACTTTTACTGTATCCTTGAGCGGTATAGTTAGTGCAATTTATTTTTATTTTTTAATACCTTTTTTTTTTGGTGGTAAATGTATTCTTTTGTTCATCACAACAGGAACACAAACAGCGAGCAATTCCTTGGTCATTAGCCCTTGGATCCCTGGTTTTCTTGAAAAGGAAAACGATATCCTTTGAAGAAAATAACCGTTAGAGGTTAAGCATGTTAATAAAGAACCCAATGAGAACAAGGGGCTAACAATTACACGTTCGCACACAAACATCTCCCTCTCCCCCCCCCCCCCCCCCCCCCCCCTCCAACAATGCAGCGCAGCAAAGTGGTGTTGCTCACGGGCTCTCCTGGAGACCATAGCCCGACATCTCTTTAGGTGTATTATAGTTGACAGTTATAACGAACAGTATAATATTTTAGGGATAATCTAAAAGGCCACAAATGATTTTATGGGTGGTTTTTGTTGTTGTTGCTTAGTCCTGTATATTTTTTAGGGATGTCAGATGTGTAAGAAATAGCACCAAGATCCGAGGCGAAAATACCGAGGCTACTTAGGGTTTCGAATTTTCCACGGATTTGCCAATCCAAAGTCGACGGGGACATTGATGCAAACCCCGGACCTTACAGCTATCCCACTGTACAGGGAAGGGCAGTGCTCTGAAGGACAGTGTAAGTGCTTCTTGTGATCTTGAACACATGTATTTTATATATGTATAGCTGCACTCACAAGCGTTTTGTTTTGGGATTTTTCAACATAAACCACGAGTACCGTATTTCTTGCAGATTAACATAATTTATACAGCCCAGTGAAATACTAGTTTTGATAAGGTTTATGCAAAAAAGAAAGGCACTGTTTTGTTTGTTTGTATTTATTTCCCTTGATGGTTTTGTTGAAAATGTATAAAAGTGCGGATTTTTTAAAGGAATTATCTAAATCCACGGCACAATCACACACACACAACCACACACACACACACACACACACACTTATTTTTATTACACTAAATTCGGAATTTTCTAACCTCAAATGATGTGGGAATCATATAATAATTAAGAAAATGGATTAAGTAAATGGAAACTACAAATTCAGAACAGGCGATCTCACAAATGTTACTGCTCTATGCTTATGTGACGAGTGTTTGCAGCGCGCGTGTGTGTGTGTGTGTGTGTGTGCGTGTGCGCGTGCTTAAGCATTGCACAGATTCTTTTCTGTTGTCATGTCGGAGAGACAGGGAGTTTTCCAAACGCCATATCAAGTCATTAACTATGCGGATGTTTATTTAATTTGTGTGGGTTCAGTCTCGCATCAACTCAAGTAACAGGTGTCTCAAGAATGATCATATCAGGCGTAGAAGAAAACAATGTAGATTCTATTATATTATGTCCGACCCTTGTTGCATTAACTTCTGGGCTCCATAAAAGTGTCTAGGAGTTGTTTGTTGTCTTCTCTCAAAGCGTCTATAATCGTGTGTGCATTCGTGTTCTTAATGTGTGCAAATTACTTTCTTGTATGTGATTTTCCTTTTCCAACCATTGTTTATTTGTCCTTTTTGTGTTAGGATACCCCCCCCCCCCCCCCCCCACCCCCCCCCCGTCGCGTTATCAAACCGCTTTATACCAGGTACTATCAAACATCGACAGCGTTGTCTGGGGTAATGAAAGCTTTGTCACTTACACACAAATCCTTTTCTAGTTCATTTTTTCCATAGCTGTGAAAGGGTAGGAAAGAAGAATATCACACTCTTCCATTCCCATCCCAACCCCCTCCCATTTCCACACACCCTTCCAACAACACCTCTTTGTTCCGTCCTCTAGCAGGTCATCTCTTCTTGACCATCCCCACCCCACCCCCTCCTTCTCTCATTCAATGCCCTCTTTTTTTTCCAAAGCCAACCCATCCCCCCACCCGGGAACCCACAACTTGTTTGTTTCAAAGTGTTCTGTATCCCTTCTAGTTGTTAGCTCTAACCTTGCTTTATATCTCCCTTCTTGATTGTTGTTATTTATTCTTCGTTGTTTTTCTTTCTAAGGCTACAAATGCAATTTTCCTTACATGTATATCATACTTTCTAGCTTTCTTTTCAACATTGTCAGTGTTTATATCGTGGCCCTCTGTTCTTGATAGGCTCGCTGGGATCCTTGTTTCTTAATCAGAATCGTGTGCGCGTCTTATCCCACTAATATAACTACGTCTCAGGGTTTTCAAATAGCTTTCAATATGAAAATACGTTTAAGACAGGAGAAAAACTAAACTCTATATTTACTTGGCCGAGCATTTAAAACTAATTTTTGTTGCATCCGTTTGCTTATATTGTACAGATTGTGTGTTTTAATAGCCGTTTCTAAGCAGAACAAGCAAAACACAAAAACACATGGCGTTTATGTAAGAGCGAAAACACAAATATGCAGTGATTTATATAGCGTGTGCGTGTTTATACGAGAAAAAGTTATTATTTTATATGGAATTTGCGATGGAAAGTAAAATACACACATCATGTAGAGAGTTACGTATATGCACGCGGAAAAAAAGTATGAGTATTAAGTGTGTGGGGAAAATGTATGTACGTTTCGATTAAATGTTTCACATTTTTGTTTGGGGTAATCATTTGCCAGTATAATTTTGCAAACGAACTAAACCAAAAAAAAAGATTGATGACCTCGAGTGTGCAAAGATTGTGGGCGACTATTAATTGTTCACACAAATGCTGTCGTAATTATTGTTAATGGGCTTGTCTGTTTGATTATTGTCTGTGGCCCACATTTCAGCACGGGGTAATAGGTGAAGACGGGGTAAAAATGCCCATGGGCGGGTAAGAAGCCCATGCCCCGTCTTCACCTAGTAAGTAATCCTTCGACGTCACCACACATTAAACAGTTCGGCCGTCCAATCCGCACTGCCGTAGACTCCTGTCGTGACACACACACACACACACACACACACACACACACACACACACACACACACACACACACACACACACACACACACTCACTCACTCACACACACACACACACACACTCACACACACACACACACACACACACACACACACACACACACACACACACACACACACACACACACACACACGCACCTGCATGCGAGCGTGCGCATCAGGGCACTGTAGTCGCGAGTGCGGCTAAGACAACTAATCCGGGATGGAACACGCAAGTGAGCGTGAGCTACCAATCCGATTGGCAGCTTAGACTAATGTTCATTTTCCATCCCAGATTAGTTGTCTTAGGCGTACTCATGACTGTAGGGCCCTGCAGGAACCACACCAGTTGTGTTACCAGGATCACTTCACGGAAACAGATGATCGAAAGAATACACCCGAGAATGGTGCAAAACTCATGTCTTAAAACAAAGACGCATGCTAGTAGATCTGTCTTCCTTTGGAGCAGAGTAAGGCGATTAGGTGCCTTATGCGGCTCTGGGTGAAGATGATGTCATCCTTTCATAAATGGGAAGCTTTGCTTATTTTATTATCTTATGCAACCGAAATATTCGAAGAAATAAGACAAAAAGCCTACATAACCACATCGGCACATAGTTATGCCAAAAGCTGATTGAATTGAAAAGAAGAAACAAATGGTCTAGTGTGAAATTTCCAGTATTCCTGTTTTCCCCTCACTCAGTCAAATAGAGCCTATGCTTTGCATGTGTGTATGTGCGCGTTTTTTGTTTGGTCCTGACTCGGTCATATATAGCCCAGGCGTGACCATTTTGGTGTTTTTTCTCCCCACATAGCATTGTCGATAGTTGTTAATGTTAAATAACTTGAACGTTTACTTTAGCATTATTGTGTGACCCGCAGTTCTCGCGTGCTAGCGAGTGAGTTAGCGTTTTGCTTATTGTGAATGCGATATAGACTACGTTTAACCCTTTCACCGCCAGCCATATTTCAGCCGAAACAATTCCATTAAATGTATCTGGGTAGAGAACAGAAACCATCTGCAGTGTTGGGGATTCTTCTGTGACAGATATAAATAATGTTTATTCTTACTTCCCAAAA
>CM065697.1:20309229-20316729 GCA_017654935.2 Phymorhynchus buccinoides | reverse complement strand
GTCGATTCTTTTTGGGAAATTTTGTGTGTGTGTGGTCAAGTTGATTCCCTGCAAGCATTCTTGATCCAATTTGTGATCTCTCCCCCCACCACCCCTACCCCTATCTCCGCGAGTTAACATATTTGTGTATGCATCCTTTTCTTTTCTTTTTTTAAAAATCTCGTGGATTTTATTTTTTCTTCCATATTCGCTGCTCTCTGGGACAAAGGAATCACATGGTGTACGGAAAAATGAGTGAAACAATACAAAGAAAAGAACAAGAAAACACATCGGTTTTTATGATATGGAAAAACAACCCACAGCATGAGTATTATGTACGTACGTGGCTATGCATTCCAGTTTTGTCACAAAAAACAAAATGAGCGAGTTGATGATGCTTCATTTTGTACTCTGAGTTCTGGTGTCTTTTTGTTTTGTTTTTTAATGTTGCTATTGTGAACAATAATGTTACGAAGTATTATTATTATTATTATTATTATTATTATTATTATTATTTATACTGATTTTTTTTTTATTGATTTGTTGTTGTTGCGATTTGTGCGGAAAAATAAACACAGGAAATAAACTGACAGTGTCACCAAGTCCCGGGCTGGATTGGATCTATATATTTTTTTGGGGGTTGTTGTTTTCTTGATATTATGATGATATATAAAAGTCATATCCCAGTAATTATTCAAATTGTTGCCTGCTTTTTCTCGTTTTACATTATTATGGAACAACAGATTAATAGACGACTATAATGTCTTGTTTATATTTGATTGGGTGATTGATTGATTGCGCAGATTGTTCGAATGGAAATCGGCTTTTTTGTTGGACCCGCGGGGTGGGGCGGGGGGGGGTGCGGGGGGGGGGGGGGGGGGGGGGGGGGGGGGGGGGGGGGGGGGGGGGGGGGGGGGGGGGGGGAGGAGAAATGAGATGGAATGGTAATAAAGTTTGTGGGGAGGGTGTTGTTGTTTAACGATGACTTACTTATAAGATTTTGCATTTTTGTGTGTTGCATATTTTTTTAAACATATTTTTGGTGGTTGCTGTTTTTTTCGTTGCTTTTTTTTCCTCTTCTGAACGTTGTAGCTTTAAACTTTCGCGTCCCGCAACTCTGTTGTAACGTGAGTCTATTTAGAAAGAATTCAAAAATCGCTTAAAAGAAGAAAAAAAAAAGTAGCATAGCTGCACCCTCTCCCTTCCCCTCCCTTCCCCTCCCTCTCCATTCCCCTCCCTCTCCCACCTTTAAAAAAACAACAACTTCTTTCTCTATTTTTGTCCGTCTCTGTCCCAAGGATATCTCCCGAACCGCTTGACCGAATCGCGTCAAATTGTGTGTGAAGGTGTGCCTCCTTAATAGGAAGAGATCGGCGCAAACCATTTTGCCGTCGTGACCTTGACCTTGACGTACGACCTTGTTCTAAATCAATCGGCAACAGGCGTACTATAGACCCCGAAAACTACCCCCCCCCCCCCCCCTCTTTCACCTTTCCACCTCTTCTATCATTATTTTTACCATCCCCTCGTCCTTAGCCCACTACTTTTGTTTTTTAAAGAGGGTGTGTGTGTGTGTGTGTGTGTGTGGGGGGGGGGGGGGAATGCAAAGTAAGCATGGAAATTAATAATGCAGGCCAAATCTTGTAGTGTTTTTCAATTCTCCAGCGTTCTTTGCTTTGCTTTGTTGTTGCCGTCGGCTTTTTTTTGTTTTTTGGTTGTTTTTTTTTTCTTTTTTGTTTGTTTTTTCTTTTCTTTTTTTTTCTCCAAAGAGATGAGAGGGGGTAAGGCGAAGGGGTGATACAGGGGAGTGGGGGCGTAGGGGGGGGGGGGGGGGGGATGGTGTGATGTGATATTGAGAGAACGAACGTTTTGGCTTAACGTTGTGCGTTACTGTTACATCTTGCAGGCCATTTTATTATAAAAAAATCACCAAAGTCATTATTGTTATTTTTTATAAAACAAATTAAAATTATTATTATTATTATTTTTATTATTAAATGTTATTTTGCTGTTGCTTCTTACTTTCTATGCGTTTCGACAGTGCGCCAGAACGAGCAACGTGAAGTTACTATTATCTAAAGATCACAATGGGTTTTTGTTTGTTTGTTTGTTTGTTTGTTTGCTTATTGAGAGTTTATTGGATGTTTGTCCTTTTTTTCCTCACACTCTCTCTCTCTCTCTCTCCGGTTGTCATCATCCGAAACAAGTATGCGTTGCTTAAAGAAACGAATGTCTGAAGTGTGTGCGCGTGCGCGTGCGTGTGTGTATTGTTACTACTACTACTACTGAGTACTACGATTGCTACTTCTACTATTACTACTCGTACTCTGATGATGATGATGATGATGATGATGAAGTCTTATACTAGTGTCTCTGCCGCTCATGGTGTATGTATGTTTGTGAACTGTCATTGTCTACACTGGATTAAAATTGTACAGAAAGATTGTCATCAGTCTACGAGTTGGTGGTTTTTTTTTGTATGAGAGGGAGAGAGAGGGAGAGTATGTATGCGCGAGTGGGTGTCAGAGAGAGAGAGAGAGAGAGAGAGAGAGAGAGAGAGAAATAAAGAAACACAAGAGAGGAGGAGATGTGGGTTGCAGAAACACGCACACAAACACAAAGTCACACGCGTGCACGCTCGCACTCGCACGTGCACACGCACACACACACACACAATCTCTCTCTCTCTCTCTCTCTCTCTCTCTCTCTCTCTCTCTCTCTCTCTCTCTCTCTCTCTCTCTCTCTCACACACACACACAACACACAACACACAACATGCACGCACACACACCCATACACGCGCGCACGCACACACACACACACACACACACACACACACACACACACACACACACACACACACACACACACACACACACACACACACACAGACAAAAGATACAACAACTCCCTTGTCCAACATTCATGGACCGAGGACAGTAAACAGTCAAAGCACAAGCCTATCAGTAAACGAACGTACGCCGTTTCCGAATATAGCTGCCAGATAGCGGAGGGGGCAGCTGGACGGCTGAGCTAGAATGTGTTTAGAGTGGAGATGTCTTGCACAGGGTACATCCCCACTCCTAGGCCAACAGGGTTTTGAGAAGAGTTGGTGTTGAAGGAAGGTCCCCAAAGGCCAACCAACCAACCCCATCGTCTGCAGCGCAAAGAGTCGTTGCAGACGCCCTGCGGTTTGAGGGTCATACCACTCTCCAACAAGACTAAGCCGTACCAAGATTGCTCATCACTGTAGAACATTAAATTGTATTGCACAACTCTCACCTTGCTATTGGCCCCATACTACAAGCTAACATCAAGCATTTGAGTAAGGCATGGGTTCACATTAGACGCGTAAGTTCCGTAGTACGGAAAACCCTAAATGAGTGGTAGAAAGAAGGATACAAGTTTACGCATATATATGGGAAATTCGGACACGTGCGCAACTCTTTTTCCTTATCTGTTTCACTTATTTACGGATTGCGCACGGGTTTCCGCACGGAATGTCCGTATATGTGCGTACACGGCCTAAAGGTCCAGAGAGGCATATCAAAACACCAATGTTCAGTGGAGAAACGAAGTTCAATAAAAAAAATTAAAATAAAAAAATGAACACACAAAAACACATGAACAAAATACTTCCCCACCAAAGCATCAACTGGACGGGTCTGTTCTGGAACGAATGGATTACAGGCAGCTTCTCCGATTCCTGCACACACAGGAAAACCAAACACAGAAAACTGGTGTGTTATCTGAGCGATAAGCTAGATCAAAAGTACAGTTATCACAGGGGGAGGGGGGGGGGGAAGGTGGATAGGATATCATATTGAGCCTTGGCACAAATCATCACGACGATTCTATTTTGCTTTCTTTTCCAGCAATAGTACTTCAAAACTGACAATCAAATAGATGACAGCAGTTGAACCAAATCGGGGAAGCTATACATCGGTTTCTTTCTTCTGGTTTTTTAAATTTATTTTGTTAAGGTTTTTTGGGGGGTTTTAAATCACAATATCGGAAATTACACATGCGCAGAAAGAGGACAGTGCGCTGAGAGATTCAATGCATCGGTGTATTTCTAACACAATCGGCAGAGAGAGAGAGAGAGAGAGAGAGAGAGAGAGAGAGAGAGAGAGAGAGAGAGAGAGAGGGGGGAGAGGGAGAGAGGAGAGAGAGAGACAGAGAGAGAGAGAGAGAGAGAGAGAGAGAGAGAGAGAGAGAGAGAGAGAGAGGAGAGAGAGAGAGAGAGAGAGAGAGAGAGAGAGAGAGAGAGAGAGAGAGAGAGAGAGAGAGAGAGAGAGAGAGAGAGAGAGAGAGAGAGAGAGAGAGAGAGAGAGAGAGAGAGAGACAGAGACAGAGAGAGAGAGAGAGAGAGAGAGAGAGAGAGAGAGAGAGAGGGAGAGAGACAGAGACAGAGAGAGAGAGAGAGAGGGAGAGAGAGACAGACAGACAGACAGAGACACAAAGAGAGCGAATGATGAACAAAACCCCAACGTCCAAGTAGTAGCTCGTGGGCTACCATAAGGAGAGGGAGAGAGAACACTGCACACTGAAGTGTTATAATGTACATTGGCCATGGACCACAATACATCTCGAGGGAAGGGGGAAAACAACACTGGCAAATGCAAAAATTAAAATAATAAAAATCTCATTCACACCCCATAAGCATCAATATTATCAATTTAAATATCAAGTGACCTACGCTATCAAAAGATCATTTAGCTAACCAAAGTATCCCAAATCTCATTCATATATATTTCACATCAATATTTTGAAATTACATGTGTAAATAAACATAATTAACCCTTTCACCGCCAAAGTCGCATTTTAGCACCACAGTGATTTAACACCTATGTCACTAAAAGGCATCAAATTGGTGTCTATAATCCAAAGACCCTATTGTCTTAGATTTAGGAAGTAAGGATAGACCTTATTTTATATATGCCACAGAAGAATCCCCAATACTGCAGATGGATTTTGTTCTCTACCCAGGTAAATTTAATGGGAATTCTTGCCTGAAATATGGCTTAACGTCAGTATCCAAATTCCATTCATACATCATTGCCATCAATGTTATCACATATCCTGTGCTAACCAACATTATTAAGCTAACCGAAGGATCCAATCTCGTTCATACATCATTCGCATCAACATTCATTGCTTAAATATTATAAAATAACTTATGCCACAAACATCAGCAAACAAGAGAAGACAGACCGACCGACAGACAGACAGAAAGAGAGAGAGAAAGAGAGAGAGAGGGGAGAGAGAGAGAGAGAGAGAGAGAGAGAGAGAGAGAGAGAGAGAGAGAGAGAGAGAGAGAGAGAGAGAGAGAGAGAGAGAGAGAGAGAGAGAGAGAGAGAGAGACTGACTTTGTGTTTGTGTGAGTGAGGCATCTCGGAGGCACATGTTGATGCTCCTACTTCAGTTTGATGCAACAAAAAAGATTCTTTATTGTCCGTCACCGAAGGTGATCGGACTTTGCGATGGGCTGGTTTGTCTGTGTTTTTTTGGGGGGGTTTGGGGGGGTTTTCTGTCTGCCCCAAGGATAACTCCCGAACCGCTTGACCGAATCGCGTCAAATTTTGTGTGAAGGTGTGCCACCTTAATAGGAAGAGATCCGCGCAAACCATTTTGCCGTCGTGACCTTGACCTTGACGTACGACCTTGAAAACCGAACATCTATTTTTAGCCATATCTCGGGCACCGATCGACATAGGATGTTGAAACTTGGTATGCCGTTCTGATGATGACATACCGATCAAGGTCAAGGTCAAGGTCAAAAAGATCGCTGGAGCCTGAAAATCGGAGGGTCATTTTTTCTCCTTCTGTCTGTCCCAAGGATATCTTTCGAACGGGTTGACAGAATCACGTCAAATGGTGTGTCACCATGAGAGGAAGGCATCCGCGCAAACCATTTTGCCGTCGTGACCTTGACCTTGGCGTACGACCTTGAAAACCGAAAATCTTTCAGGGGCCATAACTCCCACACCGTTAGCGTTAGAGTCTTCAAATTTGGCATGAAGGTACTTTGGCTTATGCCCGTTCTGATGGTGGCATACCGATCAAGGTCAAGGTCACGGTCCGGGCGATCTGTAGGCCTTGAAAGTGGTAGGGGTCTACACATTGGGTTTTAAGCCATATTTTCCACATTTGTACTTGACAGAAGCGCTTCAGATTGTGTGTGGTACTGTATACCCTAGAGAAAGAAAACATCCAAAAAAAAAAAAAAAAAAAAAAAAAAAAAAAAAAAAAAAAAGCATAAATTATCACCATGCTGACCTTGACCTTGAAGTTTGACCTTGAAAACCGAAATTTCCTTCTTTGCGCTATATGTTTCTTCTTCAAGCTGTATCTCGTGAACTAGAAGACAGAATCCCTTCCAATTTTGTGTCAGGATGTGACACTCTACGGGGTGTTGCAACTGCGTGGCATTGCTGGTGACGGACATGTCTGCCGCTCGGCGACGCCCTTGTTTCAGTCTGCTTCACGTGTTCCTTTGAAAGGGCCATAGAAAAAAAAAGTTCCGCCGTCCATCTTTCCTTATAATGTACAGACAACAAAAAAACCCAACTAAACCCAACCTAAGAAAACAACAACAATAAAGTAAGTTGGAAAGTAGTTCATGTTCCATGCACAGACCCTATTACAGAAGTACAGGAGATAAAGACAAACTCAGACCACTTAGTAGTTTTCTTGGAGAGGAAAAGTCTACCAGCAAGTCTTTGATGTATGGACCCCTGCATAAAATATACTCTTCCAAAAAAGAAACGTTACTCCTTTAAAAACGCGTTCTTTGTAAAACCGTTTGCAGAATTTGACACTTTGTGACATATCTGGATTCGCTAGTAGGGGAAGACGGGGTAAAAAGCGCATGGGCGGGTAAGAAGCCCACCCCAATTATCTCATGAAATAAAGAAAATTTCAGTCAAATTTGCCCATGAGACGAATGCTAGACATTAACGCTCGTCTCATGGGCAAAATGAGACTGAAATTTGCTTCATTTCATGAGATAATTGGGGTGGGCTTCTTACCCGCCCATGCGCTTTTTACCCCGTCTTCCCCTAGCCTACATAGTGTTCCTTGCTGACAAATCAGAACCTAACACATGCTAGTCACATACAGATTCATAGAGATCTACGTGAGATCCAAAACTAAAAAAATGCTGCCAACCAAGAAATCCGTGCACCTTAGAGTTCCGAGCTGCCTCATGCTGCCGCCTCCATGAGAGTGTGAGAAAGGCCACCTTGATATTGGTTCGAACAGACGGCATTCTGACACTGCAGAATGCGAAAGTCAACTTACGTTCAACGGAAGATCATCCTTGGCAGATTTGAAGCAAAGGTAACTCAGAAAGATGTGACATGGCGCTTGGCATGTCCAGGGAGACAATATCCACCTTGTGGACACGGTAACAGAACACTCCCAGAGTCAAGGACAAAGCAAGGTCAGGTCAATCAGAGTAATTACAGCTGCCCGTATCCGTAGATCTGATTGTGACTCGTTGAAATTGCACTGCTATTG
>CM065697.1:20291729-20299229 GCA_017654935.2 Phymorhynchus buccinoides | reverse complement strand
CGCAGACAACCCTGCTAACATCAGAAAATAACACCGCAAACAACCCTGCTAACATCAGAAAATAACACCGCAGACAACCCTGCTAACATCAGAAAATAACACCGCAGACAACCCTGCTAACATCAGAAAATAACACCGCAGACAACCCTGCTAACATCCCCACTCGCTCGACCAAGAGGACTAAGCAACAACAGATCCAAGACTGATACACTAACAAGAGACATGAGCGCAAATGCCCTCTAGTGCCCTGAGAGGCATCGTCGTTCGCAAAAGACCATGTCGTGCTAGGATTGTGCTTTTTGGGCTTGTAAAGCGCCACGAGCAGCTAGCCTGGAATGTGCGCTATATAAGCTTTCTTTATTTTATTATTATGATTATTATTATTATTATTATTGTCTATTTCGGTAGCAAATCATTCCTCACGCAGCTCTCATTCTCACTGTACACCTCCCCCCCCCCCCCCACCCCCCCCAACGTCAGGCTAACGTCAGAACCAAACGTAAAAAGCCAGTTGAGTAAAATGGCCCAAGAAACCTATACCGTCAAGAACATTGCAAGGAGGGGACTAGTGAGACACGGAGGAGGAGAGAAAGTAACAAAGCGCGGTTATTCGGAAATCGAACCGAATCAGAGAGTCAACCAACTCCCCCCCCGCGTTTTCCTCTAAATCACGTTTTCCCATAATCACGTTTTAGCGAAAATGACGGCCGTGATAATCCGCCCATAACCTCGTTTCCTCCCACCTCGTCCATGCCTTACGCCGTAAGTGTTTTACTCGCTCACTGCCCCCCCTGCCCCCACTGCCCCCCCGCAATTGCGTTTCCTATAACGAGCACACCCGATTTGGTTAATGAGTGGAACGAAGAGAGAATAAGAAGGCAGTGAGGACTGGAAGGAGAAGGGAAGGGTTGGAAAGTGGTGGAAGAGGGAATGTGTGGGGGTGGGGGGTGGGGTGTTGATCACATTTTGGAGAAGCAGAAGCTGAATAATAATAATAATAGCTGCAGCTCTCAACGTTCCGACTTCTCGGGTTCAAATTTAATTCACATACCACACGCTCTTAGGGTCTCAAGTTTACCTCCTATCGATTCTTAATTAAGGCCACTTACTACCTTCCACAGATCTGCCACTCTCAAGGTCTCGGGGTCTTCCATTTTGCTAGCTCTTCGATTTTCCATTCCTAGACAGTACTGTTCAAGTCGTCCAATGTTAACCTCTTAAAGACCTTGCACTCCCAAGCACTCGAGCTTTTCCATTATCAAACTCTTAAGATCTTCCACGCCCAAGTTCTACACGCCTTGCACCGCCAGGCTGTCAAAATCTTCCATTTCCAAGATGCTAAAAGTCTTTTATTTCAAGGCTCTCAACATCTTTACTTCCTTCCCGATACAAGAAGACAAGCGGACTACAGGAGCACCTGGACAACCTTCGGCTTGTCTCACAATGCTCAAGTTTCCTACCGCCTAATAGATGCCAACACCAGCATCAAGACCAACAACCTACATGGATGCTGACTTCAGTATCAGGACAAGATACTCTTCGACTCGGATCCCGTCCGAAATGTTCCAGTAACCGGAGGTGCATCCTCGTCTGTAGTGCCGGAATCGTCTACGACGACGTCTGCCACGTCCCATCATCAACAACTTCATCATTATCATCATCACCACCTCACCGAGAAGACTTCGTCTTCAGGAATACTATCCTTAAGAGGCTATGCCTAATAGGACGCTAAACTCATCATCATCCATTCCCGGGTTCTAAACGTATCCCACTACAAAACTAAATACAAGTTGCCAAGATCTTATTCTTCCCTTTCTAAGCTTCGTGCATAAGTCTTCTATTCCAAGGCTCATCTTAGATCTTCCATTCTAATTGGGTTGCCCTCCAAGAGGGCACACTTAGTATAGAAATGTGACCATAGTGGCTGGTACTGGAGCTGTCTTTTTGCACTGTGCCAGAACGTTCAGCCACTCAGCAGTCTATTGTTACAGGGGGGAAATCCAGTGAGAGTGAGAGAGAGATAATTGAATTGAATTGAATTGAATTGAATTGAACCTTTATTTTACAACGGTAAAAGTATTGGCATACAGTAGCCATTTTTCATACTTGCCGTTAACATACACAAACAAATAGATGAAACGTTAAAGCGAACTGATACTAATTTTTTTTTAAAGAGTCTTAAAACACATAATCATATGAAGGTACGTTAATAAACAGATAAACACACAAAAATGAAGCATAATCATCCATAGTAAAAAAAAAAAAAAAAATAATTCAGCAATAGAGCATATGACAACAATATTAAAATCATTGCATGCATAGCCAACACTATTATGAGAATGTGGAGAAGTTTGGAGAGAGAGAGAGGGAGAGAGGAGAGAGAGAGAGAGAGAGAGAGGGTGTGGAGAGAGAGAGAGAGAGAGAGAGAGAGTGTGAGAGAGAGAGAGAGAGAGAGAGAGAGAGAGAGAGAGAGAGAGAGAGGGAGAGGCAGAGAGAGACAGAGAGAGAAAAAGAAGTGTTAATGTGGAGAATGTTTGGAGGGGGAGGGGGATGGCACCGTGAACGTTAACAAGAGAGAGAGGGGAGAGAGAGAGAGAGAGAGAGAGAGAGAGAGAGAGAGAGAGAGAGAGAGAGAGAGAGAGAGAGAGAGAGAGAGAGAGAGAGAGAGAGAGAGAGAGAGGCAGAAACAGAGAGAGACAGAGAGAGAAAAAGAAGTGTTAATGTGGAGAATGTTTGGAGGGGGAGGGGGATGGCACCGTGAACGTTTAACAGAGAGAGAGAGAGAGAGAGAGAGAGAGAGAGAGAGAGAGAGAGAGAGGGAGGGAGAGAGAGAGAGAGAGAGAGAGGGAGAGGCAGAGAGAGACACACAGAGAGAGATAGGGGGTAGATAGAGATAGATAGAGAGAGAGTGAGTGAGAGAGAGAGACACAGAGAGATATACATACAGACAAACAGACAGACGCATAGAGAGACAAAGAGAGAGGCAGAGACAGAGGCAGAAGCAGACATACTAAGGTCTAACCGTATGCGTGTAGTAGAACATCTGAGCGTACCAATAATTATCACCCAGTATCACCTTGTGTTACTGCTTTCACTGAAACCTCATTTTCTTCACAGCGGGGTATAGCCTAGTCACGGTGTGGTCAGCAGATGTCCGAAATGGCCCGTCATTTCAGCTGAGAATATAATGCTATAGATGCAGAGAGAGGGAAAGAAAGAGAGAGAGAGGAGAGAGAGAGAGAGAGAGAGAGAGAGAGAGAGAGGGGAGAGAGAGAGAGAGAGAGAGAGAGAGAGAGAGAGAGAGAGACTCAGACTCAGATACTTTATTTTACAAGGATAAGAATTTTAGGCGAGAGAGAGAGAGAGAGAGAGAGAGAGAGAGAGAGAGAGAGAGAGAGAGAGAGAGAGAGAGAGAGAGAGAGAGAGAGACAGACAGAGGCAGAGACAAGGACAGAGAGAAATAGAGGCAGACAGACACAGAGAGAGGGAGAGAGAGAGAGAGAGAGAGAGAGAGAGGAGAGAGAGAGAGAGAGAGAGAGAGAGAGACAGAGAGAGAGACAGAGAGAGAGAGAGAGAGAGAGAGACGAAGAGGAGAGAGAGAGAGAGAGAGAGAGAGAGAGAGAGAGAGAGAGAGAGAGAGAGACAGAGAGAGAGAGAGAGAGAGAGAGAGAGAGAGAGAGAGAGAGAGAGAGAGAGAGAGAGAGAGAGAGGAGAGAGAGAGAGAGAGAGAGAGAGAGAGAGAGAGAGAACGAACCAAAAAGAAAACAAGAAACCGAATCAACTGACAAGCAAATGAATAAATACGACCGGCTCTTAACAATGCAGGGAAAATGAAGTGAACAATAAACAGATAAATACGACTGAGTCATAGAGAAAAATACAAACAGAGAGACTAGTCTCTATGGAATTCCGGCTCCTCCCACCTGCCCTCCATTGTAAGAAGATCAACGGCTGGAGAGCATGTGTGGTTTATTGCACACACAAAAAGTATTCCATGCATTTACGCAATACAAAGTTGGCAGTCGTTTTTCTGAATCAATATTTCAATACTTTTTTTTGTGTTTTAATGTCAACGATTTTCCCGATTCTCGTCTCTCTCTCTTTTTGTTTTAATGACCTTTGACTTCAAGAAGAATATCTGTAGTCTTGAATTGGTTTTCACAACCAAGCATGTTTTTAACCTTTTGAAAACGCCAGTCTACCATACAAATAAAAAAGACCGCTCATTTTTACAGGCTGAGCTCTCACTCAACTCGTCACTTTCATTAACTCTAAAGTGTCCACTGTTCGGACAAAGCCTGTGACCACCTGGTGTGAATAGAAGTACCGTAACCCCCCCCCACCCCCCCACCCCACCCCACCACACACACACCCCACCACAACAAAAGTACCCCCCCCAGCCACCCACAACACACACAGACACACACACAGACAGGCGTTCCCAATGAGTTAATTAAGCCTGGCCATTCCCAGGGCCCACGCTGCTGATTGATTAACTCTTGATTACTGTCCGCGACCATCTGACCATCTGCGCATGCGTGACCCCGTAGGGTTAAGAGCTTGGGATGAGACGACGGGCCGTTGGTGATGATTGTGTCATCGTCGTCAGCGTCTCGTTATTATTATAATTATAAGTATCGCCTGGATTGTGTTCATCTCCGTCATGACTGAATAACTATGAATGTTTTACCACCGTGTTCTTCAACTTTTTTTCATATTTTCTATCAGTCGTTAGCCTAAAGTTGAGATTCAAAAAAAATGAGAGTAAAATTGACAAAAGCGGGAGCCTGAGCCCGATAAGCCCCCCCCCCCCGCCCCCCCCCCCCCCCCCCCTCCCCCCCCCCCGCCCCCCCCCCCCCCCCCCCCCCCCCTAAAGTGTAAAAAAAAAAAGCCCTGCTTGCTTAGTTAACCCTCCCTACACTGCCTGAGAAAGTTATTCTGTTTTTCAGCAACAATGTAGAAATGGCTCTTTTGCCAAGATTTTCAAAACGGGCGGCATCGTAACGGTTTTGTGCTGCAGCATTGATGCTAGTTGGCTTTCGGGGAATTACCAGCATGCCAATGAGAACTGCCCTGTGATCTTCACAGCCGAGAGAGAGTGTGGATATCATATATTATTGGAAAACACATATCTACCAGTAAATAATTATGATCCAAGGTTTCTGGAGAAATCCTAGCAGTTTGTTCTGTCTGCTGTCTAGAGTTCTAGGGGAAAAGGTCAATATTTTCAGAGCATCGTGCTGTTAGCAGAAAGCATTCCAGCAAAACAAACAAGCGTTGCTGTAGTGGATTGAACACAGACCGACGAGTCTGTTCTTACTGTGTCATTTATCTGTTGGTATGGAAGCTTGAGTGTAAAAAGTAAGCGTGTGTTGAGTGATATGGTGAAGGTGTGCAGTAAGGTTGTGGGTGCAAGGCAGAGTGGTATGCAAGAGTTGTATGACAGACAGGTAGTCAAGAAAGCCAGGAAAATTCTTATTGATAACAGTCATGTTCTGGCAAAATACTATGAAGTGTTACCATCGGGCCGTCGATACAGAACTCTAAAACTGAAAATAAGAGCACAGAAAACTTTCTTACCAAGATCTATTCATCTGCACTGCATCGACTGATTGTTTTGCTGAGCAGCCTGTCCATCTCCTTGGGATTGAATTTGTGCAAGCCTATTTGTAGTCCCCTTGTTCTACAATAGATTACTGCTGTGTATGTCCTTGACTGAATTGTCTGTGTAGAGATGGTGTAGGTACTATTATTGCTGCATTTTTAGCTGGCTGCTTTTCTTGCTGCTTTTTTTCTTCTTCTTTTTTAAATTCTGATTATGTCTTCTTTTCTGTCTTTTCTTCTTCTTGTTGTTCTTTAATCAAACATGATCTATGTCTTGTAATTTAAAATGTATTTTAAAAGTATTTTAAAATGCGTTCTGCTTTTACTGGAGTAATTGTTCGTATTCGTCCAGTTTGTTAATTACAATATTGCAGTGTTATTAGTTATTTGCTTCTATTCTTTAATTGTTGTTGATAAATGTTTATTGTTGTGTTTCTTATGTGCACCTGGCTGCAATTTCTCAGTTATGAGATAATAAAGATGATTTGATTTGATTTGATTTGAGACTGAGAAAGCTGCTAACTGATTAAAAAAATGAAAGGGTGTTTGGGGGGTGGGGGGGGGGGGGGGGCGGGGGGGGGGGGGGGTGGGGGGGGGGGGGGGGGGGGGGGGGGGGGGGATAAGAAGAAAAAAAAAAAAAAAACTGTCGTGTTATGTATGGCCCGAGACCAAAGCACAGCAAACTATGTCAGTGTTCAGTATTTATTCTCTGTCTCTCTCTACATTACCATCAGATATCAGACTAAGTGTGGTCATGTGGCTTGCAATTTCAGCATCGTAAATCATTTCTGGGTAAGCCTGATGATGATTTAAAAGAGCAGCGACACAAGACATTGATATGTACATTACATGCGCGGCAGTACGTTTGCTCAAGTTACCAGGAATATTGATTGCAACGCATGCAACAGCGTGGCATGACATGACAAGCACGAATAAACGTGCAAAAGATTGGTTTGATATACACACGCAGATACACTTTAATTAACAAATAGGCTACGCACGCACACACAGTTTTTCACATGTATGCACAGAGGAGAGAGAGAGAGAGCGAGAGAGAGAGAGAGAGAGAGAAGAGAGAGAGAGAGAGAGAGAGATCGAAGAATGGGGATGAGAGAGAGAGAGAGAGAGGAGAGAGAGAGAGAGAGAGAGAGGAGAGAGACAGAGACACACATACTTGAGACACAGAGCACACACAACATAGCACAATACAGACACTACACACATTATCTGTCTCTGTTTCTCTCTGTTTCTGTCTACAACACTCACATCATCTGTCTCTGTCATCTCTCTGTTCTCTCTCTCACCAGTCCCCCTCTCTCTCTCTCTCTCTCATCTCTCTCTCTTCTCCTCTCTCTCTCTCTCTCTCTCTCATCCCTCTCTCTCTCTCTCTCACTCTCTCTCTCTCTCTCTCTCTCTCTCTCTCTCCTCCCCCTCCTCTCTCTCTCTCGACATTGAGCACACTATTTCCTTGACGCGGTTTCCTTGTCGTGATGAACATTTTTGACTCATTTGACTTTGCAATCTTTTCTGGTTTTGTAAAAAAAAAGAGTCCCTTTTCCCCCATTTACCCTCGCGAATGGCTCTGTAAAGCTTTCCGCAATAAACATTTCATTTTAATCTCTCTCTCTCTCTCTCTCGAGTCTCTCTCTCTCTCTCTCTCTCTCTCTCCCCTCTCTCTCTCTCTCTCCTCTCTCTCTCTCTCTCTCTCTCTCTCTCTCTCTATGTCTCTCCCCCCCTTCTCTTTCTCTCTCTCTTCCTCTCTCCCCCTTCCCTCTCTCGAGAGAAAAGTCTCTCTTTCTCTCTCTCTTTCCCCCTCGTCTCTTTTCTCCTCCTCTCTCTCTCCTCTCTCTCCCAGATCTCAATTTTCTTCCTCTCTCCTCTCCCATCCCCTCTCTC
>CM065697.1:20284229-20289229 GCA_017654935.2 Phymorhynchus buccinoides | reverse complement strand
TTGCTGTTGCTGTTGCTGCTGCTACTACTACTACTACTACTACTACTACTACTACTACTACTACTACTACTACTACTACTACTACTACTACTACTACTACTACTACTACTACTACTACTAACTACTACTACTACTACTACTACTACTACTACTACTACTACTACTACTTACTACTACTACTACTACTACTACTACTACTACTACTACTACTACTACTACTACTACTACTACTACTACTACTACTACTATACTACTACTACTACTACTACTACTACTACTACTACTACTACTACTACTGCCTCTGGTGCTCATCCATCGTACGTACAGTTTTATTCTAAAACGTCTCAACTGCGACGTGCAAAGGGTCGAATTTGAGCGCTCAATCTTTTTTGAGACAGTAATAATGTATTGGCTTACAAAGCTCGCTTAAGGTCGAAACACACGTTGGGAGTTTTCGCACTTTCCTCATGGCAACACAGTGACATGACAGTCAAAAGATGATTGATTGACTGATTTAATTTAAAGTCTGTTCACACAATGGTGATATTAGACTAAGCAAAATAAAGAATTAAAAAAAATATATATATATTATTTGTTAGAGTGTATGTGCGTGCGCGCGCGTGTGTGTATGTGTGTGTGCGTGTGTGTTTGTGAATATGTGTGCCTGTGTATGAGTAAGTGTAACTATGCATATGATTTTATGTATGTTAATGAAAACAAAATTAAAGTTAATTAACTCATGAACTATAGTAATCTTGCAATTCCAGAGCTGGATAAGACTGTAGCAATTTTGATCATTTCATGACTGTAAACTACATCTTTTAAAGTTCCAATTTGTGCAACTTGTATCCCATATAGTTTGTATAACAATGATAATAATGGACATTCAAAAAGAATGTGTTGAACTGATACTGGGTGACCACAAGCGCATTCTACATCTTTATACAATTTGGTCTTCCACGAGTTTAATCGAATTTTGTAGATAAGGCTAGATAGAGATCTTGAACATAATAATATCTTAGATTTTGAAGGAAGCTTTTCATTATAATATACTATTTTCTAACATTGAATTTATTTCCCGTTTTCCTAGTTTTATTGAACAATCTGAAGATTTTCTACAAGCACCTTCTTTCGCTAATTTATCAGCTAGTTCATTCCCAACGATACCACAGTGTGCGATGGAATCCAGCAAAATTCTACGTTAATTATTTTACACATAATAGAATGCATTAGATATTTTACATAATAAATTAATTCTCTTCTGGTGTTTGCATTCCAGTTTATCAAATGGCACGATGTACATGGATCATTACGGTCTAAATAACACGTTGAGTTTTTTCCCCCCCCCCCCCCCCCCCCCCCCCCCCCCCCCCCCCCCCCCCCCCCCCCCCCCCCCCCCCCCCCCCCCCCCCCCCCCCCCCCCCCCCCCCGTACCCCCCTCCCCCCCCCCCGCACCCCCTCCCCACCCCCCCACCACCCCCCCCCCCCCCCCCTACCCCCCCCCCCCCCCCCCCCCCGTGGCAACGCAGCAATAGTCTAGCCAAGATAGTACTCGCCTAACACCGCGTTGCCATGGGGAAACGAGCGAAAACTAACAACGTGTATTTGAACCTTTAGCAAACGTAACGAAATCTTTTGAATTTGGCGAGCATTATTGGAAGTTTTTTTCGTGAATGGTAGCTAAAAGAAACGACATATGGCTTCTGGATTTTCCGTAACCTTTTACTTTTACTTGACAGGGGAGCGAAATCCTTCGATAAATTCAATTCAATTCAAAATTCAATTTTAAAATCACTTTATTATCTCTCAAGGAAAGATTTCGTCCAGATGCCGTACAACAGAAACATTGACATTCAGCACGCATAAAATAAGCACAATCTTGGATGACAAGTCGGTGCCCCCTCCTCCATTTCTCGGTTGTTTCCATTTTTCCGTTCTTGCCTTTCTTACTGCAGATTGAGTACTTCATCCTCTATCGTTTGCTATATTTAACACTAATTTTCATCCATTTACATAATTAAACACATGCATTCAATAATAGTAGAAGATAAAGGCAAGACGGAAAAACGCAATGAACCAGGACTGTGACAAATGCTCCGCGGCTGTTGTGTGTACTGCACTACATAGGGGGGGTGGGGGTGGGGGGGGGGGTCCTATTAGATAATGGCCTTTATCATGACTGCGATTAATTATTCAACAAAGATAATTAGCTGAAAAAGTTCATACACTACAGCTTAATGTTTGGTAAGAAAGGCAAGTGTGAAAATGCGGGGAGAGCTGAGAAATGTAGGGGTGGGGGGGGGGGGGGGGGGCACATTTTGACCTTTACCGACAAGTCCATAAGAATTACAAAGATGTTTGAGTATTACAAAGATGAACAAAATGCATATTAAGGATATTGACATTTGGCACGCATGAGTATAAAATACATATGTTAGGATTACACAGGTCACAGAGATACATACAACATAAGGATTTAGAAAATACAGGGTAATCCTTAATAACATCTTGATATCATCACCCTCCTCGAGGGGATACCGGGGGGTGGTCTTTTGTAAACAAAAATAGTTCCCCCACCTTCTGTGTTGTAACTTCCTCTAATCCGTCAAACTCTTTGACTCTGCCATTTCCCTTTGTTTTCTACCATCTACCATTTGTTTCTCTCTGACTTATTGGCCCATTTTCCCGCCTTTTGGTTTTCCCCCCAAAACTCTTTCAATTAGCTTTCTCTTTTGAGCTCCTCCTAAATCGGAATGTGTCGGCTGATTGCAGCGGGGAGACCAGTCAACACTGAAGACCGGACACATATTATACTTTGCCTGTTATGGCCATATGGCCTTGAAGAAGAAGAAGAAGAAGAAGAAGAAGACGAAGAAGAAGAAGAAGATGATGATGATGATGATGATGATGATGATGATGATGATGATGATGATGATGGTGATGATGATGATGATGATGATGATGAAGAAGATGAAGAAGAAGAAGAAGCAGATGAAGAAGAAGAAAGAAGAAGAAGAAGAAGAAGAAGAAGAAGAAGAAGAAGAAGAAGAAGAAGAAGAAGAAGAAGAAGAAGAAGAAGAAGAAGAAGAAGAAGAAGAAGAAGAAGAAGAAGAAGATCTCAACATCAAAAGCTATGATCTGGTGAAAACCCATTGAGCCTTAATCACCAACACACACGCTAAAGGTCCTTCATATCAAGAATCAACAAAGCTCAAAATTAATATGGATTGTTTGTCGGAACGTTAAAACCCCCCACAAAAAACTGACACACCCATCTGTTTGGTAATTATCCATTTCCTGCTCTCTCTGTCTCAGTCTCTCTGTCTCTGTCTCTGACTCTGTCTCCCTATATATATATCTCTCTCCTCATTCATTCATTCATTCATTCAGTCACTCAGTCACTCAGTCACTCAGTCACTCAGTCAGTCACTCAGTCACTCAGTCAGTCACTCAGTCACTCAGTCAGTCACTCAGTCACTCAGTCAGTCACTCAGTCACTCAGTCAGTCACTCAGTCACTCAGTCACTCACTCAGTCACTCAGTCAGTCACTCACTCAGTCACTCAGTCACTCAGTCACTCAGTCACTCAGTCACTCAGTCACTCAGTCACTCAGTCACTCAGTCACTCACTCACTCACTCACTCACTCACTCACTCACTCACTCATTCTCTCTCTCTCTCTCTGTCTCTTTCTCTCTCTCTCTCTCTCTCTCTCTCTCCTCTCTCTCTCTCTCTCTCTCTCTCTCTCTCTCTCTCTCTCTCTCTCTCTCTCTCTCTCTCTCTCTCTCCCTCCCCCCTCTCTCTAACAATAAATGTATGCGCATAAGAGAGACAAGACGATGGAACGCACAACGTATGGACTAAGGTGCATTTCAATATAAAAGTATCGTCCGTTTCATTTATTTACAAACAGGCTCGTCAGAAAGACAGAATGGCACAATACATCTATAAACCTAATAACAAAAGTTGTTGTTGTTAACAGCCTGACTGTCGTTTCCGACAATGACTGCCAGATAGCAGAGGGGGGCAGCTGCTATTCCGGCGGGCTGGGCTACAATTTGCATATAGTGGAGAAGCCTTACCCAGGGTACATCCCCACTCTCTCGGCCAAAGCGATCTGAGGACGAAAAGTCGGCGTTGTGGAAGGTCCCCAAAGGCCAACCAATCCCCTTGGCTGCAGCACTAGAGCCAGTGCAAATGCCCCCCTAGTTAGAGAGTCATAGTCTTCCACGAAAGACTAAGCTGTACCATGATATTCCATTACTGTAGAAAATCATGTATATTGCAGCTCTCGTTTACTATTGGCCCTTTCTACAGGCTAATTCTGACCAGTGATAAAATTCCATTTGAGGGTAAAGGTAAAGATGTGCCCCCCCCCCCCCCCCTGCATTTCTCGGTTAACTGTATTTTTCCGTTTTTGCCTTTCTTACCATATATAAAGCTGTATTTTAGGAACATTTTCAGCTAATAACCTTTTTGGAATACTAACCCTATCCCTAACCCTAGCCCTAAACCTAACCCTACCCCCCCCCCCCACCCCCCCCCACCCCCCCCCCCCACTATGTACTGCAGTACACCGCGATTTGTCACAGTTGTGGTTCGTTGCGTTTTTCCGTCTTATAGGGTGGGGGGTAGGGTTAGCTTTAGGGCTAGGGTTAGGGATAGGGTTAGTATTCCAAAAAGGTTATTAGCTAAAACATGTTCCTAAAATACAGCTTTATGTATGGTAAGAAAGGCAATAACGGAAAAATAGAATTAACCGAGATAGGTAGGGGGGGGGGGGGGGGGGGGGGGTGTTGAAAAGAAAACTTTCATTCAAGACCTCGTACAGGAACAGCGGAAGCGAATCACACTACCTTAGACGATGATTATTCTACGTGATGAAACACGTCTTTTTGTCCTGACATGGTACGACTTTTCCCTCATTCTGATGCCCTTGAATGTTAGCATGGGAATAGACATTCCACTCCATTTTGTTTCATCTTCGCACTCATAACTTTA
>CM065697.1:20274229-20281729 GCA_017654935.2 Phymorhynchus buccinoides | reverse complement strand
GAGAGAGAGAGAGAGAGAGAGAGAGAGAGAGGAGAGAGAGAGAGAGAGAGAGAGAGAGAGAGGGGAGAGAGAGAGAGAGAGAGGGAGAGAGAGAGAGACAGAGGAGAGAGAGAGAGAGAGAGAGAGAGAGAGAGAGAGAGAGAGAGAGAGAGAGACAGAGAGAGAGAGAGAGAGACTTCAGACTTCAGACACTTTATTTTACAAGGATAAGAATTTAGGCTGGGCCTAGTCTTCCATTCTGTCCTTGAATGGAGAGAGACAGAGAGACAGACGGACAGAAAGACAGACAGAGACAGAGAGAGAGACTCATGTCAATGCAAGACCCCTGGTCTATCCACACGAGGGCATGTACACAAGACACATACGCGTCATGGCAATATGACGTAAAGTGTAGACTGGCACAGTGGTAGCGCGTTCGCTTCGTGTCAAGTAAACCCGAGTTCGAACCTGGGTACAGGGGATTTTTCCTCTCACTTTGCACTAGGCCTTGCGGTCTGAACGTGGAGTCTTTCGGATGAGACGATAAACCGAGGTCCCGTGTGCCCATGTACTTAGCACACGTTAAACCCAGTGGCAACGAAAAAGTTGTCATTTGGTCAAAATTTACCCCCCTCCCTTCCTCCCTCATCAGTCACACACAAATCGCAAAAATAAAAACAATTGGGTGGCGCGCCTCTGGCTGCGACGCGTTCTCCAGGTGGGAGCAACCCGAATTTCACAGAGACACCTCTGTGACTATAATGTACCTAACCTAACCTAGCCTAACCTAACATAATAACTCGACTAGATCCACAGTTATTCAAGATGTAGATAACTAAAGTCTATTGAAATTATGTCGATTCTCCTCAAAGGGGTTAAAGCGTAATGGATAAACATTGCCAGTTATCTTGTAAGATAATAATATTGGGGTTTTTTTCTTCTTCTTTTTTTTTACAGTCAAAACTGCTGTGTAATGTATTTAATATGCCGTTTTGGTATAATTTTGGCATAAACGGGACAATTCAGAAGGAAGCGAGTTTTATTTCATAAAACAAGACAAAATATGGAAGTTTCAATGACTGTTCTATGGTTATTTTATTTCAATAATTCTAAATTCATGAATACCAAAAAGCTTCCTTTTTTTAATAACCAAAGTAACTCTTTTAAGTTTGTTATTGAGATGTTATGCGAGAGAGAGAGAGAGAGAGAGAGAGAGAGAGAGAGAGAGAGAGAGAGAGAGAGAGAGAGAGGGGAGAGAGAGAGAGAGAGGAGAGAGAGAGAGAAGAGAGAGAGAGAGAGAGAGAGAGAGAGAGAGATATATTCCGAGAGAGAGAGAGAGAGAGAGAGAGAGAGAGAGAGAGAGAGAGAGAGAGAGAGAGGAGAGAGAGAGAGAGAGAGAGAGACGCAGACGATATATTCCGAAAGGCCATGGCCCCTTAGAAGGGGAATATACAAAAATATACAACATATAGAACTAGAAATGTATTCTTGAGAGAGAGAGAGAGAGAGAGAGAGAGAGAGAGAGAGAGAGAGAGAGAGAGAGAGAGAGAGAGAGAGAGAGAGAGAGAGAGAGAGAGAGAGAGAGAGAGAGAGAGAGAGAGAGTTTAGGGCACAAATGTAAATTTATTAGATGAAAAGGGGCCGGGAATGTTGCTCATCTCCCACACCCTAGAGAAGTGGGCTAAAGGCAAATTTTGTATTTGAAAATGTAACATACTAAAAGTCTTCCCTAGAGACTTATGGTGTCAAGGCCTAAGGACCGCAACTCCACCTAAAAAGCCCACATAAGATGGATCACGGTCAGGGGTAGATTACGAAGACTGATGACGGAGAGGTAACAAAGGAGTTCCCCGGTTAATATGAAATAAGTTTGTTCCTCGAATGTTGAAAGACTATAGAAAAGACTTTTCAACTATAGCAGTTTTTGTTTAAAGATCCACCAGATCATGTGTCAAAAATCACGGGTTTCACGTGTTTTCCCTCTTAGAGCTGGTAAGAAATCTTGTTTTGACCAGGTTTTACTCCCATGCAAATGCCCCCAAATTGAAAACGAAACATCGTTTTAAAGAGCAGCCTCAATTTCAAGTTGGGGGCATTTGTATATGGGTCACAGCTACCCAGTGGTGGGTCAGTGTATCTTTAAAGAAAGGGTATTTTATTATAATGTTGCCTGTAGGCATGCGCTATTGCGTGGCCTATGTGCGCGTAGTGTTTACCACCACATTACGCGCGCACGCACGCGCACACGCACACGCACACACACACACACACACACACACACACACACACACACACACACACACACACACACACACACACACACACACACACACACACACACACACACACACACACACACACACACACGCACACACACACACACACACATACGCACATACACACACACACACACACACACACACACACACACACACACACACACACACACACACACACACACACACACACACACACACACACACACACACGCACACACACACACACACACACACACACTTCGTTAGAATGCAGACCGGACTCTTTGCTGCCTCTGGAGAACTCTTCATGCTCTGCCAGCTATTGGCCACTGCAGCAATCATGTTTTGCTAGAGTGAATGCCCTTGGTAGATGCGCGAGTACTGACCAAACAAGGGTGTAACTCTCGCCAATAACCCTATTTGAGGCCACTAAATGGCTGTCTTTCGCAAGAGTGAATTCCCTTTTCAGTGCTGACCAGTAAGGGATTCACTCTCACTGTCAAGGGCGTTAATAACTCTAGTTGCAGTGGCCAATATCACAACGCTTTAAAAAAAAAAAAATCTCGTTCTCTGCTTTTTTTTTCTTGCCTTTATTTTACATTTGTTTTACACTATAATTATTTTGGTCCCCCCGTTCTTGTCCGCTCCGCGAAATAAGCCGATGCATAATCGGACAACGCTATTAGCATTCCTCTGCTGTGCTCATTAATTTGTCGGGATGTTATCGCCCAGAGAGTCCCCCCACATCCCACTTCCCGCCATGAGGATGCGCGCGCATTCATAAGGGGGAGGGCGGCTTCCGTTTCCGCTTAATATGCAGCAGCTGGGTCAGATATCAAACGGCAGGTTATGCAGGTTAGATCGGGGGATCGTCTCCAAATTTCTGTGTGTTTTTTTGTACTCGTGGTTTGCATGGAACTCCGTGGAGTACGTTAGGGTGGGAACGAGGGCCTGCGTTTTTCTCTGTCTGTCTGGGTACCGATGATTCATTCTGTCCTGTCTGTAAGCGCAAAGACTTCATAGTCCAGGCTCTGCAGACATAACTACTGAAACAATCTTCACGAAACTTGGCGGAATGAATGGTGCCTCCCCAGTGTCCCGACAATCACGCCCTTTATGTCAGGCTCAGTCACCGAAAACATGGCAAGCCATATAAACCTACTCTCATTGGGGGAGACGTTCTTCCATTAGAATCGATACTGTTAAAAAAAAAGGCATGATAACCGATTGAACGTACACGCTGTCCGAATCATTCCCTATGTTTCGTCGAGAAGATCTATGGTGTCAATACAGATTCAAAACAACATGTGCTTATATTTATGCGTGCTGGATGTTAATGTGTCTGTTGTACGGCACCTGGACGAAATTTCCTCTTGGGAGATAATACATTTATTTTGAATTTGAATTTTGAATTTTGAATTAAATGACGAGCCATAGAATGGTGTTCCCAGTACAGTTTTGATTTGAACATGAGAGCAACTAAAGGGAGGTTATCGAGCACCAAACTACCTGTTTCCGCTTCAGAAGAAATGTTACTGAAATTTTATCTTTTGTTCTTTTGTTGTTGCGTCATTTTCTTTCTCTTAAAAACTGGGCATACGTTTATTTAGCTCTGCCATATTACTTTTCTTTTTTTCTTTCTTTCTTTCTTTGTTTCTTTCTCTCTTTCATTCGTTCATTGATTCATTGATTCATTGATTCTTTCTTTCTTTCTTTCTCTTTTTTTCTTTCTTTCTTTCTTTCTTTCTTTCTTTCTTTCTTTCTTTCTTTCTTTCTCTCTCTCTCTTTCTTTCTTTCTTTCTTTCTTTCTTTCTTTCTTTCTTTCTTTCTTTCTTTCTCTCTCTCTCTCTCTCTCTCTCTCTCTCTCTCTCTCTCTCTCTCTCTCTCTCTCTCTCTCTCTCTCTCTCTCTCTCTCTCTTTCGTTCTTTCTCTCTTTCTTTCTTTCATTATTTATTTCTTCCTTTCTTCCTTAGGGACGGCTCTAAATCGCCTGACACTATCCTCAAGGGGGCTTTATCGTGGCCAGTGATGGGCTGCTTACGGCCCACCGCACCGCTTGTGATGTAAAGCGCCGTGGCGCCATATTTCAAAGGCAACGCAAATTACTCAACGTTTCTTGTCCTTTTTATGTTAATTCGTATTTTGTTGTGTGAATTAATGAAAGATGATGAACCGTTCCTGCTTAGGATTCTGATGGTTCGCGTCGATGTAAATGCACCGAGAGGATATTACCTTGTTAATCGTTTTCTTCTTATTATTATTTTTTGGTTTAAAGCATTTTACTGCTGTGGGTTGTTCCGTGTAACATGTCCATGTATAATGAGTGTGCAATGCGCTTTTGTTTTTTCTCTCGCGTGTGTGCATGTCTCTGTGATTGCATGTGGTTCGTTAGAGTATGTCCGCGTGTGCATACATGTGTGTACGCATGTAGGCCTAATAGGGCATTTGCCGCGTGCCGTCGACCTTGGAATTTCACCGAGTTGAAATTAGAGAGTTGAATTAGAAAGGTCAGCGTAACTCGGGCAGAACGAGCGCGGGCAAATTAGTAGTCTAGCATACAGAACGAACACTCGTGGCAAATGTCCTATTCAAGGCATCAACGAGTGATACGCTAATACGCATAACGCTAGTGTGAAATGCGTGTTTCTTGCGTGTGTGTGTCTGTGGTTCCATGTGGTTCGTTAGAGTATGTCGGCGTGTGCGTACATGTGTGTACGCATGTAGGCCTAATTCAAGGCATCAACGAGTGTTATGCTAATACTCATATGCTGTTTGTAAATGTACTTTATTTGCTAACACAGTAGGCTACGTGAATGCATTCAAATTCTAGGGGTAATTGCCTACACGTATTATCATCACCCTTCTTTTTTTTCCTTTTGTGGTAACACGTTTAGGCAATTGCCCTCGAATTTTGGTACATGTATTTATAATAATAATAATAATAATAATAATAATAATAATAATAATAATAATAATCATGGGAATTTATATAGCGCGCTTTCTCACATGAGCTCAGTGCGCTTTACATTCATAACAAGAACATTAAAGGCAAACAAATAATGAATCATTAGAAAGTAAAATAAACGCGATGATTGCACGCAACGTTATCTTACTTCCTTACACACACACACACACACACACACACACACACACACACACACACACACACACACACATATATACATATATATATATATATATATATATATATATATATATATATATATATATATATATACACACACACACACGTGTACGTGCGCGCACACACATATACACGCGCACACGCACGTACGCACGCCTGCATGCATGCAGGCACACATGCACACATACACGCACAAACACACACACACACACACACACACACACATGAACGCACGCACGCACACATACACGCACGCACACACTCACACACAATAATAATGGGTAAACGAGTGTGCGCGTGCGCGCGTGTCTATGTGCTTGTGCGCATGCGCGAGCGTGTGTAGCTCGCGTTCATCAAACCTGTTCATCAACAAAATGACATGCTGGGTCGGTCTATATATATATATATAAAAAAATATATACGAAACATCAACGCAATATATTAAGCTTTCTCTGATACCGAAGCTCTCACGCCACACAAGCTATTGTTGTCTTTCGCGGTTCTCGTTTCCCTTTGGTCATGATAATAATGGCGATGGTAATTACTGTTGCTGCGATCGCTTCTAAGCTTCGCTGAGCTGCCTTTGATCTTTTTTTGGTTTGAAGTGCGGAGCAGATGCCACTGAGCTTGTCGTTTGAAGCACCGTAACATTTGCTTTTTTTCTAGGCCTACATCCTTTCTCCACAACCCTACTCTCGTTTCTCCTTCCATTGCCTCTATCCATTGCCCTTTTTACATCGTCTTTGGGACTTAAAGGGAAAACAACCGATCCCAGGGATCGGGTCTTTTTTTTCGTGAGAAAAGCTCTGCCTCGCGGTGGCTCGCATAACAGGGAACAAAGAAGGGGCGAACCGTCTCTCTCGCCAGCTGTGATTCAAATGTGGCGCGCGCGGAATGAAAATCTGTTTAACGTCCTCCGGTCTAGAACAGACACATATGGGACATTAGTAGATATAAATATGGTGGAAACGATCCTGGAGGCAATGCAACACCAGTAAAGTACCGAATGTTTAACAATACAGATATTATTTGTGTGGCGCGCGCTCAGCGCCTCCCCTCTTTTATAGTCCGGTCGCAGTTTAACCCTTTCGCCGCCAATGTCGCATTTATGCACCACAATGGTTCAACACCCATGTCACTAGAAAGCATCAAATCCAGGTCTGTTATCCAAAGACCCTATTTCTTATATTTGGGAGTTAAGGATAGGCCTAGTGTTATACATGTCACAGTTCAGAATTCCTAATAGTGCAGATAGTATTTTTTGTTTTACCCAGCTAAGTTTAATGGATTTTTTTGGCTGAAAAATGGCTGGCGGTGAAAGGGTTAAGGAAAGTACATACCATCATATCGTACTGACAAGAGAGTGCGCAACAATGAACAGTTTCATACACACGATTAGATTCCAAATACACACATTCCGTCAAGCTAAGTACCTGGACACCATTTCTCATTTTAGAGATAATAAAGATAGCAACAAATGAAAACAAAGTCGAAATGGTCGACTTATGGCGATATTTGTCCCGCCAGAGGGCAGTCAATGCACTAGGGGCTTATCACGCGATTGTCTTAGTTGGGCGTAGTAAGAGAGAGAGAGATGGTAGGACTACTCACTCTCTCTCTCTCATTTTCTTTATCCCCAACTAAGAATATAGAGAGGATTAGCCCCACACGAGCGTCATGCCCTCTGGCGTGAAACAAATCCCACTAAGTCTCTCAATGAAACCCAAAAGAAAAGATTTAATGACAACAACAACAAAAAACACCACAGAACGAAACAAATCACTAATGAATAATAAATATGTTTTGATTTGATTTAATTTGATTTGATATTCAAATACTTCACAAATACGTGTTTTTCAAGCAACATCAATCATATACTAAGACTCCTCACTCCATTTTCACTGTTGTGTTTTAGTGCCATTGTATTTTGTTTAATTAACTCATTCAAGTCGTTCCACCCATATATGGCCGGGATTAATATAAAGCTGTCGATTTGATGAATTTGTTTCAAGGGAAGTAAATCTTTGTGCACACCACACTTTGGTCACTTCTAAACTCGCTTCGCTCCCTTAGACCACACTTGTGCCTCTTATGTTGCGTTTGTAGTGGTTTGAAATG
>CM065697.1:20261729-20264229 GCA_017654935.2 Phymorhynchus buccinoides | reverse complement strand
GAGAGAGAGAGAGAGAGAGAGAGAGGGAGAGAGAGAGAGAGAGAGAGAGAGAGAGAGAGAGAGAGAGAGAGAGAGAGAGAGAGAGAGAGAGAGAGAGAGAGAGAGAGAGAGAGAGAGAGAGAGAGAGAGAGAGAGAGAGAGTGTGTGTGTGTGCTTCACAAACACACGCATACGTTTATACGAAAATAAACACACACAAAAACAAACAAAACATGCATAATTATATCGGATTGGAGAAAAAGTATCAATTTAAAACAGTGCAGAACGCATGGGTGGAAGTGAAGAAAAACACCAACCAAACAAAAACTCTGAATGTTGCTGTATAAAAACAAAATGCTGTAACAATACATCACGATAGTGTGCCTCACCCCTCTCCCTCTCTTTCCTACCCCGACCCCGACCCCACCCCGAACCCATACTTTATTAACAAGGCGCTTAGTAAAAAAAAACAAAAAAAAAACAACAACAACAAAACAAGGCGCTTAGTCTTTCATTGATCTACTTTATTTTTAATCATTTGTGTCCTTGTTGGTTGGGGGCTGCAGAGAGACGATTTGACACACTTGAATGACAGTGCAGAATTTAACACTAGAGATAAACCGCGTTTGAAATGCCGACAAAGATCTTCCGTCTCACATTCGACTCTCTACCGACACCACCACCACCCCCTTCTCCACCCCCCCCCTCCCCCAACAACAACAACAACAACATACAGTATTTATACGGCGCTGAATCTTGATATAAATCAAATCAAAGCGCACACACACGTTAGCATTCATAACACATTCAAACAAAAATGCAATACAAAGCGAACACACACGTAGGCCTATGACATAAATGGTACACAGCAGAAAAAGACCTAAAGGCAAGAGAGAGAAGAGAAAGAGAGTGGAGCCCCACACGTCCCCCGCCCTCCCCCACACCCTCCCGCTTCTTACTTTTGTACTCATAACTACTAAAACTCAAAATTCATTTTTATTTCACACTACAAACGTGGAGGCACGCGTCGTGTGAGGCAATATTCACATCTCCGCCCGCTGTTGTTGTTGTTGTCGTCGTTCACTGGCTTAAAGACTCCAGGGATCATCCCAACAGCGCTTGAACACTATGGCACAAACACACCAGCCAGGGATGAGAACATTACGCGTGTGTGACCGTCTCTGATTACCCCGCCACGTGGGCAGCCATACTCCGAAACTTGGGAGGATTTAACATTGGAGACTGACGATGTTATGCTGGGAGCTTGTCATGGCTTTAAGACAATCCCCACACAACCATGCAGAACATAACAACATTTTGATGTAGCCTTGGTGTTCTAGCTTATGTCAACTGGTCCGACACAACCTCATGCCAAGGCGAATTTCTGCCCGTGAGGGGAGATGATCTGCTGACTGAAGAAACAATCGGCTGCGTTATTTTCTGTTACACATAATCGTTCTTCACGGAAAGAGCAGCGAATATTATTATTGGGAGAGAGAAAGGGTTGCTATCAAAAGGGAGATAACTCATACCTCTACCAGTTTGTACACAGATTTCGATTTCATCCACGTCTATTTGTGTGCAGACAATTAAATTTGCACTATATTATGCCATCTAACATGATGAAAAATTAAGAAAGAGCACTCAGAAACACCTGCGTTCGTTTAATTTGCTAAAATAATCCCGTATTTTTTCATGATAGACTAAAGCATATTTGCTGTGACACGCTTGTTGCTTCGGTCTTCCATTTTGAAAGTTAAAGTCACGTTCACGCGAGATATAAAAAACACCCCCCGGAAGAATTGATATTTCCCATGATCCTTCAAATAGGAGAGAGAGAGTGGACGGGGTGGGTGGAGGACACAAAACGTTTGCGGCAAACGTCGGCAAAATAGGTGTTTGTTAGTACCGTTTTTTGCCGATTTGAGCCCACGCTACGTAACGTTAGCCCGTGTGAAACGGCCCCCGTACTCTCCCTTACTCCCCCTGTTTACAGTAGTATCCCAGTGAGAGGCTCTCTAAAAGCCACGAACACAGAATAAAAGAGTTTTGTTTGACCAAGTGCAGGTACCGACTGTTTGTCTCCATCTGCCTCATTGCCTGCATCGCGCAACCTGTTCGTGTACACTAAAGCAGAAATCAGCTCGGTGACGCCGGTGATCATTATGTTTCGAGGAATCGGGGCAGTGGGTGGATGCCTCGTGCCTCCATGCAGGGAGCTGGGCGACCCCGCCCCTTCCACGAGTCTCTCCCCGTGGAGTGTGTGTGTGTGTGTGTGTGTGTGTGTGTGTGTGGGGGGGGGGGTATTTGAGTTCAAGTAGTTCCCCCACCTTCTGGAAGTTCTGTGCTAGCAAATTCCTCTAATCTATCACTCTCTTAAATTAAAGACTCTGCCCTTTTTCCTTTGTTTTCTATCATCTACTCTCTTTCTGACTTATTGGTCCATTCTCCTGCCTTTTCCCCCCAAAAAAACCAAACCCCAAATCCAACAAATGTTCCGATTTGGGCTCCTCCGAAATAA
>CM065697.1:20244229-20251729 GCA_017654935.2 Phymorhynchus buccinoides | reverse complement strand
TGGGTTGATCACCACGTCTCATCTCACAATTACTACCAGTGTTGGAATTATTCCAGAGTCCACATGAAAGACCCAGCCCGCCCTTGCATGTTCTTTGATTTTCAGAATCTTGTTTTCCCAGGAGTAGCTGCTTGCTGATCCCCCCTCCCCCTCTCCTCGTCACCCCATCCCATACTCCTCCCTCTCTCTCTGTCTCTGTGTCTTTCTGTCTGTTTGTCTGTCTGTCCGTCTCTCTCTCCCCCACACACACAGCCACGCACGTGCACACACACACAAACATAGACAGACACACATGCACTGTCACACGCACACACACACATACACACACATGCACACACACATACACATACACACACACACACACACACACACACACACACATACACACGCGTTAATCACTTTTAATGGAAGGACGTTAAAACGAAGAACACAGAGAGAGCGAGCGAGCGAGAGAGAGAGAGAGAGAGAGAGAGAGAGAGAGAGAGAGAGAGAGAGAGAGAGAGAGAGAGAGAGAGAGAGAGAGACAGACAGACAGACAGACAGACAGACAGACAGACAGACAGACATACACCAACACACACACACCAACACGCACGCACGCACGCGCGCACACACACACACACACACACACACACACACACACACACACACACACACACATTTTAGGTTTTCCCACCTCGTGTGAAACCCTCCATTCCCCTTCTCCTTTCCTGTTCTCCCAGTTTGTTGATTAAGTCTGCACGCACAGTTGTGTTGGTTCCTTTTTTCTTCTTCATTTGGTTTCAGGATGGGGTGCGGGGCGGGGTAAGGGTGTGTGTAGTTGGGCTGGGCATAATGCATTGACTCAACTGCTTTGTTGTCGCTGTATTATACCCCCTTTTGTGACATTCATTGCGCAGAGCCAGTTGAGCGGATTGAAGAGAGATGGAGAGGGTGGTGGTGGGTGTTAGTGACGATGGGGTTTGGGTGGGGGTCAAACATGATTAGTGCATCGATGATTAGACCAATGATTTCTTATTTGTGATACTGCTTTTCGTTTTCATCCTTTTCTGATTGTTTCCCTTCACCTGACATGCATTTGTCTCTGTTTTCGTTTTGTTTTGGTGCGCGCGGGTTTGCAAGCGTGTGCATGCGATTGTGTGTAAATGTGTGTGAGTGTGTATGCGCGCGCGTGTGTGCGTGCGCGCAAGCAGGCGTGTGTGTGTGTGTGTGCGCGTGTGCGTGGTGTGTGTGTGTGTGTGTGTGTGTGTGTGTGTGTGTGTGTGTGTGTGTGTGTGTGCGTGCGCGCGCGCGCGTTGCATGCGTTCGCATCAGGTGTGTGTAAATGTGTGCGAGTGAGTAAGCGAATGTGTGTTTGTACGTACGCGCGTGCATGAACATCAGTTCTCTCTCTCTCTCTCTCTCTCTCTCTCTCTCTCTCTCTCTTCTCTCTCTCCTCCTCTCTCTCTCTCTCTCTCTCGCTCTCTTTACCTCTGTGTTTGTGTGTGTGTGTGTGTGTGTGTGTGTGTGTGTGCGTGTGCGTGTGCGTGTGCGTGTGCGTGCGCGCGCGCGCGTGTGTGTGTGCGCGCGCGCGCGCGTGTGTGTGTGCATGTGTAAGTGTGTGTGTGAGTAGAGTACATCTGTGTATGTGTGGATGCGCCATCGAAATAACGAGGGCGCACGAGCAATGTTTGTGTAAGGTAGGTGGGGCCAGGTCCACATACATTTTGTGAAGGTTCATTAAGTCAAACTACTCGGATTTATGTCCAGCCCATGGCACCCTGCCCAACCCAACGTTCCCCGATTTCCCGTGGAAACATGTTCCCGGGAACTCTTCCTATGGACGCATCAAAGACGCAACACAAACAGCACCTACCATGGGACAATCCTCACAACATTGTCAGTCAAGAGGCGGAGGCCATTGCTGGTGAAGTCAGAGATCTGGCCTGTGGGTTCTTGTTCCTGATCGGAGGACCGGCCAACATCGTCAACATGGCCGTGTTCTACAAACAGGGTCTTCAGGAACGAATGAACCTCTGCCTATTCATGCTTGCCGTGGCTGACGAACTCTATTTGATTTCATGTTTATTTCTACACGCTGAGAACATATTCCTGCACTTGAGCGGACAAGCGATACAAACGGAAGTTAATCTCTTCATGTCCAACCATAACCTCGTTTCCTTTCTGGCCATGGGGATTATTTCCTACTTCCTGTCAGGCATTATAGCCTGTGAGAGATGCTACTGTGTGCTCAGACCGTTGAAATACCAGACTCTGATGAGCACAAGAACGATGGGATTCATCATTTTGTCAGTTTATGTAGCTGTGTTCAGCTTGTTCTTCGTTGTATCCTACCGTTACTGGATTCAGTGTGTTTACGATCCCATCACTGGTGAAACAGAATTGGAAATGACAGGGGGAGGAATTTACATCAATAATAAATATTTAATTGACACGTTGGATGGTATCGTCTTTGGAGCCATCATACCTGGTGGAACAACGATAGTGGTGACGATCGCAACAATAATCACCACTGTGAAACTGCACCACATTGTGACATGGCGTACCGAAACGTCGTCCTCAGTCTCAGCCCGTGAAGTGTCTCTGACCAAAATGTTGATCGGTAATTCCATGTTTTTCTTTATCTGCATTACTCCAGTCTGTGTTTTCCCTTTTGCCTACCTGTTCTTGCCAGGGATGACTGGATGGGGTCGGCATCACAATTTCTTCATTTTGACAATATGGATACTACAGACGTCTACCTTCTTTAATGCATCATTGAATTTCTTTATATATTATTCTATGGGATCTCGTTACAGGCAAACATGCTCGGAATTGTTCAGAAGAAAATCTTTGCTATTAAAAGATAAAATGTAAAAATACACTAGGAAATATATTTTAATGAGATGAATTGTAACGAACTTTTCCTGCTGGTTCTTCATTCTGAACCTTTTATACTAATGTGACAGTGTGCTGTATTTCATAAGGCCTGCCTGTCACGCAATACTATTTAGCATACGACAAGTGTGCCTAGCCCCTTTTCCAAGTTATGCGCGCCTCACTATACGGCATCAAATCTATTTTTAGGCGTGTCAAAATTCCAATCGTATCACGCGACCCGGCTTTTCAAATTTCCAACGGGCCTCCCAACTCAAATCTCAGGCCAAATAGTAGTAGTAATAATAAACTTATAATTTAAGCTTTTTCTTTCCTTTGATTGTCATTCCAATAATAACATCTTATGGTAGTTCTGCCAATTACTTTATTAGTTTGTTAGTTAAGACATTGAATGGCTGATTTCTCCTAAAATCTGGCAATCTAACCTGCCAAGTTATGTCACCTCTTATCTTTATAAAACCTATTTTATCAAAGCCATCCTTTCATAATTTTGTTACTAAGCAACTCTTTCAATGTCCTACAGACAAATTAGCTACTTTTATTTGACGTCAAAACAGAACATTTGAGGAAAGCTACACCGAGGCTGTGTCAATGTCACAGTTTGTCTGACCACTGGTGTAGACTCAGCCCTAAAACCGGGTTTTCGACTAGCCTATTTTTGTTGCTGGACAATAACTGCTAATTATATTTTAACTGTGTCATCTAACATAGTGACATAGTATATGTATAGAAAGGTATTACTTTCATGTATTAATCCATTATGAAAGATCAGTGTAATGTGGTATGAGTTTAGATAAATTAATTATTTAGTAGCTTGAACCTGTTTCAGTGGGGTCTAAAATACAAGGTTTTTCATAATTATTATAAATATATAGTTAGATTTCCTTATTATAATAGTAGTCAGAATAGAGCTTAGTTCATCCTCCTTTTTCTCATATGCAACATGCCAGGGTTTGATGATTAGTGGCATGGATATCTGTGTTGGACTAAATCCAAACAAACACAGATCTGGTCACTCTCGCCACCCACAGAGCCATCCTCGCTGCATCTAGCGACTGCTGTCCTTGCGGTCAGGCTCTCGAGCATATATATATAAAGTGCCCAAAATTTGTGTTCACACTTTTTCAATCAACAAGTTAATATTTCAGCACTAGGTTTTGTCCACTTTTTTCGGTGAAGCTCCACATTGGGTACTCATTTTGGCTGCTAAATTGCCTTCATGTGAGCTCAAAGTTAGCAAAACTGCGCTGACCTTTTTTTTTCTGTGTACTCTGCTATCTTGAAATCTCGTCTAGGGGTAATTAGCTCAAATGACGCAGTTAAGGGTAGTCAGTAGGCCTAGTTTAGTAGTAGTCCAGGCGAAATTAAGCTTGACCTTGTTTTGTGATATATATTAGGTTTTTTATGTCGATCTAACATGATTTGAGGGTGCTGAATCTAAATCCGTTGGAGGCCAAGTTGTAAATGTTGGGCATTTTGAGCTATGACGAAATATTCAAAATGGCCACTATGGGACTCTAAAGAACTGTTGAAACATGCACTTACCGTAATTATGTTGTATCTAATGCTTTTATTTGTAAGAAAAATAGTATAGTTTGCTGAAATGATTCAAACTATGTGAACTATATCCTATTTTTGTACTTATTAGCCCCCAGCCACTCTGCAGAGAGGACAATCACGATTTTGTGTCCTTTCATTTGCCTGGCAATTATCTTAAGAACAATGTCAGAGGATCACTTCAAATTTGTGTGCTACTATTTTAATGAAGCTGATGAGCCCCTCAGTATACCTTATTGACCTTGACCTTTGACCTTGAGTATGTGATTTTAATGTATCAACTATACTTTTTTCAACTTTTGCACTGCTGTGGTAAAATAAGCTATGTGTTTGTTTTTTCCTAAGCTAACGTGTATAGAGAATATTGAATTCCTGATACCTATTTTATTAAACCTTTCATCTTAAATGCTTGACCTTGAATTTGCATTGAATATTTTAACTTTTTGTTTTATATGTTTTAAATCTTGGCAGTAATGGTCTCATAATTGGTGCATTAGCCAATTTATAGGTGGGTAAAAGTGCCGGCGTGCAATGGAATGTCGGCCATTTTACCCACCTATAAAATAAAAAGAAATATTCGACACTGATCGCCGTGTTATTCTGCTTGGCGCCTAACAACAAAAGGCCAAGCGTCAAGATGAAGGCTAGAGATGTCATTGGTACTTAGGTTAGCATCTAGATATGTTTAACCATTGGCTCATGTACCAATTATGAGACAGTTACTGCAATGATTTAAAATATATTAAAGCAAAAAGTTGAAATATTCCATGCAAATTCAAGGTAAAGCATTTCAGATGAATGGCTTAGGCATAAAATAGGCATCAGTAATTCAACATCCTCTATAAACCTTAGCTTAGAAACATTTTACAACAGCAGTGCAAAGGTTGAAAAAAGTATAGTTGATACAATAAAATCACATACTCAAGGTCAAAGGTCAAAGTCAACAAGGCATACTGAGGGGCATATCAGCTTCATTAAAATAGTAACACACAAATTCGAAGTGATCCTGTGACATGGTTCTTAAGATAAATGAAAGGGCACGAAAGATCGCGATAGCCCTCTCCACAGTGGCTGGGGGCTAAGAAGTACTAAAATAGGATATAATTCCCATAGTTTGAATCATTTCAGCAAATTATACTATTTTTCTTACCAAAACAAGCATTAGATACAAAATAATTACGTTAAGTGCATGTTTTTACAGTTCTCTAGATACCTATGGCGGCCATTTTGAATATTACGTCATAACTCAAAATATCCAACATTTACAACTTGGCCTTTAACGGATCTGGATTCAGCACCCTCAAATCATGTTAGATCAACATAGAAACCTAATATATATCACAAAACAAGGTAAACTTTATAATTTCACCGAACAAGAAGAGAGGAACTTGAATGTGTACAACTTGGCGTCATAATAATAATACGTACCCTCTGACAGCGTTACGTCATAAGCTAGGTCTGAAAGTGTCCCAACAAGTTCTATTATTAAAAACGGGCCACAAACAGGCAAATTAATTTGTCTTCAAATAGTTCAACATCAGTCACAGGTGCCGTATTGATTTCCCCTAATCTACGTCACGCCAAATGGATTATCGCACAAATCCCATTTTTGGTGAGATTCAATGGCAGCTGGCAAATCTGCCCCAGGAGACCGATTTTTGCGAAATAAAAGTGTATGCGCTCACTTTATCTTGACGAATGTGACATAAAAGGTAGGTTACATAGTCTAGTCTAGATAATCTACAGTTTGTATACTGTGTCTATGTGTAGTAGGAAATAATGCTGAAACGTTTTCCAGAACGTTTTTAGGTCCGAATGGAGATGACTATGGTCCTTTAAGCCATAGCAAACCATTGTCAGTGGCATACAGTTTTATTCTAAATTTGATCAGCTATCATGGAGACACTGTCGCCTTACTGACCCTTGTGTGCAGGCCTGCCTGCTTACACTAAAAGCCATGAGCCCACTCTCATGAAGATCAGCCTATTTGCCCCTTAATTGTCAGTGGCATAAAACTCTATTCTAAATTTGATCAGCTATTATGGAGACACTGTCGCCTTGCTGGCGTGAGTAGGCTAACTGACCAGTGTGTGCAGGTCTACCTGCTTACACTAAAATCCATGAGCCCACTTTCATGATGATCAGCCTATTAGACCTCAGTTGGCCCTATGCAGCCTCTTTCATGCCTTCCCGCTATGATGTTGTTGTCTCGATTGCCATGCTGTTTGACTGCCATTCTCATGTTTTGATGACTATTTTAATGTTTTGGTTGCCATGTTTGATTTTCATTTTTTATGTTACCATGAAGATGGTATTGATAGTTATGTTAGTGCGATGAGACTTGCTCTGTAAATGTGTAAGTTAAATACTTACTTTTGAGGTCACTCTCATGTAATGATGTATGAGGTAGGTTAGTTGGTGCATTTCAAAGTTACCTAATGTTGTGAGGTAATTCCCAACTAAATATCATCTAAACCTCTGTTGACTCAGGGAAGCATATTCGGCTTTTATTTTGACAATCATGTGTGTTAGGCTTAAACTTAGTCCACACATAGCTATGTCCTGCACCGGCTTAAGGTAACTTTTGTTTCAGTTAAGGGTTAAAACCCAACTGATAACTAAATGTTTCATTTTACCTTTTCCTTGGGTTATTATACAATCTTCAACTTAACTTTAGTCATAAACTGACTTTGTTCATGTTGATTTTATGCATAATCTGAGACGGTCAAAGTCTCACTTTACCTTTTCCTCATATTATACAATTTTCAACTTAACTTTAGTCATAAACTGACTTTGTTCATATTGATTTGATGCATAATCTGAGATGGTCAAAGCCGACGTCAGCCTGTTCAGATTTTAACTTCAGCTGATAGCAATTTATTTGTAACTGTAAGCTTGATGCAAGAGCAAATCTATAATTAACTTTATTAATTCCCATGTTGACTTAAATGTCATCAACTGATACCAAAGTCTTGTTATTTTACCTTATGTTCTTATATATTTTGACTGAGATTAAAAAGTAGGCTTAATCAGTTAATTGGGAAGAAAAGTAACTAATTGCTTATC
>CM065697.1:20233024-20235524 GCA_017654935.2 Phymorhynchus buccinoides | reverse complement strand
ACCCGTGCGCAATCCATAAATAAGTAAAAGAAAGAAGAGAAAAGATTTGCGCACTTGTCCGAATGTTTACTCTTCTTTCTTTGACATAAAGAAAGACATTACTTCTGGGTTTCCATGCGGAAGTTACGCGTCTAATGTGTACACAGCCTTAATGTGGCTAATTGCAGTCGTTGAATGATGATGATCAAGAATACATACTTAAATGGGTCTTCAGCCAAGGGTTTTGAAACTGCAGCCACCAGTATATACACAAGCCAACAGATAGACAAAACATAGGGTGCACTTTTGTTATATGCACTAGCGGGATAACACTATGGGCGTTCCACACTCATTTTTACTATTGGCGCCTTCAACGTTTCTCTTACTGCATTCCTTGAGCGATGATGATGTCGATTTGTACCCTCACGCAGCCTCTCTCAACTCCCTTTTCAGAGACACAGACACACATAGGTTGAATGTTATTATCATGGTAATTACATAGATGAGTGCTCTTCACACTGGGGGACTACGACACCACAAGGAGAAACAGCATAGAGGATGATGGCTGCTTTTGGAATAGACGATTTTTTGAAAAAACTAGGGGAGAGCACTTCGTGAAAATTAGAGTTGTTTGCCTCCATTACTCTGGTGAAATACCATAACAACAATGCAACAATGGCGTTGAAGCTTGAAACAGTGACTTGCAAACATATTTAAAAGAAAAATTAGGGGTGGCCAGTGGCCCAAAACTGATAAAACTTGCAAAATACACAAAAAAATACGTAAAAATATAAGTGACATAACTTTTAGAATGATGCACAGTGTGATGTATGTCTGCTCAAACACACAAGTCGAGTCGATAGGCTACGAGAGCTGATGGTAGAGTGAGTTCCCCTGTTTGACCGATTGAATTAGGCGAGATCACTCCCACACACCATGAAATTGCTCCCCTTGATTATTTCCGAACAATTCCTATTGTATAGTATGTACTCAGATGAGCGTTCTTTGCACTGCGACCAAGTAAGTAGAGCAGCACAGATAATGGGTGATGGCTGCTTTCACGTTGATTTCCTGAATTATTTGTTTGGAGCCACGCACATAAGCAGCGTGACACCCTTTCAGCGACTCACAGACTCACACACACACACACAGACAGACACAGTTTAAACAACTTTTATTCTAATCATATAAACGAGCACCCATCGCACTGGAACCAAGCCACCCTCAAGTAGAGCAGCGCAGATAATGGATGATGACTGCTTTCCCCTTGTTTTCTGAATTATTAGCTTGCAGCCCCACACATACACAGAGACAGACATAGTTTAAATACATGTTATTCTAGTCATGCAAATGGGCGTCCATCGCACTGGAACTAAGACACCACAAAGAGAAGCAGCACAGAGGATGGATGATGGCCGCTTTCATATTAATTTCTGGATTAATTGCTTGCAGCCACGCACTCAGGCAGTGCAATAGGCTTTCAGGGACACACTGACCGAGGAAGAATTGCATAACATGTATTCAGATGAGCGCTGTTTGTGCTGGGACCAAGCCTCCCTCAAGTAGAGCAGCACAGACAATGGGTGATGGCTGCTTTCCCGTTGATTTCTGAATTATTTGTTTGGAGCCACCGACTCACACACAGACAGCTTGAGGGTGAATTTTATAATAGTTATTGAGATAATTGTTCTTTGCGCTGGGACCAAGCACGTTTTTAAAAAAATTACATTTAGTAGGGAAGAGTACTCAGTGCACTGCACAGTGTATCGAGAGGCAGCCAGCATCAACTGGAAGTTCAAACAGAAATGTCTCTTTCTTTGCCCAATAACTTATGCAGCCAGGTACCTAACGCTTACTGGGCTTCTTTGAATTATTCATGGTCAAACTATTGCACAGGTGATTGTTAAAACACAGTAATAAACCATAACCAAACACAGCAAGTACTCCAAGAACACAGCCAGTACATTCAGTTCAAATCTGGCGCTGCCAACTACACACTAGCTGGCAGAAACATTGCCTCTTGCAGTAACGTCAGCGCTGGCTTTACACGGCTAGTGTCTAGCCATTACCAACTATACTAACATCCCGTCAGCCGCGGACCAAGACACCTCAAGCGGAGCCAGGGCAGAGAAAACGACGAGTTTATGTTTTACGTCCTCTCGACCGAAGTCATATGGGACATTTCTTTTACTTTTAGGTTTTGGGGAGGGGGGGGAGGGGGTAACCAGCGCAGAGATTGGGTGATGACTGTTTTGATAGTACTTTCTGGATTATTTGCTCGACAGCCACGCACACAGGTAGGCTGGCGGGTCCCTTTCAGACACACACTGACAGACAGACAGACGGTGAATGTCATTATAGTTATAATAGATGAGCATCCATCGCACTGTGGGACCAAGACGCCCCAAGGAGAGGGGCACATGGGATGGATGGATGGTGGCTGCTTTCCCATTGATTTCTGGATTAATTGCTCGACAGGGCGTCACACGAGGGGTGATCAGATCCGACACTGATTGAATTG
>CM065697.1:20213024-20228024 GCA_017654935.2 Phymorhynchus buccinoides | reverse complement strand
AAAGAGAAGGCGGGGGTGGCATTAATAACAAGTTAATAATGTTTTAAAACATTTATATGGTATCCTATTATTATCCATCCTAGTTAAATGTAATCAGTATTTTATGCATTTAACATACGAATTAAGATAAATCGGGTATCGTCCGAGCTCACCATAAATCAAATCATTAGGTATTTTACTGTCAACATTTAGAAAACGCATGCGCGCGCGCGCTCGCGCGAGAGAGAGAGAGAGAGAGAGAGAGAGAGAGAGAGAGAGAGAGAGAGAGAGAGAGAGAGAGAGAGAGAGAGAGAGAGAGAGAGAGAGAGAGAGAGAGAGAGAGAGAGAAAGAGAGAGAGAGAGAGTGTAAAACTGCATGTAGAGAGATAGGAGGAAGGAGAGAGAGAGAGAGAGAGACTAGAAGAGACGACGGAAGAGGAGAAGATCGTTGTAAAAACTGCATGGTAGTATAGGAGGAACAGTAGGGAGGAAAGGAGGAGGCGGGGGTGGCATTAATAACAGACACAGAAAGAGGAGAAAGAGGTCATTGGATCGATGTTGCCGGTCATTTTATCCCAACGTCATTATGGTCTCTGGACCATTGGGATCTGGGCGATGTGCCCCCGTCTCTATTTGTCCCCGTCTCATTGGATCCCTGTTGCCGGTATTTTATGTCAACGTCAGTCTCTCTGTGTCCCATTGGGATCTCTATGTGTCCCCCGTCTCTATGTGTCCCCGTCTCTATTATAATGTCCCCGTCTCTGTGTGTCCCCGTCTCTATGTGTCCCTGACTTTATGTGTCCCTGTCTCTATATGTCCCTGCCTCTATTGATATGTCCCCGTCTCTGTGTGTCCCTGTCTCTATGTGTCCCCGTCTCTGTGTGTCCCCGTCTCTATGTGTCCCCGTCTCTATATATGTCCCTGTCTCTATATGTCCCCCGTCTCTATATGTCCCTGTCTCTATATGTCCCTGTCTCTATATGTCCCTGTCTCTATATGTCCCCGTCTCTATGTGTCCCCGTCTCTCTATGTGTCCCCGTCTCTGTGTGTCCCCGTCTCTATGTGTCCCCGTCTCTATGTGTCCCTGTCTCTATATGTCCCCGTCTCTATGTGTCCCTGTCTCTATATGTCCCCGTCTCTATATGTCCCCGTCACTCTATATGTCCCTGTCTCTATGTGTCCCCGTCTCTATGCGTCCCCGTCTCTATGTGTCCCCCGTCTCTGTGTGTCCCTGTCTCTATATGTCCCCGTCTCTATATTTCCCTGTCTCTATATGTCCCTGTCTCCATAACATGTCCCCATCTCTATGTGTCCCCGTCTCTGTGTGTCCCCGTCTCTATATGTCCCCGTCTCTATGTGTCCCCGTCATATGTGTCCCCGTCTCTATGTGTCCCCGTCTCTATGTGTCCCCAATCTGTATGGTCCCGTCTCTATATGTCCCTGTCTCTATATGTCCCTGTCTCTATGTGTCCCTGTCTCTATAGGGTTAGGTCTCTAGGATAAACCCCGTCTCTAGAGACATAAGACATATAGTCCCCGTCTCTATATGTGTCCCCGTCTCTATGATGTCCCACAGAGACGGGAGACATATGTCCCTGTCTCTATATGTCCCGGGGTCTCTATAGAGTCCCCGTCTCTATAGTCCCCGTCTCTATAGAGACGTCCCCGTCTCTATATGTCCCCGTCACATATATGTCCCCGTCTCTATGTGTCCCACATAGTCTCTATATTGTCCCCGTCGAGGACACCCCATCTCTAAATTGTGTCAAACGGAGCCGTCTCTAGAGACGATATTGTCCCCGGAGACGAGGATATGTAGAGACGTCTCTGGGGGTCCCCGTCTCTATGTGTCCCACATAGAGACGATATTGGGTCCCCGTCGAGGACTATAGAGTCGAAATTGGGGGGCAAACTCTATTACGGGTCCCCATCTTTATATGTTCCCGTCATTGTGTGTCCACATCTCTATTGTGTCCCAAGCGGAGACGGGGACACAATGTGTAACCCCATTTGGCTGTGTCCTCTATTACTCAGCCCGTCTCTATGTGTCCCCGTCTACGAGTCTTCACAAGGTCTCTAGGGAGGGTGGGAATGTTGCCCTGTCTGAGCTATGTGTCCCTCCCTCTATACCCCGTCTCTATGTGTCCCGACACGAGGAATGTGTCCCCGTCTCTATGTGTTTTACGTCTATATGTGATGTCTCAATATTTCCCTGTCTCTACGTGTCCCTGTCTCCATAACATGTTACCGTCTCGATGTGTCCCCGTCTCTTTGTGTCCCCGTCCCTACTTGTCCTCCAATATGTAGGGCAACGTTTAACTACTGGCTGGGACAGGGTTAGAGGTTGAATTTCTTGTTCGGGTTAAAGATAGGGTTAGGATTAGGATAACTCCTACCCAGAGATGAGTGGCATATAGACTCGGGGACACAAAGAGACAGTCGAGTTTCATCCGCTTACGGGGATTCTAGAGACGGGGACACAAAGAGACGGGGATATATAGAGACGGGGACACAAAGAGACGGGGACACATAGAGACGGGGAATACAGCCCTGCCATGGTTAGACGAGACGGAACTCCATAGATCATCGAAATTGGGGGCAAATTTTCCACGGGGACACATAGACGAAATTGGGGGGCAAACGGAGACGGGGCCACAATGCTACGTAACCGAGCCATTTGGCTGTAAAGTACCACTCAGCCCGAGTACCTATCCATCTACGAGCTATTCACAAGGTACTGAAGGGAAGGTGGGAATGCATTGCCCTGGTACTGAGCCATAACAAGGTGACTCCCATACAACCGCTACAAACACGACACGAGGAATGTCAACGAGTCATCGCGTATGCGTTTTATGTGTACATGTGATGTAAGTCAATGAAGAACTGACAACAAACACGCCAAGCGTAGCATTTATAAAGGACGATGAAAAGTACCGTGGAAATGTGGATCTTCCAGCAGCTGCAGATAATCTGAAAGAAACGCGACAAAGAAGCATACATGGAATCGGCCGATCTTGTCTGGTTAATCCATGTGTTTGTGACAATTTGCCACATTTTGAATGAATATTACGAAGAATTTTTTCTTCCAAAGTCTGTAATATTTTGGATTCACCTGCAAAGTTTTAAAAAATGGCTCTAACTTTCATCTTTTTGCGACAAAAATAACAAGAATTGTGCCTGTGTATATTGAAGACGTACACCTCTATTCAGACACTGTTGAGGATAAGATTTCATGAGGTAGATTGTGCTATTCCTTTGTCTAGTACACGTCTCTATCTTGCGTATTCTTGCTACTCTTGTGTTTGTGTGAAAAGAAATGACATCTTGATATATTTATTGCAGTGTTTACACTGCAACTTTGCCGTAGATATTTTTGGTTAAAAGCCATTTGTGAAATGTTGGTGTTTACCTTCAACATTCTACCTTTCTGGCTCACTCGTGCTAACTTCTCAAAGTCATTATGTTTTCGTAATTTTGTACTTTAGCACCCCCTCCCACCCCCTGAGCCTTGAAGGCTTTGCCTCTTGTTTCATTTACATTTGCCCTATGGGTTGCAATTGGCCATTCACAAATTGACTATGCCGAAAAGCCATGTCATGTCCTTCATTCATCTATGCAAAATGACACTCACTTTACTTTCCCCGTTTGCCTCAGAGAACAATATTACTCCCCCAGCAAGTCTTCGACAATTTGGTTCCAGACAAACCTCCTTCCATCACTGGCCACGACAGATGTTGCTTCAGCGTGCCACACTCACACCCAACACGAACGCTCTAAATCCCCACAGTCCTTTTCCCACCGATTCCATCTTCTTTCTGTTTCTTTGTTGGTGTAGCAAATTGGATTTGTCGCCAGAGAACAGATAGGTACAGGGGTTCTCTACCCTAACAGCATTATCCCGGGCGACCCTTTCAGAGCTAAGAGCTCTGACCGCTTTCAGAGGGGACAGGCGAAAAACACTTTTCTCACGTCTGCGAGGGCTTGGGAGTGTGATTAGTGCTATGTTGCACCGGGTTCGTCTGACAACTGCACACAACGCGTGTTTGTCTTTCTTATATATATAGTGTCCATAAATGAAACGCACATTTTGGTTTTTTTAGAAGAAAATGTATTTCAAACTTCATTAATTTAAAAAGAAATCGATGTGAAATAACAGTTCCGGTGACAGCTTTCCAACTTTTTTTTTGGTTGCTTCCAAAGCGAAGAATCTAAAAAGAAAATATGCGTTTCGTTTTTTTCGTGTGTGTTTTTCCACAGTGTATTTTAAACGGTTTTGGGGTCGAGAAGGAATGGCCATTTAAAAATTAAGAGGACATTATCATAAATTGCAGTATTTTTAATTTCCAGTATTAGGTGCAATGTGAAAATATTGCGCAAAAATATGACAGGAGTCTTCATTCATTGCGTCGATGTTACCATCGTAAGGCAATTAACTTTGCGTTTGCTAAATAACCCCATAAGTATATTGAGTTGAAAGTCAGCTGGAGATAGGCTGTCATAACTACGTTTACAGGGAAATGATAATGCAGCTAAGGAAAGGATTGTTAAGTGTTGTTTTACGTTCTGACCTTTCTCTTTACATTTCGTCTATGTTTCCGTTCGTTCCAGGCCTGTGAGAACCTACGAGTACATGCGCCATGAATGGCAGAGTAACTACTGGCTTGTTCTTGGGTTCTACCTCCTTTTCTTCATTGTTCTCACACAATTATGTCAGAGACGATCGTCAGAAAATCATCACTTACTGCAACACTTACTTTGCGTTGCGAGCCGTTGCTTAGACTAACGCACGCATGAAATACCATCTTGCCTTGATTTTGGGGGAATATTTGACCCCCCAACAAGGAGATTAATTATGTATATTTATTTTAGCTTTCCTTTATTGGCTGTCTGCTTGTAACAAGTGTAGTTACGACAACGTTCTCGATGAATATGAATTCGATGGTCATTAAGCGGCCACTCGTTAAATTCATTAGCGAACCGTTCGGGCATACGGTAGTGGAATTTCATTTTGTAATGTTTATTTTCACGTATCGTTATTTTAATAATTATCAGGATCAAAATGCATAAACAGTCTCAATACCGCTTCAACATTAAGTTATGCATGAAAGACTGAATTTCGGGGTGGAATAATATGATTTAATAAAAATAAAAATAAACCTTAAAGTGCATGAGAACATTTTCTAAGTATCTAACAAAACAAACACACAAACAAACAAAACAAACAAGCAGCAACAGCAACAACAAGAAACGATGCTGCAGACACGCACGGGATTCAGGTCCACTTCTGTCCTTCACATCAAGACCAGCAACGACTGGCGACACTATCGTGTTATTGGCCCCTCGTCTCCAACAGTGATGGGGTATTTGTGCTCAGTTGTTCACAAGGAGCCCGTCCTTCTTGGAGAAACTGAGGTAGAGAAAGCAAAAAGCAAGGCAACCGGAGTTGCCAAAAAATAGTATACATTTTTACACATTGGCTCACATAAAAAAACAACCCATAATAAAACATACTGCTCAACAAAAGTTGAATACCACTTCTTAACAACGCGCGTTGCTTGTTGGGCTATTGCTTCACAAGTAATGAAGCGATTGTAATCACAATTACGACTTTTGTTTAATAACAATTGAATGAGACATCTACAAACTATAAAACGATTTTGACTATGCGTCTCGGTTTTATGCATCGCTGTTTTATGCGCTTGTGAACGAAGTGGTACTGAACGTTTTTTGAGTAGTATTGATACTGAATGAATAAACAAACAAACACACAAATAAATAAATAAATAAATAAACATTGTTTAGCTATCATATAATGTGTACGTAGACGTCTTGTAGTGGACAATCACTTTGAACTGATTTGCAATGAACGTGTGTAACCATGCTACTTACGTCTCCTCTTTAATAACTACAATGACAAAATAAGTGTCTGGCTTTAATTAAGATCGATCAGAGGCTTTCGTTTGTGGTTCTGCATGTCTATTGACCTCATATACTATTAATTAAACACACACAAACATGCGCGCGCCCGCGCCCGTGTACACACACGCACGCAAGCACGCGCGCGCACGCGCACACACACACACACACACACACACACACAAAACACACACACACTCACACTCTCTCTCTCTCTCTCTCTCTCTCTCTCTCTCTCTCTCTCTCTCTCTCTCTCTCTTCTCTCGCTCTCTCTCTCTCTCTCTCTCTCTCTCTCTCTCTCTCTCTCTCTCTCTCACACACACACACACACACACACACGCGCGACACGCACACACACACACACACACACACACACACACACACACACACACACACACACACACACACACACACACACACACACACATATACATATATACATATACACACATATATATACTATATATATATATATATATATATATATATATATCTATATATATATATATATAAACGTACAAGAATTGAAGAAGAAAAAACAACCACACCATTAAACTTTCCTCTTATATATATAGTTTGCTTTAATAAAACACACAAGTTTGTGAACCTAAGAAAGAAACTGAATAACTTTAATTTTAACTTTACAATTTATTCTGTGTTCTGAAAAGAATAAAAGAAAATAATGTGCTGATTTACTTTTTCTCCCAATGGGGGAGATAGACAATGCCTATGCAAAGACAGCTGTTTCGTCTTTGACGACTCTTCAGTCTGCATATCGGCCTGCAAAGAATGTCCACAAGACCAAAGGTTGTCCTCACACCACATTGAAAGTCACAATACAAGCACACATATACATATATACACACAAAACAGGAAAGAATGCATCTGTTAAAACTACTAGGACGCCAAACGTTTCGGTCTCCAGTGACCTTCATCAGACAAACACCTTAAATTCGAACTTAAAACTTTACCGTATTAAAATGACATTGTCTTGTACATCTTCAAAATGTGTACATATATATATATATACACACACACACATATATACCCACACACACACACACACACACACACACACACACACACAAACATACACAATAATGTGGTACTGAACTTATAAGCTATGTTGTATTTTGACACAAGTGCGCACACACATACGCTCTCTCTCTCTCTCTCTCTCTCTCTCTCTCTCTCTCTCTCTCTCTCTCTCTCTCTCTCTCTCTCTCTCTCTCTCTCTCTCTCTCTCTCTCTCTCTCCCCTCCCAATTACTCTCTACACACACGATATTGATCGAACTTTCGATTCGTGCGACTTTCTATGAAGATCGATACCATTAATGAATGACACATGAGATACTTGTTTTTTACATGACGTGTCCTTGATTGGGTTTTTTTCTTTCAATAACAACAGGAAGAGAATGATCAAGAAGAAATGTTGATAGTCATTAGGGATATTGTTTTTGTTTTGTTTTTTAAAGCCACAACGGCTGCAAAAGAGAACAGTCAAATACAAAATAAAAATTGGTACGGTTTCCGCAACACAAGCCAGCTCGCGTGCACACGCACGAACGCACGCACGCACGCACGCACGCACACGCACACACACACACACACACACACACACACACACACACATGTACCACATACGCATAAAACATGTAACTAAACATTTATAAAAACATTTATCAAAACAAGCATAACATACGTAGCTAATCACTGCAGTATAACAAGGTTAATGCTCTCCCAGTGGGGATAGCGGGGGAACTTTTGCATAAATAGTTCCCCACCTTCTGGAAGTTCTGTGCTTGTAGCTTCCTATAATCTGTCACTCTCTTGGACTCTGCATTTTGCTTTTGCTTGCTGTCATCTATTGTCTTTCTGCCTTTCAGAAGATTGGGTGGCGCGCCTCTGGCTGCGACGCGCTCTCCATGTGGGAGCAACCCGAACTGCACAGACGCCTCTGTGACTATAAAGTACCTAATACCTTTCCGATCCTTCCTTTTTTCAAGAAACACTTTTAAAACGATTTTCTCCGGCCGAAGTCGGACATGCCGAGCCTAATCATGCCTTACTTAGGCGCATAACGGCAGCATGACGCATCTGCGCACATAATGACAGGAAATTGTGTGAGCGATCGAAGAAGAAGACGAAGAAAAGGTTAATGCGACAGCTTAGTGGTAAAAGTCTTCGAAAATTATCTACAAAGTTTCCCCTGAAGGCGATTGTATAACAACAGACAATTGAAAGTTAACACAGACGGTTTCATGTTGGATACTTATGACTTAGTGGGACTTGGGTACTAGTAAAATAAGAGCTCCCCCCCCCCCCCCCTCTCTCTCTCCTCTGACACTACTATTTGTTTTTAAAAAAGCTTAATTGATATTTTCAATAGTAGTAAGAAGCAAACGTTTTTTTGTTTTTTGTTGATTTTACAAAAACTTTTAATTTTCAAAATGGAGACCGGGTTTATGGCAAAATCGTATTAAAGAAGACATGAATGGAAAGATTTTGCGATTCATCATAAACATGCATGAGCTGATTAAATCTTGTGTATTTATAAATGGGAGATAATCTGAATATTTTAGCAGTTTTGGGGGTGTTCGTCAAGGTGGACATCTTTCGCCTTAGTTATTTTCTTTCTATTTGAATGATCTTGAACAATATTTCACAGATCAAAGCTGTACTCTTTCGAATATTTATTTAAATCTTTCTGATTAAGATTGATTAGGCTACATGTTTTCTTTTACTTTTATATGTTGACGATACTGTTATTATTGCTAATTCTTTTCATGGTTTACAGCATGCTATTGATGCATTAACCGAGAATTGTGATAAATGGAAGCTTAATGTTAATGTAGCAAAAACAAATGATGTACTTTGCAACGGACAAACATTTTAGAAAAATAATAAAAAAAATTAGACACCAGTGTATTGAAACAGTTGACACTTTCAAGTATTCAGATATAATTTTCAGCAGAACAGGCAATTCTTTATGTAAGAATTATTTGTTTGACCAAGCGCAATGTGTAATGTTTTGTTTATTGGAGATGACAAGAGTTTAAAATGTGTTAATAGATATTATAAGTACTAGATTTATATAATTCAAAGGTGGTACCTGTTCGTTTGGTCTTTTGATGGCTTACCCTGGATAAAAGACTTCAGTGATCATCCCAAAAGCAGAAGCACTTGAACACTATGGTACACGTACATCAGCAATGGTGAAACTATTACTCTACCACATGGCAACCACACTCATTCTTCGGTGAATTTTGGAGGCTGATGATGTTATGCTAGGAGCTTGTCATGGCCAAAGACAATGCCTGCATAACTATGCATAGCATGACAGCATTTTGATGTAGCCTTGGTGTTCTAGCCTATGTCCATTGGTCTGACACTGCTTTAAGCCAAAGCTCGTCTTCTTCTTCTTCTGCGTTCCCGGGCCATATGGCCATAATGGGTAAGGCACGTATGTGTCTGGTTTTGAGTTTTCACTGGTCTTCCCTCTGAGTACAGTTGACAGATTCCGATTTCGGAGGAGCTTAAAGGATAAACATTATTTGGAAGATTTGTTTTTAAAGGCAGGATAATGGGCCAATAAGTCAGAAAGATAGCAGATGATAGAAAGCAAAGGGAAAAGGCAGAGTCAAACAGTGGCAGATTAGAGGAAGTTACAAGCACAGAACTTCGAGAAGGTAGGGAAACCATTTTTACGAAAGACCCCCCAGTATCCCCACGGGGAATTAAGCCAAGGCGGATGTTGTTCTTTTAGATGGGTGTGATATTGTGGGTCATGGTGACGTAAAGCTAATGAATTTGTTTTAGCTTAAATGTTTTAAACATCTTTATTATTTAAATCGTTCCATCAAAACAGAATTGATAAACATAGAGAACTGGAATATTTTCCTTGTTTCAGTTCATATTAAAAACACACATGATAAGATTTTGATCATCATACTTTATTTACAAGTAAACACATATCCATCTAGATTGTATAAAGTATTGTATGATTTATATAGAAATCCGTTTTTTACACCTGAGTATGCATTTTTGTTTTTTGTTTTGTTGTAATAAACATTTTTATTCGTTTTTCATAATATGCACATGAAAACCAAAAAAACAACAACCAAAAAACAAAACAAAAAAACAACAACATGAAACCAACACATACTTAAACATACATTGTGAACGACAAAGTATAACATCAGATGGAAAACATGTTATCCAACATCAAAAGGCACTTTTCACAATGTTAATATTAATAATGGGCACAGGTATCATAACTATTGATAATGTGTGTACAGTTTAAGTGTAAGTGTTATCATGGAGGAATAAAGATTCATATAAATTCCATTCCAAAAAGAATGTTGACAGGTTAGTTTGTAAAGTAGCATTATGTTTTTCTACTAAGTATCTATTTTTTAGCGATTGTCTGAATCCCACCAAATCAGGTATGCGCCTTTCAATTTTACATTTATAAATAAACCAGTTGGCAAACAATAGAATAAAGTCAAACATTATATCTGTTTTCACACATGTTTCTACTCCAAACAGAACCAAATTACAAGAAATGTTGATGTTCATAACATTGTCACATTTTGTATTAATCAGATTTTGCAATGATTTCCAAAACTCTTTCACGTATTTGCAGTTCCACAAAAAATGTTCAACTGAGTCTCTTTCCTGGTTACATAGGGAACACAATACCGAATGTGTTATACCCATGGCATTCAAAACAACAGTTGTAGCTATAATTCTATGGATGATCCTTATTTGTAACCATTTTAATTTTATGTCTTTAATATTTTGAACTTTATGAAATACTTTTTTCCAGGTTATATGAACATTTAGTTTATACTTCCATTTTGAGCAGCAGCTTGGTTCAATTTTATCCGAAATCAAATGTTCATAATATAATTTTACACCTTTGAATAGAATTTTCCATACTCGTGGCATCAGGATATATTGACCACTATTATTTTTTAAATCAATTTTTGTTTTTACTATGTATTGTCTAATAGAGGAAATATAACCATTGAATGCAATAAAATCTATTCTAAAATCTAAATCTTTAACAAATTCTTCACATGTCACAAAAGCTCCATTTTCATTTACAAAAATAATAATGTAGCCCAATCCTTTTTCTATCTACGACTTTATGTCAAGGATGTTTATGCCCCCTAATTTAACTGGTTATACAGCTGTCTTTCTACTTATTTTATCCGGTTTTCTATTCCAAACAAATTGAAAGCATAGTTTTTGAAGGTTTTGCATAAACTGAGTTGGTGGGTTGGGAAGCTGAATCAAGAGATGTATTAATTTTGATAGTATCTGTGATTTTAAAACCGCTACTCTACCTAGAGGGGTTAACAGTCTTTGAGACCAAATTCTAAATAACATTTCAATTTATAGAAATTGTTCATTATAATTCAACGTTTCATTCTTTTAAGCCTTGTGTGAACCAAATACCAAGTATTTTAAATTCAGAAGGGTTCCATGTCATTTTCAAATGTGGGCAATATTTTCTTTTTGATCGTTTTTGGCTTCCCAACCAGACAGCCAGATTGCGTTTTTTCATTGTTCATAAGCATTCCAGAGACTTCACCAAATGTATTTAAGATTTGAATAGTTCGTTCAAATGACTCTTGATCTCCAATGTTTAGTAATTGCGTGCCATCAGCAAATTGTGACATTTTCTGTTCTATGTTACCTATTGAAATTACTTTAATTTGCCTATCTTCTTTTATCATTAGTGCCAGTATTCCAACAGACAAAATGAACAAATATGGAGAGATTGGGTCACCTTGTCTGCACCCTCTTTCAATATTAAACCATCTTACCATTTACAACGACAGCGGATTTAATGTTGGACAGCGGATTTAATGTTGTTATAAAAAGTTTCCACCCAGCGACATACGCTATCACCAAATCCATATGCTTTTAACACTTTCAACATGAAATTCCAGCTCAAAGAGTCAAAGGCCTTCTCAAAGTCTATTCTAAGAAGGAGGCCTGGGAGATTATTTTCATTTAAGTAATTTATTAAATCATATATTAATCTAACATTATCACTCAATGACCTATTTGCCATAAATCCTGTTTGATCCTCACTTATAATTGAAGGAAGTATTTGCTTTATTCTATTAGATATGCAGGACGAACCTATTTTATACACCACGTTCAATAACGAAATGGGGCGCCAGGTTTTAACAAATTCTTTTGACTTATTTCCTTTCGGAATGCATATAATCAGCCCCTCCTTTTGAGTCGCTGATAACTCTCCATCTTTATATGACTCATTTAAAGATCTTACAACAAAAGGCCCTATTTGTTTAAAACAAAATGTGTTTTAATCTGCACTGAACCCATCAGTACCAGGGCTTTTTCCATTTGACATATTTTTTCAGAACATACGAAGCTTCATCTAAGGTTATCTCACCTTCTAGCAAATCTTTCTTTTCATTTGTTAATTTTGGAAGGTCATAAACAAGATCTTCAACATAACATTATTTGGTTATTTTTCTTTTATATAGAGTTTCGAAAAATGTTTTTACTTCTCTAACAATACCATTTTGGTCATCAATTACTGTTCCATCATTTGTTACTAATTTTGTCATGTGTTTGCTTATACAATTTCTTTTCTCGAGGCTACATATTTAGTAATATTTTCACCCTCAGCAATCTATTTCCCTTTAGATCTTAACAAAATACCTTCCATTCTTTTGTCTCGGATAGTTCGTAGTTCTGTATTTTCTCTTTAAGGTTTCTAAAATCATTTTCACTTTTATGTTCGAGCTTTTTGATTTTTTCAATATCCAATAAAAGTTGAGTTTCTTTTTCTTTTGTTTTCTTTTGTTTCATAGTTGCATATGCAATTGTCTTAGCTCGAATTTTCATGAAAAGAAAGTCTAAAAATACTTTATCGGGTATTTTCAATTCTATCTCCATATTTTTAATTTCCTGTAATTCATCTTTGTTAGAATGATCTGCTGCATATTCTTTAATCATATTTTTTAATAGAAGCTGGATTTGACTGTCGTTTGGGAGACACACACTTTTTCATCCGTTGAGAATCTTTGTCAAAACTTTCGTACATCATTAGAGGATAATTACTAACGAAATTGGAATGATGTTGTAGAGTCTAGTAGTAAATATTTATTATTATTATACATTTTAAAATATATTTATGCTGTAAAAATATATTATTCAAATGTTGCCGGACATTAAATTGCATCCTCTTATATAGCTTCGGTGTGGTAATCATAAATTCGTGATATAAATTGGCAGAAGATTTGGAATACCCCTTGAAGATTATGTAGAGACTGCGACCAGATTGACCTTGGTGACGGAGTGTCCCAATATGATAATAATAATAAATAATAAATAACATTTATAGAGCGCCCTTTCTCTCTTGAGCTCACGGTGCTTCACAATTGTTTAAATAAATACATATATCATAAATAAGCTAACTATCACAAACATGCACACAGCCACAACACGCATGCACGCCCACGCCCACACCACACATGACACCCACCCACCCACAATGTGGGGGACATATTTTAAGGCAGGAAACGGTCAGAGGTATAAGAGGTGAGTTTTAAGAGCGGTTTTGAAAGACTGGAAAGATTTAGCAGAGGTGGAGGCCAACGAAGTTCATATGGTAGGGTGTTCCAGACAGAAGGGGCGCTGAAAGAAAATATTCTACTGAGGGTAAAAATATTACTAAATTGTAGCCTCGAGTATCAGGGTTTATTTCTGGAAAATGGGCGTGGTAAAGTCCGTATGGTATGGTATAATCTTATTGAATTTAGCGAACATCTTAAAGCTTAGTAAAATTGTATAATTATAACATTCTATTTAATGTGTTAATGGTGTTGGAGTTATCTTTTTGTAACCGTTCTCTATTGTTGCACTTGCATTTGCTTGATTTTTGTCCAAGTCATCCATGCCCCAAAAGGTGATAAAGGATTAACTAATCTTTGAATCTTTGCGTTTGTGTGCACGTTTGAGTGCGTTCTAATCCTCTTATGGCTGAAGAATAGAAAGCATACGTCTGTTCAAAATCCACAGTCATGAAAGAAGCCCTGACCATCCTGTCGCTCTATTTTAATATTTGAGCTGTGATCTTATTTATTCACTGTTTATGTTTTACGTGCCACCACAGATGTATATCCATGTTTTTTGGACAATAAATTGTGTGACTTGTGACCTGTGACTTGCTATAGCTGATAATCTATCCCAGCCAAGGAGCGAAGAAAATTCCCCACCAGATGAGGATAATGCTGTCCACACAACGGATCAATGTGCAGAACTTGTCCATGGCTGAAGGCTGCATTCCACTGAGGTTCAACGAGAGCCAGCACCTACCATGGGACAATCCTCACAACATTGTCAGTCAAGAGGCGGAGGCCATTGCTGGTGAAGTCAGAGATCTGGCCTGTGGGTTCTTGTTCCTCATCGGAGGACCGGCCAACATCGTCAACATGGCAGTGTTCTACAAACAGGGTCTTCAGGAACGAATCAACCTCTGCCTATTCATGCTTGCCGTGGCCGACGAACTCTATTTGATTTCATGTTTATTTCTACACGCTGAGAACATATACCTGCACTTGAGCGGACAAGCGATACAAACGGAAGCTAATCTCTTCATGTCCAACCATAACCTCGTTTCCTTTCTGGCCATGGGGATTATTTCCTACTTCCTGTCAGGCATTATAGCCTGTGAGAGATGCTGCTGTGTGCTCAGACCGTTGAAATACCAGACTCTGATGAGCACAAGAACGATGGGATTCATCATTTTGTCAGTTTATGTAGTTGTGTTCAGCTTGTTCTTCGTTGTATCCTACAGTTACTGGATTCAGTGTGTTTACGATCCCATCACTGGTGAAACAGAAATGGAAATGACAGGGGGAGGAATTTACATGAATAATAAATATTTAATTGACACGTTGAATGGTATCATCTTTGGAGCCATCATACCTGGTGGAACAACGATAGTGGTGACGATCGCAACAATAATCACCACTGTGAAACTGCACCACATTGTGACATGGCGTACCGAAACGTCGTCCTCAGTCTCAGCCCGTGAAGTGTCTCTGACCAAAAT
>CM065697.1:20203024-20208024 GCA_017654935.2 Phymorhynchus buccinoides | reverse complement strand
TTTTTTTAAAGCACCATTCTGCTTAAAAAATATAAATAAATAACTAATCGATCGAACAAACCGAAGCCGAAATTATTGGATTCAAAAGAACAAACTGCTGCTAATCACACTTTCATCAAAATCAATAACGAGTACCATTCATGTTGTAGTTGGAACGAACAACGGATGGTAGGCTTAGAGTCAAAACTGACTATCTTTAGATACTCCATTTGACATATTATTGAACATAATTATTACGAAAACTAATAACTTGTATAAAAAAAAGACTGCTAAAACATAAAAAGCAAAACACCGTTTTTATATTTCTGCAGTCATTGTTTGATACAAGTTATCAGTTTTTGTAATAAATCCAATAATACGTCAATGGACTATCTAAAGATAGTCCGCTTTGACTCCAAGCCATAGTAATCATCTTGAAGCCAGGATTAACTACAAATAATCGCCTTGGCTTAAGGCTATGCCAGACCAGTTGCCATCGGCTAGAGCACCAAGGCTACACCACTAGCAATTATCGTATAATTAAATGAATTGCAATAATCTTGCAACCATGCGAACTAGGATTTGCAATAGACAACAGTCATCTTGTAAATACATCGCGCATTAAAACCCAATCATCTTGTAATCAGGAGGAACAATGGTTAATGTTATAATGAGAATGATTAATGGTTGCAATTCTTGAAATAACGATGATCAATCATTCTGTAATAAAAAAAGAAAAAAAAGAAAACACAAACAACGACTGCCATCTTGAATCCTGGACGAAACACTGGATAACAAATATCTTGTAACGCCTCTATGGATAGCAATGCGTTTATTTACGAAAATTTGTATAACGCTTCACCTTTAAGCTCTAAGCGCTTTTGCTGGGTGATGCATGTATTTTCTTTCTCTCTATCATCCTCTGTGTGTGTGTGTGTGTGAGAGAGAGAGAGAGAGAGAGAGAGAGAGAGAGAGAGAGAGAGAGAGAGAGAGAGAGAGAGAGAGAGAGAGAGAGAGAGAGAGAGAGAGAGAGAGAGAGAGAGAGAGAGAGAGAGAGAGAGAGAGAGAGAGAGAGAGAGAGAGAGAGAGAGAGAGAGAGAGAGAGAGAGATATTGTTTTCGCTTAGTTTGTGCTGCGTATTGTTTTTGAAATTACAAAATGCAAAAACATGAATACAAATAATAAATCTTGTAACCCAAAAGATTAACATAAAAAATTATATTGGTATGTTTGTTTTTTTCTCTTAAAACAGAAACTTAAAAACAGAGAAAATGTGGGAGAATGAAACCGTTGCAAGAAGAAGGTAAGGAAAACAACAACAAAGACGAAAACAACAACAAGGACAAGACCAACAAGAACGCAAAACGTGTGCAACACCTTCTTTTTCGTTGTAAGTAAGACATAGAGAAATGATGGGCAATGAAGCGATCAAACAGTTCCTTCAAGGAAACTCACTCCCAAGCCTATCTTTGTGACTTAGCAGGCATGAAAGATTTGACCAGAGATGATAAACTCGACTCCAAAAACAAATTCTGGTATGATCCAGAAAAAAAGCTCTCTCACATTTTTACCGCTTAGATAAACACACTAATAACGTATCAGACTTCGTATCGATGCACAGTCAAAACGAAATCTTAAAAAAGGCAAGTATTTAGAAAAACGGGAACAGTGCATGTGTCCCCGTCTTTGGGGATAGGTTTAGGGTTAAAGCCGGCGACAGACTATGTGACTGCCTCATGCGACTCGATCAGGTCGTGACGTTTCACCTCATTTGCATACCATGCTGCTCGTTCAGTCTGACTCAGTCGGGCCCAGTCATGTGACAAGGACGAATAGGGCGGGTTCTAAATTTCACTGATCGAGTCTGATCGAGTCAGATGGCTTGTGACCTCTTCTGTGTGGAAACAAAAAAAAAGGTTAAATAAAAAAATAAATAAATGGGAAAATAACAAAGTACCAGCTAAAAAATAAGCGCAAGATATAAACAAGCAAAGCATCATGGTGGCATAGTCAAGTGATATTCTGCATCAAAGTCGTTGCGAGTAAAGAAACAAAACTCAGGGACCATGGGTAACTAACAATGACCATCCTGCTCTTCCCGGATCTTTTCATTTCTCAACATCCTACTCGTCTTCCTCTTCCCTTCTTTTTTTCGATATTTCTCATCATTCTACTCCCTCTCCTTGTCGTCGTCATTATCTAGTTTCTTGCCCTCCTCCTCCTCGTCATCATTGTTGTCATCAGCTGTTCTCATTATGACCATCGTTGTCTTTGTCGTCGTCGACATCATCATCGTCATCATCTTCGTCGTTGATATCATCATCATCATCGTCATGAACAATATCAACAACAACAACAAACTCAACAACAGCAACAGCAATAACAACAATATCAGCAGCAGCAGCAGCAACAACAACAACAACAACAACGACGACGACAACAACAACAACAGTAACAACAAAGCCATACAAGAAATCATGCAAACTGGAAACAATAGCATCGCCATTATCATCATCATTATCAATCATCATCATTATCATTGTCACCAACATCATCATCAGCAGTAGCAGCAGCAGCAGCAGTAGCAGGAACTACGACAAATAATGGCGTTTAATTATATAACACTATCAACACAAACATAAGGACATCGCTAAAAACATCACTCGAGATTAACAAACTTCGTCTTTACGCTTGCCTCCCCTTGTGTTTATATTTACGGCGACCAATCAACAACCAGCTATAAAACGCCGTAGGGGTTGCCCTTAGGAACTCATACGAGCACACTGATAGGCTTAGCTTAATGCCTACAATATTCTAGACGGCCAATCACTCCGATCTATATTATCTAAGAGTGATCTAAAGGAAAATCATCACAAACTTTGATTGCGCTGAAGATAAAGGGAAAGGAAGAGGCATTAATTAATTAATTAAGTGCGGAAATTGCTGTATTGAAACTAAAGAAGAAACGCAATGTATTAGGATAAGATGAAGAAAGGTCTGGTTAATTGGAAAATTGATTAACAATTTGTTTTTAATAAAACCAAAAAACGTCGTTGAAATCTATCATTGCTTGAACAAAAATACACGAATCTATTGCGAGTGTTTCTTAGAGTACCACGATAAAAGTATATAAGAAACAGGGGAGGGGGGGGGGGGGTAAAACCAACTGTCGATGATAAAATAACATCTTTCGTAAGTTCGTTAATGAACAAAGGGAAAAAAAATGGTGAACATACTTCTCCTTGTTTCAAGCCTTGGGGGCACATGAAAACATGTTAAATCTCCAGCAGCTCGTACTCTCGCTCTTACAACACTATTAATGCATTTTAAATCTGTCACTATTTTACCTTGCAAACCATTCTTCAATAAAACTGACCAACGTTTTCCTCTACACATATCATCAAAAGCTTTGCGAAAGTCTATGAATGCTACGTGTAATGTTCTGTGTCTTTATGAGTTTTGTTTTAGCCATAGCCTGTAAAGTAAAAACGTGATCTGCTGTACAATAGTTTGCTCTAAACCCAGCTTGTTCATCACCAATAATTTCATTTGCCTCAATCAATTTAGAAACGCGCTGATTCAAAACTAAGCTGTACAAATTTACTACAAATGTTGAGGAGAGACATAGATGTTTAAGAAGAAGAAGAAGAAGAAGAAGAAGAAGAAGAAGAAGAAGAAGAAGAAGAAGAAGAAGAAGAAGAAGAAGAAGAAGAAGAAGAAGAGAGAGAACAAGAGAGAGAGAGAGAGAGAGAGAGAGAGAGAGAGAGAGAGAGAGAGAGAGAGAGAGAGAGAGAGAGAGAGAGAGAGAGAGAGAGAGAGAGAGAGAGAGAGAGAGAGAGAGAGAGAGAGAGAGAGAGAGAGAGAGAGAGAGAGAGAGAGAGAGAGTGCCCATTCATCTCCCTCAGCTACATAGACTAGGCTGGGTTTTTTAACGACAGCGTTTTTACGACACCGGCGAATAGAGCTGAGATTTCAATTTTGAAAGAACGCGAGCCAGGCAAGGCCCTGAATAGAACTGGGTTCCAACACTCGGGTAATTTGATGACCTATTGGTATGTTCCCGTTCTCTATGAATCTCCGTCTCTATAATATGCCCCCGTCTCTATGTTTCATCGTCTCCGTGTGTGTCCCGTTCCATATGCCCTGCTGGTGTCTATGTGCCCCTGCTTCCGTATGCCTCCGTCTCTCCGTGTGTCTCCGGAGCTCCGTACAGTGTGTCACCGTGTCTATTTAATCCTGTCTCTACGCGTCTACTGTTTTACATAATTATATATCTGTCTCTCTTTGTCCCGTGACCCTAACCTGAGCCCTAACCTTAATTTAACCCCAAAGTGTAACCCTGACCCTAGCACTAACACTTACCCTAACACATAGAGAAGGGGGCGCACATACTTACAGTGACACATAGACACAGAGGATGGGGACACATAGAGACAGGAGCATAGGGACGTTTAGGAACAGCACCATATTACAGAGACGGGCATACAGTGAGAGTGACACATAGATACAGTGACACACAGAGACAGAGACTCATAGAACGAGAACACACAGAGAAGGGGACACATAGAGATACAGTGACACACAGAGACAGAGACTCATAGAACGAGAACACACAGAGAAGGAGACACATAGAGATACTGTGACACACAGAGACAGAGACTCGTAGAACGAGAACACACAGAGAGAAGGGGACACATAGAGATACAGTGACACTCAGAGACAGAGACTCGTAGAACGAGAACACACAGAGAAGGGGACACATAGAGATACAGTGACACTCAGAGACAGAGACTCCTAGAACGAGAACACACAGAGAGAAGGGGACACATAGAGATACAGTGACACACAGAGACAGAGACTCGTAGAACGAGAACACACAGAGACAGGGACACATAGAGATACAGTGACACACAGAGACAGAGACTCGTAGAACGAGAACACACAGAGAAGGGGACACATAGAGATACAGTGACACACAGAGACAGAGACTCGTAGAACGAGAACACACAGAGAAGGGGACA
>CM065697.1:20190524-20198024 GCA_017654935.2 Phymorhynchus buccinoides | reverse complement strand
CCAACCAAGAAACTCCCAAACCATCCTTCAGATATTGTTTATAACACACATTTAACATCAAAACAGAAGCTTTTGAAGTGTTCGTAGATGTGAATGATTTATACCAATACACGAGCATTCTAGTTTTAGTTTCAATATCTACAGGAAAAAAACAATAACCATACATGTAGGCGTAGTCAAAAGTGACTGTGGTTGCTATAACTAGTATAAGGAAGGACCCTCCTACGTCAAAGACTCCTCAGTGACGTCAGCTTAAGCTCCCATGTTGATGCAATTGGCTGATGAAACTTGTGCCTGTCATGCCGTTGTTGAGGGGCACTGTTTATATCCCGGACTTGAAGCTCTCCACCCAGGCCGATGTTACTGCCTTAGGTGGGAGGGAGTTCCAACTTGTCTTGTTGGCGGGTGGAAGGATGGGCTGTATGGGGTGTTGACAGTGACGTCACCATGGTGGAACTTAAAGAAGGTCGTCAGTCTGGATGTGCGCCTTATGTTGGCGAGTGGGGTCCACTGCAGCTGAGAGTACATGTCCTCTTCGCTGGATGTCTGGTGGTGCCTGTTTACCACCCAGCGGGCAGCACTCCGCTGGACCTTTTCCAATCGGCCGATCTCTTTAGCGGTGTAGGGGTCCCACACATGGGAGGTGTACTCACGCGTGGGCCTGACCAGCGTTTTATACGTCTTCTCCTTGATATGTACTGATCCCACCTTCAGATTTCTTCGCAATTAGAAGCTGAGTGTCTTGCTAGCTTTGCTGGTCGTGTTGGAGATATGAGTGTCCCATCTGAGGTCGTGGGAGATGGCAACGTCCAGGTACTTTGCCTCCTCTACTTGACTTCTATAGTCGGTTGACTGTTTTCAGTGGAGTATGTTTGTTCCTGAGTATCACAGTCAAAATCAAAGTCACAATTACTTTATTATCTCAACAAGAGAAATTACATTGTGGTCTCATGATACAACAAGGGCAACAGAAAACAAAATATCCATGCATTTGAACAAAACAAAAGGTACAGATAACAAAAATCAAGGTACACACACACACAAAATAATAAAAGCAAAGTTTACCTTACCAATAAGCAACAACCTTCTTCATACTCAACGAATGTACCCCCCCCCCCCCTTTCCCATCCTCTTCACATCCCCAACCATTCTACCCAATCCACTTCAATCCGCCCCCTCCCACATTGGTACAAAGTATGAACAAAATTAGGTAACACACAGAGCCAGTATACTTTTGAGTCTTCCCCATTCCCCACAACATGCTCCTTCATACACCATTCGCTCTTTACACCCAATTGGCCAACCACACTCTTCCTCAGCCCCCCCTCCTCTTACTACTATATATCTCTCCTTTCTGACACACAACACAAATAATCTCAAACCTTAACAGAGGGTCTGTTGAGTACCTCAATTGACATCAAAACATTTGCATTATGCAGAGTGGAAACACATTCCCAAGCTTTTTCTCTAATTGTGTATAATTAGCATGCTCCCTTGTTTTTGTCGTGGTTTTTTTTTTATAGAATAGTTGCCAGACTTAACATTCATATGAATTCGTATATATAGTTATAAACCAAATCCAACAGCAGTGGCAATTATTGTTTTGCACAATGGCCAGCATGGCAATGATTAACTTCTGGTCATTTTCAGACTGTGACCAGTTCAGAAAATAGCAAAGTATTTTTTTTTTCTTTAATTTTAATCTGATTCACTTCTGCTGTTCACAATATTCGATACAGCGCTTCAGAGTACAAGAGGAAGCCCATTCTGGTTACATAATAGTGTTATCGCACTACAAATGGCATCCATAACTGGGATAATCATTTGACAATAGGCAGCAACGTTTGATAGCCTATACAGAGTAGTTGAAACCGAACACTATGAGAACGTGGATTAGTAACCCAATGAGAACAATGTGTAATACAGGATAAGGTTATCTGAGTTTTCAGTTTTAGATGGCTGAAGTAACACTTAGGTGGAGCAGAAACATAATAGTATTACCCAGATGACTATAAATGCTGTATCTGCAGTCTTGTGTCAAACATAGGAAAATCTTTGTTTGGATGCAGCCTCAGATTGAAGACAAGCAAAAGCGTGTTATTAGTGCATTTTATGCACGTATTTTACAAAAATGTACAAGGTGTTTTACACTTTCTGTTGCAGCTAGTTCAGTTTGATGCAATTCCCATTGTTTGTTCATAAAAACATCATCTTGCCATTTACAATGGTGTCACTCACGTGGTTTTATTTGTTAATTTATGAATGTGTGAAGGCGGTCATAATAAAAATAAAGGCTGATATTTTATTTGTTGCTTTGTGAATATGCGAGTGCATTTAGAAGCATGTCAGACGATTTCATGGTGAATGTCAATGGTTTTGTTAATGTTTTTGTTCTCAGCTGCATTTAACAAACAAATGTTAGTAAATTGGACTGCAAAATACTGCATGTTGTTTTGCCATTTAGTGAGCTTTTAAAAAAAAAAAATTATTTAATTGAATGTAATTGATATTCTTGTAGCTTTTCAAGTAAATCCACGACACAGCCTTATGTTTGTAACTGAAATGAATTTGAGTACGCTTATAAGCTTATAGCTTGTTGCACAACAAAGCAAAACAACACACACACACACACACACACACACACACACGCACAACACACACACACACACACACACACACAAAACAAGGGAGAATGCTAAATATTCACAATCAGAGAAAGACCTTGGGAATGTGTTTCCACTCTGCATAATGCAGATGTTTTGATGTCAAGACATATTTTGCATATTATGTAATGAGTTGTCAATAAACTTTGCTTAACTCAAATTGGAATGTCAACACTGTTTCGGCTCTTGTTGATCTTTGATCAACTGAATTTATTTTATTCTTTACACTGCCCGTTGTAATTTTCAGCTTCAGCAGCAGTTGTGTTCATCCGCGTACAGCTTCACACCTCTCATGGCGTCACGTTTGTGTGAAAAGAAGAAGACGCGTCCGCACTCTGCGGCTTCAGTAGCCTGTGTTACCGGTCGGTTCTCATCAGCTCCGCTCACTTCAATTATCAATAATCCATAATGTACCCGTAGCCTGGATAATGTGAGATACGGGCCCGTACCGCGAGCATCTGCCATTTTGCGTTGTTGATTCAAGATTATTATTATATAGAAACATAAAAACAAATAAACAAAATAATCCGTAATGAATATACGTCTACACTCGACTAATAAAGGTATGTAATACACGTTAACAATATTCACAAAACATCGCCATTTCCCCATGGCAGCACAGTGCTAGGCCACTCATGATATGACTTACAGCTCACTGTGTTGCCATGGGGAAATACTGATATTCTTTGAATATTGTTCACGTGTACAGATATATGAAGGTATAAAGGATAACGTGAATAATGGGTACTAGTCTTATGTCAGATTACGGTATGTTCTTTATTCTCATGGTTCGTTTAAAAAATATATATATATTCTATACATTTTTGTTAATGATTAATCATGCTCCTCCTTCGTTTAGATTCCATTTCATATTAGACCTCTACTTTAAAATAATATACAGACAGTAGCTCAGTAAGCTTGGGCACACACAACAGTACACACATTTAATGGCACACGCACGCACGCATGCACGCACGCCCCCCCCCCCCCCCCCACACATACATACACACACACACACACACACACACACACACACACATACAGATACACATACACATACACGCACACGCACACGCACGCGCACGCACGCACACGCACACGCACACGCGCACGCACGCACACGCACACGCACACACACGCACACACACACACACACACACACACACACTGTAAAATGTCATTCCAACACAGCAATGATACTGAAGCAAGAAAATATTTGACACTTTTAGCGAGCGAAAGTGCAACATCCTAAAACAGATTTATTTTGTGTGGAAAAGAAGGAAGAAAACGCCACTCCTGCCCTCTGCAATTAGGCGTTTCATACGTAAAAACAACTCCATTCTAGACACTTTGTGCCGCTTCCAGAGAAACTAAGGTCAGAACAGAGCCACTCCTGTCCTCTGCAATTATGCATTTCATACGTCAAAAAACCTCCATTCTATACACGTTCTGACGCTTCCAGATAAACTAAGGTAAACATACCTACCTACTCGTGTCCTCTGGGCATATAGGCATTTCATAATGACATTAAACACTATTGTGGACAGTTTCTGGCGCTTGAAGCCTGTTCCCCCGCCATCTTGTGTCATGTCTGACTGTCCATAACTGAGCTGACATCCACACCTACACCTCTCTCTGTCCTAGGATAGACTCAGAGCCAAACCACTGACTGTCACACTAACTCTGACAAACTGCGGTTGACGTAGTAGGTGTCGAATGAAGGATGGAAGTACACGCCCCGCCACACCGAATACGATTCGATCCCAATGCGATGCGACTGTGACGATGTCTGGGAGTCACGATTCACGTCTAAAAAATAATTATTTTTGGTACCAGTGAAGGTGTTAAGACTGACATAGTGTTGGATTTTATCATTTTACTAGCTACATTTTATATCCACAAGTGCAAGTGCAATAATAATAAGCCTTGCACTACGGTATTTCTTAGAATGTTGAAAAACAGATTATTTATTGAATGTTATTATAAAGCAATGTGTGGAAAGAAAAGATCTTTTTGACATTCAGTGGCTTCGCGTTTTTGATACTATTGTAGTATTTTTGTTTTTGCATACATTATATACTTATCACAAATCTTTATTTATGTGTATAATCAGTTGCTTGCCACCACACTAATGGAGATAACATGTATGTAGATGTTCCTTTTTAAAACAAAATTCAAAATTTAAATTATCATTATTATTTTATTTTTTGGGGTGCTTCTTTTTTAAATTGTATTTCATGTCTACATAATTATTTACTCATAATACTTTGTTTATCATTCTTTATAGTTTGTTCGTGTGTAAGTTTTCCTCTCATAATATTGATATTTATTTGTTATTAAATCTCTCAGCGCACTGTCCTCTTTCTGCGCACGTGTAATTTCCGATATTGTGACCCTAAAAAAAAAATCAAAACAATCTACTGTTTTCGTTATCACAATACACGAATAAAAAGATAGGATTCGTGACGGGGGACTACACACGTGTTATCACAATAGGAAAAAAAGAAGGGTGATAACACGTTTAGGCAATTACCTCTTATAGCATAGCGAACGCACACACAAAATAGTAGGATTTCATCAGTTCCGTTTAGACAGCTTGAATTTCACGAGTCACAAAATAATGTCAAATCGCATCTCATTGGGGTCGAATCGTGTGTAGTGTGGCGGGCCCTCAAGGGGAACGGAAAGGAACATATAGTGGTCGGTGCAAGAGTCGGACTGATAGGCGTAGTCGTATTTTGAATCACTTGGTTCTACCGCTCCTACCTCCTTTTTGGCTTGTTGGGGGAAAGACACATACAAAGAAAGAAGGAAAGAAGGAAAGAAAGAAAGAAAGAAAGAAAAAGAAAGAAAGAAAATGAAGGAAAAGAAAGAAGAAGGAAAGAAAGAAGGAAAAGAAAGAAGGAAAGAAGGAAGGAATGAAGAAGAAAGAAAGAAGGAAAGAAGAAAGAAAGAAAGAAGAAAGAAAGAAAGAAGGAAAGAAAGAAGAAGGAAAGAAAGAAAGAAAGAAAGAAAGAAAGAAAGAAAGAAAGAATGAAGGAATGAAGGAAAGAAGGAAAGAAGGAAAGAAAGAAAGAAAGAAAGAAAGAAAGAAAGAAAGAAGGAAAGAAGGAATGAAGGAAAGAAAGAAAAAGAAAAAGAAGAAAAAGGAAGAAGGAAAGAAAGAAAGAAAGAAGGAAAGAAGGAAAGAAAGAAAGAAGAAAAGGAATGAAAGAAAGAAGAAAGAAAGAAAGAAAGAAAGAAAGAAGAGAAAGAAAGAAAATGAATGAAAGAATGAAAGAAAGAAAGAAGAAAGAATGAAAGAAAAAGAAAAGAAAGAAAGAAAGAAAGAAGAACGAAAAGAAAAGAAAAGAAAGGAAGAAAGAAAGAAAAGAAAGAAGGAAGAAAGAAAGAAGGAAAGAAAGAAAGAAAGAAAGAAGGAAAGAAGAAAAAAAAGAAAGAAAGAGAAGAAAGAAAGAAAGAAAGAAAAGAAAGGAAGAAAGAAAGAAAGAAGAAGAAAGAAAGAAAGAAAGAAAGAAAGAAGAAAGAAAGAAAGAAAGAAAGAAAGAAAGAAAGAATAGAAAGAAGAAGAAAGAAAGAAGGAAAGAAGAAAGAAAGAAAGAAAGAAAGAAAGAGAAAGAAAGAAAGAAGAAAAGAAAAAAGAAAGAAAGAAAAAAGAAAGAAAGAAAGAAAGAAAGAAGAAAGAAAGAAAAAGAAAGAAAGAAAAAGAAAGAAAGAAAGAAAAGAAAGAAGACGAAAGAAAAGAAAGAAAGAAAGAAAGAAAGAAAGAAAGAAAGAAGGAGAAAGAAAGAGAAAGAAAGAAAGAAAAGAAGGAAAGAAAAAGAAAGAAAGAAGAAAGAAAGACAGAAGGAAAGAAGGAAAGAAAGACAGAAGGAAAGAAAGAAACAAAGAAAGGAAAGAAACAAAGAAAGGCTAATATCTGGCCACTACTTACAATATAAAACTTTGCTGTATGTGAAAATAAAAATAACTCATTGGCACGTCCGTCTATTTGCCTTTTAGTCCGTTCCCGTCTGTCTGCCTCTCTCTCTCTCTCTCTCTCTCTCTCTCTCTCTCTCTCTCTCTCTCTCTCTCTCTCTCTCTCTCTCTCTCTCTCTCTCTCTCTCTCTCTCTCTCTCTCTCTCTCTCTCTCTCTCTCTCTCTCTCTCTCTCTCTCTCTCTCTCTCTCTCTCTCTCTCTCTCTCTCTCTCTCTCTCTCTCTCTCTCTCTCTCTCTCTCTCTCTCTCTCTCTCTCTCTCTCTCTCTCTCTCTCTCTCTCTCTCTCTCTCTCTCTCTCTCTCTCTCTCTCTCTCTCTCTCTCTCTCTCTCTCTCTCTCTCTCTCTCTCTCTCTCTCTCTCTCTCTCTCTCTCTCTCTCTCTCTCTCTCTCTCTCTCTCTCTCTCTCTCTCTCTCTCTCTCTCTCTCTCTCTCTCTCTCTCTCTCTCTCTCTCTCTCTCTCTCTCTCTCTCTCTCTCTCTCTCTCTCTCTCTCTCTCTCTCTCTCTCTCTCTCTCTCTCTCTCTCTCTCTCTCTCTCTCTCTCTCTCTCTCTCTCTCTCTCTCTCTCTCTCTCTCTCTCTCTCTCTCTCTCTCTCTCTCTCTCTCTCTCTCTCTCTCTCTCTCTCTCTCTCTCTCTCTCTCTCTCTCTCTCTCTCTCTCTCTCTCTCTCTCTCTCTCTCTCTCTCTCTCTCTCTCTCTCTCTCTCTCTCTCTCTCTCTCTCTCTCTCTCTCTCTCTCTCTCTCTCTCTCTCCCTGTCTCTCTCTCTCTCTCTCTCTCTCTCTCTCTCTCTCTCTCTCTCTCTCTCTCTCTCTCTCTCTCTCTCTCTCTCTCTCTCTCTCTCTCTCTCTCTCTCTCTCTCT
>CM065697.1:20163024-20165524 GCA_017654935.2 Phymorhynchus buccinoides | reverse complement strand
TGATGTATTTAGTTTGACACTACCCGCTGTGCCCTAGGCCCTTTGTGTCACAGGCCCGCTATGTCCCACTTCTTCCCGGCCGTCCATCCGTCCCTGCGTGCGTCCTGTTTTCAGTTCTCAATGGTCTCCTCGCTGTGTGTACAGCCGACACATTCCGATTTCGGAGTAGCTCGGCGATGCTGCGAGGGGACTTTGCAGCCGCTCGGCGTTGCACTTGTTTTTATTTTGTATTGACATGCCCTTTGTTGCAAAACGCGTGTGCTCAGACATTGGGTCGGCTACCTGTTGATGTTAAAAACAATGTTGACATTTTGTTGTTCGGTGGAAGGGATATAAATGTCATTGAAAACAGAGAAATCTTCCATGTAGTTGGAACAGTCATTTGTGTTTCCAAGCGTTTCTCACAAGATTAATATTATGTGTTCATCCTTCTATTTGTCCCTGGTGATATAGAAAACATGCTCCTGCTCAAATAGATATTTTGTTACAGTGATGTCTTGAGTTGCCCCACTTAACTTAACTCATTGTATTCCCTTTTCTTTAGTTTTTACAATGAATTAGTAATTCGTAGAATCATTACCAACCGTGATCGTAGAGAGCGGATTGGCAATGTTTTCACTCGTGTCTGAGGTGGTGTTTGTATGTTTGTATGTTTGTATGTATCCTCTCTAGCGTTTGAACGGATGGACTTAGGATGCTAACATTCTGCATGCGGGTAGGTAGTAGGAAGATCTAGACCAAGTTCGATAATGAAGGTTATGGGTCAAAGGTCAAGGTCACTGGAGCCGAATAACGCTGCCGCGCGGTATCCTCTCTAGCGTTTGAACGGATGGACTTAGGGTGCTCACATTCTGCATGCGGGTAGGTAGTAGGAAGATCTAGGCCAAGTTCGATAATGAAGGTTATGGGGCAAAGGTCAAGGTCACTGGAGCTGAATAACGCTGCCGCGCGGTTGGTGATTTAGCGTCTTAACGCTCTAGTTTTTCACGACCTTGATATTCATGTTTGATTATTATTGTTCATTTTTTTCCCGAAAGTTGTATTGATCATTATTTAGTTTTTCTTGCAAAGTATGTCTGACTTCCATCGATTGTAAAATGTGATGCAGCCTGTTGCTAGGCCTACTGTCTATATGTGTTGAGTGCTTTTATAAGCCTCGGCTTGTTGTAGTCCCGTCTCTCTATATCATTATATTGTGTTGCTACAAAAGTGTGTTAACCCCTTGACTGCCAGAGAAAATGAAAGAAAACATCATTGAGCAAATCATGACATGAAAAAGACAACTGATAAAGCCAATCTGAGAAATTGGTCAGGGGATATTACTCTCATGATTATGTTAGAGCAAAAGCCAGCTTAGCGGGGTTGCTCCTCTTCATCTGATGACATCATCAGTGATGTCATCAGGTCAGTACGTAATACGTTGGTGGCAATCAAGGGTTAATATAACATTTGCTTAAATCATTTTTTTATTGTATTTTTTCATGTTTTTTTATTGCAGGTAACGAACCTAAGGCCTGAGTATGTATTTCTTTTCTTGGCTGGATGGATGATTATCAGTGGGATACATTTACAAAATGACGGGTAAAATGACACAAACATTGCGTGTGCATAACTGTTTATTTTAACCCTTTCGCCGCCAGCCATTTGTAAGCCAAATATTTCTGTTAAACTTACCTGGGTAAAAAAAAGTTGTCGTGTGCAATACTGTGAATCCCCCTTTGAGATGTATCAAATAAGGCCTTTCCTTGTCTCCACATCTGCAATACTGTGAATCCCCCTTTGAGATGTATCAAATAAGGCCTTTCCTTGTCTCCACATCTGCAATACTGTGAATCCCCCTTTGAGATGAGATGGCCTATCTCCACTCCACATCTGCAAATAAGGCCCCCTTTCCTTGTAGGCCTTTCCTTATCTCCACATCTGCAATACTGTGAATCCCCCTTTGAGATGTATCAAATAAGGCCTTTCCTTGTCTCCACATCTGCAATACTGTGAATCCCCCTTTGAGATGTATCAAATAAGGCCTTTCCTTGTCTCCACATCTGCAATACTGTGAATCCCCCTATGACATGTATCAAATAAGGCCTTTCCTTATCTCCACATCTGCAATACTGTGAATCCCCCTATGACATGTATCAAATAAGGCCTTTCCTTATCTCCACATCTGCAATACTGTGAATAAGATGTATCAAATAAGGCCTGTCCTTATCTCCCAATCTTAACAACATAACACAGCTGTTTCGGGAGGAACATTTAGTTTATCTATATTTTCATGTTTTTTCAAGCAAACTTTAGTTAACTATAAGTAACTTTTCATAAATAACAGGCGAGAATATGTTGTAGTATGTGACAAGATTACTTATATTCAGTGGATATTGCTAGATTTTCACTCATAGGCAATCTTATTTATGTTTGTGATACGAAGTATATTATTTCTACTAGATATGTTGATTGATACTGCTCACAAAAATAAGTTTTTACCATAAATCTGAGGGAAGAA
>CM065697.1:20155524-20158024 GCA_017654935.2 Phymorhynchus buccinoides | reverse complement strand
AACAACGCAACGAACCACAACTGTGACAAATCGCGGTGTACTGCAGTACATAGTGGGGGGTAGGGTTAGGTTTAGGGGTAGGGTTAGGGTTAGGGTTAGTAATCGAAAAAGGTAATTAGCTAAAAATGTTCCTAAAATACAGCTTTATGTATGGTAAGAAAGGCAAAAACGGAAAAATACAATTAACCGAGAAATGCATGGTGGGTGGCACAGGGCATGCGTAACATTAGGCCTGTCATCATCTCCTAACTTTGATTATTAAGAACAAAAATGTGATTGGACAACTAGACTCTGATTTAGATGCGCGTTAGTGACATGGTGGTTAAATCAGTGTGGTGCCGAGCGCGCGGCTACACTGGCCGTGAAAGGGTTAAGCATTACGTATGACTGTCACATCGGCATTTAAAGACCCACCACGCCACGTGTCAAAATCACGGGTTTCACGTGTTTTCCCTCTTATAACTGGTAAGAAATCTTAAGAAATCTTCCTAGCATAAGAGGGAATATGACACGTGACGTGGGGGGTCTTTAAAAAAACCCACCAATCTAGTCGACAAATTAGTGTCTTCCTGTCTGTTTCTATCTTGCTCTCGTTTTCTTTTTCTCTTTGTTCGTCCCCGAGCCGAAGTCCCCGAGCCGAAGTCCCCGAGCCGAAGTCCCCGAGCCGAAGTCCCCGAGCCGAAGTCCCCGAGCCGAAGTCCCCGAGCCGAAGTCCCCGAGCCGAAGTCCCCGAGCCGAAGTCCCCGAGCCGAAGTCCCCGAGCCGAAGTCCCCGAGCCGAAGTCCCCGAGCCGAAGTCCCCGAGCCGAAGTCCCCGAGCCGAAGTCCCCGAGCCGAAGTCCCCGAGCCGAAGTCCCCGAGCCGAAGTCCCCGAGCCGAAGTCCCCGAGCCGAAGTCCCCGAGCCGAAGTCCCCGAGCCGAAGTCCCCGAGCCGAAGTCCCCGAGCCGAAGTCCCCGAGCCGAAGTCCCCGAGCCGAAGTCCCCGAGCCGAAGGTTCGGGGAAGCTATTGTTTTTGTCTCGTCCGTCCGTCCGGTGTCCGTCCGGCGTGCCTCCGTCCGTCCGGCTATTCGTCCGTTTTTCTCAAAAACTATTCAGTCTATCATCATCAAATTTGGTATACTAGTTTGCCAAGATGCAAGCTATCCACTGATGTATTTAGTTTTACATTACCCGCTGTGCCCTAGGCCCTTTGCTCAAAAAACTATTCACAGGCCCGCCGTTGTTCCGGCGTCCTCCGTCACCCTCCGTCAAAAACTATTCAGTCTATCATCATCAAATTTGGTATACTAGTTTGCCAAGATGCAAGCTATCCACTGATGTATTTAGTTTTACATTACCCGCTGTGCCCTAGGCCCTTTGTGTCACAGGCCCGCTATGTCCCACTTCTTTCCGGCCGTCCATCCGTCCGTGCGTGCGTCCTGTTTTCAGTTCTCAATGGTCTCCCCGCTGTGTGTACAGCCGACACATACCGATTTCGGAATAGCTCGGCGATGCTGCGAGGGGACTTTGCAGACGCTCGGGGTTGCACTTGTTGTTGTTTGTCTCTGTGTGTCTGTTTTTGTCTCTCTGTGTTTCTCGTTTAGTTATTCTATTCTTCTAGGTGTATGTCTGACCGTCACAATGTCGTTATCCCTTTCTCTATCTGTGCCTCTCTCTCTCTCTCTCTCTCTCTCTCTCTCTCTCTCTCTCTCTCTCTCTCTCTCTCTCTCTCTCTCTCTCCGCTCTCTCTCTCTCTCTTATCTCTCTCTCTCTCTCTCTCCCTCTCTCTCTCTCTCACTCTCTTACTGTCCTCTCTCACTCTCTCTCTCTCTCATTAATTATTTCAAGTTTCTCTCTCTCTCTCTCTCTCTCTCTCTCTCTCTCTCTCTCTCTCTCTCTCTCTCTCTCTCTCTCTCTCTCTCTCTCTCTCTCTCTCTCTCTCTCTCTCTCTCTCTCTCATCTCTTATTTCAAGTTCAAGTCCACTCTCTTCTCTCTCTCTCTGCCTCTCTCTCTCTCTCTCTCTCTCTCTCTCTCTCTCTCTCTCTCTCTCTCTCTCTCTCTCTCTCTCTCTCTCTCTCTCTCTCTCTCTCTCTCTCTCTCTCTCTCTCTCTCTCTCTCTCTCTCTCTCTCTCTCTCTCTCTCTCTCTCTCTCTCTCTCTTACTCTCTCTCTCTCTCTCTCTCTCTCTCTCTCTCTCTCTCTCTCTCTCACTCTCTCTCTCTGTCTCTCTCTCTCTCTCTCTCTCTCCCTAATTCTTTCAAGTTTAATTATTTCAAGTTCTCTCTCTCTCTCTCTCTCTCTCTCTCTCTCTCTCTCTCTCTCTCTCTCTCCTCTCTCTCTCTCCCTCCCTCCCTCTCTCCCTCCCTCCCCCCCTATCTCTTTCTCACTATATCTCTCTTCTTTCATATAGTCATTCATATCATATATATCACCGTCTGTCTGTCTCTCTGGTCTGTCCGTCCGTCCATATGTCCCCCCCCCCCACCCCACCCCACCCCTCTCCGTGTTTATATTTCTTGAT
>CM065697.1:20098024-20103024 GCA_017654935.2 Phymorhynchus buccinoides | reverse complement strand
GGAAGCCCCCCCTTTCTTTCATTGCCCCGTAAACCCACATCCCCCCCACCCCCCCAGCCACCCCCCCACACCCCCCCCCCCCCCCCCCCCCCCCCCCCCTTCAGTCTGTATCCCCCCCCACGACCACCCCCCCCTGCCCCCCCCCCCCCCCCCCCCCCCCCACCCCCCCCCCTTGGCTTTCACCAATGACTCTTGCTTGCTAAAAGTCAATGAAGATGATTTGAATGGTCAACCTATGGCAATATTTGTCACGCCAGAGGGCAGTCAATGCACTAGGGGCTTATCACGCGATTTTCTTACTTGGGCGTAGTGAGAGAGAGAGTGATGGTAGGACCACTCACTCTCTCTCTCTCTCTCTCTTGTCTTTATCCCCAACTAATAATATAGAGAGGATTAGCCCCACACGAGCGTCATGCCCTCTGGCGTGAGAAAAATCGCACTAAGTCTCTCATTGTGTGGGCTTTTTTCTTCTCCTTTGCGTTGAATTGGGAGTACATTTCATATGGCTTTTCCATCTTGGTGTTTGTTTGCTGTTTTTAAATTATTTTGTTTATTTCTGACTTCATGTCATTGTGTTGGATCAACTAGCTGTCCCGTAGCAACTCAAGCGGGTGAAAAAGCTGATGTTGATGAATAATAAAATCAATGGGTTTCGTTTTTGTTTGTTTTGTTTTTAATCTATTGGTTTGCTGTTGTTTTTATGCTTAAACTGCGTCTCTTCGTGTCTCTTTTGCGTATGTCTGATTTGTCTCTTGTCCTACTACCCCCCCCCTCTCTCTCTCTCTGTTTCTCTGTCTCTTCTGTCTCTCTCAGTCTAGAGAGAGTATGTTCTCTCTGTCTCTCTTTCGTCTGTTTTCCTCTCCCTCTCTGTCTCTCCTCCCTCTCTCTCTCTCTGTCTCTCTCTCTCTCGTCTCTCCTCTCTCTCTGCTCTACTCTCTCTCTCTCCTCTCTCTCTGTCCTGTATGTCTTCCTTTCTTACAAGTTACAATCTCTGTTTCTCTCTCTCGATATGTCAGTCTATCTCTCTCTCTCTCTCGGTCTCTCGTTCTCTCTCTCTCTCCCTCCATCTCTCTCTCTCTCTCTCTCTCTCTCTCTCTTCTCTCTCTCTCTCTCTCTCTCTCGGTCTCTCTCTCTCTCTCTCTGGACTCTCTCTCTCTCTCTCTCTCTCTATTTCTCTCTCTCCTCGCTTCTCTCTCTCTCTCTCTCCTTGCTCTCTCTCTCTCTCTCTCTTTCTCTCTCGCTCTCTCTCTCTCTCTCTCTCTCTCTCTCTCTCTCTCTCTAAATTTGGAATGTAAATAATGTAATGCTGTATTTGTTGCCACTTTTTTGCATGCTTAAAAAACAAATTTGTTTTTTTTCCTTGTCATGTTTTGCCTGAGGGCATGGTGTAAATAAAGCTGTCTCATCTTATCCAATTTCCCTCAATGAAAAAAAGTTCGCGTTCGTATTCGTATTCATATTATTCTCTCTGATATTTGTTTTTATCTGGGATATTAATTATTTTATATTATAACTCATGTACGCTTTTCTATGTGGACAGTCGACAGAAAATGAAGTTGGGCTTAAAAAAAAAAAAAAAAAATTATGTTTCCTGTTTAATGTCCAATGTGACATGATCTTAAGAGCTAAAACAAAATAAATAATACCTCAGAAATATTACTGCATACCATGTTATCATCACCTTCTCCTTCTCCTTCTCCTCCTCCTTCTCCTCTCAATATGCTAAACACTTTAACACTTTCACCGCCAAAGTCGCATTTTAGCACCACAGTAATTGAACACCTATGTCACTAAAAGGCATCAAATTGGGGTCTATTATCCAAAGACCCTATTGTCTTAGTTTTGGGAAGTAAGGGTAGACCTTATTTTATATCTGTCACAGAAGAATCCCCAATACTGCAGATGGATTTTATTCTCTACCCAGGTATATTTAATCGAAATGTTTGGCTGAAATATGGATGGCGGTGAAAGGGTTAAGCAAAATGAAAAGAGAAATAGGCCCTAGGGGAAGACGGGGTAAAAAGCGCATGGGCGGGTAAGAAGCCCACCCCAATTCTCTCATGAAATAAAGAAAATTTCAGTCAAATTTGCCCATAAGACGAATGCTAGACATTAACGCTCGTCTCATGGGCAAAATGAGACCGAAATTTGCTTAATTTCAAGAGATAATTGCGGTGGGCTTCTTACCCGCCCATGCGCTTTTTACCCCGTCTTCCCCTACAAAGCCAAAAGAATAACACAGGAAAGAAATGGCATGCAACAATAAAGACAAGGAAAGGAAGAAACAAACAAACGTGTTGTTTTGTGAAATGATTTTCTGATGACTGGTCATTTTTGTTGGGGCCGGGACGAAAATTCTGTTTACAATGGAATTTGAGGTGAAGAAATACAACGCGTAGATTGCTTTATAATAAAATTAGCCCGCGTTCGGTATTGTTCTTTCGTTGACTCTTTTTGTTCCGTTTCATTTTCTGTTGTTTGTGGGGGTTTTAATTCTCTCTCTCTCTCTCTCTCTCTCTCTCTCTCTCTCTCTCTCTCTCTCTCTCTCTCTCTCTCTCTCTCGCACATCTCTCGCTTCTCTCTCTCTCTCTCTCTCTCTCTCTCTCTCTCTCTCTCTCTCTCTCTCTCTCTTCTCTCTCTCTCTCTCTTGTCTATGCATAGTATTACCTTGTATTTCTCATCAGATGCTTGATTTTGACCGTTTGGTTGATATAATTATTGACCACTATGTTGATGGTTTATCTGGTAAATTTGTTGATTAATGGTGGTTTGTTGAATTAGTTTGGTGCATTTATTAATTATCGGTGGCTGATTGATGTGGGACTGCTTACTTGATTATTTATTAATTAATAATGGATGATTAGTTGTTTGATAGTTTAATAGTTTGGCATATTTATAATTTGTTCTGGCTAATTGCTTAACCATCTGTTTCATCGACTCAATATCATATTGGATTATTTGTTGTTGTTTTTCTCTTTTTAATTTACCTATTTATTTATATATGTTCATTTATTTACTTACTAATTTGTTTATTTTTGCTTAAATGTTTAAATCCACAAGAATTTGTGTTATTTTCTAGTTTTCGATACAAATGTTATGTGTCTTTATAACCCCCTCCCCCAGCCTCCCTATGATACGGGCAGAAGGCCTAGTCATTAAAATTGTTTGAATCTCTCTCTCTCTCTCTCTCTCTCTCTCTCTCTCTCTCTCTCGCTCGCTCTCTCTCTCTGCGCATATGCACACATGTGCACACACATACAACATCACACACGACACTGAGAGACAGAGACAGAGTCAGACAGAGAGACACAGAGAACGAGAGACAGAGAGAGCTGGAGGGAGAGAGAGAGAGAGAGAGAGAGAGAGAGAGAGAGAGAGAGAGAGAGAGAGAGAGAGAGAGAGAGAGAGAGAGAGAGAGAGAGAGAGAGAGAGAGAGAGAGAGAGAGAGGCCGAGATAAGTGTATACAGAGACCAGAAGGTGATATACAGGAGAGAGAGAGACAGAGAGACAGACAGAGAGAGAGACAGAGGGGTAAATAAGTTCACCGCCTTACCTTTCGCAAACAAAAAAAGAACAGAACATGACATTTTCATGAGGTCAAACTGTCACTCAAAAGTACCCGCAAATAACAGCTCTGTGCAAACACTACACTGGAGGGATGGATAGTGAGCGACTGTGGAATTAAAGTGAAACACAAACGCACTGAGAAGACACACAGATATAGACATATAGACGCAGAGACACATGCACACGCACGTGCGCGCGCACGCGCACACACCCCCCGCGCACACACGCACACACACACATATGCACACAGCACACACATGCACACACACAGACTACGCAAACACAGACACACACACACGCACACACGCAAGCAAATATACGCAGACACAGACATACAGACAGACACACACACACGCACACACGCACGCACTCACGCATGCACGCACACAGCCAGAACGATGCACATACGCAGACACACATACGCATACATGTGCGATCGCGCGCGCGCACACTCACACCCACACCCACACCCACACCCACACCCCCACACCCACACACACACACTCACACTCACACTCACACCCACACCCACACCCACACCCACACCCACACCCACACACTCACACTCACACTCACACTCACACCCACACCCACACACACACCCACACACACACACACACACCCACACACCCACACACCCACACCCACCCACACCCACACCCACACACCACACACACACACACACACACACACCCACACCCACACACACACACACACACACACACACACACACACACACACTCGGGACTGAAATGGGAAGACGAACAAAAGAGACAGAGACAGAGACAGAGACAGAGACAGAGACAGAGATAGAAAAATGGACAGAGATGGAGAGAAGCCATCATATAGTAATAAGCCAAGTGTCCGTGTGTGTGTGTGTGTGTGTGTGTGTGTGTGTGTGTGTGTGTGTGTGTGTGTGTGTGTGTGTGTGTGTGTGTGTGTGTCTGTGTGTCTGAAACACGAAACGGGCCTTATAACTCCGCCGTTTTTCGACCGAATCGCTTCAAATTTGCTGTGAGCCCTAACAGGACGATGGCAACGGCAACCGAGGTGGCCCTGTCATTTACGCGGTTTCGCAAATGCGCGAAACGCGCATCCGCCGGCCTCTCGGCGCCCGTATCTCCGGCGTTTCTGGGCCGATTGCCTTCTCATTTGGCAGGTAGATGACCGGGGACGGTAACTATCGGTGTGCCAAACTGGAAGCGAATCGGTTCAGAAACGCGCGCGCTATACGCCGCTTCACCTTTTCACGAATAACTCCGCCGTTTCTTAACCGAATTGCCTCAAATATGCTGTCAGGCTTGCTATTGTCCGGGCAAAGCCTGGCAGCAAATTGGAAGAGAATCGGGAGAGCGCGTCACTCTCAGAGCACCGCCAACGGGAAACGGGGCCTTCTAACTCCGCCGTTTCTTAACCGAATCGCTTCAAATTT
>CM065697.1:20075524-20085524 GCA_017654935.2 Phymorhynchus buccinoides | reverse complement strand
GAGAGAGAGAGAGAGAGAGTCATGCTGGTGGTCATGGATCCAAGATTACGATGTGGTCCACACCTCCAATGTTAGCCGTACGACTATTGAACCGTGACGACGTCTGTGAGGCACCCTTCTGGTGAAATACCTTGCTGTCTAAACGAATATGACGGAACACTTACTAAGTTTCTTTCGCTGTTATTATTAAAGCAGACCCCAGTACACGAACTTGCTGAAATGCATGGCACAGAAATGCAGATGTTTCGTCAGATTCGTTTAAGAGAATCTACAAAATGAACAAAGCGAATAGGATTTCAGTGAGAATCGTGTTTGGTAGTTGGCACTTTATAGTCACAGAGGCGTCTCTGCGAAATTCGGGTTGATCCCACATGGAGAGCGCGTCGCAGCCAGAGGCGCGCCACCCATTTGTTTATTTATGCGATTTTTATGTGACTGATGAGGAAGGAAAAGGTGTGTGTGTGTGTGTGTGTGTGTGTGTGTGTGTGTGTGTGTGTGTGTGTGTGTGTGTGTGTGTGTGTGTGTGTGTGTTACATTTTTACGAAATGACAACCTTTTCGTTAAACTGGGTTTAACGTGTGCATGGGGCCTCGCTTTATCGCTTTATCGTCACATCCGAAAGACTCCACGTTCAGACCGTAAGGCCTAGTGCAGAGTGAGAGGACAAATCCCCTTGTACCCAGGTTCGTTTAGACAGTAGGATTTCACCAGATTCACGCCTCGCAAAAATATCGCAGCTGGATAGTCGTCCGACCGTATTTGGATGTGTGGATCTCGGCCTTTAAAGATGGAGGAACATGACGTGGTTTTAATTAAGGGAGAGAAGGGCTGTAAGTCGGGCAAAAAGCGAACACCCTCGCAGACAGACAAGAGCCACTCCTAGCAGCAGTTGTCAAGCGCCGCAAACTTGCCTGGTACGGTCATGTGACACGTCACAACACTGGCCAAGACGTCTTCTTCTTCGTCTTCTTCGATCGCTCAGACAGTTTCCTGTCAATTAGTAGCGCAGATGCGTCATGCTGCCGTTATGGTGCCTAACTTAGAAATAGCTTAGGCCCAGCAAGTCCGACTTCGGCTGGAGGAAATCTTTTTGAAAGTGTTACTTGAAAAAAGGGCAGGAGAATGGACGGACCGGTAAGGCAGAAAGATAGTAGATGACAGCAAGCAAAGGGGAAAGGCAGGAGAATGGATGGACCGGTAAGGCAGAAAGATAGTAGATGACAGCAAGCAAAGGGGAAAGGCAGGAGAATGGATGGACCGGTAAGGCAGAAAGATAGTAGATGACAGCAAGCAAAGGGGAAAGGCAGGAGAATGGATGGACCGGTAAGGCAGAAAGATAGTAGATGACAGCAAGCAAAGGGGAAAAGGCAGGAGAATGGATGGACCGGTAAGGCAGAAAGATAGTAGATGACAGTAAGCAAAGGGGAAAGGCAAGAGTCAAAGAGAGTGACTGGATTCTCCAGGGCACCATCCAAGGAAAACGCCGGCAAGGCAGACAGAGAAAGTCCTGGCTGGACAACATCAAAAGCTGGACCATCAGCGCATCAGCGTTGAACCACTGGAAAAAAAAACCAACATTCTGCTACTGTTTATATTTCATACAGATTGGTACAAATTAGTTTAGGCTGTAAAATTCTATTCCATTTAACCCTTTCACCGCCAATGTCGCATTTATGCACCGCAATGGCTTACCACCTATGCCACTGAAAGGCATCCAATCCGGACCTATTATCCGAAGACCTTATATTTCGTTAACTTTGGGAGGCAAGGATAGGGCTAATGTTATCCATGTCACAGAGGAATTCCCAATATTGCAGATTTTGTTTCCTCTCTACCCAGTTACATTTAATGGTAACTTTGGGCAGAAAATGGCTGCTGGCGGCGAAAGGGTTAACTGGCACACAGCCAAATATCGATGGCTTGGAGTCAAAACGGACTATCTTTAGATAGTCCATTGTCATATTATTGAACTTATTACGAAAACTAATACATTGTATTTAAAAAAGACTGCTGAAATATAAAAAGCAAAAACCCCTTTTTATGTTTCTGCAGTCATTGTTCGATACAAGTTATTAGTTTTTGTAATAAATCCAATAACACGTCAATGGACTATCAAAAGATAGTCCGTTTTGACTCCAAGCCATCGCAATAATATAGACACAGACATAGACACGAACAAACCTTCGCTTCCATTCCAATGTACTACAGTCCCGTTCTGACAGAAAACACACACAAAGTACAAGAACAACGATTGAACTTTTTTTCTTTTTTTTTTTTTTTGGGGGGGGGGGGTGATGGGGGAGGGGGGGTTCTAGATTTGGAATGTGAAAAGGAGATATGTCTGTGGATTGAGAGGGTAGTACAGATGATTGAATTCCTGCTGCGTTTTTTTTTACTTGTGCATCAAATCCCTAGCTCGTTTCTCGAGCGGCTAAGAATCGATATTGATCCAAGTGGATGTGTTGCAGAGAGATACATGGAGCGAACTGTGAGCCATTACTGTACGCTGCCTTTTACTACTTTTGTGCTTGCATCAAAGATGATAATGAGTGCTTTTCTGTCTCTTTCTCTGTCTCTGTCTCTCTCTGTCTCCCCCTCACTCTCTCTCTGTGCCTCTCTCTCTCTCTCTCTCTCTCTCTCTCTCTCTCTCTCTCTCTCTCTCTCTCTCTCTCCCTCCTCTCTCTCTCTCTCTCTCTCTCTCTCTCTCCTCTCTTGTCCCTGCCCCCTCTCTCTAAAATTCATTCAATCAATCCAATCTCAATCTCTCTCTCTCTCTCTCTCTCATTCTCTATTGCTCTATTCTCTCCTCTCTCTAAATCTCTCTCTCTCTCTCTCTTTCAATCAATCTCAATTCAATTCAATTCTCTCTCTCTCTCTCTCTCTCTCTCTCTCTCTCTCTCTCTCTCTCTCTCTCTCTCTCTCTCTCTCTCTCTCTCTCTCTCTCTCTCTCTCTCTCTCTCTCTCTCTCTCTCTCTCTCTCTCTCTCTCTCTCTCTCTCTCTCTCTCTCTCTCTCTCTCTCTCTCTCTCTCTCTCTCTCTCTCTCTCTCTCTCTCTCTCTCTCTCTCTCTCTCTCTCTCTCTCTCTCTCTCTCTCTCTCTCTCTCTCTCTCTCTCGCCCACCCGCTCTCTTTCTCTCCCTCTGTCTCTTTCTGTCTCTGAGCGCGCACGTGTGCGTGTGTGTGTGAGTGTGTCAAGACAAGTCAAGTGAAGTCAAAATGATCTTTAGTGTGTGTGTGTATGTGTGTGTGTGTGTGTGTGTGTGTGTGTGTGTGTGTGTGTGTGTGTGTGTGTGTGTGTGTGTGTGTGTGTGTGTGTGTGCGTGTGCGTGTGCGTGTGCGTGCGTGTGCGTGTGTGCGTGTGCGTGCGTGCGTGCGCAAGCACGTGCCCCTGCACGTTCATGTGTGTGTAAGTGTGTGTGTGTTTGTTGTGTTGTGTGTGTGTGTGTGTATGTCTGACAGAAGCGTGTGCAAAACAACAACAACAACAACATACAGTATTTATACGGCGCTAAAACTTGATAGACATCAAATCGAAGCGAACACACAGGTTAAACATTCATATCGCATTCAAACAAAGACGCTATGCAAAGACGAACAAGAAGATAACACACACACACACACACACACACACACACACACACACACACACACACACACACACACACACACACACACACACACACATACACACACACATACACACACACACACACACACACACACACACACACACACACACACACACACACACACACACACACGCACGCACGCACGCACGCACGCACGCACACGCACACGCACACGCACACGCACACACACACACACACACACACACACACACACGTACGTTTGATAAATAGACCTAAAGGCAAGAAAGAGGAGGGAAGGAGAATGAGCTTCAAAGACGGGGAAACATAATATTATAGTACCCCATCTGACCTGGCACACTCTCAACCACTGATGACAAACCGGAGCACTGACTGATCCCAATGACTCTACCCATCGTTTCCTGTGAAAGACGGGTTTTTGTTTGTGGCTCAAGCCACAAACCTATACCTCACTTCGGTCGGTCGGTCTGTCGGTCCAAAATTGTCGCACATTTTGACAAAATTGTCGCACTTCAAATCGAGGCTACGCTTCAAATTGAGGCCGCTCTTTAAAATGATGTATTTTAAAAGCGTACAAAATAATAAACATACGTAATACAGACACTACAACCGACACGACGAGTATGCGGTGCTTCTTTTGATGAGTATAAGTAGGATACATAGTTTTAAATGTTTTCCAAAAGATATAAAAAGTTACGAAATGGTGCAGAGATAACATTCTGGTTTACAGATTAAAATTATTGAAAAGCCAGGGGGGAGGTGACTCATGATTGGAGTGGTAAAAATAGACCGCGTGCCACAAACTATTGCGATTTCGCGCTTGTTTCTTATCAATTTTCCATTCATATGCTAAGGAACTCATGCATTTGTATGCATTTTGCATAATAATGCATTTGTCTCAAAGACAAAGAATCTTTTTGAAATCTGGTACTTCAGACCGGCAAAACGTCTTGTGGGAAGCTTTATGCAAACAAGTGTAGAGTGGCACAGAGGTATCGCGCTCGCCTCGTGTCAAGTAAACCAGAGTTCGAACCTGGGTACAGGGGATTTTTCCTCTCACTTTGCACTAGGCCTTACGGTCTGAACGTGGAGTCTTTCGGATGAGACGATCAACCGAGGTCCCGTGTGCTCATGCACTTAGCACACGTTAATCCCAGTGGCAACGAAAAAGTTGTCATTTGGTCAAAATTTACCCCCCCTCCCTTTCCTTTCTCATCAGTCACACAACAAATCGCATGCAAATAAACAAAAAAAAATGTGGCGCGCCTCTGGGTGCGACGCGCTCTCCAGGTGGGAGCAACCCAAATTTGACAGAGACACCTCTGTGATTATAAAGTACATAATACCTAATGCCTAATACGTAACTGAAAACAACAGCATGGTTATGGTCATTCAAACTTATCCCATCATTCATATAGTAAAAAGCCAAGTGTCCGTCCGTGTGTGTGTGTGTGTGTCTGAAACACAAAACGGGCCTTATAACTCCGCCGTTTTTCGACCGAATCGCTTCAAATTTGCTGTGAGCCCTGACGGGGCGATGGCAACGGCAACTGAGGCAGCCGTGTCATTTGCGCGGTTTCGCAAATGCGCGAAACGCGTATCCGCCGGACTCTCGACGCCCGTATATCCAGCATTTCTGGACCGATTGCCTTCAAATTTGGCAGATACATGACTGGGGACGGTGACTATCGGTGTGCCAAACCGGACGCGAATCGGTTCAGAAACGCGCGCACTATACGCCGCTTTACCTTTTCACGAATAACTCTGCCGTTTCTTAACCGAATCGCCTCAAATATGCTGTCAGGCTTGCTATGGCCCGGGCAAAGCCTAGCAGCAAATTGGAAGACAATCGGGAGAGCGCGTCACTCTCAGAGCAGCGCCAACGTGAAACCGGGCCTTATAACTCCGCCGTTTCTTAACCGAATCGCTTCAAATTTGCTGTTCTCAGCATTACCAGTACTTGGCGTTACCGTTACTAGGTGTTACCAGTACGGTGCATTGCCAGTACTAGGCGTTGCGCTAGTCATTATATTAAAAGGAAACTGTCCGTCCGTCCGTGTGTCCGTGTGTGTGTGTGTGCGTGTGTGCGTGTGTGTGTGTGTGTGTGTGTATGTGTATGTGTGTGTGTGTGAAACACAGAACGGGCCTTATAACTCCGCCGTTTTTTGACCGAATCGCTTCACATTTGCTATCAGCCCTAACGTGGCGATGGCAACGGCAACCAAGGCGGCTGTGTCATTTGCGCGGTTTGTGAAAAGGTGAAGCGGCGCATATCACGCGCGTTTATAAATCGAGTAGCTTTCAGTTTGGCACACAGATAGTCACTGTACCCGGTCATCTAACTTCGAAATTTGAAGGCAATCCATCCAGGAATACCAGACATACGGGCGCCGAAAGGCCGGTGGATACGCGTTTCGCGCATTTGCCAAACCGCGACATTGACTCGAAAATTTCGAACGTGCATGATCAAGGATAGTAACTATCTTGGTGCAACATTTCAACAGCATCCATTCATAAACACACGCAATATGAGCCCATTTACATTTGCGCTGACCCAAATTTCAAGCCGGCCACAACAAACACTTTACACAGAAACAAGTCAGTACTGCGCGCGCGCAGCCAACAAAAGGGTTGGAAAGCAGAGATTACTTTAGTGAGGTACCATATCGCGTTATTCACCGCTATTGTCTTCCAGCTCATTGACGTTGAGTATGAGGTTAACACGTGCGGGTGTGTGTATGGGGGGGGGGGGGGGTGGGGAAGGGTGGGGTGGGGGGTGGGGTGCGGGGGGATGGTTGGGGTGGGGAGGGGGTGTGCGGTGGTGGGTGGAACAGGATGAGAGAAGAAGATGGAAGGAGGGAGAGAGACAAAAGTAATCATAATATTTCGCGGACCCGGCAAAACCGGTACTCAGCGTTACCGGTACTTGGCGTTACCGGTACTAGGCGTTACCGGTACTCGGAGTTGCGCTAGTTTCTTGGAAAAGGAGAGGAAACGAAGGCAATCGCTTCTTTCTAAAATCATCGTGGACGTCGACATCCATCGGCACCGTGATTGGCTGTTCAGGTGGACTTATGGTCGGTAGCGCTCTTGACACCAGGAGTCAGGCGCTCCCTTTGAAGTCAGTTTCTTATAAACGGCCAACTCACTCTCTCTTTCAGAATGTCTTTCTCTCGCATGCGTGCGCGCGAAAAAAAAGAAGAGAAAAATATGTTGCCTTCTATTTTATCAAGGGAAGTAAAATAAGCTATTTGAGTTATGTCCCGCCGCTCCACCTGAAGCGCGCACTGTCCACTGTCGTACCTGTGTGTCTTTACTGTCAATTGATATGTTGGGGTTGGTTTTCAATGGAAAGTTTTAACTTTTCGCAAATGAGTGTGTTTGGGAGCGATTGCACTGGGGGAGAATATATCTCTCTCGCTCGCTCTGTCTCTGTCTCTGTCTCTGTCTCTCTCTCCCCTCTCTCTCTCTGTCTCTGTCTCTGTCTCTCTCTCTCTCTCTCTCTCTCTCTCTCACATCCGTTTTATAGTTAAGCCCACTCACTACTTTCCTTGACAATAATGAGCATTAATTTATGGTGCTTGTTTGTGGTTGTTTAAAGTCTCCCCAGTATGCTATAAGTATAATCGTAAAAACACTGTGAATGGTGTTTGCTTATGGGTATTATTTCAAGTCATCAGTGTTTAAAAGCATTGTAATCATTGCATTTTCCCTTTCCCTCTGTTCCCGTACGACTCAGGCATTTATGTTTAATGATGACTAAGACCTATGGTAGTTTTGATTGCTATCAATATGACTTAATTATTAACTCTATTAGCAGTACATTATGTTACTGCAATATGTTGGATTTGTCAGCAACGTAATGTTTATTTTGGACTCATCAGTAATGAACGTGTGCGTGTGTGTGTGTGTGTGTGTGTGTGTGTGTGTGTGTGTGTGTGTGTGTGTGTGTGTGTGTGTGTGTGTTCGCAGTAATGAACGTGTGCGTGTGTGTGTGTGTGTGTGTGTGTGTGTGTTGTGTGTGTGTGTGTGTGTGTGTGTGTGTGTGTTTCGCACGTGTGCGTGTTTCTGTGTGTGTGTGTGTGTGCATCGCGCGCGCGTGTGTGTGTGTGTGTGTGTGTGTGTGTATGTGTGTGTGAAATATTTCCCTTTCCAACGCCCAGCCCCTTCTTGTAATTGTGACAATTTTGAACAAATGAATGTTCACATTTCTTTGATGTTTACTCGCAATGCCGCATTTCCTTATTCTTTTCTATTATCCTATGTATATTTTGTTTATGTTATGATTTATATGCTCCCTCCCCCCCCCCCCTACCCATATGTGATACGGGCACAAGGCCTAATCTCTCTTTGAGTTGAGTTGAGTTTGAGTTGAGTCTCTCTCTCTCTCTCTGTCTCTTTCTCTCTCTCTCTCTCTGTCTCTCTCTGTGTGTGTCTCTCTCTGTCTCTTTCTCTCTCTGTCTCTCTCTGTGTGTCTCTGTCTCTGCTTCTCTCTGTGTGTGTGTGTCTCTCTCTGTCTCTCTCTCTCTCTCTCTCTCTCTCTCTCTCTCTCTCTCTCTCTCTCTCTCTCTCTCTCTCTCTCTCTCTCTCTCTCTCTCTCTCTCTCTCTCTCTCTCTCTCTCTCTCTCTCTCTCTCTCTCTCTCTCTCTCTCTTCTCTCTCTCTCTCTCTCTCTCTCTCTCTCTCCCTCGGATTCCTTCTCTCTCTCTGGATTCCTTCATTAGATCAGTGCTCTAGGCACGAGCACGTCATCCATGGAGGGTTCTCCATGAGCCCGATTAACCATCCTCTCCCACCCCATCCACCACCACCACTCCCACCACCCCCAACACTTCAGCAACCCCACCATCACCACCCATCCTTAACACTGCTCCCCCCCCCCCCCCCCCCCCCCCCACCCTTCCCACTTCCAAGTTCTGTACTTTGGAATGGGAACGAGGGCTGTGCAGTTTTCTGACTGTCACTATATAATTTGTGACAAAATTATCTTCCAATTCACAACGCCCAATCTTAATTAACGAAGCTTGGCAGATTGGTTTCTTATGCCTTTTGGAAGCTGCTCGTTGTGTCAGAGTTACCGTATGACAAGCCATAACAACATACTCCCTGCCAATCAAATATCAATTTTAGAATGACGCTTGATTATTCCAAAGATAATGGATGGGATTCAGCCGAAGTTAGCTTGGCGATAAAGTGTCATCTAACATTCTTTTTTGGTAAAATAATAAACCACAGAGTGTTGCCATGCCGACACAGGAATATTTTTTAACACAAAGAAACACAATAACGCAAGAGTGGAACATTATATCCCCTGATTTTCATGGGTAACTGGGAGTACCGTTTATGTGGCTCCACCATCTTGTTTAGCCTTAACAAAATCGACATTCCATCTTTTCAGGATCAAAGAGGACAAGGCCTTCACTTATGACGATTGTCGCCATCAGGAGAGATGACGTGATGGCCTTGCCAGAACTCCGGCGATGTGTTTCCCAGGAAGAAAGAAAACCAGAAATCTCGCTTGTTAAAGGGTTTTTTCCCCGAATAAAGTTCTCGATCATCCTACGATCCACTGGGCTCTGCTTTAATAGAGAATAATAGCGTACGAAACGTGTCAAGCATCTTTACACACATCTGTGTTGCCAAAAATTCGGGACTTTACTTGTGTTGCACTGCCTCCGGGCATTGCCTCCAGGATCGTTCCCACCATGTTCATATCTACTAATGTCCCGTATGTGTCTGTTCCAGACCGGAGGACGTCAAACAGAGTTCAATCCGAAACGTGTGAAACACCCGATGCAAACACTGACGATCCGTTTAAGAAAGGATCGATCTTTTGTTTTGCGAAAGTATTGCTGCTTTGTCAAAAGCCTCGCGCATTTTCAAAAAGTCTTGATGATTTCAGCAGTTTATGAAACTATGGATCCTCTTTGAGATAAAGTATCCATACTTTGGCATGGAAACTTTCTTGAAACGCGCATTTACGAACTCCACCGAGTCACATTAAAAATTATGCTCGGATATGAAATGAAACGGAACACGAAACTATGTCAAAAGGAATTGTTCAGAAATAATTAAGAGGAGTAATTTCGTGGTGTGCGGGAGTGATCTCGCCTAATTCAATCGGTCAAACAGGGGAAGTTACTCTACCTTCATCCTCGATCCCCATCCGTCGCCTCGCGTGTTTGAGGAGACACACGGCATGTAGAACGCAGTGCGTCATTCTAAATTCGATGTAATTTATATTTTATATTGCTTACGTCAGTTCTATCACTTTGTAGCAACTGACCACCCCTTATTTTTCAAAAAACAAATGTTTGCAAGTCGCTGACTGGCATCCTGCGGTTTCAAGCTTTCAAGTAAGTCGAGGTAATCAACTCTAATTTTCGTGATCTGG
>CM065697.1:20068024-20070524 GCA_017654935.2 Phymorhynchus buccinoides | reverse complement strand
GAATAACAAAGACATCGACATTCAGCATGCATGAATAGGAGCAAAAGTTACACATAATACACACTTAAAGATACATATTATATGTGGATACATACACGTCTAAGGATAAGCTTGCATAGTTTCTTTTAACACGATGAACACACATTTAAACCTAAAAGGATCATGAGTTTAGGAGGTGGAGGTGGATGAAAACAAGGATTTAACAACATCTGGATCAACCTCTAATAGTTCATCACTACCACCATACACATTTTGTAGTGATTCTGTGCAGAGGTTTCAAGCGAGATATCACGCTGACAGGCAACAAAGAAAACAACCGGATTTTGTAAAACAAGGATGTGAACAAAAATACAGCTATCCCGTGCATGCGTTAGTTAGCTTTGTTTTTTTAAATTTTGTATATTATTTTTCCCCAGGGCTGGGTGGAAAAAAAAAGCATTGTATTGCTTATCTCATGTTTTCCTGGTTAAGTAAAATTTCGTTTTCGTTTTCGTTTTCCTCCAACAGCCATTGCGGCAGTCGATAAAATGTGTTTAAAATACATTGTCCTCGTAAACCCTGAACATGGCGTCATTTCTCGCTTTATCTTGTAATACTGCTTTCACAAGTCAATGAGTCTGTGTACCAGGGGAAATGTAAGGGGTGTTGTTGTTTTTTACTGTGCTTTAAAGTCCTCACATGAAAATCCTTTTATCTTACTTTTGGAATTTGCATTGAAGAAGGAGAGGTAGAAGAACAAGAAGAACAAGAAGAAGAAGAAGAAGAACAAGACGAACAAGAGGAAGAAGTATATAAATCTTCTTAATTAATAAATCAATAAATAATAAGAAGAGGAAGACGAAGAAGAAGAAGTAGAAGAAGAAGAAGAAAAGGAGGAGGAGGAGAAGAAAATCCTTCTGTCTTACTTTTGGAATTTGTATTGAAGAAGAAGAAGAAGAAGAAGAAGAAGAAGAAAGAAGAAGAAGAAGAAGAAGGAGAAGGAGAAGGAAGAAGAAGAAGAAGAAAAAGAAGAAGAAAGGGAGAAGAAGAAGAAGAAGAAGAACAAGAAGGAAGAAGAAGAAGAAGAAGAAGAAGAAGAAGAAGAAGAAGAAGAAGAAGAAGAAGAAGAAGAAGAAGAAGAAGAAAAAGAAAAGAAGAAGAAGAAGAAGAAGAAGAAGAAGAAGAAGAAGGAGAACAAGAAGGAGAAGGAGAAGGAGGAGGAGAAGAAGGAGAAGGAAGAAGGAGGAAGAAGGAAGAAGGAAGAAGAAGAAGGAAGAAGAAGAAGAAGAAGAAGAAGAAGAAGAAGAAGAAGAAGAAGAAGAAGAAGAAGAAGAAGAAGAAGAAGAAAAGAAGAAGAAGAAGAAGAAGAAGAAGAAGAAGAAGAAGAAGAAGAAGAAGAAGAAGAAGAAGAAGAAGAAGAAGAAGAAGAAGAAGAAGAAGAAGAAGAAGAAGAAGAAGAAAGAAGAAGAAAGAAGAAGAAGAAGAAGAAGAAGAAGAAAGAAGAAGAAGAAGAAGAAGAAGAAGAAGAAGAAGAAGAAGAAGAAGAAGAAGAAAGAAGAAGAAGAAGAAGAAGAAGAAGAAAAAGAAGAAGAAGAAAAGGAGGAGGAGGAGAAGACGAAATGGGATAAAGGGGTGAGGAGCAGTTAACGAAGGAAAAGGTAAAGAAAATTGATAAATCTATTAATGTATGATTTGAAAAGGATTCTTGTTATAGGCAGAGGTGGGAGATGGGGGTAATACTTTTGGTTTCCGTGTGGGGGGGGGGGGAGGGGGAGGGGGGTTGCGTGTCAATCACACGTAATGGTATTTGGAAGCTTAAGGCCTCGTACACAGTTCATGCGGAAATGCGCAATCCGTAAATAAGTTAAAAAAAAGAAGGGTTGAAAAAATGTTTACGGATTAGGGGGAATACGGACACGCGCAAATCTGTTCTCTTCTTTCCTTTACTTACTTTACGGATTGCGCACGGGTTTCCGCACGGAATATTCGCATGTATGTGTACGTACCCTGAGGCTTTAAGCTTGCTGACTCACTGCCCTAATCGTCTTTTTTTTCCCGCAGACAGAGCGAGACAATAGCCAAACTTTCCCTGTCTTCCATAAACCAGGGTGAGTTTCTCTAGATAACGGTCGCCGCGCGAATAACGCTTACGCCAAAAGGGGCCTAAGAAACACTTTAGAAAAAAGTTTGCGGAAGAATATTTTAGTAAAGGTAAAGATGTGCCACCCCCCATGCATTTCTCGGTTAATTGTATTTTTCCGTTTTTGCCTTTCTTACCATACATAAAGCTGTATTTTAGGAACATTTTCAGCTAATAACCTTTTTGGAATACTAACCCTAGCCCTAACCCTATCCCTAAACCTAACCCTACCCCCCACTATGTACTGCAGTACACCGCGATTTGTCACAGTTGTGGTTCGTTGCGTTTTTCCATCTTATAGGGTGGGGGGTAGGGGTAGGTTTAGGGCTAGGGTTAGGGCTAGGGTTAGTATTCCAAAAAGGTTATTAGCTAAAAATGTTC
>CM065697.1:20048024-20053024 GCA_017654935.2 Phymorhynchus buccinoides | reverse complement strand
TCTCCTCTCTCTCTCTCTCTCTCTCCTCTCTCTCTCACTCTCTCTCCCTCTCTCTCTCTCTCCTCCCTCTCTCTCTCTCTCCTCCCCCTCCCTCTCTCTCTCTCCCTCTCCTCTCTCTCCCCCTCTCCTCCCTCTCTCTCCCCTCTCTCCCTCTCTCTCTCCTCTCTCTCTCTCTCTCTCTCTCTCTCTCTCTCTCTCTCTCTCTCTCTCTCTCTCATCTCAGTACGAACGAATTGGGTCCACCTCCGTCACTATGCGTGTATTCCCAAAAGCTCGTTAAACCGTGGCAGACAAGCAGCTTGCAGTTTGAGTAAGTTTGGAGTACTTTTGCACAAGTTTTCCAATAATACATGCGTTAAACTACTCTGTCAACTCCCAATCTCGTCTGTCTATCACTGGATAGTAGTGTCTGAATCACTTTGTCTCCCTCTTGATGAATCCCCCGTTCTGTAACAAAAAGCAGCAAAAAGCCTATCGGGGAAACAAGGGCAACTTTGAACTGCTTACGAGAATGCGCTTTAGAAGCTTGTTTCTTTCAGAAGTGACCTTATTAAAGACCCGCCACATCCATGAGTGAAAAATCACGGTTTTCACGTGTTTCCCTCTCTCGCTGGTAAGAAATCTTGTTTTGGCTTGGCCAGGTGTGACTCCCATGCAAATGCCCCCGAATTCAAAACGATACAGAGACCTTGAAGAGCAGCCTCAATTTGAATTTGGGGGCATTTGTATGTGGGTCACAACCTGGTCAGAAAAGAAAATCAAGTAACTTATTTTTGCTGGGTCAGTGTGTCTTTAAATTAAGCATCCGCGATAGCGAACACTGCTTAATGTTTTCAGGGCTTTTCGGTCTGTTTGATCCTGGCTGACTGGCTGACTGACTATGTATGTTAACACGATAGCGTTTGAACGGACGCGGATAGGTAGTTACAATATCTAGGCCAAGGTCGAAGATGAAGGTCCTTGGTCGAAGGTCAAGGTGACTGGAGCAGAAAATGCTGCCGCGCCGCTGCTTTATCTAGCGTCTTCACGCTCTAGGTATTGTAGAATGAGTTTTCATCGACGTTCAGACCACACACAGCATTCCAAGATAGTAATTGACAAATTTACATTACAAGGAGGATACATTATTTCTTAAAATGACAAAGAAAAGCTTTATGTGTCTGTATATATGTCTGCCTGTGTGTCTGTCTCTCTCTCTCTCTCTCTCTCTCTCTCTCTCTCTCTCTCTCTCTCTCTCTCTCTCCTCTCTCTCTCCTCTCTCTCTCTCTCCTCTCTCTCTCTCTCTCTCTCCTCTCCCCTCACACACACATACACACATCATAAAAATTAAAAATAAAGTGTCCGTGTGTCTGGTCCGCAATGGTGAGCTGGAGAGGGTCCAAAAGAGGCAAGAATGTGTAGTATACCTAGAATATCCCAAATTAACATGTACAATTCTGCGAGTTCTTCACGGATTGAAAGAAGCGGACACCCCTGCTAGTTATCCACATTTCATACAGGACCACCCATCTCCAGAATACACAAAGTAGGCCTACCACACCCGACACATATAACTACAGAATGTAAAGTGGCGAAGTTGCCTGGCAACTGAAGGACCCGGGACTTCAAAATTTCGCATCAAGATGTGACGGTTTGAAACCTAGGCGGCTTTCAAATGGACCAATAGCTGCTAATTTCGTACCCACTTCACGCGTGCTGTGTTTCGATACATTGATTGTGCGTAGCTTAAAAGTACTAGAATGTGGGGATGTAAGTGTCCGATTGAAGAGCTTCATGATGGCAAAAGAAATATGACTAATTAGGAACCAGTACGAAAGAAGGTGGGTGGTTTTTTAATTATATAGAAACTGGACAGATAAAGTGATGCGTGAGTGTGCGAGAGAAATAAAATATGACTAATTCACTCTGTATGTTGAGCCTCAATAAAAGAATGTCTTGAGTTTCATTTGTCTACGATTGGTCCTAGTGGTCATCTGCATCCGCGATAGCGAACACTGCTTAATGTTTTCAGGGCTTTTCGGTTTGTTTGATCCTGGCTGACTGACTATGTATGTTAACACGATAGCGTTTGAACGGACGCGGATAGGTAGTTACGATATCTAGGCCAAGGTCGAAGATGAAGGTCCTTGGTCGAAGGTCAAGGTGACTGGAGCAGAAAATGCTGCCGCGCCGCTGCTTTATCTAGCGTCTTCACGCTCTAGGTATTGTAGAATGAGTTTTCATCGACGTTCAGACCACACACAGCATTCCAAGATAGTAATTGACAAATTTACATTACAAGGAGGATACATTATTTCTTAAAATGACAAAGAAAAGCTTTATGTGTCTGTATATATGTCTGTCTGTCTGTCTGTCTCTCTCTCTCTCTCTCTCTCTCTCTCTCTCTCTCTCTCTCTCTCTCTCTCTCTCTCTCTCTCTCTCTCTCCACACACACACACACACACACACACACAAACACACACACACACACACACACACACACACACACACACCACACACACACACACACACACACACACACACACACACACACTCATCATAAAACTAAAACTAAAGTGTCCGTGTGTCTGGTCCGCAATGGTGAGCTGGAGAGGGTCCAAAAGAGGCAAGAATGTGTAGTATACCTAGAATATCCCAAATTAACACGTACAATTCTGTGGTCGTTGCGAGTTCTTCGCGGATTGAAAGAAGCGGACACCCCTGCTAGTTATCCATATTTCATACAGGACCAACCATCTCCAGAATACACAAAGTAGGCCTACCACACCCGACACATATAACTACAGAATGTAAAGTGGCGAAGTTGCCTGGCAACTGAAGGACCCGGGACTTCAAAATTTCGCATCAAGATGTGACGGTTTGAAACCTAGGAGGCTTTCAAATGGACCAATAGCTGCTAATGTCGTACCCACTTCACGCGTGCTATGTTTCGATACATTGATTGTGCGTAGTTTAAAAGTACTAGACTGTGGGGATGTAAGTGTCCGATTGAAGAGCTTCATGATGGCAAAGAAATATGACTAATTTGGAGGTGGGTTTTTTTTTAATAGAAAGTGGATACACAAAGTGATGCGTGAGTGTGCGAGAGAAATAAAATATGATTAATTCAGTCTGTATGTTGAGCCTCAATAAAAGGACCAAACACTACCTGAATGTCTTGTGTTTCATTTGTCTACGATTGGTCCTAGTGGTCATCTAATTAACCCTTTCACCGCCAAACTCGCATTTTAGCACCACAGTGATTTAACACCTATGTCGCTAAAAGGCATCAAATTGGGGTCTATTATCCAAAGACCCTATTGTCTTAGTTTTGGGAAGTAAGGATAGACCTTATTTTAGATATGTCACAGAAGAATCCCCAATACTGCAGATGGATGTTATTCTCTACCCAGGTAAATTTAATGGGGAAAAAACTTTGTCTGAAATATGGCTGGCGGTGAAAGGGTTAAAGTAATTCAGAACAGCAAGGAGGAGGACATATCTGGTAGAGTGGATAGAAAGAGATGGCTGCAATGAATGCTCGAGAGACCTCGCAGGAAGAAAAAAACACCCAACCCCAACAAAAACCTCAGACTGATGGACAAAGCGAGGGAACTTAAACTATATTAATATACGATGCCAATTCATATAAGTATGTCCCCATTTAACAGACACTTTTTTTTGTTTTTGTTTTTTTTTTTTTTTTGAAAAACTACAAGTAAAAAGTAGACTAATGTCCCATGTCCCATATGGCTTCGGCCGGGAGGACATAAAGCAACATTTCGTTTCAGACACTTTTCTCATCTCTCTGAGATTATGGAGAGCAATGGACTTGGGAAAGTAAGAAGAAAAGTATCTACCTATTTAAAAACAAACCAAAGAGAATCAATACGCGTTATATTAGAAAATATGAGCAAGAGTATGTCTGTTATTGTCCACACAGACGAATGGCGGGGATGGGGGGGTGGGGGGGGGGGTGGAATAAACACAGAGAGATACAGAGACAGAGTTAGGCTTTCCGCGCGGAAATAATCAATAAGGAAACAAAAGAAAATGGAAAGAAAAATACGGATTAGGGGAAATCCGGATGTACTGTGTAGCAGGTCTAAGAGTCAGAGAGAGAGAGAGAGAGAGAGAGAGAGAGAGAGAGAGAGAGAGAGAGAGAGAGAGAGAGAGAGAGAGAGAGAGAGAGAGAGAGAGAGAGAGAGAGAGAGAGAGAGAGAGAGAGACGGACAGGCAGCCAGCCAGCCAGCCAGCCAGCCAGAGACAGTGAGACAGGGACAAAGAGGACAATGAGTATGTGTGTGTGTGTGTGTAAGAGAGAGAAAGAGAGAGAGAGAACACTGAACACTGAAAGATTTTAATTGCACATCGGCCATAGGCCACAATACAATGCAAGGGGGGGGGGGGTCAAAGGGTTAATATATGAAAAAGAAAACAAAATCTACATATTGGAAAATAGCTATCAAGCCAAAAAGGTAAATATACACAAACAAGCATCTTTAGTATTCGATCACTATTAGTAGCAACAATGAATGCATAATGTAATCCTGAAGTTAATATATTCAATGCAAAATAAGAACACCTTTTTCTTTAAAAATAAGACATACATCTACAGTTTCTCTCTTTGCCTTCTACTAATGGCATGAAAAACATACCGAGAAACATTATGTGTATGAATTTCATTAGATGCTTTCATAAGGATATGAAGAGGCAGATGTTCAACGTCTTTCAGAAATTTAGCCCTGAGGTCTTGATACTGAGGACATTTGAATAAGAAATGGGATTCATTTTCAATTTGATTTCTACAAGAAGGACAAAATCTATCTTGTTCAGCTGTGCTGTAACGGTAGTTATTGTTGTTTAACGGTAAAGCATTTAATCGCAGTTGCGTTATGGCTACACGAAAGCAGTATGTGTTCATATCCATAATATATCTTTCTTTTTCAAATATAATCTTGAAATTTCTATAATTTTCATATCTGTCACTGTCTGTGATGGCGCCAGACCATTCTTGAATG
>CM065697.1:20035524-20043024 GCA_017654935.2 Phymorhynchus buccinoides | reverse complement strand
AGATCTACGTTACTGTCATGGGTCAGGTATTGGCATTCATACATTCCTGGAAATATGGGGGAGTGGGGGGGATTATGAAAATAACAAAGAATAGAAATGCATCAAACAAAAATAAATGATATTACAGCATAAAAACAAACAAACGCAGAACGAGCAACAAATGGAATCAATTTTTTTTTAAATAACTAAAAGGAACAAAATGATGTCCATCAGCATATTAACCCTTTCGCCGCCAGCCATTTGTCAGCCAATAAATACCATTAAACTTAGCTGGGTAGATAAATTAAAATACCTGCAACATTGCGATTTCCTCTGCCACATATATCACATTAGGCCTATCCTTACCTCCCAAAATTAAGAAAATAGGGTCTTTGGATAACAGGCCCTGATTTGATGCTTTTTAGTGACATGGGTGTTAAACCACTGTGGTGCTAAGATTCGACATTGGAGGTGAAAGGGTTAACACAAGGGTAAAAGCCAGAATATATGATCACAAAAGGAATTTTTTTAAAAGGCTAATGGCTAGTACCCACGTGTCGTCATATCCGGCCACAAGGAGCGCCATATTATGGGAGACCGCCATCTTAGTCCTTACCTTTTTTTAAAAAAATGCCAGATCGATGCTGCGTATTTGGCTGTTCCAATTCGAAACTTATCTAAACTGTATTTATAGCATCTGGATGTTTTCTTTACACATTTAGATAACATTTTCACTTTGTTTACACACAAATAAGGACTAAGATGGCGACACTTCCGTTGGAATGGTCGAGATGCGCACGCAGGTGGGTTGGAGCCATAGTATAATACCTTCTGGCAACTATCCTTCGGATATATCATAAACAAAAAATCAAACAAACAAAAAAGGAAGCCACGAAAGAGAACACACGTATTTTACTTGATAAGAAAACTTTCCACGTTGTCTAAACCATATTTAAAGACCCACCACGCCCATGTGTGAACATTAACGTTTTCGCGTGTTTTCCCTCTTATCGCTGGTAAACACAATCTTATGTTAAGAAATATTTCAAGCATAATATAGGGAAAATACAATGTATGACGTGATGGGTCTTTGAACTTATTTTATATGATAATATAGTATTATATCCGGTAGATTTGTATCACGGATGGTTATCATATCGATCCAGGATTGAAATACAAAAACAACCACAATTAGATATTCACTGTCTTGGGTGCACATGTGACAAAATCAAATCAAACGCAACGACAAACGAAACGAAAAACAGTACAGGAAACACGACTACCACCAAGAAACATCACAGTATCAATAATTTTATTATTCAAATGCGCGCAGGCATTATGTTACTTTTGCGCAAATACTTTGAAAAACAAATAGTAGTAAACACATAGTGTACAAATCGGTGTTTTTTTATTTTTTAAAAGGCAAAAGGCACACATACTCTTCCCTGCTAACTAAACCAAACAGCCTATCTTTTCCATTTTATGTCAATGTATTCTCTCTTTTTATTAATCTTTTTTTTTGGAAGCACAGTGGAATTATTACATTTGAGACATTCAATATCAGCACACACACACACATACATGTAAAATCACATGGGAAAAGCAATCATTACATATCAAAGATGTATGGGGAAGTCAACATGACAAGTATATTAATTTGCAATTAAGTTTGTATACGGAAACCATTTTTTGTTGTTGCGTATCTCATGTCCATACAGTAAGCATATTTTTTCAGTTTGATGCATATTCCTCAATGTATTCTTAGTGCAAAGGCATTAATTAATAAGAAACGGGGGGGGGGGGGGGAGGGGGGGTACAGGAGCAGCTGCGTTTTAATTCTACTAGCGCAACGGCGAGTCCCAGTTACGCCTAGTAACGGTAACGCCTAGTAACGGTAACGCCTAGTAACGGTAACGCCTAGTAACGGTAACGCCTAGTAACGGTAACGCCTAGTAACGGTAACGCCTAGTAACGGTAACGCCTAGTAACGGTAACGCCTAGTAACGGTAACGCCTAGTAACGGTAACGCCAAGTACTGGTAACGCTGAGTACAGCAGATTTGAAGCGATTCGGTTAAGAAACGGCGCATTCGCTTCCGGGTTGGTACAGGGATAGTCACCGTCCCCGGTGATGTTCCTGCCAAATTCGAAGGCAATCGGTCCAGAAACACTGGAGATACGGGCGCCGAGAGGCCGGCGGATGCGCGTTTCGCGCATTTGCGGAACCGCGCAAATGACACGGCCGCCTCGGTTGCCGTTGCCATCGGCCCGTTAGGGCTCACAGCAAATTTGAAGCGATTCGGTCGAAAAACGGCGGAGCTATAAGGCCCGTTTTGTGTTTCTCACACACACACACACACACACACACACAGACACAGACACAGACACACACACACACACACACACACACACACACACACACACACACACACACACACACACACACACGGACAGTTGGCTTTTTACTATATGATGATTTCTTTTAGCTCGCACCCGACGACGAAACTACTTACTTCTTGTGAGCTTTGCTGAAGACAAGAACCGCGTGCCATCGAGGTGAATAAAGCTAAGACACGGCAGCTAGAACCCATTCATTTTTAATAGGAACCGGTGATTAAGGGGAGGATGACACGAAACACCACTAGCCATCTAGCTAGCCACCAGACCCGATCGATAGCGCATGGGAGGGAAAGGGTTAAGAACAAGAAAGAGAGGGGTGTGGAGAATGGTAGAGGGATAGAACTAGATGCTAGATCACCACTTGCGCGGATGCATTTTCGACTCCAGTGACCTTGACCTTTGACCAACGACCTTCGTTTTCGCACTTGGGCTATATATGCTAACTACGTATCCGCGTGCAAAATGTGAGGGTCCTAGGTCCCTGCGTTCCAACTCTACCGTGTTAACATTCACACATAGTCACACGATACATAGTCAGCCAGCCCGCCAGGAACAAACAGGCAAACGCCACTGAAAACATTAACCAGCTTTCACCTGGCGGCTGGTTCAAACATGTTGCATGGAAATCTGTTTAACGTCCTCCGGTCTGGAACAGACACATATAATATGGGACATTAGTAGATATAAAGATGGTGGGAACGATCCTGGAGGCAATGCCCGGAGGCAGTGCAACACCAGGAAAGTCCCGAATTTTTTAACAGTACAGATGCGTATACTATCCAAAAAAACACGTTGCAGAAGATTAGATATTTGGGTCCGTTTGGTTTTCGATGCCGATCAACAGCAACATGTGCGTCTTCTAACTAGGAACGGAAACAGGGAACTCTTTTTCGGAAGGAACAGACCGCGATGTTTCGGTGGAATGGATTATACGAATACACAGGGTGGGCAAGAGGGAGAGGGTCTCCAAACCTGAAACTAGAATTCCTGACCCCCCGTGGGGATACCGGGGTGGGGTGGGGGGGTCGTTTGTATAAATAGTTCCTCCACTTTCTGGAAGTTCTGTGCTTGTAGCTTCCTCTAATCTGTCACTCTCTTTGACTCTGCCTTTTCCCTTTGCTTTCTGTGATCTACTATCTTTCTGCCTTACCAGAACATTCTTCTGCCTTTTTTCAAGAAACACTTTCAAAAAGATTCCCTCCAGCCGAAGTCGGACTTGCGGGACCTATTTCTTAAGTTAGGTGCATAACGGCAGCACGACGCATCTGCGCTCATAACTGACAGGAAACTGTCTGAGCGATTGAAGAAGAAGAAGAAGAAGAAGAAGAAGAAGAAGAAGAAGAAGAAGAAGAAGAAGAAGAAGAAGAAGAAGAAGAAGAAGAAGAAGAAGAAGAAGAAGAAGAAGAAGAAGAGAAGAAGAAGAAGAAGAAGAAGAAGAAGAAGAAGAAGGTGGAAGAAGAAGAAGAAGAAGAAGAAGAAGAAGAAGAAGAAGAAGAAGAAGAAGAAGAAGAAGAAGAAGAAGAAGAAGAAGAAGAAGAAGAAGAAGAAGAAGAAGAAGAAGAAGAAGAAGAAGAAGAAGAAGAAGAAGAAGAAGAAGAAGAAGAAGAAGAAGAAGAAGAAGAAGAAGAAGAAGAAGAAGAAGAAGAAGAAGAAGAAGAAGAAGAAGAAGAAGAAGAAGAAGAAGAAGAAGAAGAAGAAGACGACGACGACGACGAAGAAGACGAAGACGAAGACGAAGAAAAAGAATTCCTGAAAAAAATTAACCTGAAGTGAAAGATGGTGAAAACCAAATACCCATACCAAATAATCATCCCCAGTCGTAAGAAGAAGAAGAAGAAGAAGAAGAAGAAGAAGAAGAAGAAGAAGAAGAAGACGACGACGACGAAGATGAATCGGGTAGTGTCCTTCCTCACATTGCCCGGGGTTTTCTTTGACCGATCCCCGGCAACTCAAAAAGTGTCCAACTTAAAGACCCACCACGTCACATGTCAAAATCACGGGTTTCAGGTGTTTTCCCTCTTATAGCTGGTAAATAAATCTTAAGAAATCTCCCTAGCGTAAGAGGGAATGTGACACGTGACGTGGGGGGTCTTTACGTGTGCCCAATGTTGTTGGCAAGGCAAACAATTAACCCCTAAATTAATTGTCAAGGAAACCTGAATGAACTACCCCAGAGACAAGACTGGGGAGAACCATAAAAAATGTCTATGCCAGTCAGTCGTTTCCGACCATGACTGCCAGATAGCAGAGGGGACAGATGCTATTCCGGCGGGCTGGACTAGAATTTGTTTATAGTGGAGAAGCCTTGCCCAGGGTACATCCACACTCTCTCGGCCAAAGGGATTTGAGGACTGAAGGCGTTGGAGGAAGGTCCCCAAAGGCCAACTCCTCCCTTTGGCTGCAGCACCAGAGCCGGTGCCAAGGACCCCCTCGTTCGAGAGTCACAGTCTTCCACAAGAGACTAAACTGTACCATGGGTTTCCATGACTGTAGAAAACCATCTATTGTACAGCTCTCGTGTTACTGTTGGCCCCTACTACAGGCTAATGTTAACCAACGATAAAAGCCCCTTTACGCGAAAGGCCATAACAAAAAATGTAGGAAGCGGTGATAGGGCAAAGTGGACAAAAGGATAATTTCTTAAATTCTCGCAATTAAAGGTCGCAATACAGGTTGCTTTGTTTCGGGTTTTCTCCACAGTGATATCCTTCTTCTTCTTCTGTCCCTGCTCTCCTGGGCCATAAGGCCACAATGGGTACGTATGTGTCCGTTTTCCAGCGTCCACTGGTCTCCTTGCTGCATTCAGCCGACACATTCCGATTTCGGAGGAGCTCAAAGGAGAACACTATAATTAGAAGATATTATGTTTTTTTGGGGGGAAAGGCAGAAGACTGGACCAAAGGTCAGAAAGATAGTAGATGACACAAAGCAAGGAAAAAGGCAGAGTCAAAGAGAGAGACAGATTAGAGGAAGTTACAAGCATAGAACTTCCAGAAGATGGGGGAACTATTTGTACGGACCCACCCACCCCACCCCACCCGGTATCCACCCGGAGGTGGGGGGGGGGCGGGGGCGGGGGTGACATGCAATCCATATTAATATTACCGTGCTGCCATGGTATTGGGAAAGAGCGAAAAATAACAACGTATAATATTTTTAACCCATAATAATTCATCGGGGGGGGGGGGGGGGGTGGGTGGGGGGGGGGGAAACTAAGAACACACTTGGCGGAAAATTAGTCATAAAAACGTGGACTTCCCAGACATCCTTGCGTCCGTCCTTCAGCCTAGAAAGTCAAGCCAAGTGCAGACAAGTTCCTCTCGCGGAAAACAAAAAAAGCCCCTTGAAATAAACAAGAGGACCTCTTGATGCGCCGAGTACAATGGTGGAGCAGCATTCATTTTTAATGGGTCCCGGGGACTAAAGGAGGGCGACGACAAAAGCGAGACTAATAGTGTGTTTTAACGTGCGATCGATATTTTGTTTTACTAGAATGTGTGTGTGTGTGTTGGGGGGGTATGAGAGAGAGGGAGGGAAGGGAGGGAGAGAGAGAGAGGGGGGGAGAGGGACAGGAGAGAGAGAGAGAGAGAGAGGGGGGGGAGAGAGGGGAGAGAGAGGAGAGAGAGAGAGGGAGGGAGGGAGGGAGAGAGAGAGAGGTGGGGGGAGAGGGAGAGGAGAGAGAGAGAGAGAGAGGGGGGGGAGAGAGAGAGAGAGTGAGAGGGGAACGAAAGAGAGAGAGAGAGAGAGAGAGAGAGAGAGAGAGAGAGAGAGAGAGAGAGAGAGAGAGAGAGAGAGAGAGAGAGAGAGAGAGAGAGGAGAGGAGGAGAGAGAGAGAGAGAGAGAGAGAGGAGAGAGAGAGAGAGAGAGAGTGAGAGAGGGAGAGAGGGAGAGAGAGAGAGAGAGAGAGGGAGAGAGAGAGAGGAACGAAAGAAAGAAAGAAAGAGAGAGAGAGAGAGAGAGAGAGGAGAGAGAGAGAGAGAGAGAGAGAGAGAGAGAGAGAGAGAGTGAGAGAGGGAGAGAGAGAGAGAGAGAGAGGGAGAGAGAGAGAGAGAGAGAGGAGAGAGAGAGAGAGAGAGAGAGAGAGAGGAGAGAGAGAGAGAGAGAGAGGAACGAAAGAAAGAGAGAGAGAGAGAGAGAGAGGAGAGAGAGAGAGAGAGAGAGAGAGAGAGGGGGGGGGGAACGAAAAGAAAGAGAGAGAGAGAGAGAGAGAGAGAGAGAGAGAGAGAGAGAGAGAGAGAGAACGAAAGAAAGAGAGAGAGAGAGAGAGAGAGAGAGAGAGAGAGAGAGAGAGAGAGAGTGAGAGGGAGAAGAGAGAGAGAGAGAGAGAGAGAAAGAGAGAGAGAGAGAGAGAGAGAGAGAGAGGAGAGAGAGAGAGAGAGAGAGAGAGAGGAGAGAGAGAGAGAGAGGGAGAGAGAGAGAGAGAGAGAGAGAGAGAGAGAGAGAGAGAGAGAGAGAGAGAGAGAACTCTGAGAGAGAGAGAGAGAGAGAGAGAGAGAGAGAGAGAGAGAGAGAGAGAGAGAAAGAAAGAGTGTGAGAGAGAGAGAAGAGAAAGAGCGAGAGAGAGAGAGGGAGAGAGATAAGACAGACAGAGAGTTAGTGACTGATACCGAGGCGCAGACAGATAATAAGATTTTTTTTTAAAGTGACAAACACAGACAGGGAAGAGAGATATGAGAATAAAGGAATATGATCAAGACTCATGGAAAGAAAGTACCAAGGATCATTGTAGCGGCACTCCAAACAACATCCATGCATATTGCAAACAGACAGGCTCTTAAGGAAGCCCCAAAGCAACGTGCATACATACATACATACACCCCCTCCGGCGGCAGCGGGAGCTGACCTTGATTACGTGACTGTCCCGGGACCTGACGCACGCACACACACACACACAGAGAGACACACACACACACACACAAACACACACCTACACACACCTACACACACCTACACACACACACACACACACACACACACCTACACACACACACACACACACACACACACACACACACACACACACACACACACACACACACACACACACACACACACACACACACACACACCTACACACACACCTACACACACACACACACACACACACACACACACACACACA
>CM065697.1:20023024-20030524 GCA_017654935.2 Phymorhynchus buccinoides | reverse complement strand
TTTCCAGCTGCTGTTTTGGCGGTAAGTATTTTAGACAGGTTTTAATCACTTTTTACCACTTTTGATGTAACATTCGGGCCACAGACGTTTTCATGCTGTGATTTGTAACAAACAGTTAATGTTTCCAAACAAAGCATCATGTATCTAATAAAGCCTGCAATGTTCCGTTAAAACCACACAGGACATGCAGCAATATTGAGCACCCCTGGAAGTTTTGTGCTTGTAACTTACTCTAATCTGTCATTCTCTTTGACTGCCTTTTCCCTTTGCTTACTGTCATCTACTATCTTTCTGCCTTACCGGGGTCCACATTCTCCTGCCTTTTTTCACGAAACAGTTTCAAAGGTTTTTTTCCTCCAGCCGAAGTCGGACTTGCTGGGCCTAACTATTTCTTAGCTAGGCGCATAACGGCAGCATGACGCATCTGCGCTCATAATTGACAGGAAACTGTCTGAGCGATCAAAGAAGAAGAAGAAGATGGTGAAACACTGCCGTCTACAGGGGGGCGACTCACACGTACGATTTCAGTCGTACGACGACCATGCAAGTGTGACGACGTCGGTAAGGTCAAGAGTTTCTGGCGAGATAACTTAGTACTGTCTACATGATTCCGATGAAACCTGACTATTTTATTTCACTATGTTCATGTAGACCTCAAATAGGGTAAGACGGGGTAAAAAGCCCATGAGCGGGTAAGAAACCCATGCCAATTACCTCATAAAACGAAGCAAATGTCAGTTACATTTTGCCCAAGAGACGAGCGTTAATGCTTAGCGTTCGTCTCATGGGCAAAATGTGACTGAAATTTGCTTCATTTCATGAGACAATTGGCATGGGCTTCTTACCCGCCCATGGGCTTTTTACCCCGTCTTCCCCTACAATGCAACAATCTGATAATACAAATGTCTGATACAGTATAAAAAAAAACCACGAATATTTCATCAAATTCGTGTGAAGGGCACTACATATACTTATAGTGAACGAAATGAGTAGGGTTTCATCAGATTCATTTAGAAGGTAGTATTTCATATGCATCGTGCCTCACAACTGTCACATTTGGATAGCTGTGCGACTACAGTTGGACAAGTGGGTATGGCACTGAGTGTCCGGTTCCCAGTACGAAAGAAGGGCAGAAAATGATTAACATTAATTTTATTGTATAATAGCGCGCGCTGTGTGTGTGTGTGTGTGTGTGTGTGTGTGTGGGTGTGTGTGTGTGTGTGTGTGTGTGTGTGTGTGTGTGTGTGTGTGTGTGCGTGTGTGTGTGTGTGCTTAGGTGCCTGCAGGTGTGTCTCTCTCTCTCTCTCTCTCTCTCTCTCTCTCTCTCTCTCTCTCTCTCTCTCTCTCTCTCTCTCTCTGTCTCTCTCTCTTCTCCCCCTCTCTCTCTCTCTCTCTCTCTCTCTCTCTCTCTCTCTCTCTCTCTCTCTCTCTCTCTCTCTCTCTCTCTCTCTCTCTCTCTCTCTCTCTCTCTCTCTCTCTCTCTCTCATTCATTCATTCATTCATTATCTATCTCTCTGATTGAGTGTGTGTGTGTGTGTGTGTGTGTGCGTGTGTGTGTGTGTGTGTGTGTGTGTGTGTGTGTGTGCGTGTGTGCGTGCGTGTGTGTGTGTGTGTGTGTGTGCGTGCGTGCGCATGCGTGCGTGCGCGTGTGTCTGTATGTGCCTATGTGAATATCATAACTTAAATCTTAATACGTTGGCACACGCTCTGTGAATCAAAGGCATTGTATTGATTTTTGTAATATCATTATCAAACTATCACACGCTCCGGCAACATTAAAGAAAGAGGATACCCCTGTGTCTGTAGGTCCACTCGTATGGAGGAAGACTCATCTTCTTCTTAGCCATGCGTGGCCACAATCAACACTTTGATTATTTTGCCACGGAACCGGGGAGGTTCTATACCACTTGTGCCGGAAGAAAGGCTCAATGCCTGAGAAGAAATAGTGTGTCAGAAGAGGGAATAGATAAAAGAGAACCATAAGCCTAGCCAACTGTTGATCTGCTGGGTTGTTGGAAGAAGGGGTAGTGGGGATGGGGCGGAGGGGAGGAGGAAAAGAAAAATGGAGGGGGGGATGGGAGGGGAGGGGAGGGGAGAGAGTATTGTAGCTTGTTAGTCCGATGACCCCAGAGTGTGTGACGTGGCGTCTGCAGCAGGTGGTTGTCCACTGAGGTGTTGTTGTCAGACTCTGGTCACAAAGCTATCTGACCCAGCACCACGAAAGGGTCATTAAATAAGTGTCAACATGACCATTCTGAGACAATGGCCCGGTTACAAACTTCAGACGATTCTCCTTTAAATGATATCAGAACCATTGTTGTAACTTCTTGTTTTTTCGCTTTAGAGTTATGAGTAGTCAAAGTTGGTAGGATGACTGTCAGCCATTTTGAGAAATCACAGTCTAAAGTTTAGCCTAGCTGAAGAAAATGCATCAACCTACTCATTTCGAAGCACTTTTTGAGTATTTAGAGACCATAATAAAGATTATTACAAATTATGAAAGATGAGATTTTAGAGAGAACGAAATAACCCATAACTCAAAATTGACAAAAAATTAGATTTTTTTAATTTGCGAGCCTGTTATTAGAAACTGTCACAGCGAGTTAAAGTCAATTTGGTGGTGCTGGGTCACATCGCATAATAAAAAGCCAAGTGTCCGTGTGTGTGTCTGTGTGTCTGTCTGTTGGTCTGAAACACAAAACGGGCCTTATAACTCCGCCGTTTTTCGACCGAATCGCTTCAAATTTGCTATGAGCCCTAACGGGGCGATGGCAACGTTAACCGAGGCGGCTGTGCCATTTGCGCGGTTTGGCAAATGCGCGAAACGCGTATCCACCGGCCTCTCGGCGCCTGTATCTCCGGTATTTCTGGACCGATTGGCTCCACATTTAGCAGGTAGATGACCGGAAGTGAATCGATTCAGAAACGCGCGCGATATATGCCGCTTCACCGTTTCACAAATAACTCCGCCGTTTCTTAACCGAATCGCTTCAAATGTGCTGTCAGGCTTGCTGTGGCCGGGGCAAAGCCTGGCAGCAAATGTGAAGAGAATCGGGAGAGCGCGTCACTCTCAGAGCAATCTCTTCAAATTTGCTGTACTCAGCGTTACCAGTACTTGGCGTTACCGTTGCTAGGTTACTACTAGGGAGAGCGCGTCACTCTCAGAGCAGCGCCAACGGGAAACGGGGCCTTATAACTCCGCCGTTTCTTAACCGAATCGCTTCAAATTTGCTGTACTCAGCGTTACCAGTACTTGGCGTTACCATTACTAGGCGTTTCCGTTACTAGGCGTTACCGGTACTCGGAGTTGCGCTAGTAATTATAATAATGATAGGATCACGAATTTCTAACAACGAAGAAGAAAGAAGCATTCACGATAATTATCGGCTCATGGAATATGGCAGGCTTGATTCTCTACGGTACGAAGAAAGCCCGGTGAATATTATGATTGACACATTGCTGCATTGGCTATCTGCTTCACACCTCTTCCACTACTCTTCTTCTCGGTTACTCAGCACTGCCTCTGCCTCTGTCTGTGTCTCTCTGCCTCTGTCTGCCTCTGTCTCTGCCTGTCTCTGCCTCTGCCTCTGCCTCTGCCTCTGCCTCTGCCTCTGTCTCTGCCTCTGCCTCTGTCTCTGTCTCTGCCTCTGCCTCTGTCTCTGTCTCTGTATATTATGTCTCCTCTGTCTCTGCCTCTGCCTCTGCTCTATGTGTCCCCTCTGTCTCTATATATTATATGTACCCGACTCTATGTGTCCCCGTCTCTATAAATATGTCCTCGTCCAATGTGCCCCCATTTATGATTTATGATTGTGTCTGCCTCCCCTCTGCCTCTCTCTGTGTCTGTCTCTGCCTCTGCCTCTGTCTCTCTGTGTCTCTGCCTCTGTCTCTGTCTCTGCCTCTGCCTCTGCCTCTGTCTCTGCCTCTGTCTCTGTCTCTCTCTGTCTCTCTGCCTCTGCCCCTGTCTCTGTCTCTGTCTCTCTCTATCTCGTCTACAATGTGCCCACAGACTTTATGATTGTCTCCCCGTCTCCGTCTCTGTGTCTCCTGTCTGCCTCTGTCTCTGTCTCTCTCTGTCTCTGCCTCTGTCTCTGTCTCCTCTGTCTGCCTCTGTCTCTGTCTCTGCCTCTGTCTGTCTCTGTCTCTGCCTCTGTCTCTGTCTCTGCCTCTGTCTCTGTCTCTGTCTCTGTCCTCTGTCTCTGTCTCTGCCTCTGTCTCTGCCTCTGCCTCTGCCTCTCTCTCTGTCTCTGCCTCTGCCTCTGTCTCTGCCTCTGTCTCTGTCTCTGTCTCTGTCTCTGCCTCTGTCTGTCTGTATATTATTATGTCCCCGACTCTATGTGTCCCCGTCTCTATAAATATGTCCTCGTCTACAATGTGCCCACAGACTTTATGATTGTGTCCCCGTTTATTATGCATCCGTCTCTGTGTTTACTCCCTAACCCAAGCACTAGCCGTAAAGGTGCACCCTGGCGGATACGTTATTTTGCAAGAAACACGTCGAGATCATCGTGAAAACAGCCTTTACAGAGATCGCAACACTCACTTTGCTCTGGTTTCCTAGAAATCAAACCGTCAAATCGGCGATTCCTCCTTGGCGGAGGTGCTGGAAGTCAGATTATTTCTTTTCTAATGGCTGTCTGAGTTAGACCAAATCGTTTGCACGAACGTTCCACAATAGAAGCCTTTTTTATACAGTTTTTATACAGTTTACCAAAAGAAGTTTCGCTCACAACAACAGAAATAGCTGGGTTTTTTTTTTTACTGCATTACAAAGAAGAAAAAACTTCAACCACTCTTCAGTGGCCTCCGCCCACCCCGTCCAAAATGGCTTCTCTCTCCGGCAACTCCGCCAAGGAGGAATCGCCGTTTTGACGGTTTGCTTTCTAGGAAACCAGAGCAAAGTGGGTGTTCCGATCATTGAAAAGGCTGTCTTTCTGGTGATCTCGACGTGTTTCTTGCAAGATCTCATCCGTCAGGGCGCCCCTTTAACACCTAACCCTATCCCTAATTACCCTATCAATTACCCTAATCTGCAGGGATATATAGAGACGGGGACATATATAGAGACGGGGGCACATAGAGACGGGGACACATGGAGACTTGACTTACTTGACTTATCCACATATAAGGGCCGCAACAACAGCACGCCACCGGTGTGGCGTTCTCAACATGGATTTGTTCTCAACATGTCTGCGCATTTGCGAAATCGATCATGACGTACCATCAAATTGCATCTTGTGTGTATTCGACACTAAATTGACCCTAAAACCTATCCCTATTCCTAACCCTAACCCTAAGCCTATCCCTAACTCTTCTCACATGCGCACACATGTTGAGAATATATCCATTTTGAGAATGCCACACCGGGTTCTGTCTTGAGCGATCCCGGACGCATAGAGACCGGGACATAGTCATAGAAACGGGAACATTATATTAGAGACGGGGACACAATGACAGGGACACATAGAGACGGGAACATAGATATAGAAACGGGAACATTATTATAGAGACGGGGACTCAATGACAGGGACACACAGAGACGGGGACACATAGAAACGGGAACATTATTATAGAAACGGGAACATTACAGAGACAGGGACTCAATGACAGGGACACACAGAGACGGGGACACACAGAGACGGGGACATAGTTATAGAAACGGGAACATTATTATAGAGACGGGGACTCAATGACAGGGACACACAGAGACGGGGACATAGAGACGGGGACACATAGAGACGGGGACACAATGACATAGTTATAGAAGACGGGAACATTATTATAGAGACAGGGACTCAATGACAGGGACACACAGAGACGGGGACATAGTTATATAGAAACGGGAACGTCACAGAGACAGACGGACAGGGACACAATGACAGGGACACATAAGAGACGGGGACATAATTATAGAGACGGGGACGGGACACATTACAGAGACGGGGACTCAATGACAGGGACACACAGAGACGGGGACATAGTTATATAGAAACGGGAACATTACAGAGACGGGGACACAATGACAGGGACACATAGAGACGGGGACATAATTATAGAAACGGGAACATTATTATAGAGACGGGGACTCAATGACAGGGACACATAGAGACGGGGACATAGATTATAGAAACGGGAACATTATTATAGAGACGGGGACACAATGACAGGGACACATAGAGACGGGGACACATAGTCATAGAAACGGGAACATTACAGAGACAGGGACTCAATGACAGGGACACACAGAGACGGGGACAATGGGACACATAATTATAGAAACGGGAACATTACAGAGACGGGGACACAATGACAGGGACACACAGAGACGGGGACATAGATATAGAAACGGGAGAGACGGGGACACACACAGAGACGGGGACATAGATGACACGGGACACACAGAGACGGGACACAATGACATAGATATAGAAACGGGAACATTATTAGAGACGGGGACACAATGACAGGGACACATAGAGACGGGGACATAATTATAGAGACGGGGAGACGGGGACACAATGACAGGGACACACAGAGACGGGGACATAGTTATAGAAACGGGAACATTATTATAGAGACGGGGACACAATGACAGGGACACATAGAGACGGGGACATAATTATAGAAACGGGAACATTACAGAGACAGGGACTCAATGACAGGGACACACAGAGACATAGTTATATAAACGGGAACATTATTATAGAGACGGGGACACAATGACAGGGACACATAGAAACGGGGACATAATTATAGAAACGGGAACATTACAGAGACGGGGACACAATGACAGGGACAGAGACGGGGGACATAGTTATATAAACGGGAACATTATTATAGAGACGGGGACACAATACAGGGACACATAGAAACGGGGACATAATTATAGAAACGGGAACATTACAGAGAGACACATGACAGGGACACATAGAGGGGGACATAGTTATATAAACGGGAACATTATTATAGAGACGGGGACACAATGACAGGGACACATAGGGGGGACATAATTATAGAAACGGGAACATTACAGAGACGGGGACACAATGACAGGGACACATAGAGACGGGGGGACATAGTTATAGAAACGGGAACATTATTATAGAGACGGGGACACAATGACAGGGACACATAGAAACGGGGACATAATTATAGAAACGGGAACATTACAGAGACAGGGACTCAATGACAGGGACACACAGAGACGGGGGGACATAGTTATATAAACGGGAACATTATTATAGAGACGGGGACACAATGACAGGGACACATAGAAACGGGGACATAATTATAGAAACGGGAACATTACAGAGACGGGGACACAATGACAGGGACACATAGAGACGGGGGGACATAGGGGAACATTATAGAGACGGGGACACATATAGAACGGGAACATAGATATAGAAACGGGAACATTACAGAGACGGGGACACAATGACAGGGACACACAGAGACGGGGACATAGTTATAGAAACGGGACATTATACAGACATAGA
>CM065697.1:19993024-20008024 GCA_017654935.2 Phymorhynchus buccinoides | reverse complement strand
GTATTACGTATGTTTATTATTTTGTATGCTTTTAAAATACATCATTTTAAAGAGCGGCCTCAATTTGAAGTGTAGCCTCGATTTGAAGTGCGACAATTTTGGACCGACCGACAGACAGACCGACAGACCGACCGACCGACAAAGTGAGTTATAGAGCCACAAACAAAAAAAGGGGGGGGGGGGGGCTGCTACACTACACACGATTCGACCCCAATGCGATGCGATTTGTGACACGTGTGTGAGACGCGATTCTCGTGAAATTCTACTGTCTCAATGAATCTGACGAAATCCTACTTAGCTACGTTCGCTACATACATTCTGTAGTCCCCCCGTACACGAATCTGATGAAATATCTGTATTTTTGTATCACACATTTTCTCCGATTCCTGTACTGGGGTTTACCTGAGAATAGTGGGCGAAAATAGCAGAATTATTTTTGGACCGGAAAGTATTTCTCGTGAATCATGACTCACATACACGGTCACAATCGCATTGGGGTCGAATGGTATGCAGTGTGGCGGGCCCTTTACCCAGTCCATTTAGCCTTCAGTCCAGCCAGTAGCCAGTCCGCTGTCAGTGATCGTCCCTGTCTCTGTTTTCTTCTGTCAATGCCTGCCTTCCAGAGCTCTTAGCGCAGCGCTGGGATAATCATGTCATAAATTGACAATAAAACACTATATAAACACCAGATTAGGTTCAGGTCGTTGTTTTAACTCTTGTTTGAAGACATGCAAAGTTATATGAGGCTCCATTGACTGTGTGTGAAAATATTGTTTCCAACATAACATTACCATGCGGCATACAGATTTTAATCAATTAATTATCTAATTAATTTTTGGGTACCTTACATATTTTTGCCTTCAAACTGTATACTAAACAAAACTGTGACCAATAATCAACAACATGGCCAAATTAGAAGAGAATCCATCAATAACTTTATGCTCTAGTAGCAAACACAACAAGGAACCCTTGTTCAGGACAAATATAAGCTCACTAAAGAGGTTTTACGAAAAATAATCATTTGTAAAGAAGAAAAGACTGCTGAAATATAAAAAGCAGAAACCCATTTTTTTTATATTTCTGCAGTCATTGCTTGATACAAGTTATTAGTTTTTGTAATAAATCCAATAATACGTCAATGGTCTAATCTAAAGATAGTTCGTTTTGACTCCAAGTCATCGAAACGTCAAGTGCGAAAAAACAAGACGTTTTATGACTTTCAGTTTTTAATAGCTCTTTCCTCCGTAATAATCTTCTTCTTCTTCCATCGCTCAGACAGTTTCCTGTCAAATATGAGCGCAGATGCGTCATGCTGCCGTTATGCGCCTAACTAAGAAATAGCTAGGCCCAGAAAGTCCGACCTTTCGGATGGTAGAAATCTTTTTGAAAGAGTTTCTTGAAAGAAAAAAATAAGGCAAGGCAGAAAGATAGTTTTTAAAAAAAGAGAAAAGTCAAAGTCAAAGAGAGTGACAGATTAGAGGAAGTTACAAGCACAGAACTTCCAGACGGTGGGGGAATTATTTATGCAAAAGATGCCCCCGGTATTCCCACGGGAGGTATGGGGGGGTGGGGGTGTTGCGGGGGGTTTCCTCGTAATGTCGACGGTGATTTGCGGGGTGTTTTCTGCAAACAGTGGCATGACAGTTTGACAGACAGTACGGGAAGATTAAGATTAATTATAGCCCCGTCGACAACAAAGGCCATGTCAGGGCTGTCACCACGTTAAATCTCACCACGTATTAAGACAGTACGGGAAGCAGTGGCCACTCGGGTAAAACGGCTGATAGTCAGGGGCGGATTTGAACTGAAAAGAACAAACAATAAAAGTTTTCAGTTTCAGCACTTCTACCGCTGTATTGATGATTTTTAGTACCCGAGCCGAAGGTTCGGTGAGCTATTGTTTTTGTCTGGTCCGTCCGTCCAGTGTCCGTCCGGCGTGCCTCCGTCCGTCCGGCTATTCGTCCGTTTTTCTCAAAAACTATTTAGTCTATCATCATCAAATTTGGTATACTAGTTTGCCAAGATGCAAGCTATCCACTGATGTATTTAGTCTAAACATGGGATAAGCCCGCTGTGCCCTAAGACCTTTGAGTCACAGGCCCGAGATGTCCCACGTCAAAACTATTCAGTCTATCATCATCAAATTTGGCATACTAGTTTGCCAAGATGCAAGCTATCCACTGATGTATTTAGTCTAAACATGGGATAAGTCCGCTGTGCCCTAGGCCCTTTGTGTCACAGGCCCGATATGTCCCACTTCTTTCCGGCCGTCCATCCGTCCGTGCGTGCGACTGTTTAAAGTTATCAATGGTCTCCCCGCCGTGTGTACAGCCGACACATTCCGATTTCGGAGTAGCTCGGCGATGCTGCGAGGGGACTTCGCAGCCGCACGGCGTTGCTCTTGGGTTTTTTCCTTCAGCGGCATTCTGATGTTGCAATGTCAAATATTAGACCGATCTTTTTTCTTATTTTTTCAATTGCAAAGTAGGCCTGAAAATGTTAATGCATTAACAACTCAAGCTGGCGTAACGTCTAACGGATTTGATGTTCCCCCCACTCACCCCCCCCCCCCCCCCCCCCCCCCCCCCCTCAGTCGTCTATCGGGTGTTTTTAGTGGGTGGTTTTTTTGCATGTCCTACTTTCTCTTGATATTCGCCGACTTACTGCATTTACGTTATAATGTAATACATGGACTAGTACTGTGATGTACCTACCTACCTCTCCCTCACTCTCTCTCTCTACCTCCCCCTCTCTCTCTCTCTCTCTCTCTCCCTCCCTCCCTCTCCCCCCTCTCTCTCTTAATCTATCTCTCTCTCTATGTATATATATATATATATACACTACTCACAAAAAGTTAAGGATCACTATGAGAAAACAGGTGCGCAATAAACTCCGTTCGCTCCTGTTATTTTTTTCTCAGTCAAGCCAAATTGTTATGAATTCTTGTTCAGCTGTAAGTGGGCGATGTTGTGTTAGTGGAAACATTGCACGTGATTCTCTATTACTGAGCTTGGCAGCAAAAGAAAAAGCGGAAACTTGCGAAAAAGGACCTTGTTTTGGATCGTTCTGCATGAACACATTGCACAAGCCAGATGGAAAAACCATTATGCACGTGCAAGCACTGCTGTTTATGTGTGAGATGCTGTCTCTTGCTTGGCTTTATAAGAAGACATACCACCAGTATTAGGCCTGATTTGACAATGCCTCCACGACGAAAATTGAGCGAGTTGGATAGGGGACGAGCTGTTGCATGGTTCCAAGATGGTGTTCCCAAGCGAGAAGTGGCCAGGCGACTTCAGGTGTCCATCTCGGTCATTGTCAGACTGATTCAACGCTTCACAGCCACTGGGAGGGTCCATGAAAGACGCAGATCTGGTCGACCGAAGAAGACAACTCCACGTGAAGATCGTCTCATTGAACGACAAGCCCTGCAGACAAGAACAGCCTCTTCCAGCATCATTCGAAGGCAGCTGAGGGTGGCTACTAACATCAACATCAGCCAGCAGACCATACGGAACCGCCTTCATGGGTTTAACCTCCGTTCTCGTCGCCCAGCTGTACGGCCACGCTTAACTCCAGCCCATAGGGCAGCACGCCGCGCCTTCTGCAGACGTCACGTGAGGTGGACACGTCAGCAATGGTCCCAGGTCCTGTTCAGTGATGAATCACGCTTCACCCTGAACCACAACGACGGCCGACTGAGGGTCTGGAGGCGCCCAGGGGAACGCTTTATTGACGCCACTGTCCAAGAAAAGGTGGCCTTTGGTGGAGGTTCTGTAATGGTCTGGGGGGCCTTCAGCCTTCACCACAGAACACCCTTGTATCATGTACAGGGTAACCTGACTGGCCTCCGATACCGGGATGAGATCCTTCGACCGCTGGCTGTGCCTACACTGCAGCAGATGGGACCGCCGGCTGTCTACCAGGATGACAACGCTCGCCCCCACAGGGCAAGGGTGGTCAACGACTTCCTGCAGCAGTCTGGAGTCAACAGAATGGAGTGGCCAGCATGCAGTCCCGATCTCAACCCGATTGAGAACCTCTGGGATGAGCTGGATCGCAAAGTGAGGAGCAACCACCCCCCTCCCAGGGATGCCCAGCACCTCTACCAGATGCTGCAGGCTGAGTGGCAGGCGCTTCCACAGAGGATCTTCACCACCCTGGTCAACTCCATGAGGACTCGCTGCGTCGAGTGCCAGAACAGCCATGGCGGATACACGCATTACTGAACTTTTGGGAGCATCAGAATGCCCTGTCTTGTGATTTCAATGACTTTGGGAAATCAAATTTCGATACGTACCCACTTTGATCAAATGTACAGACCAAACGATTGCTCGAAATTGAAGGCAATTGTGTATCGTTATCACTAAAGCATTGAATTAAATGTTGGCCAAAATTCAACGCATTGGCTTTCTTATTTGGAAAGTTATGAATTAGTTTGCAAGTGATCCTTAACTTTTTGTGGATAGCTTATATATATATATATATATATATATATATATATATATAAGTCATTAAAACACACTTTGTTGTTTCATTCTTTTCACAGTGAGATGCAATCTGGAGTGTAGTGGAGTGGAGTCACACACTAAAAATAATAATAAAATCAGGAAAGAATGCATCTGTTAAAACTACTAGGAATCTTTTATTTCCAACGTTTCGGTCTCCAGTGACCTTCATCAGAGAAACAACCTTAAATTCGAACTTAAAACATTACCGTATAATGTCATTTTAATACGGTAATGTTTTAAGTTCGAATTTAAGGTTGTTTCTCTGATGAAGGTCACTGGAGACCGAAACGTTGGAAATAAAAGATTCCTAGTAGTTTTAACAGATGCATTCTTTCCTGATTTTATTATATATATATATATATATATTCCTCCCTCTCCCCCCTCTCTCTCTCTTAATCTCTATCTATCTATCTATCTATCTATCTCTATCTCTCTCCCCCCCCCCCTCTCTCTCTCTCTCTCTCTCTTTTAATCTCCCCCCCCCCTCTCTCTCTCTCTCTCTCTCTCTCTCTCTCTCCTTCTCCCTCCCTCTCCCTCTCTCTCTCTTCTATCTATCTCTCTCTCTCTATGTATATATATATATATATATCTTCCTCCCTCTCCCCCCTCTCTCTCTCTCTTAATCTCTCTCTATCTATCTATCTATCTATCTATCTCTATCTCCCCCCCCCCCTCCCTCTGCCCCTCTCTCTCTCTCTTTTAATCTCTCCCCCCCTCTCTCTCTCTCTCTCTCTCTCTCTCTCTCTTAATCTCTCTCTATCTATCTATCTATCTATCTCTATCTCTCTCTCCCCCCCCCCCCCCTCCCTCTGCCCCTCTCTCTCTCTCTTTAATCTCTCTCTCCCCCCCCCCCCTCTCTCTCTCTCCCCCCCCTCTCTCTCTCTCTCTCTCTCTCTTAATCTCTCTCTATATATCTATCTATCTATCTCTATCTCTCCCCCCCCCCTCCCTCTGCCCCTCTCTCTCTCTTTTTTATCTCTCTCTCTCTCCCCCCCCTCTCTCTCTCTCTCTCTCTCTCAATCCATCTCTCTCTCAGCCTGTCCGCACTATTGGTTCTTCTAACCCCTCGCACTACAGAACACAGACCCATCCTTCTTGCTTGACTCTTCGGGAAGTAAAATAAAAGCCCCCAACAGTGAATAGAAGGAGGATCCGATTCCTGACCGATGGTTTCCGTAGGTTCCACTCCAGCAGCTGCGTCAGACAGCTCCTAGGTGTCTGTGGGCAAAGGTCCCGCCACAGTACATACGATGCGATCCCGGTGTTGCATAAAATAGCTTAGCCATGAAATAAATACTCTTAGCGTCTAAGCTTACCCATACTATTACGTGTGGCGGTACCATAGCCGATGACGTTTAACCGAGGCGTGGTTACCGCTACACCTATCTGTATTGTTAAAAAATCGGGACTTTACTGGAGTTGCACTGCCTCCGGGCATTGCCTCCAGTATTGTACCCACCATCTTTGTATTTACAAATGTCCCATATGTGTCTGTTCCAGACCGAGAGGACGTAAAGCACCATTTTTCATTCATTAGTACTCTTTTCCTCATTCAAATTGTTTGCTGTTTGGGAAAGATTCGCCCCTAAATACATTCAGAGGCGTCTGGCGGCATGCATCTCTATTCATCATAAAATACTGAGAAGTCAGGGATATTTTTTTCAATCAGCCCGTCGTACATTGCGAAAGCCGATACGCGACGTTAAACTGAACTTCCGTCCGATATTTTTTCTAATATTTCTAATTATTTATTTTTGTTTGCACGGATGGTTGCATATATCGTCCGCCATTTTGAAAATTACGAAACTAAGTGGCATGGCTTTGCATATCGATTTATCGGCAAAAAATGTAGATTTACACCCTCCCGCTCTAGTTCTTGGTTCTTCCCGTGTAGATTGAGCACTTAAATATAAATAGTTGGTGGTAAAGGTAAAGATGTGCCACCCCCCATGCATTTCTCGGTTAATTGTATTTTTCCGTTTTTGCCTTTCTTACCATACATAAAGCTGTATTTTAGGAACATTTTTAGCTAATTACCTTTTTCGGGTTGCTCCCACCTATCTGTATTGCTAAAAACTCGGGACTTTCCTGGTGTTGCACTGCCTCCATCAAGCATTGCCTCCAAGATCGTTCCCACCATCTTTACATCTACTAATGTCCCATATGTGTCTGTTTCAGACTAGACCGGATGACGTTAAACAGATTTTTCTTCTTCTTCGTAGTGAGAACCGCGGCAACAGCGTAGTGGTTGCGTAGTGAGTGCGCGGACAGCCAGCATGGTAACAGAATTCTGAGAGCGTAAGGCGCGTAGCAAGAGCGTGGCTCGATCTATATTTGTGTTGTGTTCAGCTGTGGGTCTCCTCTTCTCAAATCGTAACCGTTTACAATATCTCTATCGACTACTCCGGACTTTCCTGGTATTGCAGTACCTCCAGGATCGTCACCATCTTTATATCCATTGATGTCCCACATGTGCCTGTTCCAGGCCGGAGGACGTTAATCGGTTTTCAATTCATTCATCCTCAGATTGTAGAGAGGTCGTGGCTGCAGTCACAGATGAGGATGATTTCCTGCGACCTCGACACGTTCTCCAGAAATGTAGCGGGCAGTGAGCACGTTAATCGGACGTTCATTCATTGATCCTCAGATCGTAGAGAGGTCGTGGCTGCAGTCACAGTGGAGGGGGATTTCCTGCGACCTCGACACGTTCTCCAGAAATGTAGCGCGCAGTGAGCACGTTAATCGGATGTTCATTCATTCATCCTCAGATCGTAGAGAGGTCGTGGTTGCAGTCACAGTGGAGGGGGATTTCCGCGACCTGGCCACGTTCTGTAGACATGTAGTGCGCACTGAGGACGTGGTGGTGTCTTTATCATGTGTGGAGGGGGCCATATGGACAAGATAGATGAACTCTACTATTCCAGTAATCCCAGTCCAACATTGTCGGGGATCAGGTGTTGATGTACCCAGAACGTTTTTGTTTAGTTGGCGTTTTGTTTGCGTTCCTTTCTATCTCTTACCTAACAATTTAGCTAGTCGTTTCTTCGCCTAGCAAAAAACCCACATTCAACAAGATTCACTATTTCGTAGAGAGAGAGACACTTCAATTAAGTTTTGCATAAAATTACGATTTTAGGCCAAGCTCAGTTTTCTGATCTGTCATTATTGACACGGAAAGAAAAACAACAACAAAACGATACAACATAAACAGGCAAATACATAGAGGGACAAACAAGGTAGCATACTAATATATCTGTTGATATTGAAAACTCGTTTGAAATAGTAGACTTTTGTTGTTGTTGTTGTTGTAGTTTTCTTACTTTACTATTAGGCATAGTCACAAAGGCGTCTCTGTGAAATTCGGGTTGCTCCCACCTGGAGAGCGAGAGAGAGAGAGAGAGAGAGAGAGAGAGAGAGAGAGAGAGAGAGAGAGAGAGTGTGTGTGTGTGTGTGAGTGTGTCAAATGAACGTGAGAGAGAGAGGGAGAGAGAGAGAGAGAGAGAGAGAGAGAGAGAGAGAGAGAGAGAGTGTGTGTGTGTGTGTGTGTGTGTGTGTGTGTGTGTGTGTGTGTGTGTGTGTGTGTGTGTGTGTGTGTGTGTGTGTGTGTGTGTGTGTGTGTGTGTGTGTGTGTGTGTGTGTGTGTGTGTGTGTGTGTGTGTGTGTGTGTGTGTGTGTGTGTGTGTTTGTGTGTGTGCGTGTGTTGTATGTGTGCGTGTGTTGTGTGTGCGTGCGCGCGTGCGTACGTCCGCGCGTGCGTGCGTGCGTGCGTTAACAATATATTCAGCAGGCCAATGTTTTAGGCCTATATTGCGTGATCCTTCTTATATTAATCCTAATCACAAGATAAGTCATAATTCTGTACTGGCACTCGTGGGTCGGAATGGCGAACGGTAAACGATAACCTCTTGAGCTGTAAGATTACACATGTATATATTAATTTTGAGCAGCAGCAGCAGTACTTCTAGAAATTGTAGTAGCATCAATAATAATAGTTAATAGAAGCGGCAGCACCGTCACCAACAGCAGTAGGCCTAGTGAAAGAAGTAAGTAATAAAGAAAGTGTGGTCGACTTTCATATTCTGAATAGCATCTTAGATGTGACCATAATTCAAGTTCAAGTTCAAGTGTACTTTCATATCTCGAAAGAGAAATTCAGGTTAGGCGCAACAACATGACAGAGATACAACGTAACTGAAAGAACGTTAATCAAACGTGTGAAACGAAATGATACCAACCAAAATAATCGTCATTAAAATCCATTACATCACCTTAGAAATGTGCACATTAATAAAAACAGAGAGAGAGAGGAGGGGGGAGAAACAGGGAGAGAGAGAGAGAGAGAGAGAGAGAGAGAGAGAGAGAGAGAGAGAGAGAGAGAGAGAGAGAGAGAGAGAGAGAGAGAGAGAGAGAGAGAGAGAGAGAGAGAGAGAGAGAGAGAGAGAGAGAGAGTATATAAATAAAAGTATACATGCCCCAATGCCCCGCATGGCCGAAAGGCCAAAGAGGGCGTTAAACCCTATTTCGTCGTCCCCAAAGGTAGAATAAAAGCATTCTCTCTTGAACATATTTTGGTTGAGACATCCGTCAATGACAAGCCGATGACATGAACACTGTTGTTGGTTTTGGTTTTGTGTGTGTGTGAACAATCTTTGACGCTTTTGCATCTGCCCCCACAATTTATAAAACATGAACATACACCTCCACTGGTAACACTTACAATGCGGACCTTTAGGGGAGAACACAACACCATAGCTTAAAAAGTCAATTAGTCTTGGAAACTTTCCTGAAAGCATTGCCACTCCTCTGTCTCTGTCTCTCTCTCTCTCTCTCTCTCTCTCTCTCTCTCTCTCTCTCTCTCTCTCTCTCTCTAATATTATGTTTGACTTATTATGTGCATGGGTTTCTTTTCAAATAAGTACATTTTAATGTCTGTATGATTGAGGTATTTTTGTTTGTGCACTGTCTATTTTTGTCTGTCTAAAGTCTGTCTGTCTGTCGCTGTCTGTCTGTCTGTCTGTCTTGTGTGTCTGTCTGCTTTATATTACTTTGTATGTGTTTTCCATTTTCTACTTTTATATATGTATTCTGTCCAGAGGGCTGGATGTCTGTTATCTCTCTCTTACCCTCTCTCTCAATCTCTCTGGTTTAAATGTTTTATCTCTCTCTCATGAACAACTCTCTCTCTCTCTCTCTCTCTCTCTCTCTCTCTCTCTCTCTCTCTCTCTCTATTATGTTTGACTTATTATGTGCATGGGTTTCTTTTCAAATAAGTACATTTTAATGATGAAGTATGAGCACGAGGTATTTTTTTTATGTTTGTGCACTTCTCTATTTTTGAATGTTTAAAGATGAGTGTGAAAAGTAGGATTGGGTTTTATTTTCCCGTGTGTATGCGCTTACTTCACACATTTTGAATGTTAATAATGAGTATAGTTAATAATAATAGGTTTGATTTTGTTATTGATGTGTTACAATATAGGGATGTTTTTTTGCATGCTTTATATTACTTTGTATGTGTTTATTTTCGTTTTCCATTTTCTACTTTTATATATGTATTCTGTCCAGAGGGCTGGATGTAAAAAAGCATGTTATTGCTTACTCTATTACCCTCTATAAATAAAATTCAATCAATCAATCAATCAATCAATCACTCATCAAAAAAACTCACAGAGGGTGAACTTTCACAAATCAACATCAAACAACTATCTCTCAAAGATCTCTCTCTCTCTCTCTCTCTCTCTCTCTCTCTGTCTCTCTCTCTCTCTCTCTCTCTCTCTCTGAGGCTCTTGATCTCTCTTGCGTTCAATTCGTTACAGACACACACACACACACAAGAGAGCGCAAATGCTGCACAAGACGCACACGCACAAGGCACACACCCCATTTGGGCACACACACAAACACACACACACACACACACACCACATTTCACACACACACACAAAATGGGAAAAAGACACACACAACAACAATGAAGTTACACACACAAACACACAATTCTTCATTGTGGCTGTAATATTTGGGCTGGAGATGGATCGGAAATACCAAAAAACTGCAACTTCAGCGTGTCCCTTTCGTCGTCACACGACACCACACCAGAGGGAAAGAAAACACGTGTCTGTTACCTGCTAGAAGGTGTTTTTGTCTGTGAACCACACTGAATCAATGGTGACAGTGGTTGGTTGGATGGTCGCACATTTTGACAAAATTGTCGCATTCAAATCGAGGCTACACTTCTGGCACCAAGGTTGCACAAAATAATAAACATACGTAACAGACACCAACAGACACGGGTTGGCACTTTCTGGGTCATTTCTAGGTGTACTTTTTAGCTATCCACAATAACTTTTTTAAAAGGCGCAGAGTTTACAGAATCTTGCAAACCCAGGGGACGTGTAAAAAATAATAACCCCGCCGTTCTCCTGGCATGTCAGGACTCACAGCGCTTTACCATCCACAATAATCATGGCGGCGAAAGAAAACAAATTGTAATTATTCAATGTATATTGGGGGGGGAACCATACAAAAATCCCTGTGGAAAAAACAATGAATCTTAATGGCATGAACAGTGGTTGGTAAATGGATGGTAGTCCAACTGATGGAAAAAACACTCAAAGCTGCAACTGTAACTGTTCCTTCACTGGGTTGGCACTTCCTTGGTCATTTTTTGAAGAGTAACTGTTTTCTATAACAATAGTTTTTAACAAAAAAGCGCAAAATCGAAAGCTACGTTTTGGCAGGAAGGTCTATTTTTCCAGATGTGTGGTGCTCCAATACTGAGTTGTTTCCCCTGTTTTGTAATAATTTTAGGCTGTAAAAAGAAAGGTTATCTCTAAACCATTTGACCGGTTCCTATCTTTGTGGCAAACAAGAGAGGAAACAGTAGTATGGAAACCTACTTATATAAGCTCATCACCAAAGAAGCACCGCAACTCGTCAAGCACTCTCAACAGGCTATTTTGAAGTAGAACTGCTAACAATAAATTACCTTTCCTTAAACAGCGGACCAACAGATTGTAACATACTTTTAAAAACTATACATCATTTTAAAGAGTTCGTCGCAAGAAGTGTAACCTCGATTTGAAGTGCGCGCAAAATTTTTTCACACGACCCATACACACACACACCACACACAGACAGACAGACAGACAGACCGACAGACAGTGAGTTATAGGTTTTACAGACAGCTTAAAAGACAACAAACAAAAAGACAGACAGAGAGATTACAGTTTTTATCTTGCAAAGACGAGCAGACGTTAACATGCTGCGTAAGTGAAAGAAGCTAAATCTCCCCTTAGATATACAACATAGAGTTATTTGATAGGTGCAAACAAAAACACAATTCTTTATTGTGGCTGTACTATTTGGGCTGGAGATGGATCGGAAATAATCCAAAAACTGCAATTGCGGTGTTTTTTTAACCCTTTCACCGCCGATGTCGCATTTTAGCACCACACACACACACCTACCCACCTGCTACTAAAAGGCATGAAAAGTTGGATCAGTTATCCAATATCCTTATGTTGTTAATTTTGGGAGATAAGGAAAGGGTTTTTGTTTGTGGCTCAAGCCACAAACCTATAACTCACTTTGTCGGTCTGTCGGTCGGTCTGTCCAGGATCCAAAATTGTCGCACATTGCCGTTCCCCGTAAAAATCGAGGATACACTTCAAATCGAAAGAAATTGACCCGTTTAGGATCCGCTCTTTAAAATGATGTATTTTAAAAGCGTACAAAATAATAAACATACGTAATACAGACACTACAACAGACACGACGAGTATGCGGTGCTTCTTTTGATGAGTATAAGTAGGATACATAGTTTTTAAATGTTTTCCAAAAGATATAAAAAGTTACGAAATGGTGCAGAGATAACATTCTGGTTTACAGATTAAAATTATTGAAAAGCCAGGGGAGGTCACTCATGATTGGAGTGGTAAAAATAGACCGCGTGCCACAAACCATTGCGATTTCGCGCTTGTTTTTAATGCATGTCATTGGGGGATTCACAGTACTGCAGATGCCAACTTTTCGTTACCTAGCCTAGGTAAGCTTGGTCGAAATATTTGGCTGAACAATGGCTGGCGGCGAAAGGGTTAAAATAAATTGTAGGGCTTACAAGGTCTACTCTTACATGTATTCCCTGTAGAACAGGAATTGAAACAAAAAAGGGTTAGGATCACTAGGATGCTTATAGTTTGGCATAAACTGTTCACGTCTGTAAATAAAATGAAAGCGTCTGTGCTGATGTGTAATCTTTGCTACGAACAATATTTTAAACTCGATTTAAGATTTCCTTGGTCGGAACAAGTTAAAGGAATGTTATATTCACTTGGTTTGACTTACCAACCCCCGAACTTCTTTCTTTGATACAGTTTAACCCTTTTACCGCCAAAGTCGCATTTCTAGCACCACAGTGATTTAACCCCCTAAAGGGTCACCAAAAGGCATCAAATTGGGGTCTACTTTGCCGTTCCCCGTAAAGGGGAAGGGTTAGGACCCCCAGGATTGCTTTCATCAAACTGTTCTTAGTTTTTTCAACTGGAAGTAAGGATTAGACCTTATTTTATATATTTCACAGAAGAAGACCCCAATACTGCAGAGGGATTTTGTTCTCTACCCAGGTAAAACTAATGGAGCATTTTTGGCTGAAATATGGCTGGCGGTGAAAGGGTTAAACAAACCGTAAAACAAGAGATTAAAAGACCGGTTCCCCGTAAAGGGGAAGGGTCCTGGCACAACGAAGTTAATACCAACAGCGTTTGCTACAACCATCGCTTATATAAGGATCATGTCACCACACGATGGAATACTACCTCTTACTGCTTCCTAGCACTCTCAGACAGGCTATTTTGAAGTTGAGAACTACAGCTAACAATAAATTGCCTGTTCATCAAACTGAAACAGCAGACTTTGGTTCCTGAATGTGAGGAACAGATGATGTGAACATACTGAACTACGGGGAACTAAACATTTTTTTCAGCAAAGATGTTCGTCGCACGCACGCACGCACGCAGCCCAGCACGCACGCAAGAAGCAACATTCTGCCGTTCCCCGTAAAGGGGAAGGGTTAGGATCAGCCCAGGATTGCTTTCATCAAACTGAAAGAAGCAACATTCTGCCGTTCCCCGTAAAGGGGAAGGGTTAGGATCAGCCCAGGATTGCTTTCATCAAACTGACCCAACATTCTGCCTTCCTTAAAGGGGAAGCATTAGGATCAGCCCAATCTTTCATCTGAGAAAGAAGCAACATTCTGCCGTTCCCCGTAAAGGGGAAGGGTTAGGATCAGCCCAGGATTGCTTTCATCAAACTGAAAGAAGCAGACTTTGAGATTGACAGTGGTAAACGTGAGAGGAGGAGGGGGGTGACAAAAGTATATATTATGTGCCCGTGTTTCTTAAAAAGTTATGTTCGTTACTAGGTTGCCATCGCCCCGTCAGGGCTCACAGCAAATTTGAAGCGAATCGGTCGAAAAACGGCGGAGTTATAAGGCCCGTTTTGTGTTTCACACAAACACACACACACACACACACACACACAGACACACACACAACTTTGCCTTTTTACTATATGATGACGCGCAGACTGCGAAAGGATTGCAGGCCGGCCTTGTTTGGTTGTCAAATAAGAAAGTTAAAGTCTATTGGCCACTGCAGCTAGGGTTATTAACACACATGGCGGCGAGAGTGAAGCCCTTGTTGATCAGTATCCAAAAGGGCATTCACTCTTGCAAAAGGCAACCATTTAGTGGCCTCAAATAAGGTTATTGACGAGAGTTATTCCCTTGTTCGGTCAGTACTCAACCATCTTCCCCCACCCACCAAGGGCATTCACTCTTGCAAAAGGCGTTCTTTGCAGTGGCCAATAGCTGACTAATCTTTGCACGAGCAAGTGCATCATTGTTTTACAGAATGATCCATGAAACAACCTTTCGCTGAAAGAATATGGCACTGCTTAAAAAAACCAAAACACTTTGGAGGCTTTTTAAACAACATTGGCATTTTTACAACAACAAAAAGTTGGAAGCTTTTAAAAGCTACTTTGGATTTTATAAATTCATTCTTACAGAACGTACAATGTAGAGACAACGATCCAAATCAGGACAAATAATGAACACTAAAAAGGGATATCTCTAGCAAAATGCATAAAAACCTACCTTTCACAAATGTTTTTTTTTTTATCATAAAAATAGAAAGGAGACGCAGATTGTGAAATGGATTTCAATTTGCACCAATTGCAAAATTTAAAAAAAAGGATTTATTCAACACTGAAATCTATTGCAGATTATTTAAATTTTATCTAATGCGACTCAAGCAAAACGGCACAACTATATATTTTTACAGTTGATGTAAATAATATAGAAAGAGTTCAATTCGAAAGAACAATACAAACCGGTCAACAAAACAAAATCTTTCGCAAATACATTTAGACAACAACAAAAACGCCACTACATATCAGAATTAGTTTGTTTGTTAGTTTGTTGTTTAGC
>CM065697.1:19985524-19988024 GCA_017654935.2 Phymorhynchus buccinoides | reverse complement strand
AGAGAGAGAGAGAGAGAGAGAGAGAGAGAGAGAGAGAAAGAGAGAGAGAGAGAGAGAGAGAGCGAGAGAGAGAGAGAGAGAGAGAGAGAGAGAGAGAGAGAGAGAGAGAGAGAGAGAGAGAGAGAGAGAGAGAGAGAGAGAGAGAGAGAGAGAGAGAGAGAGAGAGAGAGAGAGAGAGAGAGAGAGAGAGAGAGAGAGAGATCATATCAGAGCAGGGACTTAGCATCAAATGAACGTGTAGATTGTTATCATACGATATATAGGGTCCCTTTACATTATCATGCATGAAGACGATTTTCCTGCCTAAGTTTATGCGCTCTTAAGCTGGAAAATCCTCATGCACGGAATCGGCACGGCGACGGCGACGACAAAGGCAAAAATTATGTCGCGTCAATCGCGCTCGCTCCAACTCAGTTTCTACTGCTTGAATCCATAAGACACGAAACGGCAACGGCAAGTCACCGGCACCGTCGACGGCAGTTTTCGGAGCATGTAGCGAAATCTGCCTTTGCCGTCCACGAAATAGGGACGGCGCCATGATATGTGAGAAATAAAAATGCATAGGTCGGCTATGGAGGGGGGGGGGGGGGGGGGGAAGGGGGGGTTCGGACAAGGTCGTGTTTGGATCTAGGCAGTGCGCCATCTCTTTCAAACAGAAAAGTCGCCGTGCCGTTTCCGCTGTTTGGATGGATTGAAAACTTCGGGTTTCGTCACAGAACCTAGGGCGACAACAACGAAATCTACCGAGTCGTCGGGAAAACGTGGATGTGGATTTCCAGCTTCAGCGTCCTCCCCATCCCTGACAAATTCATCCTGCCATCCCGACGCAGCAGGGAATAGGGAAGGGATAACGTGGACGGAGAAAAAGATCCCACACAGAGAGAGCTGGAGAAGAATGGATGTTAAGTAAATACGTTTTCTTTGCTACGTAATATCCGCGTCAGTATTGATTTCAAACAGTGATGTAAGCCTACGTGCCCAGAGGTCGTTGCAACGTATAGAATTATCATATCAATGGGATTTTCTGTTTCCATTATGCATAAGGTTTTCTACTTTTTTCTGTTGTTGGTTTTTTTCTTTCTTTTTCTTTGGGAAGTCTACCTCGAAGTCCGTTTATATGGCAAATTGTTGTTGTCATTCTGATCTGCTAGGGGCATGAAAAGAATGCTGGGAACATAATTCGAGGGGAAGAAAAGCCAAAAGTTACGACCACAAAAGGAAAATATGTATGTTTGTATGTATGTATGTATGTATGTATGTGTGTATTTGATCAAAGAAACCACAAACACCACTAACTGTGTATACTTTTTGAAGGTAGCTCTGTGCTGTGAAAAGAATAAAATAAAAGTAAAAGATTGTGCTGGTTTACTTTTTGTCCCAATGGGGGACAGACAGTGTATGAGCATGGTACATAGAGAGATCTCTTTCGAATTATGGAATTCTCGTCAGTATGTATATCTGCTAACAAACACTATCTTGTGGATCAACCCCAACAGGAAGACATTTCTAATAAAAGAATGGTGTCTTCTCTGCACTAGGCCGAAAACTCCACAAGATAGTGACGAGAATTCCATAATAATTCGAAAGAGATCTCTCTATGTACCATGCTCATACACTATCTGTCCCCCATTGGGACAAAAAGTAAACCAGCACAATCTTTTACTTTTATTTTATTCTTTTCACAGCACAGAGCTACCTTCAAAAAGTATACACAGTTAGTGGTGTTTGTGGTTTCTTTGATCAAATATTATCTCCATTATGGGTAGAACCACTGGCATCCTTTATGGATCCACCACTATTAACAGTGGCATTTTAAGCTATAAAGCGTTGTCTAGCCACATTTGTACAGTGCATGGAGGGTTGGTAGTGTTTTGTGGTATAATGTGTTCATAAATATATGTATGTATGTATGCATGTATGTATGTATGTATGTATGTATGCATGCATGTATGTATGTATGCATGCATGTATGTACGTATGCATGTATGTATGTATGTCTGTATGTGTTTTTATCCTTTTTGATACTATTTCAGTTGCTGGCCCTCTCTGGTCGTGTCGCTTATTTGTTCATATTTTAAATTTTGGAACATTGTTCATACTTTTACTTCAGATTCTTATCATTTATATTTTCCTTGAGCGCTGTTTTTGTTGTGTGTTTTTTGGGGTGGGTTTTTTTTGGAGCCTTTTACCAATATACATGACGAAACCTTCCCTTTGTGGAACAAACTTCTTGTTGAGGTGAGAGTAGTTCCACTTTGGTAAGATAAGACCCCATCCATTGCCGAGCTGATGAGATCCCCCAGGATCGAAACAGCTGTCCTCGGCTGGGTTCTGCCATTGCCTCCCTAAGAAGGAGGAAAACTAAGCTGTCACTCTTTATGTTTATTAGAACATAGATCAAACACCAAGTTACTTTAACTGGTTTTGATTGTATATGTTCGTTTCCAAAGACATAGGGACAAAAACGTTTTAAACAATTATATGTATGTATGCATGTATG
>CM065697.1:19963024-19975524 GCA_017654935.2 Phymorhynchus buccinoides | reverse complement strand
GAGAGAAGGCAGAGAAGAGAGGAGAGGAGAGAGAAGAACGAAGACCAGAGAGAACGAGGGGTGAGAGAGCCGAGAGATAGAGAGAGGGAGAGAGAGAGAGAAAACGCCGAAACAGCGGAACTGAATTTTCGAGTAGAGGGGGGAGGGACGAGAGAGATGGGTGAGAGAGAGATTGGAAGGAGGAGGAGAGCGAAGAGGGAGGGGAGAAGGAGAGGGAGGACAGGAGAGACGAGAGAGGGAGAAGACTAGAGGAGAGAATGCTGGCGATGATGGAGGGAGGGAGGAGGAGCTGAGAGAAGAGAGACGGGGGGGCGGATGTGTCTTGTGTTGTGTTTTTTTTTGTTGAGGAGATGTTTTGTGGAGCTTGTTTTTTAGGGGGAGAGGAGGTACAGAGGGAGAGGACAGATCGAGAGGAGAGAGAGGAGGGAGATTTGACGGAGGGATGGGGGACGATGGGAAGAGAGAAAAGGGGGGGGGAGGAGAGTGAGAGATGGAGAAACCGAGAGGAGTGACGAGAAAAGACCTGGAGATCAGGTAAAGAAGGGGGGGGAGAGAGGGGACAACTACGGGGAGAGAAAACTTGAAAAACATGTGAAACTTTATTTTTGTCAAAGGGATAAAGATTTTAGAAACGCCTAGTCTTACAATCTGTCACAGAGAGAGGGGGATGAGAGAGAGACGAGAGAGGAGAGAGAGGAGGAGAGACAAGAGAGAGAGAGAAGAGAGAGGAGAGAGAGACGAGAGAGAGAGAGAGAAGAGAGAGAGAGAGAGACAGAAGAGAGATGACGAAGAGATGAGAGAGAGAGAGACGCGAGGAGACGCGAGATGAGAGAGAGGAGAGAGAGAGGGGGGGCGGGAGGAGAGAAACTTTGAAAACATGAACTTTATTTTTCAAGGATAAAGATTTTAGGCAACGCCTAGTCTTCCAATCTGTCACAGAGAGAGAGAGAGAGAGGAGAGAGAGAGAGATGGAGAGAGAGAGACGAGAGGGAGAGCGGAGAGATGGAGAGAGGAGAGAGAGAGACGGGAGTGAGAAGACGAGAGAGACGAGGAGAGAGAGAGAGAGAGATCTCTCTCTCTCTCTCTCTACTCCACCTACGCCGAATCCGGAAAAACTAAAGATATTTGGCACACGCTAAGCACCTTACTGGCTTTCTTTGGACTTGCCCTGGTGGTTAAAAATGCGTTGGTCTAAGGTTGCTCATTGCCGGACTCGTGGGGTTAAGGCTACAACGCAACCAACGTACACATTTTGTGGAACATGCAATTGCAAAATTACTTCTTTTTCTATCAGAGGCGAGAGAGAGAGGACGAGAGGAGAGAGGAGAGGATGAGAGAGAGACGAGAGGGGAGAGAGAGAGAGAGAGACGAGAGAGAGAAGAGAGAGTAGAGAGATGCTTTGGTGTGTTTGTTTCAGGGGAGAAGAGATAGAGAGAGAGAGGTGGAGAGGAGGAAGAAGAAGAGAGAGAGAGGGGAGAGAGAGTAGATGAGAGAGAGAGAGGAGAGTGAACAAATGAACAAATTGAACAATTTGAACAAGTTGTATTTGCAAAGGCCACCTGAACTATCTGCAAGAAGGCCAAAACACACAGACAGACGCACAGCATATTCATAAAAACATGTCAACATTTTTAAAAAGAAACGAATTAAAGCATGCATTTTGTTTTTAACAACTATATCATCCATAAGACCCTTTTCTTGACAGTTGGAGATATAATTCTACCCCTTCTTTCCCAGTGACCCATAGAACATAGAACATACGCCATTCCACAGCGACATGAGCGACTTGTTATTTTCCATTCTTCTTAAGGTGGTGGGGGGGGGGGGGTTTTTTGGGGGGGGGGGGGGGGGTGTTGGGGGGGGAGGAGAGAGAGAGAGAGGAGAGGTACTGAGAGAGGAAGATGATGGCAAGAGAGGAGGAGAGAGAGGAGAGAGACGAGAAGAAGAGAGAGGGAGAGAGAGAGAGGGGGGGGGAGGGAGAGGCCGAGAGAGAGGAGAGGGCAGAGAGAGAGAGAGGGAGAGAGAGAGAGAGAGAAAGAGAGAGAGAGTAGAAAGAAAGAGAGTGGTGTGAGAGAGATGAGAGAGAGAGAGAGGCAGACAGACAGACCGACAAGAGAGAGAGAGAGGGAGAGAGAGGGAGAGAGAGATGAGAGAGAGCATGAAGAGAGTGAGAGAGAGAGAGAGAGAGCGAGAGTACAGATACACAGGCCACTCAGATACACACACAGACACACACACAAACGCGGACACATTGAGACAAACACACAGACAGACACACAGACAGACACACAGACAGACACACAGACAGACACACAGACAAACACACAGACAGACACACAGACAGACACACAGACAAACACACAGACAGACACACAGACAGGTGTGTCGATATTTTGTTCTCTATAAAGATTCGTGATATTATACTACGTGCGTGTTTTCAGAACAGCTGTGCTTGAAGAAAATCCGATGAACGTCCTCCGGTCCAGATAACAGAGACGCATTGTGGGACATTACTAATATATCAAAATGGAGGGACGGATCCTGGAGGTACAGCAATATCAGGAAAGTCCCTTTTATCGATAAAGATATAACCAACCATACTGTGCTTGGAACAGTCGAAAGTTTGATGCTGTGAAAACAAGGCAGATTTGTGTTAAAGGCTTATAGATGCATGCATACAACATCAGACATATCATGATTGTGTGCGTATTTCCCTTCAAAGCTTAATGTTACTCTGACCGGAAGCCTGAAGGAATTACCCGTTTGGGTCAGTGTTTATTCTCTCTCCCAAATCTCCCCACCCAACCCCCACTAACAAAAAAAACGCTATCTATATCTCTCTTCTGGATCTCTACCTCTCCAATCCCTACCTGTGGTGGGTTATGTATGTGTCTTTATCTCTCTCTCTCTCTCTCTCCTCTCTCTCTCTCTCTCTCTCTTCTACTCATATACTCTAATTAGCTATATCTGTGTGTGGGCTTTGGCAACCTGTGATGTGTGTGTATGTGTGTTGTGATGTGGTGTGTGTGTTTGGTGTGCAATACGCGCGTGCTACCATGCACGTGTTAAGCTCTCACGCACTCTCTCTCTCACTCAGTCTCTCTCTTCATTCACTCTCTATCTCTCTCTCTTCTTCTATCTCTCGCTCCTCTCTCTGTATCTCTTTCCTCTCTCCTCCCTATCTCTCCTTTACGTCCACTTATCCTTTCCGCTATGTTTGTCTCACTCTCTCTGTGTCTCCTTCTCTCTCTCTCTCTGTTCCTCTCTCACTCTGCTCTCTGTATATCTCTCTCTAACTCTCTTTCTCCGGGCTAATGTACTATAGGCCTCTAGCCACATGAGCAAAATGATTCGGATTCTTGTTAACAAAGCTAATCAACTCAGCACTAATTGCCAATGACAGCAGTCTACACAGACGTGATAAATGTCACGGACCTGGGGGACGGTATTCATGCCGAGATAGCATGAGACTATGCATGATGGCTAACTTAGAAGCTCTTCCAAAAAGTACTATTAAACTCCTATAGGACATTGGAAGAGCCTTCTAAGCTTATAAGTTAGCATCATGCTGTTAAGTTCTCATGCGTTATCTCGACATGAATACCGTCCCTGAAGTTCTCTGGCATCCGATACACAAGATTCCAGAAGCTACAGTTCTCCAAACCAGCATCTATCTCTCTTTCACTGTCTCTGTCTCTCTCTCTCTCTATATCGGTCTTTACTATATACAATATATATATACACATTCTTCATATTGTTCTATCTCTCTCTCTCGCTCTTCTCTCCCCCTCCCCCACCCCCTGTCTCTCTCTCTGTCCTCTGTCTCTGTCTCTGGCTCACTATCCCTCCTTCGGTGGTCTGTTGCTCTCTGTCTAGTCTTGTCCTCTGTCTCTCTCTCTCTCTCTCTCTCTCTCGCTCTATCTCTCTATCTCTCTATGTCTCTCTGTCGCTGTCTCTCTGTGTCTGTCTGTCTATCGGCCTCTGTCTCAGTCCTACTCTGCTCTCTCTCTCGCTCTCTCTATCTCTCTCTCTCTCTTCTCTCTCTCTCTCTCTCTCTCTACTCTCTCTCTCTCTCTCTTCTCCCCATCTCTCTCTCTCTACACGACTCTCTGTCTGTCTCCTCTCATCTTATGTATTATTACTTTTTTGAGTGGCCCAACCCACTCTGTCTTCATTTCACACGGGCACAGTCCGCTGGCCTAGATCAAACTAAACCAATTTTTAATGTTTAAATGTTTTCAATGTTTCAATCTCTCTCTCTCTCTCTCTCTCTATGCTCTCTCTCTCTCTATCTCTCTCTCTCTCTCTCTCTATCTCTCTCTATCTATCTCTCTCATGGTTGCGTTTGGATTTTCAATGATGGCATGATTGTGTTTTAGGACTTGTTATTTTGATTCATTGTGTTCCCCTTCCCCACCCTCCATATGATACGGGCAGAAAGGCCTATTCATTAAAATGTTCGACTTCGACTTCTCGCTCTCTCTCTATCTCCTCTCTCCCTCTCTCTCTCTCTCTCTCTCTCTCTACTCTCCTCTCTCTCTCTATCCCTTGCGTACCTAAAGTCTTCAAATGTACAAGTGTCTATCTCCCTTTCACCCACCCCATCCCATCCCACCCCATACTGTCCAGCGATTCACTTAAACACTGGTGGAGGCACGACATGACAGAATGACAACAACGACGACGAAGGAGCCGAGCGACGGACTACGACTGCCGACGAAGTACGCGACGACGACGAAGACGACGACGACGACGATGATGATGATGTGATGACGATGATGAGGATGGCATTGGTTTCAAACACAGCTTTTCATAACCACACAATCCCTCCCTTCAAGACTATCACTTTCCACTGACTCGTACCAAAAGACCGCGCCCACCTGCAGAGTCCAGGGCTAATTGGATATCCTCTGAGTAGCTCTGTCTATGTATCTGTATCTGTATCTGTCGCTCATTCTCTGTGTCTGTCTCTGTCTCTCTCTTATCTGTCTGTCTGTCTGTCTGTCTGTATCTCTCTCTCTCTCTCTCTCTCTCTCTCTCTCTCTCTCTCTCTCTCTCTCTCTCTTCTCTGACTCTGACTCTGACTCTGACTCTGACTCTCGCTCTCTCGCTCTCTCTCTCTCTCTCCTCTCTCTCCTCTCTCTCTATCTCTCTCTCTCTCTTCTCTCTCTATTTGTTTATCTTTGCTTAACCGTTTAAATCCACAAGAACTGGTGTTATTTTCTAGTTTTTGATGCGAATGCTATGTGTCATTATTATAACCCCTCCCCAGCCTCCCTATGATACGGGCAGAATGCCTATTCATTAAAATTGTTTGAATTGTATTGAATTTGGAATCTCTCTCTCTCTCTCTCTCTCTCTCTCTACTCTACTCTCTCTCTCTCTCTCTCTCTCTCCTCTCTCTCTCTCTTTCTCTCTTCTCTATCTATCTCTCTCTCCCCTCACTATCCTGCTACCATTCCTCCTCCTTGTCAGAAAAATTATGACGCGATAATGAGTTGTTTAAATGCATCATCACTATACACTATAGGAACAGCCAAGCACTTGAAAAAACCAAAATACATAGTCTGAATCTAACATCGCTATATCTAGACTCTCCTCTCTCTCTCGTTAGAAAATGATCTCTAATAATCAAGAGATCTCTCTACAGTCTCTAATATCTTTGATTTGTAATCTATCTAGCTTTATTTATTAATTTACCATTTCCTTTAAGAAGACAGTTAAGGACAGTCTACTATTCATTGTCCATAGCCAAGGGTGTAAAATTTGCCGTCCATGTTATTTGACAGTACCCCCTTAGCCCCAGAGTACCCCCTTCTTAGCCTAGCCATAAAGGCTTATTTATATGGCTATGACAATACTCTCTCTCTCTCTCCTCTCTCTCTCTCTCTCTCTCTCTCTTCGCTCTCTATCACTCTCTCTGTACCGTGCTTGCCAATGACAGTGTTCTTAACTACCTAGTAGTAGTGTGTGCTACTACTAGAATAGTTCTTAACAATGTCTGGAACATCGTTCGACTTCAGATGCAACATCGTTAAGGAACCGGTGTGGCATTAGGTTGAAACTCGTCCCCAGCTCAAAAGTGACCACAATATTGACGACGAAACGAGGATATTTTTCTTAAACGTTTCTTTATGAAGTTTTACTAAAACTGGGGATGTATTTCTAGTGTGTGTGTGTTTGTGTGTGTTTGTTGAGTGTATGTGTGTATGTGTGTATGTGTGTATGTGTGTGTATGTGTGCAGTGCGTGCTCTCGTGCGTATGTGCGCCGTGCGTTGCGGTGGGTTGTGGGTGTTGGTGTGTTGTGTGTGTGTGTGTGTGTGTTGTGTGTGTGTGTGTGTGTGTGTCGTGTGTGTTTGTGTGTGTGTGTGTTTTGTGTGTGGTGTGTGTTGTGTGTGTGGGTGTCTGTGATTATGTGGTGAGTGCGCGCCGTGTGTGGACGCGCGCGCTGCGCGTGTGGGTGTGTGTGTGTGTGCACACGCGTGTGTGTCGGTGGTGCCCACGAGTGTGTGTGATTTGTGTGCACACGCGTTTTTGCGTGCGTGCGTGCGTCCGTGGGTGTATATGTGTGTGTGTGCCGCGTAGTGCGTGCGTCGCGTGTGTGTGTGTGTGTGTGTAGGTAGTGTGTGCGTGTGCGTGTGCGCCTGCGTGCGTGCGTACGTGCGTGCGTGCGTGCGTGCGTGCGTGTGTGTGGTGTGTGTTGTGTGTGTTTGGGTGTGTGTGTGTGTGTGAAACTCGCGCGTGGTGTCGTTCTGTGTTTTACCTAGCAAATACTTATCAAGACTACCTTACTGTTAATGTAAATCATGTTATTGCAATGTTGCAAGTTGTGTTGCTAACGATTATGAAAGTTTTACTAAAATCGTTGTTATGTATATCCGCGCGCGCGCGCATGTGTGTGTGAGTGTGTGTGTGTGTGTGGGTGTGTGTGTGTGTGTGCTGTGTCTGCATGGTTGTGCGTTTATATTCTACGTGGTTGTTAACAATAAATAGTTCACTGTCTTCATCATTTTAGAGTGTGTTTTGCGTTCGAGAAAGATGAAGAGGATGGGGCATCGGGTAGGTGTGGTGGGTGGGTGTGGGGAATGTTTGTGCAACGTATTAAAATGTTTGTTCTTTTAATATTTATCATTTTAGTAAAATTGTAAAACGCTAAGAGATGTCTGATAAGTGCTATGTAATTGGTCTTAATAAATAAATAATGCATGTAAATAGTCAAAAATTGTCTAATGTTGAAACATTCCAAAGGGTTTGTTTTAATATTTATCATTTTATTAAAATTGTAAAACTCTAAGAGATGTCTGATAAGTGCTATGTAATTGGTCTTAATAAATAAATAATACATGTATAAATAAATAGTCAAAAATTGTCTAATGTTGACACATTCCAACGTTTTAATCGTATGTGTTCCATAAAAAAACCACTACTCTGGTTTTCTTGTGAGATTAAATGTTTTTGGTCTTGTCCTTGTTGACTTGTTGGTTAGCATGTTTATTTGTTGTTTGTTTGTTTGCTGTTTTTACATATAATGATAGCAATGTAGCATCAGATAGCCTGCTTCGGGCACAGGCAAGGGAATAAACCTTTCCATTCGTTCTGGATATAGTTCCAAAAAAAGTTCCTGATAGTTCCAAAAACAAATCTAAAATCATTTGGTGACCGCAGTTTCAGTTTCAGTGCCCCTGCTGTTTGGAATTCTCTCCCAGTCGATATCCGCCATGAATCAACTATCTCTGGTTTCAAAGCTAAACTCAAGACTCATTACTTTCAAAGCTCATTCGGTTTGTAAATATTCCTTCTTGATCTTGTACCAATAATGTTTTGTGTGACTGCGGGTGTATTGGTGAATGGAAGAGCCTTGAGTGTACAATAATTATAGAAAGGCGCTATACAAATGCTATCAATTATTACTAGCCCTTCTTATGGTAGTTCCAAGTCCACAAACATACTCTCTGGATATACTCCGATCAGTATCATTAGGGCATTTATCTACTCTACGGTTCCAAAGCGGTTAAGTATGCTACCGAAAAAAGCATCATTAATTGGTTTTATGTGTGCCTTTGTTATGCATAGATCCATGTCTCCGCGTAAGCGTTTGAACATAATCATCTGTAGCCCAGTGTCCATGATAAATCTTGTCTATGTGCCCTTGGTCCGTTGGGGTCAACACCATGGGGGTGGGAGCCGTCGATGGAAGGATGTGGTGGCGCCGTCGGAGGAGGACCCCACTCAAGCTGGCGCCACGACTAAGCCATTATCATCGCCAATAGGAGGATTAGTAGGACTAAGGTCGTGTCCTGCGTGTGTCAGCTCAGAACAGGCTCCACTGAACTCCACCGAATTGACCCAGAAGCAGTGCAGTGACTCCTCTGGTGGTTGCCTCTGTGTGTCAAGTCAAGTCAAGTCAAAATGATCTTTATTGAGGGTTAACGAATAAGCTAACAAGGCTTTTGTTCATCCTATGTGTTGTTGTGTGTGTGTGTAGGCGTGTGTCTGAGAGTAAGAGAGAATCTGAGGGAGAGATACATGAGCATGTAATCTATGTAATCTGATGTTGTTACCATTTGTTCCCCTCTTATATTTGTTGTCCATCCATGTGCATGCTTTTGTTGTTGGATTGTGTCTTGTGCAAAACCAAAACGATTTCCTTTGTACTCCGATGCATTGACTGGCTAAAGAATCTTGAATCTTGAATCGTGATGGCCTAACATAGATTCGCTCCCCTTGAACTGCTGATTACGGAGTCCACGTCCTGACAACAAGCCAGGGTGTGGCTATGAGTTGGGACTCGTTATGAGCGGCGTGGGAGCAGTGCCACTGCACAGCCCGAGAGAGAGAGAGAGAGAGAGAGAGATAGATTTAGACAGCCAAAATGAAATAAAACAGTTACTATTTGTACCTGGGTATATTCTGAACGGGGCTCACTGTACAGACCAGAAGATACGAAGCAGCCCCACAAAAATAATTAAATAAAACATTTTGGGTTTTTTGTACCTGGGAATATTCTTGAACGGGGGACTTTTTTCTTTCCTCCGAAGTTGTTTCATAATACATAAATCAGACCCCCAGCTGCAAAGGTCAAGACCAGTGCGTCAGTGCATTCGTTCCGTGGTGCAGTCGGCGCGCGACACGCATGAGGTTCCCTCCTTTACTTTGATTAGGTACTTACGCAAACGAGAGAGAGAGAGAGAGAGAGAGAGAGAGAGAGGAGAGAGAGAGAGAGAGAGAGAGAGAGAGAGAGAGAGAGAGAGAGAGAAAGAGAGAGAGAGAGAGAGAGAGAGAGAGAGAGAAGAGAGAAAGAGGGAGAAGAGAGAGAGAGAAGAGAGAGAGAGAGAGAGAGAGAGAGAGAAGAGAGAGAGAGAGAGAGAGAGATAGACGAGAGAGATAGAGAGGAGAAAGAGAGATAGAGAGAGAGAGAGAGAGAGAGAGAGAGAGAGAGAGAGAGAGCGGGGGGGTCTGGAAGGGAGGGGGGAAGAGAGGAAGAGAGACAAGGCAAAATGAACTCGTGAGAGCTTACAGGAAAGGAGAGACAAGACAGAGAGCGGGAGAGAGGGAGGGAGAATGAGAGAGAGATAGCGAATGATGGGAGGGCTCTGGGAGAGAGAGAGGGGCAGAGAGAACTAAAAGGAGAGAGAGAGAGAGAGAGAGAGAGAGAGAGAGAGAGAGAGAGAGAGAGAGAGAGAGAGAGAGAGAGAGAGAGAGAGAGAGCGGAGAGAGAGAGAAGAGAGAGAGAGAGAGAGAGAGAGAGAGAGAGAGAGAGAGAGAGAGAGGGGAGGAAAAAAAAAAAGACAGACAGACAGAAACAGAGACAGAGAGACATGGAAAGGGAGAGAGATTAGTTGGGTATTTGCGCTCAGCTCAGCTACAGTCCTTGGCAGCCTAACAAAGAAAGAAGCTAACACACTGTGTCGACGAATCTAAGAAAAACAAACATGCAGTTGAAACCAAAATGGAAAGAACAGAAGAAGCCATTGAATTCGATCCCACGTGCACCGGTCAAACACGAAAGAGCAGCAGAGATCGCTGTCCGCATTGGAGGAAATGACACGAAACTTTCATCAGACGGGTTGAACATTTTGCAAGTTAAGCACAAAAGGCAGCAGCTTTCTTTTTACGTTTTTTTGGTGGGTTTTTTTGTTTGTGGCTCAAGCCACAAACCTATAACTCACTTTGTCGGTCGGTCGGTCTGTCGGTCCAAAATTGTCGCACATTTTGACAAAATTGTCGCACTTCAAATCGAGGCTACACTTCAAAATTAATTGAGGCCGCTCTTTAAAATGATGTATTTTAAAAGCGTACAAAATAATAAACATACGTAATACAGACACTACAACAGACACGACGAGTATGCGGTGCTTCTTTCGATGAGTATAAGTAGGATACCTAGTTTTAAATGTTTTCCAAAAGATATAAAAAGTTACGAAATGGTGCAGACATAACATTCTGGTTTACAGATTAAAATTATTGAAAAGCCAGGGGAGGTAACTCATGATTGGAGTGGTAAAAATAGACCGCGTGCCACAAACTATTGCGATTTTCGCGCTTGTTAATCCTCGATATTATAATCGCTGTGGTTAGAATCTATTCCGTTGCCTAATTATTAGCACCAAAGATGATCGAGCCCAAAATGAAACGATGGAGATGCAAATTGTTGTTTGTTGGTTAAAGGGGCACCCTGACGGTTACGTTTTGTTGTAAGAAACACGTCGAGATCACCAGGAAAACACCCTTTACAGAGATTGCAACACTCACTTTGCTCTGGTTTCCAAGAAATCAAACCGTCAAATCGGCAATCTTCCTTGGCGGAGGTGCTGGAAGTCAAATTATTTTGCTCAACGACAAGCCGTCTCTTTTATGATGACCGCCAAATCGTTTGCACGAAATGTTCGGAAAACAGGCCTTTTTTTTAATTTTAATTTTATATAGTTTATCTAAAGGCGTTTTGCTCACAATGAAGGAAATAGATCAATTTTTTTTTTTTTACAGCATTACAAAAAAAAAGAAAACGCTTCAACCACAATGAGTGACCTCCACCCACCCCATTCAAAATGGCTACTCTCTCCGGCATCTCCACAAGGAGGAATCGCCGTTTTGACGTTTTAATTTACAAGAAACCAGAGCAAAGCGAGTGTTCCGATCCTTGAAAAGGCTGTCTTTCTGGTGATCTCGACGTTTTTCCTGCAAAAACGCACCCATCTGAGTCCACCTTTAAGAACGTGTTGTTAGGCTGTCGCTATATAGCATTCATCTTTGGGGAACAATGAACAAAGCTCAGGGGTGATACTTTTGCGCATACAAGTCAAAGGGAGTGGAACATTTCATTCGGGAAAACAGTTATTTTACAACAAAAACAACGAAAATGATGATGACAATGACGTCGACGACGACGACGACGATGATGATGATGATGATGATGACTACGACGACAATGATGATGATGATGATGTTGGTGGTGGTGGTGGTGGTGAGGATGATGAGGATGATGAGGATGATGATGGTGGTGGTGGTGATAATGATGATGATGATGGTGATGATTACGAGGACGAGGAGGAGGAGGAGGAGGAGGGGGGCGCGTGGCAGAAGGAAGAAACAAACAAATATCAAGAAAAGGAAAACACAACAGCAGCAACAACAACAGTATCAGCAGAAGAAGGAGGAGAAAGACACACAGTCGAGAGATAGACAAAGACACATAGACAGACAGGCAGACACAGACACATAGACAGACAGGCAGACACAGACACAGAGAGAAACACACAGAGAGAGAGATGGTTGGGAGTTTTGGGTAAAGAGACAGACGGAGACAAAACGGAACCGGAAAAAGACAACGAAGCAAACCGAAACTCTTTAAGAATTGTCTGTACGCACGCAAGGTTCTCTGCGTTGTGCTTCGTGCAAATGTTTCCTTGGTTGTTTGTTTGTTGCTGGGTGGTTGTTGTATTTTGTTAAATGCTTCCACAGAGATCATTATTAAAAGCGACGTTTTATTGCATGCATTGACGTTGTTCTCGTTCGTTCGTTTTGTGTAATTTGTTTTTGTGTGCGTTTGTTTGTTTGTTCTTTTCGTACAGAAAGAAGGGTTTGTTCGTTTTAGGGTTCTTCTTGTCTGGTGTCTGCGTTCTTTCAATGCACAGCTGTTTCGGGAGGAACATTTAGTTTACCTATATTTTGATAAGTTTTTTCAAGCAAACTTTAGTTAACTATAATGTAACTTTTCATAAATAACAGGCGAGAATATGTTGTAGTATGTGGCAAGATTACTTATAGTCAGTGGATATGGCTAGATTTTCACTCATAGGCAATCTTATTTATGTTTGTGATACTAAGTATATTATTTCTACTAGATATGTTGATTGATACTGCTCACAAAAATAAATTTTTACCATAAATCTGAGGGAAGAAATATATTTGAAATACTATGTAGAGCATACAGCCAAAATATCTTTACAGACAAAAGCTTGGTACAGTTTTTATCTAAGATTTCTAGATTCAGGCTTTT
>CM065697.1:19935524-19943024 GCA_017654935.2 Phymorhynchus buccinoides | reverse complement strand
CGGTGTGACGTACTTTGTTCTGGGCTTGTTTATATGTTAAATGTAGATTATGTAAAGCGCAAAGAGCTCCAGTTAACTGAGAGGTGTTCCGCTATACAAGCTACCTTTATTATTATTATTATTATTATTATTATTATTATTAGTAGTAGTAGTAGTAGTAGTAGTAGTAGTAGTAGTAGTAGTAGTAGTAGTAGTAGTAGTAGTAGTAGTAGTAGTAGTAGTAGTAGTATGTGGTGCCAATGCTATGTGGTAGCTATCGCATATTTCCATTCAAGTTTATATCATAATTGTGGGAATAGCGGTATGTGGGACTAGCTGTACCACTAGTCCCACTTACCGCTATACCCGCAACTGTGGGACCAGTGGTATGTGGATCCACAACGTGTGGGACTAAAGGTACGTGGGAACAAATGGTACGTGGTACCAGTGGTACGTGGCAGCTATTTCCATTCAAATTTCAACTAGTCCCACATTGTATCGCTATGCCCACAATTGTGTGGGACCAGCGTTATGTGAATCCACTGATATGTGATACCAACTGTGTGTGGGACTAGTACACGTGGTATGTGGGGAAAACCGATTGAAAACCTAGCCCGGCACGTCGATATCACCACAGTCATACTCTTCTTCTCACATACTAGTTCCACGCACCGCTGTTACATAAATGTGGGACTAAAGGTATGTGGGAACAAGAGGTATGTGGTACCAGTGGTATGTGATATCTATTGCACTTTTCCATTCAAATGTATATCAGAATTGTGGGAATAGCGGTATATGGGACAAGTTGCGTTTGTGGGACCAGCGGTATGTGGATGTACTGATTGCAGTACCGACTGCGTTGTGGGACCAGCAGTATGTGGTAAATAAGCTATGCTTCCGATGATATAATCTATTAGTCACGCTTGTCGACGCCAAAATTTATATGCTTATTATGTGTGTGTGTGGGGGGGGGGGGTTGGAAGGAAGGGGGTGGGGATGCTGCTAGAACGTGCATTCAACTTCCTATGTTGCTGTGTATTTATGTTTGCAGAGGTCTCTGTACACGAGAACATTTTTCACTCTTTTCCCATGGCAGCACAGCGATAGGCCAGTGATATAATTATGACTTGCATATCACTGTGTTGCCACACACACACACACACACACACACACACACACACACACACACACACACACACACACACACACACACACACACACACACACACACACATATTTCTCTTCTTTCTCATGTCCGAGTAAACTATGACTCTCTCTCTCTCTCTCTCTCTCTCTCTCTCTCTCTCTCTCTCTCTCTCTCTCTCTCTCTCTCTCTCTCTCTCTATTCTGGTGTCTCTGTTATCTCTCTGTCTCTTTGTCTCAGTCATTATTATGTTTCCCCCAACTCCCTCTTCCTCTTTCCTTTTAATTTTTATACCACTATGATTACATTTGTACATATGTATACATAATCATTGTATTGTGCTTGTATAAAGTGTATGCATTTTCCCCATGATTGTTGATTGTGGTTGAGTTTTCTCCAGTTTATGTGGTGTGTTTTTTATTTGCCTTAATTGTTTTTCTTATTAATTCATGACGACAGGATGCAAAAAAAGCTTTATCAAGCTTACCCTTTTATCGTCAACAAAGATCATTTTGACTTGACTTGACACACACACACAGACACACACACACACACACACACACACACACACACACACACACACACACACACACACACACACACACAGACAGAAGGTGAGATTAGCGTCCAATCGGTCAGAGACTCTTACGGACGGTAAACACACACACACACACACAGGCCTTAAATAGTGGGCCTTAAAATGAAACCTAACTTACTTCTTTTTTTGTGGTAGAAAACTTTTGATTAAACCCCAAAAAAAACCCATTAATAAACGCTTTTTTTACTGACCTACTCAGGATCGTGTCTTATTCTCGAAATAATTAACATTTAATTTCTATAAAGTGTCTTTTCTTGCAAGCCTGGTAATTACATCCCTTGTTTTTCGTTTTGGAGGGCAAGCGTGTGAAAACATACAAGTATTTCCTATTAACCAATGCGACAGCGACATCTCGGATGTCTAGCTAAGTGTGAACAAATTAATTCACTTCTTTCTTCAATTTAAAAACAATACAAACCCACACAATTTCAGCGTTTGAAAGAAATATTGAAAAGTTAAATAACTTGAAATTATTTCCCTTTAGCAAAAAAACACCTATGCTTTTGTTTGGGATTGTTTTAACTTAAAGGGCATTTGTCTGGGTAACGTCAACCAAAATAAACGGCAGTAGGAGGCGAGCAAGAAGCCACCTATCACGAACAATGAAGACGAACATAAAACTTTCTCAGAAAAGGATAATAAGTCTTCAAACGGTTGCAACGTGCTGGTGCGCGTTTCGTCTTAAAACGGAAACGACATTTCCAAAAGGGGAAACAGGAAAAAAGAAGCTTCGGTCAGAAACCGGAAGAAGCCGAAAGAGGGGATAATTTACATTTTTAACCAAAACAAATGTATAAATAGAATTGTGTCGCTTCCATCGCTATCAATTTTACGGCTTTGGTGAAGATAAGGCTATGAAATGGAAACTCCTGAATTGAAACAATAAAGGTCTGTGTACACGATAGCATCATTCACAAAATATCTCTATTTCCCCCATGGCAACACAGTGTTAGGCCAGTCATAAAGGTCTGTGTACACGTTAACACTATTCACAAAATATCTCTATAACCCCACGACAACGCAGCGTTAGGTCACTCATAATATGACTTGCAACTCACTTGTGTTGCCATGGGGAAATAGAGATATTTTGCGAATGAAGTTAACGTGTACACAGGCCTTCATATGACTTGTAACTCACTGTGTTGGCACGGGAAATAAGAGATATTTTGTGAATAATGTTAACGTGTACACAGACCTTAATATGACTTGCAACTCACTGTGTTACCATGGGGAAACGGAGATATTTTGTGAATGATGTTAACGTGTACACAGACCTTAATATAACTTACAACTCACTGTGTTGCCATGGGGAAATATTTTGTGAATGATGTTAACGTGTACACAGACCTTAAACGATGTAAGTTGGAGCATCTGCGTCCTTGTGGTCTTAACACACGCTAACATTTTTTTACTCTTTCCCCATGGCGACGCAGTCATAGCCGCTCATAAGATTACTTTGTTATTATTTTTTGCACAAATAAAAGCTTTGTCAGCTTATTCCTTAGCCCTCAATAAAGATGATTTTGACTTCACTTCACTTGCATATAGCACAGTGTTTCTGTGGGTAAATAGTGGAAACAATGTTCACGTGTATAGAGACCTTAAGTTTCAGGGGCTAAAACAGAAAAGAGAAAGGAAAGAGAAAAGAAAAAGAAAACCATACAGCGAAATGGAGTGTTCTGTGTGTTTTAAAGACCCACCAGGTCACGTGTCAAAATCACGGGTTTCGCGTGTTTTCCCTCTTATATAGCTGGTAAGAAATCTTGTTTTGACCAGGTTTGACTCCAATGCAAATGCCCCCAAATTGAAAACGAAACTTTCATTTTTAAAGAGCAGCCTCAATTTGAAGTTGGGGACATTTGTATGTGGGTCACAGCTACCCAGAAAAAAAGGGACTTAATCGTGGTGCGTCAGTGTATCTTTAAGTGGTGGGCCTTAAATTGAAATTAAACATACATTTGTTTGGGTGGTAGAAAACTTGATTTTTTTTTAAAGAAAACAGTAAGAAACGATTTTGTAATGATCTATTCAGGATCGTGTCTTATTCTCGAAATAATTGACATTTAATTTCTATAAAGTGTCTTTTTGTAAGCCTAGTAATTACATCCCTTGTTTTTCGTTTTTTGGGGGACAAGCGTGTGAAAACTTAGTATTTCCTATTAACCAATGCGACAGCGACATCTCGGATGTCTAGCTAAGTGTGAACAAATTAATTCACTTCTTTCTTCAATTTAAAAACAATAAAAACCCACACAATTTCAGCGTTTGAAAGAAATATTGAAAAGTTAAATAACTTGAAAAGGTGAAATTATTTCCATTTAGCAAAAATAACCCTATGCTTTTGTTTGTTTTTTTAACTTAAAGGGCATTTGTCTGGGTAACGTCAACCAAAATAAACGGCAGTAGGAGGCGAGCAAGAAGCCACCTATCACGAACAATGAAGACGAACATAAACATTTATCAGAAAAGGATAACAAGTCTTAAAACGGTTGCAACGTGCTGGTGCGCGTTTCTTCTTAAAACGGAAACATTTCCAAAAGGGGAAACGGGAAAAAAGAAGCTTCGGTCAGAAACCGGAAGAAGCCGAAAGAGTAGATAATTTACATTTTGAAGAAGAAAAAAAATATATATATATATAAATAGAATTGAAGTCGCTTCCATCGCTATCAATTGTACGGCTTCGGTGAAGATAAGGCTATGAAATGGAAATTCGTGAAATGATGAAAAAATAACAAATAACCTATGGAAGTGGGTAGTTGTAGCATCTGCGTCCTTATGGTCTCAACACGCGTTAACATTTTTCACTCTTTCCCCATGGCGACGCAGTGATAGCCGCTCATAAGATTACTTGCATAATCATAGTGTGTCTGTGGGGAAAGAGTGGACGTGTTCACGTGTACAGAGACGGATGAGTTTTTGCAAGAAACACGTCGACATCACCAGGAAAACACCCTTTCCGGAGAAAGCAACACTCACTTTGCTCTGGTTTCCTAGAAATCAAACCGTCAGATCGGCGTTTCCTCCTTGGCGGAGGTGCTGGAAGTCAAATTCGTTCAGTCAACGAGAAGATGCCTTCTCTTTTCTAATGGCCGCCTGAGCAGCTTAGACCAAATCACGAAATGTCAACAATACAAGCCTTTTTATTTACAGTTTACCAAAAGGAGTTTCGCTCACAACAAAGGAAATAGCTCCAAATGTTTTTACTGCACTACAAAGAACGAAAAGCTTCAACCACTCTGAGTGTCCTCCACCCACCCAGTACAAAATGGCTTCTCTCTCCGGCATCTCCGCCAAGGAGGAATCGCCGTTTGGCGGTTTGATTTCTAGGAAACCAGAGCAAAGTGAGTGTTCCGGTCCTTGGAAAGGCTGTCTTTCTGGTGATCTCGACGTGTTTCTTGAAAACACTCATCCGTCAGGGTGTCCCTTTAAGCTTCAGGGGCTAAAACGGAAAGGACAGGAAAAGGAAAAGAAAAGAAAAGAAAATCATACAGCGAAAGGGAGTAATCTGTATTTTAAAAGCTTACAATATTATTGGTAGTTAAAGGTCGAAATTACCTTGATATTTAGTTCAATCTTCCCCCGTGGCAACACAGTGACATTCTGGTGGCGATGTTACTTGACCTATCACAGTGTCACAGTGTTGCCATGAGGAAAGAAGGAAACATAACAGCGTGTATTTCGACCTTTCGGAATCAGTTTGCTAGATTGCTCGAGGAGGCGTTTCTGAGAGCAGGTGTTTGCGTAGAACTGTGCATGCTACACTGCATACGACTCAAATGCGATACGATTGTGACGACGTCTTCTTCTTCTTCGTCTTCATCTTCTTCTTCTTCTTCTTCTTCTTCTTCTTCTTCTTCTTCTCTTCGTTCGCTCAGACAGTTTCCTGTCACATGAGCGTAGATGCGTAGATGCGTCTTGCTGCCGTTATGCGCCTAAGACCCAGCATGTCCGACTTCGGCTGAAGAAATCTTCGTAAGAATTCATATACAGAGAAAAAAGGCAGGAGAATGGATGGACCGGAAAGAGAGAAAGATAGCCAGATGACAGTAAGGCAAAGGGAAAAGGCAGAGTCGAAGAGAGTGACAGATTAGAGGAAGCTACAAGCACAGAACTTCCAGAAGGTGGGGGAACTATCTGACCCCCTAGTATCCCCACGGGGGTGTGACGACGTCTGTGAGTCATGATTCACGTGAAACACTTCCGTCTAAACAAATAATTCTGCTATTTTAGTTCACTATGCTCACGGAGACCGCAGTACACGAATCAAGTGAAAAGTCTGATACAAAAATACAGGTAGTTTATCAGATTCGTGTAGGCTACGCGGGGGAACTACACAATTAATAGTGAACATAACTATTAGGGTTTCATCAGAATCATTTACGCCATAGAATTTCACGCGGGGGAACTACACAATTAATAGTGAACATAACTATTAGGGTTTCATCAGAATCATTTACGCCATAGAATTTCACGCGGGGGAACTACACAATTAATAGTGAACATAACTAATAGGGTTTCATCAGAATCATTCACGCCATAGAATTTCACGCGGGGGAACTACACAATTAATAGTGAACATAACTATTAGGGTTTCATCAGAATCATTTACGCCATAGAATTTCACGCGGGGGAACTACACAATTAATAGTGAACATAACTATTAGGGTTTCATCAGAATCATTTACGCCATAGAATTTCACGCGGGGGAACTACACAATTAATAGTGAACATAACTATTAGGGTTTCATCAGAATCATTTACGCCATAGAATTTCACGCGGGGGAACTACACAATTAATAGTGAACATAACTATTAGGGTTTCATCAGAATCATGTACGCCATAGAATTTCACGCGGGGGAACTACACAATTAATAGTGAACATAACTAATAGGGTTTCATCAGAATCATTCACGCCATAGAATTTCATGCGGGGGAACTACACAATTAATAGTGAACATAACTAATAGGGTTTCATCAGAATCATTCACGCCATAGAATTTCACGCGGGGGAACTACACAATTAATAGTGAACATAACTAATAGGGTTTCATCAGAATCATTCACGCCATAGAATTTCACGCGGGGGAACTACACAATTAATAGTGAACATAACTATTAGGGTTTCATCAGAATCATTTACGCCATAGAATTTCACGCGGGGGAACTACACAATTAATAGTGAACATAACTGATAGGGTTTCATCAGAATCATGTACGCCATAGAATTTCACGCGGCTCATGCCTCACAAATGTCATAATCTGATCGTAGTGAAAAAGGACCTTTGGGCCAACTTCGCTCGTTGGTGACCTTTAAAGGTGGACCCTGACGGATGTGGTTTTGCAAGAAACACGTCCAGATCACCAGGAAACACCCTTGTCAGAGATTGCAATACCCACTTTGCTATGGTTTCCCAGAAACCAAGCCGTCAATTCGGCGATTCCTCCTTGGCGGAGGTGCTGGAAGTCAAATTATTTCACTCAAAGAGAAGGCGTGTGTTGTCTCTTTTCTAATGGCCGCCTGTGTTTAGACCAAATCATTTGCACGAAATGTTCGCTTTACAAGCCTTTTTTTCTTTTTTTAAAATGTTATACAGTTTATCTAAAGGAGTTTTGCTCACAACAAAGGAAATAACTCCATTGTTGTTTTTGTTACTGCACTACAAAAAAAAGAAAACCCTTCAACCACAATGAGTGACCTCCACCCACCCCATCCAAAATGGCTACTCTCTCTGGCATCTCCGACAAGGAGGAATCGCCGTTTTGACGGCATAATTTATA
>CM065697.1:19905524-19910524 GCA_017654935.2 Phymorhynchus buccinoides | reverse complement strand
CTCGGTCTGTCGCACACTCAGTTTTTTAGGATTAGGATTAGGATTAGGATTTTGGGACTCAAAACATAGCCGTAAGGCTTTCCTGTCCCATCTTTTATTTTATTTAGTTATTTGTCTCGGTCTGTCGCACACTCAGTTTTTATTAATATTATAGTCATTCCATTCGTCGAGAAGGTTTTTAAAAATGTTAGTATTCTGTGCTCTTTTCATGTTAGGTGGTAATTTATTCCACACAGGTGCAACTCTGTTAGTAAAATAAAATTTTCTATTATTAGTCCTGCAATGTTGAATAAATATTTTGTCGGTACTGTTCCTTGTTTTGTCAAAATCTGATATTGTGAATAAGTCATGTACATTTAGGTCATCTACACTATTAAATATTTTATAAGTTTGAATACTAAGAATTGAATTCTTTCTCGTGTCCCTTTTCGTTTTAGCATGGCGATTTCTTAGATTCTGTCCCTTCATTTGCTGGTTAACCCCTTCGCCGCCAGCCATTTTCAGCCAAAAAATACAATTAAACTTAACTGGGTAGAGAAAACAAATAATTATCTGCAATATTGGAAATTCATCTGTGACATGTATAACAGGTCTATCCTTTCCTCAACAAAAAAAAATAGGGTCTTTGGTTAACAAGTCCGGATTGGATGCCTTTTAGTGACATGGGTGGTAAGCCATTGTGGTGCATAAATGCGACATTGGCGGTGAAAGGGTTAATGAATTCAAAAATATTTTGGACCAAAACCCAAATTTGAAACACAGTGGCTACGGGTACGCCATTGCTACAACACTCAGGCCATGTTCAGGGGTAGTAACTCTTCCTCGAATTCGAATTTTTTTCGTCAACAAAATAATGCGTTTTCTTATTTCGTATATTTAACGCATCTTGGTAAGGAATAGGGTTAGGGATAGGGTTAGGAACATGTCAGAGTTAATATTAGTAGTTCTTGAAGACATTTGCGCACACTTTATGCGTCCAGTGATTGAGCGCCGTACCCGTAGCCTGGAGAATGTGAAAGACGGGCCCGTACCCCGAGCCTCTGTCTGAAAACAAAATTTAAAGGGTTCAATGAATTAACAAAGCCATTATTTTTTTATTAGTTTTAGTTTAAGGAGACGCAAACCTCTAAACAATACGTCACAAGTCCAATTCATTGAGAAAGGGCGTAAAAGGGCCGAGAGTCCTAAAAATAGCCCTACATCTACCTACTTACCAACCTGGGCTTGTATTCACATTGAGATAGCATGAGACTTAGCATCATGCTAACTTAGAAGCTCTTCCAAAAGTCCTATTAAATCCTATAGGACATTGGAAGAGCTTCTTACTGGTTTGCAGCTTTGCGCTTCAGAACAAAAAATGCCCGACTTTCCTATGCATGGTAAATTCTCTTGTTGGTTTCTACTGACAACAAAAAGGTCCAGTAGTTTTCTCAGCTCAGCTGTGTTTCATTCCAGGTCGTAAGCGTCTTTAACTTTAAAAAGAAAACGAATCTTCTTTAGCTTTCTTATAGTTCTTTTGGTGTTGTTCTTCCAACATTCCTTTCTGCTGAGAAACAAAAAAGAAGCAAACAACTCCGTGTAAATAACTATGAAACCAATGCACTTCTTGAAATACAACAGAGCAACACATTATGCGAAATGACCGCACACAGAGTTTTGTCCAGTCTAAAGACAAGCGATTGAGCACAAGCTCACTCATATTTATTATGTCTTGTGTAAGAGTGAAGCTTCGTGCAGAAAGCGTGCAAAACATTTTTTAGGTGAAGAAGAAAATCCCGTGCAGCACGCTTTTTGTTGGATTTTATTTCGTGGTGCAAACCTCTGATTCAATGCAATTCCTTTCATGGTTTTACGACAAATAAAAGATGTTTGAGTTTGTTTTTGTTTCTACTCGAAGTGTCCGAATCCCCCCACTCTTGTAAAACTCCCATAAAGTAAATATTTAAAAACATTAAAGGGGGGGGGGGGGGAGGAAGGAGAGGGGCTATATTATGTTTGGATGTTGTTTTTGTACTCCTAGTTCTATGAAAATGGGAATACATTGATTGGAATGAGAAGGAGGGATGAGCGTCTCTCTGTGTCTCTCTCTGTCTCTCTCTGTCTCTGTCTCTGTCTCTCTGTCTCTCTGTATCTCTCTCTCTCTGCCTCTCTCTCTCTCTCTCTCTTTCAAAAACGCGTATCAAAATATTCTATTTCAGAGATTAAAAGAAAACATGTGAATGATGATATTTATGATTGCTGATTTTGTTATAAAATGTGATAACATATATGTGTTTGATACTTTTGTATGATATAACTTGATTTGTTTATTACTATCTTACTATTACTGATAATGATGAGGAGTGTTATCCTTTGCTGTTTTTATGTTTGCATGATGTGACTTTTTTTTCTTTTTTTCCCCTGTACTTTAAATTCCAAAATGTCCCCATCCTTATCCCCCTCTGTGCCTCTTCCCCCCATCCTCCCTCCCTTTTATTCTCATTTCTGCATGTACATATATTATTTAGCTTTCTTGTTTGATTTATTTCATTTTTCCCCAGGGCTGGGTGGAAAAAAGCATGTAACTTGCTTATCTCATGTTCCCTGGTTAAATAAAATTTCGTTTTCGTTTTCGTTTTCGTTTTCTCTGCCTCTCTCTCTCTCTCCCTCTCTCTCTCTCACTCACTCCTCTCTAACTTTCTCTCTAACTTCTTCAGCTGAAATGGTTAGGAATAATTATATATATCATTTGGCTTGATGATCTGTTGCTATTCTTTTAGTTTTTGTACCTTCCTACATTATTTGATTACTACCATTATTATTTGAGTAGTTCGAGAAACAAAATATTGACCAGGATAAGTTGGTAGTTATGTGTCACGATTGTGTTTTCTATAACGGTTATGAGTTTCACTTTAGTTGATTTATTTGTTTGTATTCTTATTGTTTGTTATTATATAATGTATGCGCCGCGAAAAAAAAAGAGAGGCCCCGTGACATTTCAGGTGTATTATTATGCCAAAGTTAATTAAAACATGTTGAAGCGTCTCTCTCTCTCTCTCTCTCTCTCTCTCTCTCTCTCTCTCTCTCTCTCTCTCTCTCTCTCTCTCTCTCTCTCTCTCTCTCTCCTCTCTCTCTCTCTTCTCTCTCTCTCTCTCTCTCTCTCTCTCTCTCTCTCTCTCTCTCTCTCTCTCTCTCTATTCTCCCTCTCCATCTCTCTCTATATATCTCTCTCCTCTTCGCATCTCTCTCTCTCTCTCCCTCTCTCTCTCTCTCTCTCTCTCTTATCTCTCTCTCTTTCTTCCATTTTATTCTCTCTCTCTCTCTCTCTCTCTCTCTCTCTCCTCCTCTCTCTCTCTCTCTCTCTCGACCTCTCTCTCTCTCTCTCTCTCTCTCTCTCTCTCTCTTAAAATTCTCTCTCTCTCTCTCCTCTCTCTCTCTCCTCTCTCTCTCTCTCTCTCTCCTCTCTCTCTCTCTCTCTCTCTCTTTCATCTCTATTGCCTTGCCTACAACTGCATGTTTTATGTCAAACGAATGTTTACATCCCAGTGTTACGCTTTGTTCGTTTATCGGTTTGCCTTGAAAATACTTGTTAAATATGTTTAATTAAATCGAAGTTACTTTCACCTCCTAGTTTGTCATCCCATGTTCACTCATGCTTTTGGTTTTCGAACGAATGTTTACATCTCAGTTTTATGCTTTGTTCGTTGATTGGTTTGCCTTGAAAATACTAGTTAAATATGCTTAAATCGAAGTTACTTTCACCTCCTACTTGTCATCAATTTTTAGTTGTTCACTCATGCTTTTGGTTTTATAATTCTTGTTTTCTGATACTCTATACTATGTATGTGTATGTATGTATGTATGTGTGTGTGTGTGTGTGTGTGTGTGTGTGTGTGTGTGTGTGTGTGTGTGTGTGTGTGTGTGTGTGTGTGTGGTGTGTGTGGTGTGGGTGTGTGTGTGTGTGTGTGTGTATGTGTGTGTGTGCAGGTGTAGACGTCTATGTGTTCAAATGCGTTTCTTGTTTAAAATGATTTTGTGTTTCATTTGTTTTTCACGTTTTTCTAGTCAATTAGTCAATTCTTAATCGGTTCCTTTTAACCAAGGACAGATTGGAAGAATAGGCATCGCCTAAAATCTTTATCCTTGTTGTTAAAGTTTTTCAATGTTCAGTGTTCAGTGCTCTCTCTCTCTCTCTCTCTCTCTCTCTCCCTCTCTCTCCTCTCTCTCTCTCCCCTCTCTCTCCCTCTCTCTCTCTCTCCTCTCTCTCTCTCTCTCTCTCTCTCTCTCTCTCTCTCTCTCTCTCTCTCTCCTCTCTCTCTCTCTCTCTCTCTCTCTCTCTCTCTCATTCATCCCAGAAAACAAAGTGCATGGTTGTAACCTCCCGTCAAAAGCATCAACTAACACGCCATTCCCTTAACCTAACTATTGATGGCAACGATATCGAACAAGTTCATGAACATCGAGTTCTAGGCGTCATACTTGATGACAAACTCAACTGGCAATCACATATAAATCACGTTAGAAATAAACTAGCACGCAACCTATTCCTTCTCAAACGACTTCAATCCTACCTAGACCTAGACGCACGTAAAATGTTCTTCTATGGCCACTGCCTCTCGCACATCAACTATGCATCCACTCTATGGTCCTATGCTGCTAAAAAAACACCTAAAAAAACTAGCATCGCTCCACAGAAGAGCGATCAACTTAATCCTGCCAGATCCATCTCTGTCAACTTCAGAAAAGTTTCATAATCTTGAAATTTTACTACTTGAACACCAGTTACAGTACAACACAGCTGTCCTAATGTATAAAGTCCACAGTAACTTGACACCCCAGTACCTAGAAAATCTCTTAACTCCTTCCACATGTAGTTATCGTTCTGATAAATATGTTCTTCCACGCACCCGCATTGACCTTTACAAAACAAGCTTTTCCTTTTCAGGGCCATATGCTTGGAACTCACTGCCTTCAGATGTAAAGGCATTTTCGTCAGTATCAAATTTCAAATCTAACTTACG
>CM065697.1:19858024-19873024 GCA_017654935.2 Phymorhynchus buccinoides | reverse complement strand
TCTGTGCATGATTTGATTTGTATTCGTCTACATTTATTTATGTTAAAGAAGAGATACGGACAGAGAGGCCAATTTTGAATTTAAAAAAAACCAACTCATTCATTCTCTCTCTCTCTCTCTCTCTCTCTCTCTCTCTCTCTCTCTCTCTCTCTCTCTCTCTCCGTCTCTCTCTCTCTCTCTCTCTCTCTCTCTCTCTCTCTCTCTCTCTCTCTCTCTCTCTCTCTCTCTCTCTCTCTCTCTCTGTCTATCTAAATATCTATCTATCTCTGTGCATGATTTGATTTGTATTCGTCTCCACATTTATTTATGTTGAAGAAGAGATACGGACAGAGAGGCCAATTTTGAATTAAAAAAAAATAAAAAAACAAAAAAATTCCAACTTCAGACTTCAGCCATTCTCTCTCTCTCTCTCTCTCTCTCTCTCTCTCTCTCTCTCTCTCTCTCTCTCTCTCTCTCTCTCTCCCTCTCTCTCTCTCTCTCTCTCTCTCTCTCTCTCTCTCTCTCTCTCTCTCTCTCTCTCTCTCTCTCTCCTCTCTCTCTCTCTCTCTCTCTCTCTCTCTCTCTCTCTCTCTCTCTCTCTCTCTCTCTCTCTCTCTCTCTCTCTCTCTCTCTCTCTCTCTCTCTCTCTCTCTCTCTCTCTCTCTCTCTCTCTCTCTCATCGTGTTCATAATAGACACCTTCGTTCTACACAGCCAGTACATCAAACTGCGTTTTGTGAGTTTATGAATCTGTTGACTGGGCTACACACGGCAGGAAGTGCAAGCTTACACACCGCTGCGCAGACGCACAAACCCAAAACTCTTCCTTCTCGATTCTGTTCTAATCAAGTGTGGTCATCATGGTAAGTTGTGTGCACAAATTTATTTTATACGCATAACATTGTACGCCAATATTACAATATGAGTAACTAAGAGATCCCATAAAAGCAGTTCTATTGAATAAATATAATAAATTGTTCTGATTACAAACGTAACTGGTGATAAAATTCGATTGTTAGACTCTAACTTAGAGGCAACATGTTGGGATCCACAGGGCCTGTCGCAGTGAGACCTAACTCGGTATCTGGCTGGGTCACTAGTAAAAGCTTGTCCGACCTGGAACCTCGCAGGGTATAGTAAGAACGATTGGAACTTTTTAGTTTTAGATGATGGTGTTTGTTCAATCAATCATTTCAATGAGAGAAGATTTCAAGAAAAAAGAAGAAACTAGGCTTGCCAAATGTGCAGTTTTGCTCGGCCTACCCCCTCATGACCATCTTCTGACTTCTCTCTGCTTTCAATCTATAGTATAACAAGTACACTTAAAGTTAATTCAATAGAATGATTTAATGAAATTGAAAATCACCCTTATCTAGAAATATATTCAAGTCTTCAAGTTCAACTTCAACATAGTAGCATCAACCAATAATTTGTGGAAAGTGAAAACAAAATTAAAAAAATTGTGCCAAATGGTTGCTTGTGATGTGTAGTTGTGGATACAAGTTTAATTTTGATTTTAGAGTCATTCTTGCATTTTTTATGACCTTTTGAAAAAAATCAATAAGGACGTTCTTTTACTGTTTTTTCAAAAAACACGTCAACCTGCGGGCAGACAACAACAAATGCAAAATGATCCATGCAAATTTGGAGCAATGTGTGACTTAACCTATTCTTTGAACTAATTAACTTTTTATTTCAATCAGCTATGTTACTTAAAAAATAAAACAATTTTACTTCAAAATGTTCATTAAAATACTGTCAAGGGAGATAATAAGGGGAAAAAACATTTGTCTTCACCACTTGAAGACTGCCTTTTGAGAGTTGTTAGTTAATAAATAGCCTTTCCAACTGCATAGATCTATTTGTCCTGTACACACATACAGTGATAGTGATACACACACACACAGTGACATACAGTGATACACACACACACAAATAAAAAGCCATTGACATTGCAAGCAAACAAACAAACAAAAAGCCCACTTGAACAACATAATAAGTAGATGTGTGTTTCACGAACATCTCTTAAACTCTTTACTTGTGTATCCCTAAACTCAAAACTGTACAGGGCCTCATAAAATCAAAAACAACACAGAGCAGGACTGTGGGACAGGCCCAGGGCCACTCCCGCCAGTTATGTTAATATTTTGCGCCATGATTCCCTTGATGATTTGACCAGTATAGCGCAATAAAAACGTTCAAGAGCCATGAACAATGTTTTGTAAATGGTACAGAGTCAATATAAATCTAAAGAAAACTAATACAAATCGATAAAAACCTGTCTGGCTCATGATTTTGTCCAGAAGTTTCAGTAAACACGTTTACCGGAAGTGCGCGAAAGACGTCTTTTAAGCGCAAAATTATGGGGTCAGATAGGTCAATTTGTTTTGTCTATTTACCAAAATGAACAATTTTCTACATGACCTGCTCAATTTGTTTGAATGTTTTAAGGTTAAAATCATTAAATTCAACCTAAACTGTACTAAAAACAGTATCTTGACTGGGAGACTTATTCATAAATTAGAAAAAAACAAAACTGACGAACTAAACATTCAAGACAAAATGGCACCTGCATCAGGCCTCACTAATTTTAGGAATCTCCGACAATTTGATGTGTCCTCGATCTTCATTGGTCACTTTTTTACCACCCGGGTCGTCAGTAAGCTCTCAATGTTAGCAGGAAAATGATAGGTAGAGCGCCCAATTTCTCTGACGAAACTAAGGATAACTCTTTTCTATTCCAAGGGACATAACTCTCGTGGTTGGTCCTCGCTAAACATAGTGCTGTGAAGACTGATGATTGTTTGGAACGGAAGAGTAGATCTAATAGGACATGAAGGGGCACAAGGATGGGTAGGGAGGGGGGTGCAAGGGAGGAGGGAAGGGGGAAGTTAGATCTGGTTTTTGAAGGCTTCGGTTGTGGCTGATGACACTGCCACGGGGGGGGAAGCTTACACTTTTACAGGGAAGCTTGGCCCTCTAAGAGATCATAAAGTTGAGTGAGGTTCCACTCGGCAATGGTCCAAGGGAATCTTGAAGAACTGCTGGCGGTACTGAGTCCTGCAGGCTGGCAGCTGCTTTGACTTTGACTCGGCATGCAGTAAGTGAGTAACCGAGTTGATCTTGTTGGAGGGCCGGCTGGGGGCTGGCTTCCTGGTACTACAGTGGTAGAGTTTATCACCAATTCTCCACAATTAAATTTGAAGAAGTTGGTGATCCGAGCCTTTTTTCTTTGTGAAAGTGGGGACCAGTTCCAACTGTCCATACATCGACTCCATGCTAGATGTCTGCCGGTGCCGGTGCCATTCTCTGCACAGCTTCGAGCTTGCTGATGTTCTTGCTGGTGTACAGGTCCCAGACGCTGTAGACGAGTAGGTCATACGAGGGCGAGAGTCTAGATGCTCCAGACTTTGATGGTACGTCTGATAAAGCTGAGAGTTGTTGGCTTTATTTGTGACATTGGCGATGTGGGAGTCCCAGCATAGATCTTTCATGATTGTGACTCCCAGGTATTTACTCTGTGTTCTTGAGGTTGTGGCCATGAAGATGGTATTGGCTCATAATGGGGTTTATTTTTCTGTTGAAGTGGATGGACTGGCACTTGTCTGGGTGGAATGACGTGCCATTTCGTCTCCCAGTCAGCAAGCTTGCTAAGGTCTTGTTGGAGAGCCTGTTGATCAGAGGGAGATGCGACTGTCCTTTGGCACATGGTGTCGTCGGCAAACAAGCATGTTGTTGCTATGAGTGTGAGGTCTTGAGGCAAGTCGTATAGGAGAAACAAGGTGGGGCCGAGGACGGAACCTTGGGGGACACCTGACTCGACCGATTTAAATTCACTGTATTCAGACTTAAGTAGCTCCTTCAACAACAGCCTGTCTACGGTCTGCCAGGAAGTTTTGTATCCATTTGTTGACTTGCCCTTTGATGCTGTAGTGCTCAGCTTGTGGACCAGTAGAGAATGGGACAGCTTATCGAAGGCCTTGGCGAAGTCCATGAGCGTCTTCAAGTTCTCTTCGTCACGCTGTCTCACTTTAGACATAATTATTAACTTTTAGTACGCTGCAGGCGCATTCAATCGCTGAGCCGATAGTTTCCCCAGCAGCTGCAGACGCATTCATGCACCCACAGAAGGGTACTCAAAATTAGCGCTTCGCTGACATTATTTTCATTACTAAAATTGGAAACAACCTTGATGATGCTAACTAATTTAGATAATGGGAGTGTGCTTGAAAAGAATAATGGCTAGATTGCCATCTTTAGTTTATGTTATGGGACTGCATTTCTATTATTAGGTATTAGGTACTTTATAGTCACAGAGGCGTCTGTGAAATTCGGGTTGCTCCCACCTGGAGAGCGCGTCGCAGCCAGAGGCGCGCCACCCAATTTATTATTTTTATATTGCATGCGATTTTTGTGACTGATGAGGTGGTAAATTTTGACCAAATAACTTTTTCATTGCCACTGGTTTAACGTATGCTAAGTGCATGGGCACACTGGACCTCAGTTTATCGTCTCATCCGAAAGACTCCACGTTCAGACCGTAAGGCCTAGTGCAAAGTGAGAGGAAAAATCCCCTGTACCCAGGTTCGAACTCAGGTTTACTTGACACGAGGCGAACACGCTACCACTGTGCCAGTCTACACTGTGTGACTACGGGAACTTTTTCAATTTCACAATGCAGTTTGCTTTTGTCCTAGAAATGCTTCAGGTTATATCATGCGTCATTGGGCATTACATTACACTACAGTACACTCAGGGTAGGACAGTAACTTTTTTTGCAACCTGCCCTGGGGGCAGGTAGACAATTTTTTTACCTGACCCCCAGTTTTGGCCACCTGCCCGATAAATGAATGTGCCACGAGTGAAAAAGACTTCAAAGAGTCTTCATCAGTTCATGTTTGGCCATCCTGTCACACAGCTCCTCGGGAATGACATAATTTAATCTGTCAGTATTTTTCATATGGTTTTTTTATTTAACGTTTCTCATGCGCGCGTGCGTCTCAGTGTGTGTGTGTGTGCACGCGCATGCGTGTGGTAGCAAACATTGATTAAACTATCAGCATATCATACGTATAGGGGGTTATTCTGTGACAACATACATTATAACATACTACAGTAGTATCACACACACACACAGAAGTACACAATCAGAGAGAGAGAGAGAGAGAAAGTCAGAGTGAGTCAGTGACAGACAGTCACAGACACATACAATATAAACACATTTTTTAAACTAAAGACTTGCCTTCAAGAAGAATGCTAACTTATGACACTGACACTGTCAGGGACAAGTCAAACAATCATTGTTACAATGTCAAACTGTCTTGGACTCTTTCACTGATCTGCTCTATCTGGGTCTATCTACAGCTTTTCCATCAAAGTATGTGCAAAAAGAATTGTATTTTTTTGCAGTTTTATGGATAGCTTGTGCTTTTGTCTCATGCCCAGCAAACCAAACTGCCAACTTCATCAAAATCAAATCCACTTTTAGGCCCTAGACTGACTGATCACGAAGTGATGGAAGTCAAAATCGCACACTGCACGCCGATGGCGATACTATCCAAACTATCGGCGATAATGACACATCTTTGGCACTTTCGAAGCAATAAAGCATGTGTCAACCTCAGAATATGACAGCAGAAAGTATTGTCATTTTTTCTTCCAACCACTGCCCGATGACTCAGACTCGATGGTTATTTTTCACCCAAAGCATGTTGCTCCAACATGCAATTTTCTCGGAAACCTGTGCAGTCCGCATAAACGGCCTTCATCTATTGGATGAAATCACAGGAGCTACGAGCGACGATTGGTTCGCTTGGCAGTTTCTGCTGGGTTGTTACTAAAAATAGCTTAGTCTGTCCTCATCAACATGTGCGAAGAGCGAGTTACTCGGCTTCAGCAGAAATAAAACATACATGTGCAACTCCATCGCACCGCTGTATATTTCGGCGTGTATGTCGCCATATTAATTTGTATTGGACCGTATTTTATTGAGGTCGCCGTAGAAAAATACGGCGAAAACGTAACGGTTGGCAGCTCTGGGTTTTTTCTAAGCGCTTGCACTTGCCTGGCGGGCAGGTCGTCAAGTTCGCCACCTGCCCGACACTTACGACTACCTGCCCCGGGCAGTCGGGCAACCGTTACTGTCCGACCCTGACACTTTTTTCTTTTTTGCAGGGGGCCCACAAGTCGTTCCGGACGAAGATGAAACTGGCGAAGAAAATCAAGCAGAACCGCCCCCTGCCCCAGTGGGTCAGAATGCGCACTGGCAACACCATCAGGTGAGACGCCAAAATCAATTTGTTGCTGATCAGTGCCCCTACCCACCAGGTCAACATTGAGATGGAGTTAAGAAATAAGTCAGTTCATTTCAACCGTCTGGATAGTCACCATAGATGGGAATAGGGTTTGAAATTTAAGTGGAAAAAAAATCCAGTACAGAAAATCCCGAATGTGACTGACACAAAAAGTGGAATTAAAACTTTTGTCCAGCGAACTTTAGTTAGTGATAGAATTGTATGGTCGGGATATGGTTAGAACTTGAGAAAGTTTCAAGATTAGGTGGGATTATAATTAAGAAAAACAGAGACAAGATGAAGAGAAAACCTCAAATGTGGGAAATCTGGAAAGTTAGGCCTGGGTCAGGACGCAGTCATTGTTAAAGATGGTGTCTGGCAGTCTACATGGTCTCAAGTATAAAACAAGAATGGCTCCAGTGTGCCGCATGTGCCAACACATTTTCTAGGACAGCTACATGTCCAGGGGTGCTAATTTTCCGGAAATCCGGTTTTTGGTTGCCAGAACTTGTGGCTTCCACAGTGATCGTAATTACCTATATCAGGGGTGCACGTGGGTATGCCTGAACTTCTGAAGCCTGAATTCAGGCAATTTGATGCTGCTTCAGGCAGCTGAGTGCCTGAAGAAAGGGCTCTTTAACATATTATTTTGTACATTGGGTTTCGGCAAGAAAGTTCAGGCAAAAGTTTTGGTCACTGCATGCACTTATGCTATATATGCCAGTAAAATACCGGTTGTGAAAGCAGAATACCGGGGAAAAAATAGAGCTATCGTTCTTGGGGACCGATCAAATTCTTTTAGTACCGATGAAATCTTTCCGACCATAATAAAAAAGCTAGGCCTACGGGTTTCCCCATGACTGACTGGTAGGTCAAGGTTAGTCGCTCTCCTCAGTCATCGATATAACTACAGTAAGCCTAGCACGCGCACTTCCCGTCCAGTTCAGCGGCAGCCCAATCAGCGAAAGCAGTCAGTTGGCCTAGGCCTCTCATTTGTTGGCCTATAGCGTGAAACTGAAAGTCTTTGACCCTTCATTTCGCTCCCACGATCAACGCAGTCACCATGTTTAAAAAAATTCACCTGGAGTGGCTACGGTGGTGATGACAGCTTCACTGTGTCCTTTTCATCAAGAATTACACAGAGAGAGCGAGAGTGTGTCTGTGTGTGTGTGTTGACCAATTAATTGTTGACAGACGAGACAGGCAGTTGGACATTTCAGATCTTATGTTTTTGACATGTAGGCCTACTATAGCAAGAATTTGGTGAGGTTTTGAGAGAGGGGGGTGGGGAGATTGCATTAATGGAGAGAGAGAGGGTGGATGGATTAATACTAAATAATAGCCCATATCATGAGTTGACATATTTATAAATTTATCAATTTGCTTGTCGGTTATGATTTTTTTGTGTGAATGTCAGCTATACAGCTGTATGACAGAAAGTAATATATTTACCTTCTTTTTTTTTTTACTGTAATTTGCTTGCAGAGGTGGTGAATGAACCCTGGTAATTCACTGTCTAAATTTTATATTATCTTATTGTGTAATGTTGTTTTTTTACCTGCATATTTGTCCAATTTTCAAGTGTGTTTGTGTGTTTTCAGGTACAATGCCAAGAGACGTCACTGGCGTAGAACCAAGCTGAAGATGTAAATCCTGCCGCACCCCCCACTGGAATACGAAAACCATTGAGGATGCTGATAAATGATTTGATCTCAGAACAGCCGTTGGTGTATGGCTTCAGACCCCGACACGGTTCTAGTCCGACTCATGATGAATTCGTTTTGGAAATAACGTAGCTTTGTTGACCGCTGTTCCTGCTGTTCAGAAATTAAATTATTCATCAGTACCTCAGAAAACGTGCGTTTGTGTTATTTTCCTCTTTTTTTTAAAATTGGTGGAATGGATGTAATATTTCTTCTTTGATCGCTCAGTTTTCTGTCAATTATGAGCGCAGATGCGTCATGCTGCCGTTATGCACGAAATAGTTAGGCCCAGCAAGTCCGACTTCGGCTGGAGGAAATGTTTTTGAAAGTGCTTCGTGAAAAAAGGCAGGAGAATGGACCGACCGGTAAGGCAGAAAGATAGATGACAGCAAGCAGAGGGAAAAGGCAGAGTCAAAGAGAGTGACAGATTAGAGGAAGTTACAAGCACAGAACTTCCAGAAGGTGGGGGAACTTTATACAAAAGCCCCCCCCCCCCCAGTATCCCCACGGGGGGTGGATGTAACATTTAATTACACACAAAAATATTACTGTGCAGGAATTAAAGTGCTGTGTCTCAAAATATGTCACTTCACAAGAGTTTTTAAAAAAAACACTCAATAATTAATGCCTTGAAACGTACGTTTTGTTCATACCGTACCGCGTCACCGTCGGTGTTTCATCTTTTGCAAATTGTTGTTTACAGCTTTGTCAGAGGATGCCCCTTGCCCTGATCAACTGGTCAGCCCAACGCAGCAAACTTGACCAATGTTCAGTTACCTTAGTTTAATTCCCAGGCGGCAATATCAGGATTGGCGCTTGGTCATTATCTGTTTGTTTTTAATGGTGGAGTGAGCATAGTATTCACACACAAAAACACCATGAGATTGGCATTTCTTGATCATTATCTAATTATTTTGTCTGGTCAGTACAGTGTAGAGTGGCACAGTGGTAGCGCATTCGCCTCGCGCTCGTGTCAAGTAAACCCGAGTTCAAACCTGGGTACAGGGGATTTTTCCTCTCACTTTGCACTAGGCCTTACGGTCTGAACTTGGAGTCTTTCGGATGAGACGATAAACCGAGGTCCCGTGTACGTTAAACCATTGGTCAAAATTTAACTAACACCCCCCCCCCCCCCCCCCTTCCTCATCACTGACATCAATCACTTACACAAAAATCGCATGCAAATAATAATAAAAAATGATGTCTGCGACGCGCTCTCCAGGTAGGAGCAATTCGAATTTCACAGAAGCTTCTGTGACTATAAAAAAGCATAAAGTACCTGACATATACTGTTCAAAAAAAGATGTCAATGTAATATTCTGATTTAATGTGGCACAGTGGACAGGTACTGTACAGTTAACTCACCCTAGAAAGTGAATGAAATGTCCAAGGAACAACCTGTAAGGTGTAACAAGTTTGGACATTCGCTTCTTCCATTATTTTTCTACTTTTTTTTCAGAATGCAAGTGAAATAAATGAACAAGTTCAAAGTAATAGGTTGTTACGTTTCTTTTTGTTTTAACAGTATATATATCAATTGACAACATTTTAAAACTTGAAGAATCTGAAAGGGTCCCTTCATCTTTACTTACGAATTCATAAATGAAAATTTCATGAGGCATTGTCTGACAGTATCATCCAGAAAACGGTCCACTAGGCTCTAGTTGAAAAGTTTGCAACAGATTTTAATGAAACTTTGTGTTACTACTTAACATATGCTATTATCCATGAACTTTATTAACAGATATCTAATCATTTGGATGCAAGACATGTAACTACTTAACTTGTGAAGGGAAAAAGGAAAAGAATATGAACCGTTGGAACACCTTCACAAATGTAAAACGTTCCTAAAACATGCGTATTGAAATGAGCCCAAAATGTATCAAGCTGGGGATTGTACTGCTTCAGTGCTTTTCATGTAATGTTTAGATTGAAAAAATAAAATAGCTGTTGAAAATTTGTATGATCTGGCAGGTCTTCAGTAAAAATTTAAAGACAATTCTCAAGAAATCTTTCACTACAACATAATTTCATCATAAAAGTTTTTATTAAAAAAATTTGCCATTTGAATAATAAATTAATTTATCAATCTCCTGCCAGAAGTTCTGGCGTTTTTCTTGTTTGCAGATTCACTTGGCTTTGATTGCGTCGTTCTGGTGAACATAAATAGAGGCAGTGAAGGGGCGAATTTTCTGGGGGGTTTTAATTTAGTTTTTTTAAGAAAAACAATGTTCAGAAATTGAAAAACGAGACTTTGAAGTGGAAATGATGACACAGAACTTGAATGTCAAGGAAGTAGAATCGCATGATGCCAATGTCAATGCGGTCATCTTGGGCGCATGAACTGAACGCACGTGTGTCAAACTGTACCTTTCATCGGTTTCCTCAGCAAGACTGTATACTTAAAAATGGCTGCAAAACTTGAAAGACTGAACTCCAATAATCACAAAAACTAAAAGCAAATAAGAACGACGGTCGAACCCTAATAAGTTTTAGAACAAATTCTTGTGTCGACGTCATAGTTCTTTCCTTCTGAGTCACAGGTGAGGTCTAAAATGTTCTCAAATACACAAGTTTAATTTGATGAGCGAGATGGCATCAAAAGCCACGCTTCAAATAAAATATTCTTTCAATTGCGGCTTCAGGTGACTTGAGAGACGAAAAAGATTTAGCAAAAACAGGTGGGAGAACCGTATTCTTCAAACTACAGTAGTCCACAAACGCTAATTTCTTGCTGAGACGATTTTTCAGCAAAAATACCCTAAACCAACGCTTTGACTCCTTCCGCCCTGCGCCCGACAATTTGTCAGGCGCCCTAGTGCAGCTACCAGTGCCTGCTCCTGACAAATTGTCGGGCAGAGACCTCCATTTACTTTATCAATTTAGAAACTTAACGACTAAAATACGTTTATTCTGAAGCTATTTGCGTCGGAATGATCGCTAAATTCATTGCACGATTTGAAATCCTTTGCAAGCACTTCATTGTCATTTTTTGGTGCGTTTTGTAATAAAACTAGTACCTCTCTCTCTCAGAACCTGCAGGCTGGGAGTGCAGCTCGCAGGGCCATGCGCCAGTGAGTAGAGCGCAAAGGGTTAAATTTATACAAGGGCCATAGTATAGTAATGAACAGGGTTCCCCATCTGCTGTTTTGCCGATGTCAGCAAAAAATTTAAATGAACCAAGGAACAAATGCAGAGTTCCTTGCTAAGCCTTTTCAGATTGTGTAAATGTTTCTCTTTCAATGCTGAATTGACCTGATGCAAGTACTATCTTGTTCCAGTGTCTGAAATCTCAAATCTCCTTTAATCCTTTCAATGCCAGCCACTTTTCAGCCAAAACTTTCCATTAAACTTACCTGGGTAGAGAAAAGATTCTGTATTGGGGATTCCTCTGTGACGTGCATAAAATAGGGCATGCCCTTACCTCCCAAAATTAAGGTAATTGGATACGAGACTCATTTGATGCCTTTTAGTGACATGGGTCATTCTGGTGCCAAGGCGATGAAAGGGTTAAAGGTGGACCCTGACGGACGAGTTTTTGCAAGAAACGCATCGAGATCACCATGAAAACACCATTTACAGAGATTGCAACACTCGCTTTGCTCTGGTTTCCTAGGTCAAATTGGCGATTCATCCTTGGCGGAGGTGCTGGAAGTCAAATTCTTTCACTGAAAGAGAAGGCGTGTGTGCCGTCTCTTTTGTAATGGCGACCAAATTGTTTGCACGATTTTTTTGCAATACAAGCCATTTTATTTTATGCAGTTTATCTAAGAGTTTCGCTCACAACAAAGGAAATAGCTTCAATTTTTTTTACTGCACTACAAAAAAGAAAAAGCTTCAACCACAATGGGTTTGGCCCCCACCCACCCCATCTAAAATGGCTTATCTCTCCGCCGTCTCTGCGAAGGAGGAATTGACGGTTTGATTTCTAGGAAACCAGAGCAAAGCGAGTGTTCCAATCCTTGAAAAGGCTTGTCTTTCTGGTGATCTCGACGTGTTCCTTGCAAAAACTCATCCGTCAGGGTCCACCTTTAAACTATTTTGCTTCTCCATCGTTTGTCAGTGCAAGCCCTAAATCAAGTAAAATTAGATTATCTCCCTTACATTGTCTTGTGACTACAGTGGAATCTCTCGTATAAGACACACACACAAGACCTAGTTCTCTGAGACATTGTCCTTTGTGAGCATTAAAATTATCTCCCTTATACAACTCGCATTTAAGACCTCATTTTGGATTATTCTTGAAGGTCTTACAAGGCAGGTTCCACTGTAATTTCAAATACAATTCTTTTAAACGACAGTATGAAATGGGGTGAGGGTAGCGAGTTTGAAGCTATCTTTTCAGCATTGAACTCATCATAGATTGAACTTCATTGATAAAACTTTAAATATTTGTAGCTCCCTTTCGCAGTTTCAGTAACTTTACGAGTGTGTAAAGTGTAAATCTGTATTACATATATAATTATATGTAATAAATCTTGCTTAAAAATAAATAAAATAATCCAAACATGTCAATAATAGGTGAATTTTATTCAAATCCATTGAATCCCAAGTATAATAACTAAGTACAGTAGACAGACTAGATTACATTATATATGTACCATTTTTTTTATAGAAAACTCAATTTGTCAAATATTTCTTCTATGCACTCTACTAACAAAAATTAAAAAGCTAATGTTCTATACAATTAATGCCTGTGCAAAGCATACACACACACAGAAAAATGCTGCCGTAGAAGAAATGAGATTCAAATATTGCACGGAGGCAATGTGCATTATAACCATCAGATTTCGGATTTTAAAAAAAGGAAACGGGGAAAACGCAACACACATTCAGACAAGCCACCACTTTTGTCTGGGGTTGAACTAGTACTGCTTGAAAAAACACAAACTGCAACGTCACTGGATTGAACGCCCTAAAACTACTGAATAAAACGTAAGTCTAGAATGACGTTATTTTATTGACGAAACAAAACATGCTTCCCCTTTGACAAGCGGTCTATTTTGAAGACTGCATGTGAAGAGGGGAAGTATTGTAGTTCTCTATGCTGTATGTTTGACCAAAGCAATTTTGCCAAATACTACGTTTTGTTGTTTGTCAATAAAATAAGGTTCTACCCTTGTGTATTTGTTTGTAAGGTGTTTTACTTTTAGTACTGCTTGGTAGCTCATCATTCTGCTACCTAGCTAGTACCTGGAAGAACAAATGTGCTGAGGCGCCCGAACTAAATGAACAAATCGCACATAAATCATTCACATTGAAATGCTTATCTGCATAGCTTCTGTGTACGGGGCCAGTGACAAGGAATTAAAGTCAAAACAAAAAACGCCCCAAAATGAGAGCAAATCTGAAGCCTTTGCTTCAATAAAATAACCACCAAAAAAATGTTGGCTCTGAAATAGGAAGTGTTGCTGGGAAGAAAAAAAAAGACAAAGAACACAGCAATAAATAAAGACCAAGGATGTATTGACACTTTCAGCAGTTACTTTAAACAAAAGTTTCACTTAAAAACAAAACTCAGTAGTGAGATTTAAAAACACTATCAGCGTAAAATAATACATACACCATTACATATTAGCAAATACTCTGAAAATCATTACATTTTAGTTCTAATGAATTTTTTTTGACTATTAAGTGTTCAGGCATGGGAATTGTCCGCGAATTCCCGCGGAAAAAAAAAATTGAAATTGTTACTAAATACTTCGTTTTTGTTACTAAATACTTCAATTGGGGGGCTTTTCAGAGTTTTGTCTCTGACAATTCCCATGTCTGAGTGTTACTTTTTTCCCAGACTGAAACGCCTGCGCCTTATACATGCCCAATAAAATAGAAAACATAATACAAATCTGAAATTTGGGGGGTGCGCCTTACAGTCCGAAAAATACGGCAATTTTACTTCAATGCTTGGGCAAAGCAGCAGATTTCAAAAGTTCACTTCAGTTCACGTGGAGTATTCTTTAGTCTTCAGGATTTGGCCATCTTGTCATCCGGAACCACGGTCTTAAAAGAATCAAACATTTCTGCCAAAGTTGATGGCAGATTAAAACAAGATGATATACACACAGCACACACACCATCCCCACCCATCCTGTATACTAGGACACATTTTGTGGTCACCACTTCAGGGTTGGGAAGATTCAGAGAACACTGAAATGTGTCATTTCAGGATTGGGAAAATGTTTCACTTTCACCCATGTAGTGGCTATATAGCCTGGGAACACTGGAAAAGAAGATATTCATTGCTCTCAACATTTCATCTACCAACAATATAACATTACGCTGTGGGGACCGGATCTGCTGCATCACTGCAGTTAAGCTCTACAATTTGCAAGTTTGGACCGGACTCGGCGTCTAAGCATGACCAGGATTGGAAAAAGAATTTTCACCAGCTTGTGATGCCATTTAAGAGACGCATTTGCAGCAAGAAAACTAAGAGTGGGTGGCATTTGCTTTGAAAATAAAATGGCAAAATTAATACACTGTGAAACCGAGAGTGAAATAAAATGTGACAAAGTGAATTGCCTCCCTTTGCATATCACATTGGCAGCCAACTTTGAAAGTTCATTCCAAAACAAAGCAGTTAATGCTTGGTGGATGGGGTAGTTACTGTCTTGCTATACAGGGATTACATTCACAATTTGTGTAAAAACGAAAAAAAAACATGTTTCCCATGTTTTTATTAAAATATAATATGACTTTTTTTAATTTATTTTTTTAATTTATTTAGTTTATTTTTAATCTTTAAAAATACTGCAACAAAACATTGCAAGTTCCCAGAACATCAACCTGCTCAATGGTAAGAGGGTTTTTTTTATTTTTAAAGTCAACATTTATGCTATGGTAAAGGAAATAGCATATGACAGAAAAAAAATTCAAATGTTTTTGTAGGCTTACTTAAAATGTTCAATATAGCACCGTTTCAACATGTACATTACTGATTATTTATTTGTTTATAAAATCAACTGTACAAACAAGAGCATCCATAGTAATAGGAATAAGAAGGCCGAATGTACCAGTAATAGTATC
>CM065697.1:19852464-19857524 GCA_017654935.2 Phymorhynchus buccinoides | reverse complement strand
TTACTATGACCGATTAATTATCAACAAAGATAATTAGCTCAAAGGTTTATAAAATACCGTACAGGGAAATATTGGCTAAGGATGCAAGTCTGAAAATGCCAGGATAGCGAGGAAAACAGGTGTGTGTGTGTGTGTGTGTTCACCTTTAACATTTGTTACTCTGAACGAAGAAAAATATTTTTTTTTTAATCAGTTCTTAGCTGGAATAAAGTTTATTCATTATATGAGGGTAAATGGTTCATCAGTAAGTATATTCGGCAACTGTCCTGCCATTTGTAATCTATAAAAGTTAAAACATACAGGTAATGGAGATACCAATAAACTTCATTCTTTAACGCGATTTGGTTGTACACTATCAATAGTATCATCCTGTATGTCAGTCTATGTGAGTATATGACGTCATGAACAATAATTGTAAGCAAATGTGACCAAAAAGTGCTGATCTTGAGATGACTCATTTCATTGCTTTTAAATTACTTCATAGGTGAAATCTGAAAACAACTATTCAGTATTACAAGCAAATCAATCGATTTGACAGACATGTACGATGATGGTACACTTCTTATCACATGATAAACAATGTGTTGAATCAATCAACAAATCATGTATTGCCTTTTAAAACAGTGCATACTTTCTCAAAGGAAATTTGGCTGCTGTACAGACAAACAACAGGACAAGTACAGTAAAAAGATGACATGACACAAACTTATCTTAGTTTTTTTTACTATTACATTAAGTTAGTCATTATAAACATCTATCGTTAATTATATACATTATAAACATATATTAATTATTAAGATCTAAATGATCAAAACTAGAATTAAAAGCATGACCAGGAGATATCACAAGCCCCCCCCCCCCCCCCCCCCCCCCCCCGAGACTAGAAGTATAAGTCCACAATACATAACTATAAGATAAAATAATGCAAAAATACCATCACATAAACCCCCACCGGCACATGAATAAAAAGCGCATAAAAGTGGATAAAGAAGATATCCACACATCGAAACCATAAGAAAATGAAACATGATAGTAAACTGAATAAGTGTACATAAATAAAAATTTAAACAACACAGAAGACACAGACAGACGACAGACAGACAAACCAACATCTTAGATACCAAAAACTGTTGACTAAAAAGTAGCGACCAATACCAATAAATTACAGTGTAAAAATAAGGAAACGCGTATTAAAAGTGTAAAAGATATCAATGCATGATGCATAGAACAAGTTGACAATGATGGAAAACATCTCCAAAAAATGTACCCTCAAGTTTCATTTTTTCACTCATGAATGCAAACATGTCATTTTTCAAGAAAACTGCATGATGAAGATCCATATATTCATTGATAATGACACAGATCTTCTGAGCACCATAGAATTCTCCAACAAACAATCTCTATTATCAAGAGAGACTATGACGCTTTACGAAATGAGTGAGAGAAAGAAGTGTGAGGCAGTGACACTTTTTGATGTAAATAGAAAGATTAAGCGTAAACATCTTCCTAAGTAGTTCTAGTGAGAATGCACGCAACAAAAATGGGTACCCAAATTCCCTAAGTGACGAACATAAGACTCGATGTAATGCGTGTACGACAGAAATTCAAAAGTTTGAGCAAAATGGATCCAAATGAATATGCCTTGTCATCACATTCACAGGGAACAAGACTTCGGCAGAGATTTGCATCATTAATGGAAAAAAAGTGCCAATGAGATGAAGAGTGGGTCTTGATTGGGGCAAAACCAGTTACGGCTGCAGTCAAATATTCCATGTTCGGTAAGTGATATGTTTTGCATTTCTTTAATAATGCAATGCCAGTAATCATTGTTATTATGCAAAGAACAAAACACTGATGAAGTTATGTAACCCATTTTCACTCAAGTGGTTTTGTCAGAAATTAACAGATCAGCTACCAGTGGCGGCCAAGCCATGGATACACCTTACAAAGCAAGAATACTTGCATGAAATCTTAGTGACTACATGGTCAAGGTCCACGTGACTTTTCCGAAAAGAGTAAGTAATCAATGTTTGAACACCTATTTACAGATTTTCTTATCTCTGCATGAACTCTTTTTTTTTTAAATATCTTTTTAGATCGTTAATTAAATAGCAGGAAAAAATGTACTGGCAGCTGGCCCCACAAAAAGCTCAAAATCACAAGATCCGACCTGCCTCAAAGAAGTACCAAAAAAGACTTGAAACCTGCGTAGATTGGCTGAACTGTGCATACAAAGAGGAAAGGTATTCTTTATAGTTATAATCTACTACAGTAGGGCAAAAGTTTGAAGTCTGTGAAGTCCTTTGTTCTGTTTTATGGAACGTTGCCAATATGAATATTATTTATCAACCCTCGTATATAAATACTAGAGCAACGCACCGAACGGTAACGCCTAGTAACAGGTAGCGGCTGTAAAGGTAACGCTGAAGTAACGGTTTCGCCAGGTCAGCAAAATATATATTTTTACTTTTACTTTGCTGAAAATACAAATTGGAACCCTACAACTTCAAGGCATACCGAATACTCATGACATTGACCTTGCTCGGTATGCAATCATCAGAACAACCATAGCCAAAGTACAGTACATGCCCAGTTTGAAGTCCTAAGACAAACGGTGTGAGTTTGTGGACGGTTATAGCCCCTTAAAGATTTTCGGTTTTCAAGGCTCATACGCAAGGGAAGGTCATGCGGCGATAATTCTGCGCGATGCCTTCTTCATGGTGACACGCCACCAACAAAAATGGACATGATTCGGTAAAGCAGTCGGGAGATATGCGTGGACAGTTAAAAACCCAATTATTGAGACCCCTCACCACTTTCAAGGGCATACCGATCTCCCTGATCTGGACATCAGTGGTACGCAATCATCAGAACAGGCCATTAAGCGAAAGTACAGCCATGCTAAGTTTCAAGACTCTAGGACCTGCGGTTGTGAAGAAAGTTATGGCCCCTTTAACGATTCAGTTTTGAAGGTCAACACCAACGTCAAGGTCAGCACGGTAAAAACGTTTGCACAGATGCCCTTTCTGAGTTTCCTCTCATCGAGTCATTGGGAAACACACCACAACAAAATTGAAGCACATTCGGTCAAGCTGGTTCGGAGATCTTGGGACAGACAGAAAAAAAGAAAAGCCAACAAACAAATAAAGGGAAACAAACCGAACAGCTGGCGATTTACAACTGCAAGCTGCGGTGGAGCCTGCGTGTGGTCCCCCTACCATGACCCAAAAGTAAGGGTAGGCATTAATGACCTTCCGTAGGGGTGCAAGGATGCTTGATACCAAATTTGGATGTTTTGATTCGGATGTTTGAGAACTGTGGCCCCTCCAGGCCAACACAAAACACGACCATCCCAACCCCTCCCCCCCCCTTCCAGCCCCCCTCCTCCCACCCCTCCCCCATTCCATCCACCCAACCCCACCACCCCCCCCCCACCCCCAAGTGGCTGTTAGTAAAATCAGAGCTGCGTGTGGTCCATCCACCACGACCCCTTGGCGGGGAGGTTCAGAAAAGAAGGACGGCATTGGGACATTCGGAGGGTGACCAAGGGGCTGATACCAATTTGGTGTTCGATCGGTGAGAACTGGCCGTAATCCGAGCTGCGTGTGGTCCCCCCCCTCCCCACGGCGGAGGTTCCGAAAGTAAGGGAACGGCATGAATTTCGCGAGGGTCCAAGGATGCTTGATACCAAATTTGTGTCGATCGGTTGAGAACTGTGGCCGTGTATAAGGGACACACAGACTTCGAAAATATATATAAAATAACACATAATTATATATTACTTTTTTTTATTAGTATTGTTATTACTGTGGAAATTTTTGGACACCCATGAATTCATCGTCCCACAGACAAAGACAAAGAAAAACACCACAGTGAAAGATACGGAGAGAAAGAGTGAGAGAAGAGAGAGAGAGGGATGGGAGGGGGGCAGAGTCAGAGAGATGAGGGAGACCGAGAGAGAAAAATATAACGGTGTGTCTATACACCGGAAAATAAACGCAGTATGGTCAAAACATACCGAAAAATGCTGAATGGCGAAGGCGGAATGACCAAAACACTGAATGATAGTACTGAATTATGAAAACATTCTACAGAAACCACAAAAATTTATTACAATGGAAAGTGAAATTGCCGAATAGCAAAGTGATTAACACAGTCCCGATGACACATTTCCGTAGTTCGGCTATCCCGCACACTAGAATAGAATTCACGTCATATATCGCATCATATCGTGTTCTTCTCGTCGCTTTAACATCCTCCGTCAGCTTGTTGACGACTATGATGTACAAAAACAGGGGTTTCCGGTATCATCTAAAAACACAAGTACTGTGGGAAAGGAACAGCCCAATGCTCAGCTCAAGAGGGGGGGGGGGGGGGAGTAGGTTAGGGTAGAGGGTGTAGAGAGAGGGGCAGGGGGGTGCTGGAGCTCACGGGTACAGGGGTATGTGGGGGGGGGGGGGGGGTCATATGGGTTTTGAAGACCAACGAGGCTGATGAAATTGCCTCAGGTGGAACTACTGGAAGCTCTTGGGAAAAAAGAGAACTTCCTAGCTAGAGTTAGTCTTAGTAGCAGGAAGCAGGTACCCTGCCGTGTGCGACTGTCTCATCTGTCTGGGTGGTGGGTGAGGGACTGGCCTATGCTGAGTATTGATGGCCACCTCTCCATGGTGGTACTTGAAGAAGGTGGACAGCCTTGCCATTCTTCGTCTGTCCTTTAGCAGCTCTAGGCCAGTGCAGATCCGTCAACATAATTGTTTACATTACAAACAAAACAGCGTGCGCACGCGTACATATACACACACATCTGCGCTCAACATAAAATTTATTTCATGATAAATCAAAGAACTCAATGAGTAGATGTCAAATATTTTTAATTTAAGTAGACGTATTTTTGTGGCATCACACACGGTTCACACTGACACAGGCTGAGATGTCACCGGGCACGTAGCGACCTAGGTCTGGGCCGTGTGTTATTTTTAATTTTCCGGCATTCATCTTTCACAGTTTCAGCATTTTCTAGTATTTTCCGGTGATTAGACACACCCAAATAAAAACATACA
>CM065697.1:19842464-19847464 GCA_017654935.2 Phymorhynchus buccinoides | reverse complement strand
CTACGGCTCAATTGACACTATACAGGCCTAATCCTAGGGTTATTCGGGGGACAATAAATCATGTGCATATTTCCATAGTGATAGGTTCAATTCCATTAACAATGTTCATTGTCATAAAAAAAAAAAATCAGGCTGACTGGGAGTGGGTCTGACACAACTGTCCTCCTCATCAGGCCAGGGCTAGACATGGGACAGTCCGAATTCTACCCAGTTTCACCACGATTGGTTCAATAGTTTAGGTTCTAGCATGTGGAACGCGTTTTTCAGTGCTGTACATACAGAGAGAGAGAGAGAGAGAGAGAGAGAGAAGCGTTCCATTCTTATGGTAGCTTACTTACAAGTAATAAAATATAAAATGAAATAAAATATCAGTGATGAAATATTGACCGTAGTACCTTTTGGAAAATACTGATGTTAAAGGAAGGGTACCTTAGAGGAGAAGGCTTCAACAGTAACTTTTCGAAATAAAATGTATTGTGAAGAAGAAGAAGAAGAAGAACAAAAACAAGAAGAACGAAAACAAGAAGAAGAAGAAGAAAAAGAAGAAGAACAACAACAACAGAAGAAGTAGGTACAAAAATGGTCATGTTTGCATAAAATACTGATATTGGCCTAAAGGATGACAGGGAGGCCCAATTTATCAAACGAAATACGGAACAAGAGAAAAAAAATACATAGGCACAAATATTCATTTAATTTCATTGTTTCAGATCAGTTCAACAAAAAGTAAGACTTAAAAAATCGCTTCAAATGCACATGTATAGGCCTACATCAGTAATCAGTCACCAAACAACAACAACAAACCCACGTAGATTGGTTCATACGATTCTTAATAACTGAATCACGTCGAATTTCATGATTACATAGAAGATTCACTGATTGCGTGAACATTTAGAATGCTGTTTTGGCAAGGTGAGGGGGGGGGGGGGGGGGGGGGGGGGGGGGGTGGTCTTTATCAGAGCTAGATGTGCAAATAAAACTTATGCAATGTTACACTTGTGTTAATATTTAGCTTTCCATATGATCTTAAGCTAGTCTACCTACTTGCCAAATTTGGAAACTGTATAGGCTGCCATAATGTAAAAGATATCAGTGGCCAAAACAAATAATTGACGATGTTCAAGGTCAAAGGTCAAGGTTAAGGTTAATAGGGTAAAAGTCACCCTGCATATACTGGACACACCAGCTTGATGTAATATGCCACCATGCGAAATGTTAAGTAATTCTGCGCAGCAGTTCATGTGATATTGCGACAGACAAAAAATCCAAGGTCAAAGGTCAAGGTCATCGAGGTCGCCGTCAGACAAAAAACAGTAGAAATGTGTGATTGTAGAGGTAGGACGGCCGGTGTAGCATTCTCAAATTGGATTTGTTCTCAACATGTCTGCGCATGTGCGAAATCGATCATGACGTACCATCAAATTTTATCTTTTGTGTATTCGACACTAAATTGACCCTAAACCTATCCCTAACCTATTCCTATCCCTAACCCTAACCCTAAACCTATCCCTAACTCTTTACGCACATGCGCAGACGGTTTGAGAACAAATCCACTTTGAGAACACGGCTATGGGTTTCGTTGGGCAGACTACTGAAGTAGGCCTATTTGCTGATCCTAAACATGAAGAAATAAATACACCCCCCCCCCCCCCCTCCCCCTCCCCCAAATCAACTGCATCAAAACTCAAGTACATGTTTGTCTTCTAAGAAAGCTAGATGAGGAAAGCTGCCAAAGAAAACGCATCGAATTCATATGCTGCCAAGGACAACGCATCTAATTATGAATTAGATGCCTTTTCCTTGGCAGCTTTCTTCTAATGACAAAAAAAGGTGAGCAAGGGGAAACTATACTACTGAGGGGAAAAACTTGAGACACACAAGAGTTGTTACCCTTGAACTAGTTTTAAAGTGAGCGTTGCCTACTTGCGGTGTGTGTGTGTGTGTGTGTGTGGTGTGTGTTGTGTGGGTGTGGGGGGTGGGGGGGGGGGGGGGGGGGGTTACGAGTCGTGCGTATGTGTGAGTAAGTGGTGTATTCGTGAATTGGATTATTTTATTTTTTTAAAATGGGGTGGTGGGGGGGGGGGGGGGGGGGGAGAGGTTACACAAATACAACTAACTAAATGATTACCATATGCAAAGGATGACCTTGATTACACATTAACACAAAACTTAAAAAGATGTTCGCACGATCGCAAGCACAACACGTTAATTACTGTCCAAATTGTGTCGGCTGTAGGCCTACTACGTCTGCTCATAACTCGAACTAGAGAAGTGGTGATAAGTAGGCACCCCCACCCCATCCCACTCCCAAGGGAAAAAAAGAAGAAGAAAAAACGTAGGCCTAGTCAGAGGCGCAAACCATATCAATTCCAAAATTCAATGGATAATGTGCTAATAATGATGTACTCAACAAAATCTTTGATGTAGGTTAAATTCATTTATCAGTCGTTTGATAATAATGATAATAATTTTATTTCACATAGCGCTAAAATCTATACAGTAGTATGCTCGATGCGCTTTACAAAGGCAACATTGAAAAATCAACATTAAAAACATGCATTAAAATCAACAAGATAGTCATACTACCAACATTCCAGTGCAAAGAAATAAAGTAACAAAAATAACACGATTCAGTCTCACTCACAAAGACATCCACCCTCGTTCACCAGCACTGTCACTCTCTGATACATATTTTAGACAGGTAAACGCACACACAAAAATAGATGTATAAAAAATAAAACGTAACCGGGTGCAATTATGCAATTATGGGTGTGGGTGGAAATCCAAAACATAAAACATAATACTCAGTACTGTCTGGCAGGAATTATCATTTTGAGGTTTGAGGGGTACACGCATACGATTCGGATACGAATGCGATGCGATTTTGACGATGCGAATCATGATTCGGGTGAAATTCATGCACTGTGTCAACGTCTTGGCTACGTCTTGAGTGAGCGAAAATGTCATAATTATCAGTTTCAGACGGAACGTTGTTTCACGTGAATCATGACTCACGTGAACCCAATCGCATCGCATCCCCCCTATACGATTTTACGCGTGTGTGGCGCCGGCTTAAGAGCCAATGCAAATACCTCCTAGTTTTAGAGCCATGGTCTCTCCCCGTGGGGATTACCGGGGGGATCTTTCGTAAAAAATAGTCCCCCCACCTTCCCTGGAAGTTTCTGTGCCTGTGCTGGTAACTTCCCTCTAATCTGCCACTCTCTTTGACTCTGCCTTTTTCCCTTTGCTTTCTGTCATCTACTATCTTTCTGACTTATTGGCCCCATTCTCCTGCCTTTTTTTTCCAAACAAATCTTCCAAATAATTTTTCTCCTTTGAGCCCCTCCGAAATCGGAATGTGTCGGACTGAATGACAGCGGGGAGACCAGGTGAAAACTGAAAACCGGACACTTAATTTTTTTGTATGTACCTTATCCATTATGGCAATATGGCCTGGGAACACAGAAGAAGAAGAAGAAGAGTCATGGTCTTTCAGTCACAAAAGACTAAGGCCGAGTGCACATTAAATCCACAATTCTTAAGTCCGTATGCCCCAAAACCCATTCACTTCCCATAATTAAGGCCTGGTACACAGTACATCCGGATTTTCCGCGCGGAAATAATCAATAAGTAAAAAAAAGAATGAAGAAGGGGAAAATATACGGATTAGGGAAAATACGGACACCAACGTCCGGGTTTTTTTTTCTTCTTCTTCCTTTGTACATATTTACTGATTGCGCTTGGGTTTCCGCGCGGAACATCCGCGGCGTGCATGTGTACACGGCCTAAATAAATAAATTAAGCGGATGCGCAAGCTCACCGGCAATCCCATCAGCTTATTTCTTACATAAGTGAATGGGATTTCTGCACGCAACTTGCGGATTACTGATTAAATGAGCACAGACCGTGTACACACATAAGCGGATATTCCATGCGGAAACCCGTGCGCAATCCATAAATAAGTGAAACAAAGAAGGGAAAGATTTTGCGCACGTGTCCGATTTTCCCCTAATATGCGTAAACTTTTATCCTTCTTTCTTCCACTTATTTCAGGGTTTTCCGTACGGAACTTACGCGTCTAATGTGAACCCGGCCTAAGGTCTGCATGCCTACCTTGGTTTTTTATGTGAGTAGAAAATCATTAAAAATTATTGTACAGCTCTCACCGTGCCATTGGCCCTCAACTTCAGACTGACGCCAACCAGTGCTAAAAGTCATTCGCCTTGGCATAAGGCTGTGTCAGACCAATTGACATAAATGGCTAGAACACCAAGGCTACATCAAAATGTTGCTAGTATGTTCTGCACAGCTATGCGAGGATTGTCAGTCTTTATAGGCCATGGCAAGCTCTTAGCATAATAATTATAATCAGTTTAAAATCCTCCGAAGTCGGAGTGCGGTTGCCCACGTGGCGGGGTAATACACACGCGTAGTGTTCTCATCCTTGGCTGGTGCATTTGTACCGTAGTGTTCAGTGCTGCTGTTGGGATGATCTATACAGTCTTTAACCCTTTCACCGCCAGCCAACATTTCAGCCAAAACCCTTCCATTGAATTTACCTGGGTAGAGAACAAAATCCATCTGCTGCAGTATTGGGGATTCTTCTGTGACATATATGGAATAAGGTCTATCCTTACTTCCAAAAACTAAGCACAATAAGGGTCTTTGGATAATAGACCCCAATTTGATGCCTTTTAGTGACCTAGGTGTTAATGTTAAATCACTGTGGTGCTAAAATGCGACTTTGGCGGCGAAAGGGTTAAGCCAGGGTAACACAACAACAACAACAACAACAACAAACGAAAAAGTCAGTTGAGAAAGTCTGTGGGAACTGAAGTAGGTCTATATACTGCAGACACCAGAAACAAACACGGCAGTGAAATTTTTATGAAAAGGGCTATGAACAGATGAAAGCAGGAAACACAGACAAACAAGCCAAAGAAACAAACAACCGAACAACAAACTTTTGACAAACAACAACAACAACAACACAACAACCA
>CM065697.1:19838230-19841964 GCA_017654935.2 Phymorhynchus buccinoides | reverse complement strand
TAAATCATGCCAGTTATTGACAGAAAACGCATTTTTACAGTAAGTTAACTATTTTTATCTCATTTCATAGCCATTACTCTGAGAATTGCTTACATATTTTTTTTTATTCACGTCGCTAGTTGGGAACAAAAATGTCTGCTACTGCGCGAGCCTGTCTCACGAGATGACGTCATGGGAAGACGCCATTACTGAAGCGAAAATAGTTTCTGTTCGATTCAAATACCAGTATCGTGAAAACCACAATATTTGAGTGTTTTTTCTTATAAAAAAATATGCATAGTTTCTACAGGCAGTACTTGACTTTTGAATGCTTATTTTTCTGTAAATGAATCGAGTTTTGTGGAACTTTCAAACATATTGATTCTTGGAAGGAATTTGCAACAAAAATGTCTCTTCAGCCTTGTATCAGCATTGTATGAAGAAATAGACCAATGTTTCGATACATCACGCCAGTTATTCACAGAAAACGCATGTTTACAGCAAGTTAACTATTTTTATCTCATTTCATAGCAATTACTCTGAGAATTGCTTACATTTTTTTTTATTCACGTGTCAAAAGTGTTGACAGAATCAGTTGTCCGCTCGCTAATTAAGGCCACCTCACGCTAATTAAGAGTGCCGGATACTAGATGAAGCCTTCTAGTGATGTTCTCAAAGGTTTAAAAACAGTTCTACCGTGCCAAATTTTTCCTAAATGCCCCGTCATAAACGTGCCGATTTCTGATTTTGCCTCTTTTTTTGCGAAGTCCTGCGCATCGTTTTCGATTCACCGGAAGTGATTGCTTTGTTTCGGTTTATTTACATAGCTGTTGATTAGAAAGAACAAGAAGCTTCGCTCAGCGCATCGATCGTTGAAAAGCTGTGCCCGAGGCGCGCTAACAAAGATAAGCTGCAGTACGATTAATCACCGGTGTGAAGCTTGATCAATTTTTGTTAAAGATTTGGGTTAGATCTACTCCAGTCATACTTTGCCCCAATATAAAAAAAAACTACTCTACATTTCCTGTGATTTAACCAAGAAATGTAGGGGGGGGGGGGGGGGGGGGGGGGGGCACATCTTGACCTTTACCAATATTTTTTTAAACTAAACTGGGCACACCATAACCTGTTTGTTTGCTGCATCAGTTGTCTTGTGTTGTATGTTATTTTGTTTTCGGACAAGAAAATGCTTAGCCCTTTCACCGCCAATGTCGCATTTATGCACCACCCATGTCTCTCTCTCTCTCTCTCTCTCTCTCTCTCTCTCTCTCTCTCTCTCTCTCTCTCTCTCTCTCTCTCTCTCTCTCTCTCTCTCTCTCTCTCTCTCTCTCTCTCTCTCTCTCTCTCTCTCTCTCTCTCTCTCTCTCTCTCTCTCTCTCTCTCTCTCTCTCTCTCTCTCTCTCTCTCTCTCTCTCTCTCTCTCTCTCTCTCTCTCTCTCTCTCTCTCTCTCTCTCTCTCTCTCTCTCTCTCTGTAGGGTGGCATATCACATAAAGCTGACGAGTCCAACAAAATGTTCGTATTAAACAAAAAACAGCGAGTGAGCCTTGAAGGCTTTGCCTCTTGTTTTATCTATTATAATGCAAAACTATTTAACGGTAAACTTGTTTCAACTTGATGTTTTATGAGTTGTACTATTATTATTATCTTTTGTTTTTGCTTTTGTTTATGCGGGCATGTGTCTTTCAGGTGGACGTATATCTTTTGTATTTTATTTTGTTCTTAACTGCTTTTGGTAAAGCGCGATGAGCCTGCCCTTTAGGCGAGGTATCGCGCTATGTAATTCTCCGTTATTATTTCTATATTTATTATTAATACCAACTCAGTCTTCGTTTGGTGATGACTGAGTTTAAGAATAGCCCCAAATATAAGAGAACATCATCTACTTCCATTACTTGTATCTATAGGCAAGACATGGAAATATAAGAAGTGTACTTTATAGGGAAGTCTAGCTCAAATAATATGGTAAAGTGGACACATTATTAGAAATCAAACAAGGCCATGCTAATTAATAATTCAGTGATGTCCCGAGGCCCTGGTCATAGCCATGATAGGCCATTGACCTATTACAATTGAAAATGTCCTATTGTGTTCTCCCCTGTTAGGACAAATGTCTGATTAAAAATGCAACACTGGCACGCTTTGTCTTATCGATTTCTGCAAAAAACCCATGACATTGTCCTATTGATTTCTCTCATCTCAGGACAGTAACTGGTCCTGTCACTTTTCGGTCCTCGGTACATCACTGTGCTATTGTCAATCATTGTGACTGAATTTTATTTTTGGTTACTTATAATTGATGATTCTTGTTCAAAGCAAACCAGCCATCGCCATTATCAGCCACCTAATGAAACAAAGCATTTTGGTCTACTGAAATTTACTGAGTAGCCATGGCTTCCAGATAGCATGCAGAGGAGGCAACAACTGTTCTCGAAGACCGGGCATATTTTGTTGCCTAGAGGTATTCCCACTCTCTCAGCCAAAGATATTTTGGACTGCTGGTGTTTGAGGAAGGTCCCCAAAGGTCAAATAGTTCCCTTTTCCTGCAGCTCTTAAGAGCCCATGAAGAAGCCTTGCCCAAGGTACTTCCCTATTCTCCCAGGGTACATCCCTACTCGCTGTACTTTCCTATGGGTTGGAATGTCTACTAAGGGAGCCTGACTGGAAGTACGTACCTATAAAACCCACTAGAGTTACTCCCCTCCCCCCCTCCCCTTTTTTAAAAATCCTTTTCTGTTCTTTGTATTTTAAAACCAGGGGAGGTAACCCACCAGGGTGGTTGCCAATTCCAAGATGGGGGAGTGTCTGGGGTTGGAAGTCACCTTTAAGCATTGCTGTCTCTTCTGGGTCAACTTCTGCGTCTTTGTGAGTCAGTGTGTGTGTTTGTGTGTGTGAGAGAGAGAGAGAGAGAGAGAGAGAGAGAGAGAGAGAGAGAATGGAGTTTTACGTCCTCTTGGTCTGAATCAGACACATATGGGACATTTGTAAATACAAATATGGTGGGAACAATACTGGAGGCAATGCCCGGAGGCAGTACGAATTAAACCAGTAAAGTCCCAATTTTTTTAATAATTAATACAGATAGCTGTAGCGGTGACCACGCCTCAGTTAAACCTCATCGGCTATGGCACCGCCACAAGTAGTAATAATTTTCTTCTTTCTTTTAAGAGAGAGAGACAGAGAGAGAGAGAGAGAGAGAGAGAGAGAGAGAGAGAGAGAGAGACAGAGACAGAGACAGAGAGACACAGAGAGAGAGAGAGAGAGAGAGAGAGAGAGAGAGAGAGAGAGAGAGAGAAAGAGAGAGAGAGAAAGCGAGAGAGAGAGAGAGAGAGAGAGAGAGAGAGAGAAAGCGAGAGAGAGAGAGAGAGAAAGAGAGAGACAACAGAGAGAGGGGGAGGTACAGAGAGGGGAGGTAGGGGGGGGGGGGGGGGGCAATAACCAAGCCGCTTACCATAAACAATAATTATAGTTAAGAAGGATGTTAACGTTGAGGGCGATGAAGCTGCATTGAAAATGCCTGCGGCTAATAATGTCAATGATGACAAGGACACTGGCAATACTTATGGATATTGATGATGATGACGATAACGATGGTATTCATAATGATAAAGATGATGATGATAATGAAGAAGAAGAAGAAGTTGGTCATGATGCTGAGGACGACGACGATGACGATGATAACGCTGACGACGACGATGATGAAAATGATGATGAAACCGACGATGCTTTTGCTGCTGCTGCTGATGATGACGATGA
>CM065697.1:19830730-19833230 GCA_017654935.2 Phymorhynchus buccinoides | reverse complement strand
GGTCTTGTAATTCGTACCATTTTGAAGAAGAAAGGTATTCTTACTATTAAACCCAAAGAATGAACCTTATCTTATAATTATAGTATAGCCTACAGGTATAGCTCTCTACTAGCATTATCCATGTTGACAGTTTTCGTTATAGCTTTCAGATTATCTGTACCCAAAGAATGAACCTTATCTTATAATTATAGTATAGCCTACAGGTATAGCTCTCTACTAGCAGTATCCATGTTGACAGTTTTCGTTATAGCTTTCAGATTAGGGTAAGACGGGGTAAAAAGCGCATGGGCGGGTAAGAAGCCCACCCCAATTATCTCATGAAATAAAGAAAATTTCAGTCAAATTTGCCCATGAGACGAATGCTAGACATTAACGCTCGTCTCATGGGCAAAATGAGACTGAAATTTGCTTCATTTCATGAGATAATTGGGGTGGGCTTCTTACCCGCCCATGCGCTTTTTACCCCGTCTTCCCCTATCTGTACTGCCCTCGGGATAAAGATCTCTATCCTTAAGAGGTACGATGAAGAAGAACACAAAACAACAAGGCTTTTTTCCCCCTGACAATGAAGACATTTTCGGCTTTATTGTCAGTTAATAAAAGCCTTCGTCAGCCATTGACCAAGTCAAGAAAGAGAATGATAGGGGAAGACGGGGTAAAAAGCGCATGGGCGGGTAAGAAGCCCACCCCAATTATCTCATGAAATGAAGCAAATTTCAGTCAAATTTGCCCATGAGACGAATGCTAGACATTAACGCTCGTCTCATGGGCAAAATGAGACTGAAATTTGCTTCATTTCATGAGATAATTGGGGTGGGCTTCTTACCCGCCCATGCGCTTTTTACCCCGTCTTCCCCTACCTAGATGTAAGAGGGCTGTTGTAAGTGACTTCAAACTTTTGATGAGAAATTGACATAAGATTTATTTTGACGTCACGGAGATTAACTGAAACTTAAGAGGTACTACTAATTAAGAGGTACTATGTAATTATTATCAATAAATGCCCCCTATATGTAGGCTATTATTTTTGAAACTCTTGTTTTTAATTTTGGGGGTGAAATTCAGATGGAGACCGCCTTCAAGGAGTCCTTTGAAAAACAAGTGACCACCAAGTATGGGTCGTCCGAGGACGCCGCTTTTTCCTCCAACTTCGATGTTGTCATGGTCAAGGTGAGTACTTTGTCCAGACATGAGGCAACCATGCATGGCACAGAGCACGCCCGTATTTTGTCCTTGAGCATTAAAATCCCCCCGTGGGGATACCGGGGGGGGGGGGGGTCTTTTGTATAAATAGTTCCCCCACCTTCTGGAAGTTCTGTTTATGCCCCACATGGCCGAAAGGCCAAAGAGGGCGTTAAGCATTACTTCCTGGAAGTTCTGTGCTTGTAGCTTCCTCTAATATGTCACTCTCTTTGACTCTGCCTTTTCCCCTTTGCTTACTGTCATCTACTATCTTTCTGCCTTACCCGGTCCATTCTCCTGCCTTTTTTTTCTCTCCATAAAACACTTTCAAAAACATTTCCTCCAGCCGAAGTCGGACTTGCTGGGCCTAACTATTTCTTAGTTAGGCGCATAACGGCAGCATGACTCATCTGCGCTCATAATTGACAGGAAACTGTCTGAGCGATCGAAGAAGAAAAAGAAGAACATTATAAAAAAAATTCGGCTCGCAGTGTTCCGAAAATACGATTGTCAGTAGTCTGTTCCAGCTTAACGGTAATTCGCCACCAGAGTGTTTTGAAACCGCCGACATGTGTCTTTTTTACTTACAAAATCGGATTGTCAACCATGAAAAAGTAGGACCTACCAATTAATGAAAGGTCACTTGCGCAAACCGCGAAATTGTGTCCCATGGCTATTTGCGAAGACTTCCCATTATGGATTGCAACCATTGTGGGTGCCCAACGTCACTTCCTGTTTCTGTAGTAAGAAATGTTCGGAAATGACCAAGGGACATAATTTCGCTGTTACCTTTCATTAATTGGTAGGTTTCATGGAGGACAATCCGATTTGTGGTTTAAAAAAAGAAAAAAGAAAAAAAAAGACATTCTATTTTTCCTTGATTTGTTCCACCGGTGTTCCAGTCTCAATGAACAGCGAAGCAAAAGTACTTGAGACCCCCCCCCCCCTCCCTCCTGTCTCTCTCTATCCCTCCCCCCACCTCTCTCTCTCTGTGAGTTTCTCTCTCTCTCTCCTCTCTCTCTCAGTCTCTCTCTATATCTCTGTCTGTATGCCAGTGTGTCTGTATCTTTCTCTCTCTCCTCTCTCTCTCTCTCAGTCTCTCTCTATATCTCTGTCTGTATGCCAGTCTGTCTGTCTCTTTCTCTCTCTCTCTCTCTCTCTCTCTCTCTCTCTCTCTCTCTCTCTCTCTCTCTCTCTCTGTCTCCGTCTGTATGCCAATATGCCTCTCTCTCTCTCTCTCTCTCTCTCTCTCTCTCTCTCTCTCTCTCTCTCTCTCTCTCTCTCTCTCTCTCTCTCTCTCTCTCTCTCTCTCTCTCTC
>CM065697.1:19808230-19825730 GCA_017654935.2 Phymorhynchus buccinoides | reverse complement strand
AAAGTGGGGACACCAGTTGTTGTTGTTGTTGTTGTAGTACCCTGGCTAAACGACTCCGGGGATCATTCGAACAGCTCAGCCGAAGCATTTGAACATGATACATGTACAAATGCATGAGCTAGGAATGAGAACATTACGTGTATGACCGTTTTACCCCGCCACGTGCGCAGCCACACTCCGACTTCGACACCACTGAGTGAAAACTAGAACCCCGGACACATGCGTACCTGATCCATTATGGTCATGTGGCCTGGGAACGCATTAGAAGAAGAAGTTATCAATGTTGTTGTTTTTATCTCATCTCCAACTAGTCATTATTTAGGTGAGCGTCATTGTTATAATCGTGATGATTATCGTTTGTCATTGTCTTTGTTATCGCTGTCCGTTCTCGTTTCCTCTATAATCGAGAGAAATAATTGTTATTATATTTATAGTCGTGATGATTATCATTGGCTTTGGCATTGGTTTATTTATAAAAATGTGTGTGTGTGTGTGCGTGCGTGCGGGCGTGCACACGCACAGTTTGTGTGCACGTGTGTTCGTGTCACAGAGAGAGAGGGAGAGAGAGAGAGAGAGAGAGAGAGACTCAGAGAGAGAGAGTGTAGTTCCCCCACCTTCTGGAAGTTCTGTGCTTGTCACTTCCACTAATCGTTCTCCCTCTTTGACTCTGCCTTTTCCCTTCTGTTATCTACTATCTTTCTGCCATATTGGCCCATTCTCCTGCCTTAGAAAAAATCTTCCCAATTTTCTCCTTTGAGCTCCTCCGAAACCAGAATGTGTTTGGCCACATGCATGCAGCGGTGGGAGATCAGTGAAAATTGAAAACCGGACACATACGTACCTTACTCATTATGGCCATATGGCCTGAGAACGCAGAAGAAGTACTGCACAGCAGATTTTTTTTCTCTACTGCACTAGACCTGTTGGTCTGAACGGTATCAATTAAGCTATGTCTTTCAGATGAACGGGGGAAAAAACCACGGTCTGATGTTTTGCGTGCAAGTTAACCCCTTGACTGCAAAAGAAAATTAAAGAAAACATCATTGTACAGATCATGCCATGGAAAAGACAACTGATAGAGCCGATCTGGCAAAATGGTCTGGGGATATAACTCTCTTGACTGTGTTAGAGCAAAAACCATCATATCAGAGTTATTCCTCTTCATCCGATGACGTCATCAGTGATGTTATCCGAAGTCAGTGCATGATACGTTGGTGGCAGTCGAGGGGTTAAATAAACCAGTGTCAACAATACCACACCACACCAGTGACCACGTAACTACACCAAAGCATTATTGCTGTCATCTATTTTTCATTTTTTCTCCACAGTTGATACCCATCATCGTTGGTTGCAAATTGTGCTGTGACCTCAGAGATGCCGCCTAGAAACAGGTGAGTGAAAGTACCATTTGGTAAAGGTCAAGATGTGCCCTCCTACATTTCGCGGTTAATTCCATTTGTCTGTTTTTGCCTTTCTTACCGAACATAAAGCTGTATTTTAGGAACATTTTCACCTAATCATCGTTTTGGAATACTAACCCTAACCCCTAACCCTGACATTAAACCTAACCTACCCCCCCCCCCCCCCCCCCCCCCCCCCCCCCTCTTCTATAAGACGGGAAACGCAATGAACCACGACTGTGACAAATGCGGCGGTGTACTGCACTACATGGGAGGGGGGTGGGGGGGGGGTGTAGGTTTAGGGTTAGGGTTAGTATTCCAAAAAGATAATTACGTGAAAATGTTCCTAAAATACAGCTTTATGATTGGTAAGAAAGGCAAAATTTCCACATTGGGTAGTCAAAGTACCATTAAATAATTCTCTTGTTTGTATTTCCACATTGGGTAGTCAAAGTACCATTAAATAATTCTCTTGTTTGCATTTCCACATTGGGTGGTCAAAGTACCATTAAATAATTCTCTTGTTTGTATTTCCACATTGGGTAGTCAAAGTACCATTAAATAATTCTCTTGTTTGCATTTCCACATTGGGTGGTCAAAGTACCATTAAATAATTCTCTTGTTTGTATTTCCACATTGGGTAGTCAAAGTACCATTAAATAATTCTCTTGTTTGTATTTCCACATTGGGTAGTCAAAGTACCATTAAATAATTCTCTTGTTTGTATTTCCACATTGGGTGAGTCAAAATTAATATCAGGATACGAAAGATTTTGGACACTTCTTGTTAAGAGGGGATGTATTGTTTTGTTATTCTGTATCAGTATGTTGTGGGCCGTTGTTTGAGGCAATTTTGTCCAGATATTACATGATGTCCCCCCCCACCCCCACCCCCGTCAATGGCAAAATACACTTGTGTATTTGTATAATGTTGTTCTCATTATATACATACGTTTAAATTTGCCCTCTTTGTAGAAAGAAGGCTTACTTAGCTGAACCAAATACCTTTTGTGATGTTGCAGAGAGTACGGAAGACAGGATGGAGGCTGACACCATTATGTCCTGCCTCGAACTAGAATGATCCACACGTTTTCGACAACTGCGTAATTGACAACTCTCATAAGCAATGACACTTTTTTTTCTCTCTCACCCAGCACACTGGGAACAAAGAGGGAGAGACGCTTCAGAAACATCTTTAAAACAAAATTGATAATGGCCTAATTAAGCCTTCATGTCAAGAAGGTACACAGTACTTTGAAACATAGACTACATGGAAACGAAAGCAAAGAGGGGGGAAAGAAAGAGAGGGAGAGAGAAAGATAGAGGTAAAGAGAGAGTGGGAGATGGAGAGAGGGAGAAAAGGAAGGATCGAGAAAGAGAGGGAGAGGGAGAGAGAAAAAGAGGGAGGGAGAGGGAAGGAGAAAAAAAGAGAGGGAGAGAGAAAGATAGAGGTAAAGAGAGAGTGTGAGATTGAGAGAGGGAGAAAGGGAAGGATCGAGAGGGAGAGGGAAGGAGAAAGAAAGAGAGGGAGAGAAAGAGGGAAAGAGAGTATGAGATGGAGAGAGGGGGGGGGGGGCGTGAGAGTGAGAAAGAAAGAGAGTATTATGGATGTTTTAAAATGTGTAATTCAACTGTCAAAACATCCCCCTCCGAGTTTCAGCAAATAATATTTTTCAAAGGGTGACAATGCAAAATGACGTGTGTGCGTGTTGTGCTACCACTATAGTATACAATAGGTTTTGCCGGATGGTTTGCGTGTTCCTGCGGGAAATTCCTCTAAAATTAAATAACGGAGTGTTGGTGCTGCAGCAAAGAGGATGAGTTGGCCTTTGAGGTCGAAATAACCTCAACACCATCTGTCCTAAAGTCCCTTTGGTGTCAGTTTGTTTTTATAGTTACAGACTCGACGAATTTCCCACCTGGAGAGCGCGTTGTCGCTATTACATCAGGGTGGGTTTTTTTTAGGGGGGGGGGGGGGGGGGATGAGGAGCTGGGGGGGGGGGATGGACTTGCTCACAGTTTGGTTCATACATACCACGCAGCGGGACTTCCCCCTGCTCTTATCAATGTTAAACTGTGGTGGGGTTTTATGTGCCGGCTAAAAAGCGCACAGGTCACACCTGCTTTAAGTCCCTATCAAAAGGACTCGACGTTCAGTTCAGTTTTCCCGTCGAACTGGACAGAAAGGGCGAGCCCCAAGATTCGAACCCCAGTCACTCACGCTTAGAATTGGACTTTCCTTCTTCCTCTGGCCAAGACAGTTGCAATTAAAGACCCCACCAGGTCACGTGTCAAAATCACGGGTTTCACGTGTTTTCCCTCTTATAGCTGGTAAGAAACCTTGCTTTGACCAGGTTTGACTCCCACACAGATGCCCCCAAATTGAAAGCGAAACATCATTTTAAAGAGCAGCCTCAATTTGAAGTTGGGGACATTTTGTATGTGGGTTACAGCTACCCAGAAAAAACCCAAAGGGACTTAATCGTGGTGCGTCAGTGTGTCTTTAAAGCTTAAGCTTCTTCCCCAATTCCATCGCAGTTCCCCAGAATAGTAGCGGTCACCTCGTCTGCTGTCTGGAAGTCATGGACGGACACGACCGAGTGGCACACACAGCTAGTATTGCACATACCCCAACATGAGCAACGAAAACTGGGCATTGCTGTACCTCCCCCCACCTCTGCTATCTGGAATTCATGGCCGGACGTGACAGATTGGCATATATTGTGGTACTTTATAATTAATTATGTTGTTCAAAAGGTGTTTTTTTTTAGGGAGGGTGGTGGTGGTGGTTGCTTTCAATCTCCAGGAATGGAAGGAGGCACCTGACAAATGATAAAAAAACCCACTTTATACACATAAGTGGATATTCCACGCAGAAACCCGTGCGCAATCCATAAATAAGTGAAACAAAGAAGGGAAAAGATTTGCGCACGTGTCCAAATTTCCTTTTTTTTCCTTCCACTTATTTAGGGTTTTCCGTACGGAACTTACCCGTCTAATGTGAACCCAGCCTAAATCTATTGCTCATAATCATATGCAACAATTGTCACTCACCCATCCCTCTAGAAAAGCCCTAAATGTACACATTAGAAGGGACAGAACTCTGGCTATGTGGCAGTTTTTTTTCTCCAATAGTTATCTCTCTTTTTTTATAAGTAAATTTTAGTAAGAACATTTTTGACCACATTTCCTGTGAATGTCTTGACATGTGGTTATGACTTTAAAAGAAAAGTAGGATTGTTTTGTTTAGCTAGCATCTGGGCCTTGGTACAGTCTTAAATTTGCAGCAGGCCAAATTACCTCCCTTTGAAGGTCTGCATCGAGTTGGTTTGTTGTTTGTTTTCGTTTTCCAGCTTAAACACTCTGGGGGCACACCCCGTGCCATGTGAACATTTTGTACTGGGTGGGAAGATTACGTGTATGTCTGCTTTTAAAGGGCCCCTGCCACATGGGCGGCCATACTCCCACTTCAGGGAGAGTTTGTTTTGTTAATCTCTAACAATATCTTATTTTTCTGTTTTCATATCACTCCGTGTGTCTTTAAAATGGTTGTAAAAGTTTAAATTAAACATGTTATGTACAGATTTCCCTTAGAATGAAGTTATAAGAAAAATTGAGTATCCCCTAAAAGAACATACATGTATCTATGCATTTTGGAGTCGATTAAAATTGCCATTCACTATAAAAAAAAAATCTTGCATTTATTTAATTTCAGGCAAGGAATTGAGGAAAATCATTTTTCTCAGAAAATATTTCAGGGGTTCAGGTGATGATGTTTCCTGGTGATAGATCATTCCTCTTGAAGATCAACTGGGGGAAATGAAAGCTTAAAACACGTTGACATTTGTTTTTTCTACATTTGCTTTTGTCCGAATTCAAAGAACTAGCTGGAAAAATAACCATGCCTGATCATGTTTATCCAGAAACTACGAATTTTACGAAAACTGCGGTTTTATTTCTAAAACTCAAACTGACTTTTCCGGGCTCTTCTGGCAGAGATATGCACTGCTTTCTAGTTTGGCTTGCCATTCAGGCTGGACAAGATGGGTAACAAAACTCAAGTGTAGTATGACAACAAGCCCTTGCTGCATTTCAATTTGTTCTGGTGGTGCTACCCTAACCCTCCACAGCTTTCAGTGATCGTGCTAGTAATTTGGAAAACCAGTCCCATTATAGCAACAATGCCCCCCAACAACTGGTGTCAAAACCAGTCCCAGGGAAACAAAACCCAGTGAAAACAATATCAAAGCCCCTGTTAATTTATCGGTCCTAGCAAAAAATTATCAGTCCTTGGGATCGACAGGTCAAATGTTTTTCAGTATTGTGGTTTTGCAATCCGTATTTTACTGATAATTACCAGTTAACATGATCAGTTTCATCATTGTACTCTTCTGATGGGGGATTCAATTGCAAGCATGTCTGTGACTGTCCTATACAACATTTGAAGTGATTCTGTGCAACATTTGACAAAATATTGCCCGGACAGACAAAAAAGAAAAAGTCATGAGCAATTAAATGGCGTCACTCTATAAGGAGGCAAAGGGCTAAAAAGACAAGTTCTCAGGGTTGCTAAGGCCTTACTGAAATCAATGATCAGGCTTAATTAGGCTACACAGACCTACTGTCTGTCTGAAAAAGTTGTCACTATGCCACAAATTGACATAAAAAAATTCTAGTGGAATTAAATATTGGTGATTTATGATGCATGCAGCAACAGTTCAATGTTGATTAGAATGACTCATGAAGTGTAAAGGCTGAGGACTCAAAAGATTATGGTGAAAAGATTAAAACCTACATTACTTTTTCTACAGCACGATGGTGCCCGATTTTCAAATATTTGAGCAATCCTGCCAACTTATTAAAGAAATAAAAAAGGTTTTTTTAAAATCTGTACCGTTACAATATAAAGTCCAAAATGAAAAGCGATAGATATTCCCTAAACTTCCAGTAAAATTCAATTAGAATCTGTTAATGTTTTTTTCATGCCGTTATTATTTTTAAATAAAGGCAAAATCATAACCTCTGCAGAGCAGGTAATGATAGAAAGGCAACGAAGAGCCTTGCGCTTCCCTAGTATTTGCCTACCAGTGTAACTGTAATACCAATGGGAGTTTCACTGACACAGTTTGATTTAACCCTTTCACCGCCAGCCTACTTCAGCCAAAAATGTCCATTAAATTTACCTGTGTAAGAGAACAAACTCCATTTGCAGTGTTTGGGGATTCTTCTGTGACATATAAAATAAGATCTATCCTTACTTCCCAAAACTAAAACAATAGGGTCTTTGGATACTGGACCCCAATTTGATGCCTTTTAGTGACATGGGTGTTAAATCACTGCGGTGCTAAAATGCGACTTTGGCGGTGAAAGTCCTTTATGGGGGGGGCGGAGAAAAGTGGGGGGGGGGGGGGGGGGTCCTAGGCAGCCACAAAGCTCTACAAAATTCAACAAATTCCAGTCTAGTCCCCCAGAAGAGCAGTTGCCTCCTTTGCTATCTGGAAGTCATTGTCAGACATGACTGACTGGCACACACTATCTGATTTACCACTACATGGTTTGCTGATGTTAGAATACTATTTCTCTCCGAAAATATTAGCCTACTTCATGTATACTACATTTGAATTGACAAAATACAGTGTATCCCCCAGTGGGTTGCGACTTGTCTATGAAAAGCCATATTGTCGGTGACATTCACAAACCTCGTATCTCGATTTTGGGGGGGTTTGAGTTAGATACATACCCGGTAGTCAGTTCTTTTCATTTTTCCCGCCACCTTCCACCAAAAGCTCGTATCTCTAACGACTTTCTATCTGGGGTAAACGAGATTGTGAACATAGAAGAAAAACTCGTAAGTCGCAAATTAGGAGAAAACCTTGTATCTTCGTTCTTTTCAAGTCTAAAAAACCCAACGTTTTCAGTAATTTTAACAGAATGCAGGACTTAACTCGCAATATCTCAAACAACATATTCATCATAGTTAATTAATTGTGGTCAGCGCAGTTACTTTTTAAAACAGTTAAATTTGTTTTCCTCAAAACTACCAACATTGAGATATGAGGTTTGTGAATGTCACCGACGATATGCTGATTGTTTTTTCAGTCTTTGTTGCTGCACCTACCGGTATATGTGCTACTATCATGTTCATTTTTGGCTGAGCTCAGTTCATAAATCAGCCTTTTTGCTAACTAGTAACAGCCACATCAGAAATACAGTAATGAATACCCTGAGCACTTAAACTCGCACAGTGACAAACAGACACACATAACATACACCTGTATACAAGTGTACACATTATTGGTTCAAATGCATGGGTGTAACTCCCCAGAATGACAAAAAAACTGAAAGACAGGGGTCCAAGGGCCCCAACAGTGTACAGGGGCAGAGCCCTGTTGGACAATTCCGGAGGGGAACGCAAGAGAGATAACGAGACAGTTTGAGTCCAATAAACCTTATAAAATGATTACATTGCCTTTTGAAAACAATATGGCATCACCATGCTGTTTTCAAGTTAACCAGAGAGAGACTTCCAGGATAGAACAACCAAGTTCAAAACGCCCCAAATCGCTTGTGGCCGACTGTTTTGGGAGGAATTTTTTAAAAAAAGTTCAGTTTCTGGTAACACTTAAAAAAAACCTGAGTAGCACCCATGCAAATGTGTGCCCACATGATAGTAACACAGACTGAGTTATCTGTGCATGCACACACACAATTAGTTTTCAGAGAGAGAAAAAGAGAAAGGGGGGGGGGGGGGGGGGGGGGGATGCAGGAAAAACTATCAGAACATACTACATGTAGTGTGCAAAACACTGAAACAGAAAATATTTCTATTGATAAATTTAATCAACAAAAAAATGGCCTTCAAGTTCAACAATATTGTATCAAAATAATATTGAACACATGATGTCAAAAACATGATTCACCCCATCTATCTGCACCTCAACCTGGTTCTTCCCCCCCTCCAAACAAAGATTTCACAAACTAGTTATCAACTGCCGATATAATGTTGGCTGGATTGTCAAGTTACACTCTTACAATAAAAGCAACAAACCTACTGGCACAAACCACATAAACGTCTAAAGTAAAAACCATGGTATGAAATCCACTTAGTAAATCAGTGATTGTAGGGATTCCAAGTGCACTCCTTTCAGAAAGTACAGGCACTTTGATAGTTCAAAAGTCAATATATCAAGTGCAATGCAGAGAGGAGTTACAGCTTTGAATCCTGTGGATTAAACACAATTTTGAAGTAGTTCACCCTCCTTGCCTCTATAGTTCAATTAGTTGAAATCTCCCTTTCTGCAGTTTTAAACAAAAAATTATAATAATTACTGGGTTGTTTTTACCCAATGGAAGAACAATTTTGCTTTACACTTCCTCTTCTATTAAACATGATGGAAAAATCTTTTTCTTCTACCCTTTGTTCACAATGGTGGAATCATTTTGTTTTAAGGTAATTACCCTATCTATAAATTTATAATTATATTCAGCAGTCCTAAATTGGGTAGAATGTGGAGGCAGGGATGAGGTGTGTGAAAACAAATCTGAGTAATAAAAAACGTGGGACTGATTGTGTCAAACATATTAAGGACATAACATATTAAGGACATTTTTTAAACCTAGACCATATTGATTATAAAAATTAAAAAAATACTTTTTTAACTTAGAAAAAGAAAAAAATGATTTGCTGAAAACACATTTTAGCATTCAATTTCAAGGTTGATTTTTGCTATGCTGATCACTAACTAGAAGAGCTTTACCAATCATTTTGTATCCTAATGAAATTATTCAACAACTACTGTACAAATACTGTAACCATGCAATTTGCAGCAAATTATACATACCCCTCCCCACAAAATATTTCCCCATTTACCTAAGCAATAACTACCATGTCACGATGATTGATCACCATTATAAATACAATATATAATTTATTTTTCACTTTTTGCTGGTGTTTTCAGAGACCATTTTTTAGTCATAAGTCAATTAAGCATTTTATAAACACTGTAAATGCAAGTGGCAGTGAGTGTGTGTGTGTTGAAAAGTGTGTGTGTGTGTGTGTGGGAGAGAGAGAGGGAGAGAGAGAGAGAGAAACAGAGCATGCAATTTAGACCAATATCAAAAGTTTTGAGTTGAGAAGCGTGTAGCAGAGACGTTAGCAGAAATCCGACTAGCACCAGCAAGCTTCTAAGTTCTGCCACAAATTGATTGCACATTAAGACATTTTTTTTAAAAAGGCGGAGATGACACCTTGAACACAGTACCGAGTCCATTAGGTTGCGTAGCGTGTTTTTGTGCAATAATTCACAATACGGAGTCAATAAAAACAAAACAAACAAAAATCCCACAGCACGTAGCACCCTAAACAACCAATGAGATTCCAAAAGGAAAATTAAAATCTGACTAGTGGATTCTAATATTTTTTTCTCTATTACCAAATCAGTAAGTATTCAGAATGGGGTGGGTGGTAGGAAAACTATTAGCATAGGCCGAGAAAAACTTGGTGAACACATTTTAGGTGGGTAAGACAAAGATAATGCTTTGCTCAGAACAGTTTAAATGCGCTCTTCAGGTGGCCTTTATGGGAGATAACACTCCTGCTTTATTTATTTCCCTTGATCAAATCGAAGGCATAATCTATTTTTGCCTCTAGCACGCAAGAGAGACAAAGAGCTTGCAAAACGCCTTCAAATGGAGCACCACCTGCTTTCAAGGGCCAAGGGACATGACTCCACCTAAACAGCCCATTAGCTTTGTCAATGTTCTTGTAACTCAAAGATCTGCAGCAAACCAATTATAACACAAGAGGCCATCATTACACTATACATGTTATTAATAGGAGCCAGGACATTCCACCCCTCTACCCACCCCGCATGTAGCCTTTTCATGACCTGTACAATATTAGCGTTGTTCTGAACATGTTTGTTAGGAGCTCAAGTTTCTGTAGATGTATACACGGAGAAGAAAAAGAGACATAAAAAATATATGAAAACCATGTTCATCAACAATCCCCAAAGTGTTACGTTGTTTTTTTTTTGAATGGCATGACCACAATTAGCCCAAACTGCTTCTTTTTTTTTTTAAAGAAGCAGAACAGAAAAACAAAGATTGTTCCCTAAACATAATTTATGCAAATCCCCATGCAAATATTATTCAAAACAGTTCATCCCGACTTGAACAGCAAGATGGCCACTTGTCCAAGGTAGAAGTAGATGAAGTGTTTCGTCTCGTGCGTGACGTAGCTTCCGAAGTTCCTTCCCACGATGCAGTGCCACGTGGGGTTGTACTTCTTGTCGAACTCTTTCTTGACGTAGGCGGCGATGTCCTTCTCGATGTTGTACTTTTCCAAGGCTTGCACGGCGCAGTCCATTGCGTCCTGCTGCATATCGTCAGACATGTCGGCGTTCTTGATCACTGCTTTGCGGCCATCTCCATGGGTTTGTTGTTGAGCCATCTGAAATCAAACAATTCAACATACAGCTAATAGTTTTGAAGTAATCCCAAATAAAGCTGTCCAGTTCATGACATTTTTTTTAACCCTTTCATCGCCACTATATTAGGTATTAGGTACTTCAGATAGCAGATGACAGAAAGCAAAGGGAAAAGGCAAAGTCAAAGAGAGTGGCAGATTAGAGGAAGTTACAAGCACAGAACTTCCAGAAGGTGGGGGAACTATTTGTACGGAAGACCGCCCAGTATCCCCACGGGGGGACCAGTCACCAATTTATACAATAGATACTGAGCATACTTCACTTCTTTCGCTTTCCCAGGCCATATGGCCATAATGAGCAAGGTACGTATGTGTCTGGTATTTAGTTTTCACTGGTCTCCCCGCTGTATACAGCCAACACATTCAGATTTCGGAGGAGCTCAAAGGAGAGAAATTATTTGGAAGATTTTTTTGAAAAAAAGGCATAAGATTAAGAATGGGCCAATAAGTCAGAAAGACAGCAGATGACAGAAAGCAAAGGGAAAAGGCAGAGTCAAAGAGAGTGGCTGGTAGCTCTACCAAGATGTTGGGCAAAAATCTAAATTTTTCATTTATCAATGTTGGTATTTTTTGATAGTTCAATATCTATTTCCATGTACATTTTGAAATGCGTCGCAGACTAATGCTAGTTAGTAGTTAAAAGACTCAGGTTCAACTGTACTGCTGAATCATTACTAATTTCTACAACTAGTAGTAGTACAAGACATGTGCAAAGCCCACCTGTTTTAAAATTCATATAAAACTTAAATTAAAGAGAAATGGCTATTTCAAGTTGATCAAGCACAAAAGAAACATTGTCCACTGCTCGCAATATAAGTAATTTGAATTTAAACGCCACATCCAAACACTAACTCTGGATTTTCAAACCTCAGGCATAGGTCTAGCACTGTACAAAATGTGAAGTACATAAATGAATGAATGCGATGCGATCTTTTGACGATGCGAGTCATGATTCACGTGGAATTCATGTATTCGGTCTACTTGAGTGAGCGAAAATGGTAGAATTATTTGGACAAGTATTTCATGTGAATCATGACTCACAAACGAGTCACATGAGCCAATCGCATCACATCCCCATATGATTGTTTGCGCGTGTGGCGCCGGCTTAAGTGACCTAACATGATTGACAGCTAGGAGCATGGTCCGGCTTTGGCTAGTGATCAAAACAAAATTGCGTAAAAAACAAATGTGACAACGCTGATTAACTCCATATTTGAACTCACGCATGTCAGACACCATCTTCCTACAAAGTACCGTTGAGTTCCATCAATTACTTTTTGATAAAATCGACTTTCATTACTTTCAGACAAACAAGACAGACAACCCTGAAACAAAACCTGTCATTATAGTGTCAAGACTGTCTGGATGGGTAATATTCTAATAAACTAGAACAATGACCAGCTGCAAATTGTACCCCCTCATCAGGTAGTGTCGATCTTCAATCACAATCTCAAAATGAAAGAATAATTTTAAACAAGTGTACAGTTGAGGTTGTTTTTGTTTTTTCCCCGGCAAATATAGATCTATAAGTTCTAATTTCTAGTCATGCTTGCATTGAAATTTTGTGGTGTTGGTGTAATTATGAAGGCGGCTTTTGAATTGTGTTCGATTTTGTGCCAGTTTAATATGTGCGGGAAGAGTATTCCAAAACTGTTAGGTAAAGGTGAAGATCAACACACCCCACTTCGATTTTTCAGTTCTTTCTGTTTTTCTCAGTCTTGTCTTTTTTACTGCAGATTGAGCACTTATCTCTGTATCGTTTACTATATTTAGTTTAAATGTTAATTTTCATCACGTGTCTTGTGTGCATTGCGCTACATAGGGGGGGGGGCTATTATTAAATCATGGCCTTTACTATGACCGATTAATTATTCAACAAAGATAATTAGCTCAAAAGGTTTATAAAATACCGTACAGGTAAATATTTGCTAAGGCAGGCAAGTCTGAAAATGCCAGGATAGCCGAGGAAACAGTGTGTGTGTGTGTGTGTGTGTTCACCTTTAACATTTGTTACTCTGAACTGAAGAAAATATTTTTTTTCTAATCAGTTCTTAGCTGGAATAAAGGTTTATTCATTATATGAGGGTAACTGGGTTCATCAGTAAGTATTGGCAACGGTCCTGCCATTTGTAATCTATAAAAGTTAAAACATACAGGTATAATGGAGATACCAAATAAAACTTCATTCTTTAACGCATTTGGTTGTACACTATCAATAGTATCATCCTTATGTCATGTCCTATGTGAGTATATGACGTCATTGAAAATATAATGTAAGCAAATGTGACCAAAAATTGCTGATTCTTGAGATGACTCATTCACTTGCTATAACTTCATAGGGGTGAAACTGAACAACTATTAGTATTACAAGCAAATCAATTTCGATTTGACAGACATTTACGACTGATTGTACACTTCTTATCACATGATTTCCAAATGTGTTGAATCAATCAATCAAATCATGTATTGTCCTTTTAAAACAGTGCATAAAAGGAAATTTGGCTGCTGTCACCAGACAAACAACAGACAACAAGTACAGTAAAAAAGATGATCATGACACAAAACATTATATTAGTTTTTTTTATTATTACATTAAGTTAGTCATTATAAACATTATGTTAATTATATACATTATAAACATTATATTAATTATTAAGACTAAATGATCAAACTAGAATTAAAGCATGACCAGGAGATATCACAAGCCCCCCCCCCCCCCCCCCCCCCCCCCCCCGAGATAGAAGTATAGTCCACAATACTATAACTATAAGATAAAATAAATCAATAAATACCATCACAGTAAACCAAGCAACATGAATAAAAAGCAGTCATAAAAGTGTATAAAGAAGATATCACACTATCAAACCATAAGACAATGATAACATGAGTAAAATGAATAAGTGTACATAAATAAAAATTTAAACAAACACAGAAGACACAGACAGACAGACAGACAGACACACACATCTTAGATACAAAAAACTGTTTGACTAAAAAGTAGCGACCAATACCAATAACATTACAGTAAAAATAAGGAAAAGCTGTATTAAAAGTGTATAAAGATATCACATGCATGATTCATAGAAACAAGTTGACAATACTGGAAAACATCTCCCAAAAATGTTACCCTCAAGTTCATTTTTTGCACTCATGAATGTGCAAAACATGTCATTTTTCAAGAAACTGACTGATGAAGATCCATATATCATGATAATGACACAGAGTCTTCTTGCACATAGCATCCTCCATCAACAATTCTATTATAAGAGAGAATATGACGCTTACGACATGAGTGAGAGAAAGAAGTGTGAGGAGTGACACTTCTTTGAGTACAATAGAAAAGATAATGCGTAAACATCTTCTACTTAGTTCTAGTGAGAATGCACGCAACAAAATGGGTACCCAATTTCCTAAGTGACGAACATAAGACTCGATGTAATGCTTGTCCGACAGAAATCTCAGAAAGTTTGAGCCAAATGGATCCAAATGAATATGCCTTGTCATCACATTCACAGGGAACAAGACTTGGCAGAGATTCTGCATCATTTTAATGAAACAAAAGTGCCAATGAGATGCAGAGTGGTCTTGATTGGGGCAAACCAGTTACGCTGCAGTCAAAATTCCATGTTCGTAAGTGATAGTTTTGCATTTCTTTAATAATGCAATGCCCAGTCATCAATGATTATTATGCCAAAGAAAACAACACTTATGAAGTTATGGTAACCCATTTTACTCAAGTGGTTTTGTCAGAAATTAACAGATCAGTCTACCAGTGGCGCCCAGCCATTGATACAACTTACAAGCAAGACTACTTTTGCATGAAATCTCTAGTGACTACATGGTCAAGGTCACCGTGACCTTCCGAAAAGAGTAAGGTAATCAATGTTTGAACCACCTATTCTACAGATTTTACTTATCTCTGCATGACTCTTTTTTTTAAATATCTTTTTAGATTGTTTAATTAATAGCTGGAAAAATGTTACTGGCAGCTAGGCCCTCACAAAAAGCTCAAAATCACAGCTCCGACCTTGCCTCAAAGAAGCTACCAAAAAGATTGAAACCTGGCGTAGATGGCTGGAACTGTGCATACAAAGAGGAAAGGTATTCTTTATAGCTATACTCTAACTCACAGTAAGGCAAAAGTTTGAAGTCTGTGAAGTCCTTTGTTCCTGTTTTATGGAACCGTTGCCAATATGAATATTTATTTATCAACCCTCGTATATAAATTACTAGCGCAACGCCCCGTAACGGTAACGCCTAGTACCGGTAGCGCCTTGTACAGGTAACGCTGAGTACCGGTTTCGCCAGGTCCGCAAAATATTATATTTTTACTTTTACTTTGCTGAAAATACAATTTTTTGACCCCTACAACTTTCAAGGCCTACCGATCTCCATGACCTTGACCTTGATCGGTATGCAATCATCAGAACAACCATAAGCCAAAGTACCTACATGCCAAGTTTGAAGTCCCTAAGACCAACGGTGTGGACGTTATAGCCCCTTAAAGATTTTCGGTTTTCAAGGTCATACGCCAAGGTGAAGGTCATGACGGCGATAATTTATGCGCGGATGCCTTCTCTCATGGTGACACGCCACCACACAAAACTGGAAATGATTCGGTAAAGCAGTTCGGGAGATATGCGTGGGACAGTAAAACCCAATTATTAGACCCCTACCACTTTCAAGGCATACCGATCTCCCTGACCTTGACCTTCATTGGTACGCCATCATCAGAACGGCCATAAGCGAAAGTACATCCATGCTAAGTTTCAAGACTCTAGGACCTGCGGTGTGGAAGTTATGGCCCCTTAACGATTTTCAGTTTTGAAGGTCATACACCAACGTCAAGGTCAGCACGGCAAAACGTTTTGCACAGATGCCTTTCTGAGTTTCTCTCATCGAGTCATGGGAACACACCACCACACAAAATTTGAAGCAATTCGGTCAAGCGGTTCGGGAGATCCTTGGGACAGACAGAAAAGAACAAGCCAACAAACAAAAAAAGGAAACAAACCCGAACAGCTGGGATTTACTAACCGCAAGTGCGTGTGGAGCTGCGTGTGGTCCCCCCTCCCCATGACCCCAAAAAGTAAGGGTGGCATGACCTTCCGAGGGTGCCAAGGATGCTTGATACCAAATTTGGTGTTGATCGGTTGAGAACTGTGGCCCCCTCCAGCCCACCCCCCACACCCACACACCACCACCCCCACCCCTCCCCCCTCCAGCCCCCCTCATCCCCCCCCCCCCCCCCCCATCCATCCCCCCCCCCCCCCCCCACAGCTGGCTGTTAGTAAATCCGAGCTGCGTGTGGTCCCCCCCTCCCCACGACCCCTTGGCGGAGGTTTCAGAAAAGTAAGGACGGCATGACCTTCGGAGGGTGCCAAGGATGCTTGATACCAAATTTGGTGTCGATCGGTTGAGAACTGGCCGTAATCCGAGCTGCGTGTGGTCCCCCCCCTCCCCACGGCGGAGGTTTCCGAAAAGTAAGGACGGCATGACCTTCGGAGGGTGCCAAGGATGCTTGATACCAAATTTGGTGTCGATCGGTTGAGAACTGTGGCCGTGCATAAGGGACACACAGACTTCGAAAATATATATAAAATAACACATAATTATATATTACTTTTTTTTATTAGTATTGTTATTACTGTGGAAATTTTTGGACACCCATGAATTCATCGTCCCACAGACAAAGACAAAGAAAAACACCACAGTGAAAGATACGGAGAGAAAGAGTGAGAGAAGAGAGAGTGAGGGGGGAGGGGGGCAGGGGGTACCGGTGGGTGTGGGGGGGGGGGGCAGAGTCAGAGAGATGAGGGAGACCGAGAGAGAAAAATATAACGGTGTGTCTATACACCGGAAAATGCAGAATGGTCAAAACATACCGAAAAATGCTGAATGGCGAAGGCGGAATGATCAAAACACTGAATGATAGTACTGAATTATGAAAACATTCTACAGAAAACCACAAAAATTTATTACAATGGAAAGTGAAATTGCCGAATAGCAAAGTGATTAACACAGTCCCGATGACACATTTCCGTAGTTTGGCTATCCCGCACACTAGAATAGAATTCACGTCATATATCGCATCATATCGTGTTCTTCTTCGTCGCTTTAACATCCTCCGTCAGCTTGTTGACGACTATGATGTATACAAACAGGGGTTTCCGGTATCATCTAAAAACACAAGTACTGTGGGAAAGGAAAGCTGCTCAAGATCAGGGGGGGGGGGGGGGGAGTAGGTAGGGTAGAGGGTGTAGAGAGAGGGGCAGGGGGTGCTGGAGCTCAGGGTACAGGGGTATGTGGGGGGGGGGGGGGGGTCATCTGGGTTTTGAAGACCAACGAGGCTGATGAAATTGCCTCAGGTGGAACTACTGGAAGCTCTTGGGAAAAAAGAGAACTTCCTAGCTAGAGTTAGTCTTAGTAGCAGGAAGCAGGTACCCTGCCGTGTGCGACTGTCTCATCTGTCTGGGTGGTGGGTGAGGGACTGGCCTATGCTGAGTATTGACGGCCACCTCTCCATGGTGGTACTTGAAGAAGGTGGACAGCCTTGCCATTCTTCGTCTGTCCTTTAGCAGCTCTAGGCCAGTGCAGATCCGTCAACATAATTG
>CM065697.1:19778230-19800730 GCA_017654935.2 Phymorhynchus buccinoides | reverse complement strand
ACAAATCCACTTTGAGAACACGGCTATGGGTTTCGTTGGGCAGACTACTGAAGTAGGCCTATTTGCTGATCCTAAACATGAAGAAATAAATACCCCCCCCCCCTCCCCCTCCCCCAAATCAACTGCATCAAAACTCAAGTACATGTTTGTCTTCTAAGAAAGCTAGATGAGGAAAGCTGCCAAAGAAAACGCATCGAATTCATATGCTGCCAAGGACAACGCATCTAATTATGAATTAGATGCCTTTTCCTTGGCAGCTTTCTTCTAATGACAAAAAAAGGTGAGCAAGGGGAAACTATACTACTGAGGGGAAAAACTTGAGACACACAAGAGTTGTTACCCTTGAACTAGTTTTAAAGTGAGCGTTGCCTACTTGCGGTGTGTGTGTGTGTGTGTGTGTGTGTGTGTGTGTGTGGGGGTGGGGGGGGGGGGAGGGGTTACGAGTTCGTGCGTATGTGTGAGTAAGTGTGTATTCGTGAATTGGATTTATTTATTTTTTTAAATGGGGTGGGGTGGGGGGGGGGGGGGGGAGGTTACACAAATACAACTAACTAAATGATTACCATATGCAAAGGATGACCTTGATTACACATTAACACAAAACTTAAAAAGATGTTCGCACGATCGCAAGCACAACACGTTAATTACTGTCCAAATTGTGTCGGCTGTAGGCCTACTACGTCTGCTCATAACTCGAACTAGAGAAGTGGTGATAAGTAGGCACCCCCACCCCATCCCACTCCCAAGGGAAAAAAAGAAGAAGAAAAAACGTAGGCCTAGTCAGAGGCGCAAACCATATCAATTCCAAAATTCAATGGATAATGTGCTAATAATGATGTACTCAACAAAATCTTTGATGTAGGTTAAATTTATTTATCAGTCGTTTGATAATAATGATAATAATTTTATTTCACATAGCGCTAAAATCTATACAGCAGTATGCTCGATGCGCTTTACAAAGGCAACATTGAAAAATGAAAAACATGCATTAAAATCAACAAGATAATGATACTACCAACATTCCAGTGCAAAGAAATAAAGTAACAAAAATAACACGATTCAGTCTCACTCACAAAGACATCCACCCTCGTTCACCAGCACTTTCACTCTCTGATACATATTTTAGACAGGTAAACGCACACACAAAAATAGATGTATAAAAAATAAAACGTAACCGGGTGCAATTATGCAATTATGGGTGTGGGTGGAAATCCAAAACATAAAACATAATACTCAGTACTGTCTGGCAGGAATTATCATTTTGAGGTTTGAGGGGTACACGCATACGATTCGGATACGAATGCGATGCGATTTTGACGATGCGAATCATGATTCGCGTGAAATTCATGCACTGTGTCAACGTCTTGGCTACGTCTTGAGTGAGCGAAAATGTCATAATTATCAGTTTCAGACGGAACGTTGTTTCACGTGAATCATGACTCACGTGACCGCCAATCGCATCGCACCCCTATGCGATTTTACGCGTGTGTGGCGCCGGCTTAAGAGCCAACGCAAATACCTCCTAGTTTTAGAGCCATGGTCTCTTCCCGTGGGGATACCGGGGGGTCTTTCGTAAAAAATAGTCCCCCCACCTTCTGGAAGTTCTGTGCTGGTAACTTCCTCTAATCTGCCACTCTCTTTGACTCTGCCTTTTTCATTTCGGCTTTCTGTCATCTACTATCTTTCCGACTTATTGGCCCCATTCTCCTGCCTTTTTTTTCCAACAAATCTTCCAAATAATTTTTTCTCCTTTGAGCCCCTCCGAAATCGGAATGTGTCGACTGCACGACAGCGGGGAGACCAGGTGAAAACTGAAAACCGGACACTTAATTTTTTTGTATGTACCTTATCCATTATGGCCATATGGCCTGGGAACTCAGAAGAAGAAGAAGAAGAGTCATGGTCTTTCAGTCACAAAAGACTAAGGCCGAGTGCACATTAAATCCACAATTCTTAAGTCCGTATGCCCCAAAACCCATTCACTTCCCATAATTAAGGCCTGGTACACAGTACATCCGGATTTTCCGCGCGGAAATAATCAATAAGTAAAAAAAAGAATGAAGAAGGGGAAAATATACGGATTAGGGAAAATACGGACACCAACGTCCGGTTTTTTTTTCTTCTTCTTCCTTTGTACATATTTACTGATTGCGCTTGGGTTTCCGCGCGGAACATCCGCGGCGTGCATGTGTACACGGCCTAATAAATAAATTAAGCGGATGCGCAAGCTCACCGGCAATCCCATCAGCTTATTTCTTACATAAGTGAATGGGATTTCTGCACGCAACTTGCGGATTACTGATTAAATGAGCACAGACCGTGTACACACATAAGCGGATATTCCATGCGGAAACCCGTGCGCAATCCATTAATAAGTGAAACAAAGAAGGGAAAAAGGATTTGCGCACGTGTCCGATTTTCCCCTAAATGCGTAAACTTTTATCCTTCTTTCTTCCACTTATTCAGGGTTTTCCGTACGGAACTTACGCGTCTAACGTGAACCCGGCCTAAGGTCTGCATGCCTACCTTGGCTTTTTATGCGAGTAGAAAATCATTAAAAATTATTGTACAGCTCTCACCGTGCCATTGGCCCTCAACTTCAGACTGACGCCAACCAGTGCTAAAAGTCGTTCGCTGTGTCAGACCAATTGACATAAATTGCTAGAACACCAAGGCTACATCAAAATGTTGCTAGTTATGTTCTGCACAGTGATGCGAGGATTGTCAGTCTTTATAGGCCATGGCAAGCTCTTAGCATAATAATTATAATCAGTTTAAAATCCTCCGAAGTCGGAGTGCGGTTGCCCACGTGGCGGGGTAATACACACGCGTAATGTTCTCATCCTTGGCTGGTGCATTTGTACCGTAGTGTTCAAGTGCTTCGGATGGTCTATAGAGTCTTTAACCCTTTCACCGCCAGCCACATTTCAGCCAAACATTTCCATTAAATTTACCTGGGTAGAGAACAAAATCCATCTGCAGTATTGGGGATTCTTCTGTGACATGTATGGAATAAGGTCTATCCTTACTTCCCAAAACTAAGACAATAGGGTCTTTGGATAATCGACCCCAATTTGATGCCTTTTAGTGACCTAGGTGTTAAATCACTGTGGTGCTAAAATGCGACTTTGGCGGCGAAAGGGTTAAGCCAGGGTAACACAACAACAACAACAACAACAACAAACGAAAAGTCAGTTGAGAAAGTCTGTGGGAACTGAAGTAGGTCTATATACTGCAGACACCAGAAACAACCAACGGCATTGTGTACCTTTTATGAAAGTGGCATGAACAGCTGAAAGCAGACACACAGACAAACAAGCAAAGAAACAAACACACGAACAACAACTGTGACAACAACAACAACAACAACAACAACAACAACAAGTGCAACGCCGAGCGGCTGCAAAGTCCCCTCGCAGCATCACCGAGCTACTCCGAAATCGGAATGTGTCGGCTGTACACATACATAAAAACGCATCAAAACAGCACGTAACTAATATAAGAAAAAAGCGCATCAAAAAGCAGCACGTAACTGAATGAAGCAAATTTTTTTTATTTATATAGCCTTGGAAATTTGTTCGGACCCGTGATTTGAGCGCGCGCGATCATGCGCACACGAGCGCACAGAAAAATTCATGACAACTGTGTTATAGACCATTCATCAAGAAATGTTGTGAAAAAACCCTGCATTGAAATACATGCAAAACTTCGCGAGATATTAGCGATTATGTGTTTCGGGGTTTGAACCCCGTAACTGGCGCGACCTTGACCTTAATGTAAAACTAAATACATCAGTGGATAGCTTGCATCTTGGCAAACTAGTATACCAAATTTGATGATGATAGACTGAATAGTTTTTGAAAAAAACGGACGAATAGCCGGACGGACGGACGGACGGACGGACCAGATAGAAACAATAGTTCCCCGACCCTTCGGCTCGGGGACTAACAACGTGCAACGACAACGACGACAACTACAACAACAACAACAACCCGACTGCATAATACGACCTATAGGGGAAGACGGGGTAAAAAGCGCATGGGCGGGTAAGAAGCCCACCCCAATTATCTCATGAAATAAAGAAACTTTCAGTCAAATTTGCCCATGAGACGAATGCTAGACATTAACGCTCGTCTCATGGGCAAAATGAGACTGAAATTTGCTTCATTTCGTGAGATAATTGGGGTGGGCTTCTTACCCGCCCATGCGCTTTTTACCACGTCTTCCCCTACCCACCCGTTCACATGGATTGCAAACTATCAGAGGGGATTACTAACATTGAAATATCAACTGTACAAGTGCAACTATGCTAGTCGGTCGTTTCCGACAATGACTGCCAGATAGCAGAGGGGGCAGATACTATTCTGGCGGGCTGGGCGATAATTTGTTTATAGCGGAGATGCCTAGCCCAGGGTACATCCCCACTCTCTCGGCCAAAGGGATTTGAGGACACAGCTGGCGTTGAGGAAGGTCTCCCCAAAGGCCAGCCCATCCCTTTGGCTGCAGCACCAGAGCCGGTGCAAGGGCCCCCCTCGTTCGAGAGTCATAGTCTTCCACAAGAGACTGAACTGTATCATGATTTTCCATTACTGTAGAAAAGCATCTATTGTACAGCTCTCATGTTACTGTTGGCCCCTACTACAGGCTAATGTCAACACAGTGTACAAGTAGTAATGCAGATACCCCTTTCTCTCACATTCATCTGGCTTTCTGGAGGAGAGAGTGAGAGAGAGAAACACAAATAAACACACACACACACACGCGCGCGCGCGCGCGCGCGCGCGCGCGCACGCACGCACGCACGCACGCACGCACGCACGCACGCACGCACGCACGCACGCACGCACGCACGCACGCACGCACACGCACACACACACACACACACACACACACACACACACACACAAAACACTAAAAGCGTTCGTTTCGAGGAAGAATCTCGTGCAAGCCCTGACGAAGACGCCCCCAGAAGGACGCTGTGGCATCGTCGTCCCCTTCCCTCCACTGAATGTACGTCATCGTCCTCAGCACCGCCCTCATCGACGACGTCATCTGACGCGAGGTGACGTCATCCACGCACACCACGAGCACGGCGTCATCGTAGTCCAGCACGTGCGTCAGACAGTAGGCCAGCTCGAACTGACACCACTGGCTGTGAACGAAGCTGCTGGAGAAGACCATCAGGACCTTCTTGCTGGAGTCCACGCAGCGCGCGATGTTGTCCACGATGTGGTGTCCCGGGGTGAAGTCTCTCTCGTGGATGCACAGCCTCAGCCCCAGCTCCTCCTCCAGCTTGGGCATCAGGCGCTGGCGGACCCAGGGAAGATCGTCCGCGGCGTACGACACGAAGACGTCGTAGTCAAAATGGCGGCCCTCCAGCCGCTGCCGCCTGAGGTTGTCGCGACCGCGGAACGCTTCGTACACCAGCAGGCGGATGTGCCAGCGGTAGCGGAACAGCACCGAGACCAGTGTGAGTGCGAAGATGAACAGGCTGCAGAACTGGATCACCAGGAGATAGGACTCGTGGCTCAGCAGACAGGCTTGGTCCTCGAGGGAGAAGCTGGCCAAAGGCATATCGTCCAAATTCTCACATTTGTAACTGGAAACGGCAGTAGCGTCTTCGAAGAGATCCTGTTGTTTCGTCTGATACCAGTTAGCGAACCACAGCAGATTACAGGAGCAACGGAAGGGGTTGAAACCTAGAGTTAAAGATGACAAGTTTTCACGCAGATGTCGGCTGAATGTCAGCTCTCTGATTTCGTCGATTTTGTTATGGTCCAGGTGTAACGACTCCAGTCTGGGCAACGAATCAAAGGCCTTATCCGGTAATTCCGTTATCATGTTCCCATCAAGTTTCAACGTGGATAGATCGTGGAAATGAGCGAAAGTGTCAGTAGATAATGATTCAAATCTACAACTTGACATGGACAGATTGACCAGAGAATGCAGATGACCAAACAATTCCAAGAATCTGCGATCATCTACAAAGGTGAAGTTGTTTGAATTTAGGTTTAAGTATTTCACGCTGCTGCAATTGGTAAAAGCAAACTTACTGATTTTATCAGCACTGGCAAAATTTAGCTGATTGTTACTGAGGTCGAGCACTTCTAGATGTCCATTATTAAAAGCATGCTCACGGACTGCACGAGTCACCCGCTCTTTCTGATCATTGAGATTCTCTTGAAGGGGCAATCTCTGGCTTTGCAGATGAAGCACTCTCAAGAGTGGGTAGTTGGAGGGACCAAACGTTAAAGGAGGGAACGTAGTGATCAGGTTGTTGGAAAGGTCAAGATAAGTCAGTGATGGCAGGCAAGTCTCTCCCCCAATGCTGTAGATAGCGTTTCCCGTTAACCTAAAAACGGTTAAATTGGGGAACACGGACTCTCTTGAGCCTAATTTGCACGTGAAAGGGAATTGTGCTAGTGAGTTATAAGACAAGTCTAAAGAGGCCAATGCATTCAGCTGACATGACGACCCAATTCTGTTTAAATTACAGTGCTGACACTTCAAATCACGCAGAGATGACAGAGAGCAAAAACTGTCCAATTGGCTCACATCTCCCCACGGATTGTGACCAAAATCGATGATTTTTACATTGGATGTGACGTTTTGAAACAGGTCTTTCCGACTCGGGGAAAGATTGCAAGACTCCAGTTCGACGTAATCCAGAGACGGTATGGAAAATATCTCTCTGAGGGAATCCGTTTCGAGGTGCTTGCTGTGACTGAAAACCAAATGCTGCAATTTGTCCATTCCCGCGAACACACTGTGTGATAGCGTGGAGATCTGGCTGTATGAGATATCCAATCCGTGGATGTTTGTCAGGTTGGAGAAAAAATAGTCTGGCAGACCATCAGGGATGGCCCCAGATATAACCACGTTAGTGATGGGATCTGGAAATTTCGGAATGTAGGGTATTGCTGAATGGTCAGCGAAAATTGCTTTTGGTCCGGTACACAGAAACATACCGTCTCCACAAGACGGCAGTAGTGTTGCATTTTGTAGTAGGCTGAAGCTGAAGCCGCTTGCATTAGACCAGGACATATCACTGTAGCCGAAAAGACAAAATGTCGCCCACAGTGTAAACTGGCACAACCGTCGCACGGAACACATCACAAACGCAGTTGATAACCCAACGCTTGCTCAGAAATTTGCACGTAATCATAGAGTGAGCGCTTCTGAAGCGATGTTTTAAAGCTTTTTTCGACAAATCCTACGTCTGCTTGCTTTGAAGTTCATCCTAGAATGTCACGGGCCGGAAGAAGAATATTTTCCACACATTTTGCGTATAATTATTATGTATAGCGTACAAAGCGGATCTTGGTGGCCAGACTCGGACCAATGAAAGACGAACACAGTCACACCCCCTTGAGCTATTGTATACCAACAACAAAAAGAGAACAGGGCGGCAAACACGTAAATAAACTTCCTGCAGCTCGCGTAAAAAGAGAGAGAGAGAGAGTGAGTGTCTGGAGTCAGGAGTCGGGAGCAAACAAACAAAAATTGTTATGCCATGCCCATACAACAATGGAGTGAGTTTGACAAAAAATATTTTACATTACATTATTAACTTGACATTACAAAACACTACGTAACTGAAAGTAATAACACAAATTTAAGCAGAGAAGGAAGAGAGAGAGAGAGAGAGAGAGAGAGAGAGAGAGAGAGAGAGAGAGAGAGAGAGAGAGAGAGAGAGAGAGAGAGAGAGAGAGAGAGAGAGAGAGAGAGAGAGAGAGAGAGAGAGAGAGAGAGAGAGAGAGAGAGAGAGAGTTCATTGCTTTCTTTCACGTTGCAAGGCACGTTTCGAAGAAACAGAATTATAGGCCTAGGGGAAACCAATGAAACTGCGAAAGGCCTACTACATGTATATTACACAATTTATTTACAGGATAGAACAGCCTGGTAGTGCAAAGTAGGGCTGGCTACACTGCATACGGTTCGATTCATTACGATCCGATTTTAACATTTGTGAGGCATGATTGACATGAAATTCTACTGTCTAACTAAATCTGATGAAATCCTACTAGTAATATGTGATGCAGCACAGGAAAACCAGGCTAATGTCGTAAATGATCACTTTTGACTTATTCATATTTTCAGAAAGGCCAGAGACAACAGATTAACAAGCAAAAAACAGAATTCATCTATCTCTAATAGTTTATTTTGAACAATGTTTCAATCAATCAAATCTCTCTCTCTTTATCTCTCTCTCTCTTTCTTTCTCTCTCTCTTTCTCTCTCTTGTGGCTGGCCGACTTTAGCTGGGTATTCGCGTACTGCATCACATATGTTCACTTATTTTGTAGTCCGCCGTACACGAATCTGATAAAATATTACGATCCGATTTAACAATTGTGAAGCATGATTGACGTGAAATTCTACTGTCTAACTAAATCTGATGAAATCCTACTAGTTATGTACACTTATTTTGTAATCCGCCGTACACGAATCCATCAAAATATCTGTATTTTTGTATCAGACATTGTATTTGATTCGTGTATTCGTGTATTCGTGTTTATTTGATTCGTCTACTTGAGTATAGCGAACGAAAATAGTAGAGTTCTCGCAAGGTAAAGATGTGCCACCCCCCCCCCCTGCATTTCTCGGTTAATTCTATTTCTCCGTTTTTGCTTTTCTTACCATACATAAAGCTGTATTTTAGGAACATTTTTAGCTAATTACCTTTTTGGAATACTAACCCTATCCCTAACTCTAACCCTAACCCTAACCCTACCCCCCACTATGTACTGCAGTACACCGTGATTTGTGACAGTTGTGGTTCGTTGCGTTTTCCCGTCTTATAGGGTTAGGTTTAGGGCTAGGGTTAGGGCTAGGGTTAGTATTCCAAAAAGGTTATTAGCTAAAAATGTTCCTAAAATACAGCTTTATGTATGGTAAGAAAGGCAATAACGGAAAAATAGAATTAACCGAGATAGGTAGGGGGGGGTGGCACATCTTGACCTTTACCGGGGTGAAATCGTATGCAGTGTGGCTAGGCCTTTAACCAGCGACACACTTGTCAACTCTTTGCGCTGCGTGCGATCTTTCTTTTGTTTAAAGCAGGCATGAAACCAGCGAGATGCACACTTCTATTTTTAGATTTCTGCCGCAGGAAACTATAAGGCCCATCCAAGATGTAGCGTTACAATTAACCGGTGTAATGTGGCCCACTTTTCCTCCTCCCCACAAATTAACCCTCGGGATAATAAGCTCAGGTATGCCTAGGCTATGAATATATCATGATCGCCCTCTTCCCACTCCTCCCCCAATGGGAGACTTAGTGGGATTTTTCTCACGCCAGGTGGCGTGACACTCGAGAGGGGCTTATCACGCTATATTCTTAGTTGGGCGTAGTGAGAGAGAGACTGAGAGAGAGGGGGTTGGACTCCTCTCTATATCTCGCTCTCTCTTTATCCCCAACTAAGAATATAGAGGGGATTAGCCCTACTGAGTGTCACGCCATCTGGCGTGAAAAAAGTCCCACTAAGTCTCCCATTAACTCTGCTAGGTCAGTGATTTTCTGGACATCACCCTAAATGACCCATTGCGAATGCACCACCCGCTCCTTTGCATACAATAGACTGTGATCGCCACGCACACCGACACACATGTGGTACACACACACACTCGACACACGCATGCAAGCGCGCACACACGCACACGCACACACGTGCACGCACACACACGCATACAACACACACACACACACACACACACACACATACACACACACACACACACGCAACACGCACACACACGCACACACACACACACACACACACACACACACACACACACACACACACACACACACACACACACACACACACACACACACACACACACACACACACACACACACACACACACACACACACACACACACACACACACACACACACACACACACACACACACACACACACACACACACACGCATGCAAGCGCACACACACACGCACAAACACACACACACACACACCGATACGCACACACACACACACAAACAAACACACATATAGCACAAACACATGCACACACACACACACACACACACACACACACACACACACACACACACACACACACACACACACACACACACACAGACTGAGACACAGGAGTAGGCCATGCATGTTGTGCCGGTGGAATGGATGACACGAACTCACAAAGCATGCATCCTGTGCGTCAATAGCAGTCTAAGCGAAGACTTTGGGCGCGGGGCAGGATAAACATCCCCAATCGGAAAGAAGAAGAACACACACACACACACCTACACACACACACACTCACACACACATCACACACACACACACACACACACACATTGACACACATTCGCGCCACATCACACACACACACATACACACACACACACACACACACACACACACACACACACACACACACACACACACACACACACACACACACACACACACACACACACACACACACACACTTTTGAATCTGCATGTTCGTATTTTATTATTTTATTTTTTTACATATACATATATACATGTGTATTTATGTGTCTACGTATAAAAAGTATGTAGTTATGTGACCGAGTGAGCCTAGTCTACTGATCACAAGTTATTCAGAACAGACGGCTCAAGTGCGCTATATTTAGACATCGCCACTAGTTTCTACTTGTGTGATACTATGTATTGTATGATTAACTGTTGTGTTAATACTGCTACTATAGTATTAATAAGGCATTTCCTTTGACTGAGTTTCTTGCTACTTCAACGATAAACTCTCAAAAGGCCTACATTTATCTTTAGTCAGTTTTCTACTAAATACTGATCTTATTCAGCTTACTTTGATGTGTAGTCTATTTTTTAGTAATATAGCATCTGATGATGTCAGTGTTACAATACTTGGTTTGGGTTAACTCACATGAACTCAAATGTTTGTGTATGAGTTAAGCAAGCATAGGGTCAGGTAAAACCAGCCTATGTTATGTTTCCAAACGCCAGCTAGGCTTGTGTCAGTGTCAGTTCAATCATGCTATTTGTCATACAGTGAGCTCCTTCCACTGCTGTGACTGTCTATTACCTCATGTTATTTTAACATTGAGTGCTATGGCACAAGGCCTACAATCATACCTAATCATTGTTATTTCTTGTTTATATTTATGTGTATATTTTGTATCGTTGCAGGATGTAATCTCTGCATTGTTTTCCTAGTTCAATCTAGTACCTAAATAAACAAAAGAAACAACTGTCTGGTTTCCGCCTATCATGTTCCTGGCCTGCATGGTGTGTGCTCATCATCACCCTCATTTCCTTATCAACTCCTCCTTATCCCAAGCCATACCCTTACCACCCCATCATAGTTATTTATGCCTATATCTTGCATGATTTATTCCCCCCCCCCCCCCCCAGACACACACACACACATAATTCCTGGTGTATTGAGTACTATGTGGATACAAGAAAACAGGTTAGATCTTGGCTTGTAAGAAAACCAGCCCAATGTCATTTGTTGTTCTCTCTCTAGATGAGGTGAGTGTTGGTTATGGGGAGGTCATGTGTGTGCGTGTCTGTCTGTGCAAGGTAGCTGATCAGACCATCAGCTGCCATCTCAAGTCCACGTCTTCCCATTTTTTGAGGGGTGTGGGAGAGGGTGAGGAGGATTTAATTTTTTTTATCCCTTTTTCTTTCTATTCGTCAAGACGGTGCGGTAAGTGTCAGAGAGAGAGAGAGAGAGGAGGGGGAGAGAGAGAGAGAGAGACAGAGACAGACAGTGTGTGTGTGTGTGTGTGTGTGTGTGTGTGTGAGTGTGTGTGCGTGCGTGCGTGCGTGCGTGCGTGCGTGAGTGCTCACTGACGTGTGTGTGTGTGTGTGTGTGTGTGTGTGTGTGTGTGTGTGTGTGCGTGCGCGCGCGCGTGCGTTTCCTGCGTGCGTGCGTGTGTGTGTGTGTGTGTGTGCGCGTGTGTGCGTGTGCGTGTGCGTGTGTGTTTCCGCTGTCCCCAATCAACGTGTTGTGTCCTATTCACGGAAATTTTAAACCAAAGCTACAAATTTCCCGGGGTAAGTTCCAGATGGGGGTGAAATCTGATTGTGCGGATACACCCGACACGAGAGACGTCGCGCCGAGGCCTAGGCCCTACTATAATTTATTGGAGAGATTTTCAGCAGCAGTGACACAATCGGTTACACCGCTCAAATTTCGACTGCATATCCTGTTACCATTTCTTCTTCTTGTAGAGTATGAGATTTCTTAAAAACAATTCTGTTTCATTAACTTCACTTCCATTTTGCACGCTTCTGATTTAAACAATTTTTATTAGGTCCACAGTACATGAACAAACATAGATAGTAAACATATCAGCAGCAACAAGCTTGAAGCTTATATTGTGCCATCTTTACATAGGAAAATATGGTTCCACGACTGTTGAACACAGAGAAATTAGATAGAAACACCAATATTGACTGACATCTGCCAATTGAATTGAAAATGCTTCTTTTTGTTTTGATTTTAAGTTCCTTACTAAAGTTTGTTTAGGCCTATTTTTGGACTTTTTGTTTGGGCAGAAATGTAACAAGACCTTCAAAGTGCCTGTTCCCTAACCCCAAAACAATCAATCTTCTTCTCGGTGGTTGAAGATTAGATTTTCGGCCAATGAATCTTTGCCTCTTATGGACAATGTTTCTGAAGACTTGCTCTTCCTGGTCGAAGATGAAGGTGAAGTTGATAATGGTAGGACAGGAGTCGAGACGTGGCAGCCGTCGTGGTTGATTCCGGAAAACGTTGCGGACCCTTGAACCGGTAGGGGTTCGCCGTCTGTTCACTGGATCATTCGAACGGAGTCCGAGTCGAGGTGTTGTTTCTGTCCTATATGCTAGATTGGAGTCAGCATATGTATCTCGGCAGGAAATGACGAAGCATTGTGAGACAGCCCAAGGTTGTCGTTGGTCTCCTGTGATCCGCTTTCTTGTCGTTGGTGTTGGTGAGCAACCTTCCCCTCCGAGGCTGTCTTCAGGACCACCAGGCGACCTGCTCCATACCGGGGTGCTGATGTCGTCGCACACGGGCAGGAGACGTACAGTCGAGTCGAACAATCTCTGCAGGCGGGTAATTCCCTCCCAGTAGATGACGCTGCCCAACTCAGCCAAAGTCCACTAGGCACCGGCGGGTCTTGTTGACGCAGAGGCCAACACTGCAGAGACGATCCAAGTCGTCGTCCCGTCCGCATGCAAGTCCATCAACTCCCTACATGGTTGAGGGAGGAAGACTGCGTCGCCCTTTCTCCTACTGTCTGCCACCCAATAGGACTTCGTGTTCTGTCTCACACCCAGAACCGGAATGAATCTTCTTCTGTGGATAGCTGGCTTATAAGCTATGCTGGTTGGCTTCCTGTCTCATAATATATCCAAAGTTTCTACTGAGGGTCTTTGATATAATATAGGGTAAGACGGGGTAAAAAAAAAAACACCCATGGGCGGGTAAGAAGCCCATGCCAATTATGTCATGAAATGAAGCAAATTTCAGTCAAATTTGCCCATGAGACGAATGCTAAGCATTAACACTCGTTTCATGGGCAAAATGTGACTGACATTTTGTTTATTTCATGAGATAATTGGCATGGGCTTTTTAACCCGTCTTACCCTTTTCCCGCCTCCCTATTCCCATAGGTCCAATGCATTGCGGAGAACTATCTGTTCAGGTTTATGCATGGAATAGCAGTTGCTTTCTAGGCTAACTGAGTGTCGTAGTCTGACGTAACTGACGGGCATACATATATTATTCTGATTTGATTATTCAAATTTATTCATAATTTTTCTTTATCTATAGCTGTAAAAGAAAGTTATGAACAGATGTTGATGAAGTTGTAACGATAGTTACGGCATTAGGGTACGTACACATACATGCTGAGATTCCGTGGGGAAACCCGTGCGCAAACCGTAAAGAAGTAAAAGAAAGAAGGGAAAATATTTGCGTACGTGTCCGTATTTCCCCTAATCCGTACATTTTTACCCTTACGCATGGGATTTCCGCATGAACTGTGTACGAGGCCTGATGCTGCCAACAAAGTTCTACAACTTTGCGTTCATGGATGTGATAATTTCGAAACTATCATTTTCTTTCAATTAAATTAAGATAATCATTTTGCTTCAGCAAAAGCAACGAGATACAACTTGTGCCCAAATTACGTCATTTCATTTTTTTTCCCCCCCTCACTGTTTCGAATAGGCTTTAAGCAACTTAAAAATCCGAGATGCTTCACGTATAGCAGGTTTTCACAGTGTCAGTGCTTTCCAGGTACGCGTGTGTCTCAGTGTAACCCAAGTAGATTCGTTGCCCAAGCCACTCATGTGTCTAAACCATATTTACCAGCCGCACGACGAAGCTTGTAATGTTTGCCGTGCTGTTGGTTTGTTTGTGGGTGGCTGACTGACTATGGTATATACTATGTATGTATATATGTCTGTATGTATGTTTAACACGATAACGTTTGAACGGAGGCACCTAGGACGAGGCTCAAATCGTCAATCCACATAGATACTTAGGATATCCAAGCCAAGTTTTAAAAAAAAAATGAAGGTCATAGGTCAAAGTCAAGGTCACTGGAGCAGAAAATGTGCCGCGCGGCTGGTGATATAGCGTCTTAACGCTCTAAGTGTTACCAGCCGCGAGGTGAAGCTGGTTGATGTGGCTTGTCATTTTGTGATTCTAACATCGTGTGCAGCATCTACATCTGTATTGTTAAAAAATCGGGACTTTACTGGAGTTGCACTGCCTCCAGGATCGTTCCCACCATCTTTATATCTACTAATGTCCCACATGTGTCTGTTCCAGACCGGAGGACGATAACCCTTTCACCGCCAGCCATATTTCAGACAAAAATGTCTATTAAATTTACCTGGATATAGAACAAAATCCATATGCAGTGTTGGGGATTATTCTGTGACATATATAATAAAGTCTATCCTTACTTCCCAAAACTAAGACAATAGGGTCTTTGGATAATAGACCCCAATTTGATGCCTTTTAGTGACATAGGTGTTAAAGACCCACCACGTCACGTGTCAAAATCACGGTTTTCACGTGTTTTCCCTCTTATAGCTGGCAAGAAATCTTAAAAACTCTTCCTAGCATAAGAGGGAATATGACACGCGACGTGGGGGGTCTTTAAATCACTGTGGTTCTAAAATGCAGCTTTGGCGGCGAAAGGGTTAAGCAGAATTTCCGGTGCAGCATCTGTAAGGTCTAAGGAACCAATGCATTCTAATTCATACCAAGTTTCATTACAATCGGTTCCAGTGGTTTAGGCGCTATGGACTGGAACGCATTTCGGTCACACATACATACACACACACACACACACACACACACACACACACACACACACACACACACACACGCGCGCGCACGCACGCACGCACACACACACACGGACAGACAACGCACAGCTCTCGTTCCCATTCCAATGTACTCCCGTTCTATTAGAACTGGGAGTACAGAATGTGATAGGCACAGCGCTAGCTGTGACGCGCTCTCCATGTTGGAGCAGCCCCCCCCCAAAAAAAAGCACACATGCACGCGCGCACTGCACACGCACGCACACACTGAGAGAGAGAGAGAGAGAGAGAGAGAGAGAGAGAGAGAGAGAGAGAGAGAGAGAGAGAGAGAGAGAGAGAGAGAGAGAGAGAGAGAGAGAGAGAGAGAGAGAGAGAGAGAGGGGTTGCTTGGAAACACAAACACATGCACAACTGCCACTGAGAACTAGCAGTGCATGACAAAACAAGAGGCAAAGCCTTCAAGGCTCACTCGAACAGGAACAGATGGGACAACAACAAACAAAGATTGAGGGTGGAGGGGTACAAGATTGCCAATAAAATTTTAAAGTACAAAGTAATGAAACTATCGTTAATGGAAACAATAAAATAAAATAAAAAGTGCCCGTGCCGAGAATCGAACACGGAACCATTGGCATGAGAGAAAGATGCTCTACTAATGAGCAATCGAGGCAAACAAAACCCCCCAAAAAGCTATCGAGGCTTTCAGTGTTGGTGAGTTTCTTAACATGTTGCCTGTTGAATACTCTCTAACCCACTAATCTAAAATGTTATCTGTTTGTTATCTGTTTACAGTGTTGTTTTAAGTATTTAATTATTCAAATCATTATTGTTTGAAAGCTTGCATAGACATCTATATGTGTGCAAAGTTTGAACAATGTATGCCTTCTATTTCCCGAGAAAATGCCAACGTTAAAGTTTGGAGATTTATTTAGACCACGGACGCAACATACACACACACACACCACAAGAGGCTAAACTGTAACATTGTTTTCCATTACCGAGAGCTGTAGAAAAGGTTGGTAAGAAACACAAAATAAATAAACAATACAACGCCCACAACTGAATAGGGGAAGACGGGTAAAAAGCCCATGGGCGGGTAAGAAGCCCATGCCAATTATCTCATGAAAGAAAGAAAATTTCAGTCAAGTTTACCCATGAGACGAATTCTAAACATTAACACTCGTCTCATGGGCATAATGTGACTGAAATTTTCTTTATTTCATGAGATAATTGGCATGGGCTTCTTACCCGCCCTTGGGATTTTACCCTGTCTTCACCTACCTTTACACCAAACAGATTTGCAAACCTTACAAACACTGAACAATGTGAAAATAACGTGTTTATTCCCTTGTACCAGAACGTAGTAAGTCACCAGTTGGTAAAGAATGACGCATAATAATGGTGAAATAAAACTAACATGAAATGGGTAAGTCATAGCAACTTCTGCAGAAAATATCATTAGTGTATGCCAGTCAGTCGTTTCCGACCATGACTGCCAGTTAGCAATTACCAGGTGCTGCTACTATTCCAGCGGACTGGGCCAGAATTGTTTATATAGTGGAGATGCCTTGCCCGGGGTACATCCCCACTCTGGTCGGCCAAAGGGACTTGAGGACAGCTGGTGTTGCGGAAGGTCTCCAAAAGGCCAAAGAATCCCATTGGCTGCATCAGCACTGGGACCAATGCAAATGACCCCCTAGTTTGAGAGAGACGGACATGATTTTTCAATCACTGTGGACAATCATCTGTAGTACAGCTCTCATTTTACTGATGACCCTAAATATTATGTCTCGACAATTGGATAGGGGAAGACGGGATAAAAAGCCCACGGGCGGGTAAGAAGCCCATGCCAATTATCTCTTGAAATAAAGACATTTTCAGTCACATTTGCCCATGAGACGAATGCTAGACATTAACACTCGTCTCATGGGCAAAATGTGACTGAAATTTGCTTCATTTCATGAGATAATTGGCATGGTCTTCTTACCCGCCCATGGGCTTTTTACCGCGTCTTACCCTAGTAACATAATCGATAACAAATACACCAAAAGATCGACACACACACACACACACACACACACACACACACACACACACACACACACACACACACACACACACACACTATGAATATCACATAGGGCTTGAATAGCATAGCGTCTTCTCGTTACAGTTTAAAAACAAATCTTACTTGTTTTAAAAGGGGCACCCTGACGGATGAGTTTTTGCAAGAAACACGTCGAGGTCACCAGGAAAACACCCTTTACAGAGATCGCAACTCATTTTGCTCTGGTTTCCAAGAAACCGAACCGTCAAATCGGCGATTCCTCCTTGGCGGAGGTGCTGAAAGTCAAACTCTTTCAGTGAAAGAAAAGACGTGTGTCTTCTCTTTTACACGCCTTCTCTTTTCTAATGGCCGCCTGGGTTTAGACCAAATGGTTTGCACGAAATTTCCACAATACAAACCTTTTTATTTATTTATTTTTAATTTTTATGCAGTTTACCAAATAAAAGGAGTTTTGCTCACAACAAAGGAAATAGCCCCAATTGGTTGTTTTTACTGCACTACAAAGAAGAAAAAGCTTCAACCACAATGAGTGGCCTCCACCCACCCCATCCAAAATGGCTTCTCTCTCCGGCATCTCCGCCAAGGAGGAATCGCCGTTTTGACGGTTTGATTTATAGTAAACCTAGAGCAAAGTGAGTGTTCCGATCCTTGAAAAGGCTGTTTCTCTGGTGATCTCGACGTGTTTCTTGCAAAAACGCATCCTAATCAAGACATTTCCAGGTTGCTTCTTGGCTATAAAACACACACACACACACACTGGATTTATTCTTTTTTTGTGTGCGTGTCCCCCCCCCCCTCTCTCTCTCTCTCTCTCTCTCTCTCTCCCTGTCCACATGTAGGCCTACGCCTATCGATCCATCCACACCCCGTCCTGCTCGCAAGATAAAGGCTAATATTGATTTATTGACAACACCTTCCTCCAAATCGGTTTCACCCACCGCAATATCGAATCTGTTGTACACATAGCCTTGCACTAGAATCAGACTATAACGGTTCCACCTCATTGATAAATGATTAATTAGACACAGCTATGCTTACACTTGCATACAACATGGCGTGTTGGTAGTTTTATAAATACGATCAAAGAACAGAAACGGGACGTCGAATCATACAATATTAAGCAATCAGTTGTAAACAGTTTCGGTAGGAAATAGGCCTACCAGAGAGCCAACTAACTACCTGTTCAAACTCTTCCCCTACATGAACATAATTAAAAAGGCAGAGGTGTAGCTATTAAACATTTTCGCCAGTTTTAGGCCTAAGCAAGAACGAATATTTTGCAGAAAGCAGTCACTAGAATGTTGCCTTTTAGAATATCAGACAGTTTCATCTGAGCAATCTTGAAATTACTTCTGGTTCATCCGGATTTAAACAGCAAGACAGCCACTTGTCCCAAGTAGAAGTAGATGAAGTGTTTCGTCTCGTGCGTGACGTAACTTCCGAAGTTCCTTCCCACGATGCAGTGCCACGTGGGGTTGTACTTCTTGTCGAACTCTTTCTTGGTGTAGGCGGCGATGTCCTTCTCGATGTTGAACTTCTCCAGGGCCTGGGTGGCGCAGTCTATAGCATCCTGCTGCATGTCTTCAGGCATGTCGGCATTCTTGATCACAGCTTTGCGGTCAGACATCTGCAACAGTGACATAGCAAAGCTAATCTCAGGCCCCCCCCTCTTTCGATGGAGTGTTCCATGTGAACTTTATTCGAACGCCTAGGAGAAAAACAAAAGCGCTAATTATCGAACTGGCTCTACGGCCATGGAGAAAGGAACTTCTTTTGGACACAACAGCCTCCAACGATAATGTAAATAGACACAAATATTATCACAAACATGATTGTTGCAAAAAGCTAAACACCAAACAAGGAACGAAGAAATTGCTACATTAATAAGTTTGTCTGTTTGTTTGTACAGAACACTACCTATAGAGTGCCCTTATTCGTGCTTACGGTTTTCATCAAGTAGGCCTGGGCCTAACTCTTTGCACTCAATCAAAGTAGGCTTAAATGTGCTTCACTATTATGGCAAACTGAACAGGTGGAGAATAATACACATTAACAATATTCACAAAACATCACTATTTCGCCATGCATGGAAACACAGTGAGCTGTAAGTCATATTATGATTGGCCTAACACTGCTGCCATGGGGAAATTGAGATTGTAACTAATGTTAACGTGTACACAGACCTTTACAAACGAGAACAGAGCATCAAAAAAACGATGAAATCAGGGAAAGCTGATGATAGTAGGCTATTAAGGGACAAAACACTCCACTTTGAAAAGGTACACGACTTCAGCTGAACGAGTCACTTTTATATAATACGATTCTGTTTTCTCTCTATGTCATTGTTTAAAGGAGCACCCTGACGGATGAATGTTTGCACGAAACACGTCGACATAACCAGGAAAACACCCTTCACAATAATCGCAACACTCACTTTGCTCTGGTTTCCCAGAAATCAAACCGTCAAATCGGCGATTCCTCCTTGGCGGAGGTGCTGGAAGTCAAATTCTTTCAGGCCGCCTGAGTTTATACCAAATCGTTTGCACTAAATGTTCACAATACAAGCCTTTTTTTCCTTCTTTTAAAAAAATTGTTATGCAGTTTACTTAAAGGAGTTTCGCTCACAACAAAGAAAATAGTTTCTTTTTTTAAAAACTGCACTACCAAAAACAAAAGAAGCTTCAACCACAATGAGTGGCCTCCACCCACCCCGTCCAAAATGGCTTCTCTCTCCGGCATCTCCGCTAAGGAGGAATCGCCGTGTTGAGGGTTTGATTTCTAGGAAACCAGAGCAAAGTAAGTGTTCAGATCCCCTGAAAAGCCTGTCTTTCCTGTGATCTCGACGTGTTTCTTGCAAAAACCTGATTCGTCAGGGTGTACCTTTAATATATCACTGCCTTCTTTCCTTTCTATGCGTCTCTAGTACTCAAAATCTCTATATCATAATTATCGTCTGCTGCAAGTGTCACAGTATTTTTGAAAATTAATTGTACATGAAGATCGTAGAATACTACACAACTCAAGAGTATTTTTGTTTTCAAACTTGATAGTCACAAAAACAGTTTCTACTTAATTAAGATCAATCGTCGTTGCCTGGATAATTATACTCGTTGAACGACTGAACTCTTTCAAAAACAAATCGCTTTCACAATTTACATAACCGAGAGAACCACAACATTACCATAATTTTGATATTTGAAGAGAGTCCCGAATCCAAGAAGCCGGTTAGCCGGTTAGCTACCCCCCCCCCCCCCCCCCCCCCCCCCCCTTCTTCTTCTTCAAGTCAATCGGCCAACTTCATCAGGTTGAAGATATTTGCTGATAATAATGAAAAAACAAGAAAAAACGGTCACCACGCAGCGCCGAGACACAGTAGAAAGAAAGGAACAAATAATAGATAGATAAATAATAGATAGATAAATAATAGATAGATAAATAGAAGTAAATAAAGAAATAATAATTTATAACTTTATATATTTATAATAATAAAAAAATAAAAGGTTTACGTCTTTTCCAGTAAGCCTATTATATCCCGGTTTCTGTGAAAACTATGGTTGAAATAGAGCGTGAAAACGCTAGATCAAGCAGCCGTGCGGTAGCGTTTCCAGCTCCAGTCACCTGTCCTTCATTTTCGAACTTGGCCTGGATTTCCTACTTGCCTATCCGCATGCACAATTTAAGCCTCAGTCCTAGGCTTCCCTCCGTTCAAACACTATCGCGTTAACACCCACACCCACACACATACATGTAGGCCTACACACACGTATACACAGTCAGCCAGCCAGGAACAAACGGACAAATTCTACTGAAAACATCAACCAGTACTTGCCTATCCGCATGCACAATTTCAGCCTCAGTCCTAGGTGTCTTCGTTCAAACGCTATCGCGTTAACACACACATACACGTAGGCACACACACACACACACGCATACACAGTCAGCCAGCCAGGAACAAACAGATACATTCTACTGAAAACATCAACCAGCTTTCGCCTCGCGGCTGGTTAATAACAACGGAAGGCGAGCTTCATACAGAGAAAATTCACACACATACTAAATAGCAAGTAGGCAGGCCTATACCCAACCTGTGTCATGAGAAATAAGTACCTACTGTGAAATAAATACCCTTCGAAAGCGCACTAGAACCATTCTTCTTTCATGAGACAAATAAGTCAACTATTATTTATAGATATTTAAGTGCTCAATCTACACGGAAAGAACCAAGAAATAGAGCGGGAGGGTATAAATCTACATTTTTGCCGAGCAATCGATATATATACAAAGCCATGTCACTTAGTTTCGTATTTTTCAAAATGGCGGACGATATAAACAACCGTCCGTGCAAACAAAAATAAATAACAATAAATATTTTTTAAAATTATCCTCGACTTCTCAGTATTTGATGATGAATCTTCTGTTCTTCCTGCATGCCACAATTAAGACGCTTCTGAATGTATTTAGGGGCGAATCCTTCCCAAACAGCAAACAATTTGAATGAAGAACAGAGTATTTATTTCATGGGTAAAATATTTTATGCAACACCGTAACAAAATTAATATTCCTCATGCCCCTCTAGGCTGGGTCCAAGTCATGTACAGTACTTATAAAGCAATCAGATGAAATTGGCACATTCAAACTTATTAACATAATTTTAAACCCCTAATCAATGAACAAGTCAATTAAGGAACAATTAAGTTAATCAAGCTACTCCGTGTTATTGATAAAGGTTACCTTCTCGAGAGTGGATCTGCTATCTTTTAGTAGTAAACCAAAGTCGTAATAAGGCTATTACAGGGAATCAAAACTGCCAACCCCACACACTGAAGAAGCTAGATACTCTCTGTTTGTGTCAAAACACGTTGTCAAGCTTGTCGAGCGACTTCGCGCCGCATCCACTGACTGTGTGACAAACGGTGTTGTTTATAGATTGGATAAAAACTACGTAGCCACGTATCGTCCCATAAGGCAATGCAGAAAAAAAATCCCTGCCTTTCATTTTCTTTTCACCCCCACCCCACGTTCCCTCTTTATTGACTTTTTTAAATTTCCACCACCTCCCAGCCGCCTGACTCTTTTAGAACTATAGGGGAACTCGGTGTAAGAGGCCCATCCTGGGGAAAGCAGT
>CM065697.1:19768230-19773230 GCA_017654935.2 Phymorhynchus buccinoides | reverse complement strand
TTACCTGTCTATCTATGTGCGTGGCTATGTTAGCACGATAACGTTTGAACGGAGGGACATAGGACGCTCACATTTTGCCTGCGGATAGGTAGGTACTAAGGATATCTAGGCCATGCTGGAAAAAGATCATACTCATAGGTCAAAGGTCAAGGTCACTGGAGCCGAAAATGCTGCCGAGAGCACCTGGGCCTGTATTCACATTGAGATAGTATGAGACTTATCATCATATCTTAGAAGTCTTTCTAAAGTCGTTACTGGAGCAGAAAATGTTGGTCTTACTATATATTTTTATGCTTGTTTAATTTCAGTCCTATAATTTTTATGCAAATTGTGATATTGTTTTCCCTTTTAACAATGTCATTTATTTGCTCTGTTTACCTTTATCCAAGTGTGTGTGTGTGTGTGTGTGTGTGTGTGTGTGTGTGTGTGTGTGTGTGTGTGTGTGTGTGTGTGTGTGTGTGTGTGTGTGTGTGTGTGTGTGTGTGTGTGTGTCTGTCTGTCTGCCTGTCTGCCTGCGTGCCTGCCTGTCTGTCTGTTCAGAGATTTCTGTTTGTGCCATCCTTTTCATTTGGTTTTGAATACATTGGATTATTTTCTTTATTAATATGCCTTTTTCACATTTTACGAACACGTTTATTTCTGTATCTTGTTTGTGTGTGCGTGCACGCGCATGTGTGTGTGTGTGACAAACTAAATTGGTCTATGTGAATAACATGTGCTTTTATGCATGTATTTTATGTCTTAGTTTATTATATAATGTCGCGCCAGTTTTACATTTAAGTGCACGCTGAAAAAAGATTTTCTTCATTGAAGACAATAAATACATTTGATTGATTGATTGATTGATTGACCAGCTGCAAGGCGAAGCACTGCAGCCAAAAATACTGTCGCACGGCTGGTGATCATGCGTTTTCACGCTCTAGTTTCTAAATTCGTTCGCTCTCCCTGAAGCTCTTTCTTTCTGTTTCTGTTTTGCTTAAAAAATTGCTGGAGCCCACGGCTTTCCTTTGAATCAATAGGCCATGTGTGAAAAGGAGCGAATTGGGGAACGTCATTGACCCAGAGAGTCTTCTTGTCACAGTTGAATAGCCAATACCACACCTTTTATTTTGTCATGCATTGCTAGTTCTCTGTGGCAGTTGTGCATGTGTTTGTGTTTCCAAGCAACCTCTCTCTCTCTCTCTCTCTCTCTCTCTCTCTCTCTCTCTCTCTCTCTCTCTCTCTTCTCTCTTGTCTCTCTCTCTCTGTCTCTGTCTCTCTGTCTCTCTCTCTCTCTCTCTCTCTTTGTGTGTGCGGTGCGTGCGTGTGCAGAGCGCGCGTCTGTACGTATGTGGGGGGGAGGGGGGAGGGCGGCTGCTACCACCTAAAGAGCGCGTCGGAGCTAGCGCTGTGCCTCTCTCTTTTCTTCTGCATGCGATTTTATGTGACTGAAAGTGAAAGGGAGGAGGGTCCGGGGAAAGTTTGACCACAATGACAACTCCTTTGTTGCCACTGCGTTCCTAAACGTGTGCGAAGTGCACGAGAACAGACGCACACGGGGACCTCGGTTTTTGTCTTCTCATCAGAAAGACCGTAAGATCTCGTAGAAAGTGAGCAAGAAAACCGCCGCTGCGGTCAGGAACGACCCTGGGTTTGTTGCTTACCGGAGGCGTAAACGCGTTACCTCTGAGCTACGTCTACCACATTTTCTCGGAGCCCTTAATAATTATTATGGTCGAATTAACGGTGAAATAAAACAGGAGAGAGTCAGACAAACAGACAGACATGCCATGGGAGAAAGAAGCAGAGCGTGAAGTACGCATGCCAACAGAAAAGGATTTGTACAAAGAGAAAATGGAAGCATGGTGTATGCCAGTCAGCCGTTTGCGACCCTATAGCAGAGGGGGGCAGGTGCTATTCTGGCGGGCTGGGCCGGAATTTGTTTATAGTGGAGATGCCTCGCCCAGGGTACATTCCCAATCTCTCGGCCAATGGGATTTGAGGACTGCTGGCGTTGAGGAAGGTCCCCAAAGGCCAACCCATCTATTTGGCTGCAGCCCCAGAGCCGGTGCCAAGCCCCCCCCCCCCCCCCCCCCCCCCGTTTGAGAGGCTAAACTGTAACATTGTTTTCCATTTCTGAGAGCTGTAGAAAAGGTTGGTAAGAAACACAAAATAAGCTCGGCAATGGATCTCAAACTCAGTTAGCATTAACTTTATGAATTGTTCTGTGTTCTGAAAAGAAGAAAATAATAAAATGTGCTGATATACTTTTTCTCCCAAAGCGGGGACAATGCCTTATGCAAAGACAGCTGTTTCGATCTGTGAAGATCTGATCAGTTTGCATGATCGGCCTGCAACACAGAACAATTCATAAAGTTAATGCTGACTGAGTTTGTTTCTGAGGTTCACATATATATATATATATATATATTATAGCAAAACAATAAAGAATAAAAACTAAACAAGAAATAATTGCTTTTCCAATATTTCGGCTTTTTATTGCCTTTGACGAGGGATAGACAGGGATTTGAGGACAGATGGCGTTGCGGAAGGTCCCCAAAGGCCACATATATGTGCAAGAGACAATAAGATAGTAACATAAAACTGATAACAAACACACACCAACAGATTGACACACACATAATATAACATGAGCATCACATAGGGCCTAAATACCATAGCGTCTTCTCGTTACGTCTTAAAGCAATGTCAGTTTAAAAAAAAAGTAAAACAAAGTAATTATAAATCGTCTCTGACACAATCAAGAAGGCCTATGACACATAGGCTAAGCGAGATCAGGATGGTATCATTTTATGGCACCCCAGTTCTTTCGTCTAGCAAGACAGGAGAACCTGGCCCTGTATACCCCCCCCCCCCCCCCCCCGCCCTCTCTCTCTCTCTCTCTCCACATGTAAGCCTATCGATCCATCCACCCCGCCCACCCCAGCTTGCTTGCAGGGTAATGGCTAACATTGATTTATTGACAGCACCTTCCTCCAAATCGATTTCACCCGACGTTATCAACCCCCCCAAAAAAAACCCAACCCAAATCAAAACAAACAAACACAACCGATTCGTGGAATGTGTTGTACACATAATCGTGCACTAGAATCAGACTGTAGCGGTCACACCTCGTATCGATAGTATTGGTAGTTTTGATAACTATTATCAAAGAACAGAAAGGGAAAGTCAAATCATACAATTAAGCAATCAATTTCGGTAGGAAAGAGGCCTACTGGTACCTTTTTAAACTCTTCCTACCCACCCTCTTTCCCCCTTCCCTTTACTAGTTCAGGAACATAAAAAGGCAGAGGTGTGGCTATGAAACATTTTTGCCAGTTTTAGGCCTAAACAAGAACGAACTTTTTTCGCAGAAAGCAGTCACTAAGACCGAGATAATTTTAGAATATTAGACAGTTTCAGTAACTACATGACGTCTGAGGCATCTTGAAACTTCTAGTTCATCCAGATTTAAACAGCAAGACAGCCACTTGTCCAAGGTAGAAATAGATGAAGTGTTTCGTCTCGTGCGTGACGTAACTTCCGAAGTTCCTTCCCACGATGCAGTGCCACGTGGGGTTGTACTTCTTGTCGAACTCTTTCTTGATGTAGGCGGCGAAGTCCTTTTCGATGGTGAACTTTTCTTGGGCCTGGGTGGCGCAGTCTATAGCGTCCTGCTGCATGTCTTCAGACATGTCTGCATTCTTGATCACAGCTTTGCGTTCAGTCATCTGCAACAGTGGTATATCTCGAAGTTAATCTGAGGCCCTCTCTCTTTCGATGGAATGTTTCATGTGAACTTTATTCGAACGCCTAGGCGAAAAAAGCGCCAAATATCGAATAGGCACTATAGGTGAGAGAGAGAGAAAAATAGAGATTTAACGCCTTCTGGGCCAAAGGGCCATTTGGGGCACTTGAAATTATAAAGATCCTGTAGCACTATAGGTGAAAAGGTAGATCGAGTTTTTATACCACCCCGCTCACATTAAATGAAGATGAGACAATTTGAGTTGTTCATGGAAGATAAATAATGTTATAAGTGAAATCCGTCAAGTTCGCAAAAATTAACTTGCGCACTGCTTCAGAATTTGTTTCATAACGTACTTTTCGGCAAACAGCAAAGGGAGGTAAAGCATTAGCAGAAATTGCGCCCCTTAAATAACTATCAACCAATCACAAAACAAGAAAACCGAAAATAGGCATTCTACTTTCGAAACGGGCGTATCTATTTCGGCCTAACCAAACAATTCTCTTTTCATTCCGCGAAACAACGCACACAGGATTTTCGCCTGCATAAAGAAAGGAAAATAACTTTTACGTCATTTTCAAATGCCATTTTTTGCTACCCACACGTCAACCAAGAACACGTTTAGGCTTACACTTGTACTGTTTAGCCTACTATCGTGATGGTTCAACAAGAGAGTGTAGGCCTTATACCATTTCACTGGTGGTGTAAGGTAAAGCTCATTAAATATTCAGTGTGTGTGTGTGTGTTTATTATACTTGTGGCGGTACCATAGCCGATGAGGTTTAACCGAGGCGTGGTTACTGCTACACATATCTGTATTGTTAAAACAAATAGGGGGTTTACTGGTGTTGCACTGCCTCTGGGCATTGCCTCCAGTATTGTTCCCACCATCTTTGTATTTACAAATGTCCCATATGTGTCTATGACCGAGAGGACGTAAAACACCATTTTTCATTCTCGCGCGCGCGGTGTGTGTGTGTGTGTGTGTGTGTGTGTGTGTGTGTGTGTGTGTGTGTGTGTGTGTGTGTGTGTGTGTGTGTGTGTGTGTGTGTGTGTGTGTGTGTGTGTGTGTGCGTGTGTGTGTGTGTGTGCGTGTGTGTGTGCGCGTGTGCGCGCACGCCAATCAACTGGAAACAACAACACGGAGGCTGACCGGTTCCATCTTTGTGTTAAAGAACTTGAAACATGAACATGTTTGTCGCGAAATCAACAACTCAAACAAAGACTTTTTAAAGAATAACTGGCAAATGTTAAGAATAGCTCCCTCCTCTGC
>CM065697.1:19743230-19763230 GCA_017654935.2 Phymorhynchus buccinoides | reverse complement strand
AGAGAGAGAGAGAGAGAGAGAGAGAATGGGGAAAAAAAGACTTCCTAGAGAAAAGAAAAAAAAAGAAGAAAAAAAGGAAAAGAAAAGAGAAAAAAGAGAAACAAGAAAAAAAAGAAAGGGAAAAAAGGCAGAAGGGGAGGAGTGTGGGTTGCATGGTGAGTGGATTAGTGAGCAAGATAGCGGAGGGCAGAGGAATGATGGGGTGTGGTGTGTGTGTGAGTTACATGTTACATATTTGCTTCAACGAAAATTTATGTTTCATTGTTTTTAATTAATAAATCTGATGTTTATTTTGATGAATTGTATCTTATTTTACAGGGTGGAAGACAATATTCCATGACTGTGCGTTTGTTTAATGGACAATAAAGAAACTTATGAGTTGTGAAGTTGTAGGAGCATTGAAGACCCTTAAAGTGTGTGTGTGTGTGTGTGTGTGTGTGTGTGTGTGTGTGTGTGTGTGTGTGTGTGTGTGTGTGTGTGTGTGTGTGTGTGTGTGTGTGTGTGTGTGTGTGTGTGTGTGTAATTGCCCTAGAATGGGGTAATCGACCATGCTTTTTCAGTTTACACTGGGGTAGTGTTTTAGAATGAGGCAATGAAAACTTACCTCTGTTGTTTTAACGTTAGCAGGGTATTCCGAAGACCTAAAATGAGCCCTACATTCAATATAACTCAACTTTCCCATTTGTCAAGGTTTACTGTTTATCCGTTTCCTTGACGATAACAGACGTTTTTGAATTTCGGCACTTAGTATTTTTATGACTAATTAATTTTTCAACAATTTTTAGGGAGTACTATCATTCCACAGCCTTAAGCTATAATACTTATCGTTCTTGACAGAAAATGTAGTGTTCTAAGGGTATACCTCATTTTACCTTAAATACTAGTTTACCCCATTTTAGGGTCTTTCCATGTATGTGTGTGTGTGTGTGTGTGTGTGTGTGTGTGTGTGTGTGTGTGTGTGTGTGTGTGTGCGTGCGTGTGCGTGTGCGTGGGCGCGTGTGCGTGTGCGTGTGTGCGTGTGTGTGTGTCTGTCTGTCTGTCTGCCTGTCTGTCTGTCTGTGTGTGTGAGGGTGGGTGGGGGCACGAAGGGTTGGAGTGGATGAGTCAGTATGCATATAAGCCGTAGTGTAGAGAATAAGGACGGGAAGGGATAGGTAATCTTTCAGTCGGCTTTGCTAAATCTTATCTGCAGCTATATATAGGCTACCTTTGTTGCATAAACCTTTAAATTACTTAGTACGGAAATAAATCTGGCTATTTTTGCTACACTGAGACGAATTTGGTACCGAGAATGGTCTATATTCAAATTGTTGTGCCGCTTTTAACAGACAGAATATCAGTGAAGACAGATAACGCAGGTCTGTTCACGTCACTTATCACTGGCCGCCCTGCGCAGGCGTAGACTATACGTTTTGTCTATTCAACATGTTTGAGAAGTCTAGACTTGTACTTGTGTAGCCTATATCTATTCCTAAAGCTAAAAATGAAATCACGTTAGACAGGGCCGCACCTGGGATACATTAGAGGGGTGGGTGGGAGTGGTTAGGGGAAGACGGGGTAAAAATTATCTCATGAAATAAAGAAAATTTCAGTCAAATTTGCCCATGAGACGAATGCTAGACATTAACGCTCGTCTCATGGGCAAAATGAGACTGAAATTTGCTTCATTTCATGAGATAATTGGGGTGGGCTTCTTACCCGCCCATGCGCTTTTTACCCCGTCTTCCCCTACTGATAGCTTGTCAGCCTTTTGGCTAAGACAGTGATTCAGAGAAAATAGGGTTTTACGCCCTCTTCGGCCTTTCGGCCATTTGTAAATATAAACATGGTGGGAACAATACTGGAGGCAATAAACGGAGGCAGTGCTTAACCAGTAAAGTCCCGATTTTTTTTATAATACAGATATGTGCAGCAGTTATCACGCCTCGGATAAACCTATCGGCTATGGCACTGCCACAGTTTGGCTCTAATTTTTAAACAGTGATTCAGGAACATAAATTTTGTTTTATACTCTGGTTGGTTTGTTCAGCCCGTCGTACATGGCGAAAGCCGATACGCGACGTTAAACTGAACTTCCATCCGTGGTCACAAACAAGGGCAGGGGTCTGGGGGTCGGCGTAGGCTCCCGGTGGGGTCCAGGGGCAACGCCCCTGGTGGGGATCAGGGGACAACGCCCCCTGAAGCTGAAGCTTTTTTTAAAAAGAAAATAAAGTGCTGCTAAAACTCCCTTTAAATTGTAGCCTACCTTACAACAACAAAACAGTAAGTTTCTCTCTTTGTCTTCTGCTTTTGTTTTGGTGGGAGGGGTGGGGGTGGGTGGCGTGGGGGGTACCAAGCCCAGGTAACCCCCCCCCCCCCCCTGGATCCGGCTCTGTTAGGTCTCTAATTAGCGATATTGCCGCGTTCAAAAATCGCGCGGCAAACCGGTGGCGCATGCGCAAGTGGTAGGCGCCAGCGGAGGTCCATTGTCTCGCGATTCAAGCTAGAAAAGAAATGGATTGCACTTGAAACCTATGGCGCGCTAAAGATACAAAACTCTATCTAGCTGTTCGATAGAGTTTCGAAACTGTATCTATCAGTTCGATAGAGTTTGAAAACCCTATCTAGCTGTTCGATTTAAATCGCGATTTCTGATTGGTACATGGCTTCAGCAACAAGTTTGTGGCCTTGGCAGGGCAGTGACCCGTGAATTTGAATAAGACAATAGGCCTAGGCCCTACATGGTCAAAGATACTAGTCCTATCTACCAATGGAATGCTTCGTTTAAAAAAGTATCAAAATGGCGCGTTCGATAGAGTTTTACGACGAGAAACTCTATCTAGCTGCTCGACAGAGTTTTGAAACTCTATCTAACTGCTAGTAATAGTTTAGAAATTGTATCTAACAGTTGGATAGGGTTTTAAAACTCTGTCGAACTGCTAGATAGAGTTTTGGTCATTCGGCGCGCCATAGAAACCCTCTATCTGGTAGCTAGGACTTTTACGCAGGCTCTTCTCCTCTTCTCTTCTCTCAGTCGGATTGGTAGTTTAGACTAATTTGCATTTTCCCGGATCCCGGATTCGTTGTCCCAGCCGCACTCATCAGTGACTACACACCCTGGAGATTGTTGGATTAACGTCCTTGATCGTAGACCCTCAAGGACAATGTTCTCGAAGAAGGCAGTGGCCTTCCTGGGGATGAAGATGATAAAAGAAGTGACGATGAGACAGTGGTCTAGATAGAGTGGCAGCCGTCATTGGTGATTCCCTGCTAAGCCTACATCGCGGACACTTGAACATATAGGGGTTCGCACGCGGCGCAGTCTGCAACTGGATGATTTGGACAGACTGAGTCCGATCGAGTCTTGGTGTTGTTTCTGTCCTTATTAGTTGTAATTGTTGGTGTTTTTTTTGGGGGGGTCACAGGGTGAGGAGGGTGTGTGGGCACACTTGGAAACCCTAGCTGTGGTAGATTTGAGTAGTAAGTTAGCAGTTGTGGGCCAAGGGAGGCCACTTGTTGGAAGTATGGCTGCTGTGTTATGTCTGCATGATGTTGGAGCAGTAAATAAACAAGTCGTTCCTGACTCTACAGTGTGGTCTGCTTCATCTGGCGACGAGTAACAACCTGGAAGGATGCCCTCTTTTGGGACCTTGCATCAGTTCAACCCAGAAGGGGGTGAAGAGTGGGGACAGTACGTAGAGAGGATGAAGTACTATTTCGTAGCTAACGATATTGACAATGCAGAAAAGAAGAAAGCAATTCTGTTGAGTGCTTGTGGAAGTGATACGTACAAATTAATGTGTGATCTGGTGGCACCTGAAAAACCAGGTGATAAGACTTTTGAAGTGCTGACAGAGACAGTAAAAAATCATCTGCAGCCCAAGCCTTCAGAGATAGTACAGCGATTCAAGTTTCACACATGCCTACGTCGAGAAAATGAATCAGTTTCTACCTACATCGCAAAGTTGCGTCATTTGGCGCAGGATTGCAACTTTGGTGCGTCACTGAGTTCAGTGTTGAGAGACAGACTGGTCTGTGGTATCAACAATGACCGCATTCAAAGGCGTTTGTTGTCGGAAAAAGAACTCACCTTTGATAAGGCTTTAGAACTTTCAACCGCAATGGAACAAGCAGAGAAGAGTGCTGCTGATATTCAAGGAAATCTTTCTGATGGAGCTTCAGCTTCTGGTTTCACTGCTACAAATGCAGCCTGTGTAGACAAGGTGGAGAATGTTAAGGATGATGTGAATATGGTGATGAAGAAGATAAGGCCACCTAAGAACATTGAGTGTTGGTTTTGTCATGCCAAAGGTCATGTGCAGAGACAGTGCCCGCAGTATCTGGCTGAAAAAGCAAAACGTAGACAGAGGCAGAAAAGTCTTCCAGTCAAGACAGTGGATGATTTTCCTGAAGAAGAAGATGCTGAATTGTTCACTGTGTTCAGAGTGCAGACCAAAGAGAAGCCTTATTTGGTGACAATCGAACTGCAAGGTGTTCCAGTGGAAATGGAGTTGGATACGGGGGCGTCTTTGACAATCATCAGTGAAGAAGCGCTGAAAGGAATCAGTAGAGGAGCAAATTTGCCCTTGGACAGGTGCACCAGGCGACTGAAAACGTACACGGGACAGGAGATTCCTGTGTTAGGGACGTGCAAACTGAACGTGAAGTACAAAGACAGTGCAATGGTGATGGAAGTAGTGGTGGTCAAAGGGGAAGGCCCTTGCTTATTGGGGCGAGACTGGCTGAAGCACTTGAAATTGGACTGGACTGAGATTTTTTCCATCACGTCAAACGGTTCCGTTTCAGCAAGCGATGCAGAGCTAGAGAAAGTTCTTCAAGAATGTGCAGAGGTCTTCCAAGAAGGCAGAGGAACCATCAAGGGAGTAAAGGCTAACGTTGTTGTTGATCCTTCTGCACAACCACGCTATTTCAAACCACGTCCAGTCCCATATGCTCTCCGTGAACAAGTTAGCCAGGAACTTGATCGGATGGAAGCAGAAGGGACCATAGAGAAGGTGCAGTTTTCAGACTGGGCAGCGCCAATCGTGACTGTGGTTAAGCCTGACAAGACAGTTCGCATTTGTGGTGATTATAAAGTCACAGTGAACACAGCCTCAAAACTGGACAATTATCTGATTCCTAAGACTGATGATCTTCTTGCTGAGCTCGGTGGAGGGAAATTTTTCTCCAAGTTAGATTTAACTCAGGCTTATCAACAACTGGAACTGGATGAGACTTCTAAGGCTTTCACCACCATCAACACACATCAGGGCCTGTACAGGTACAACCGCTTACCATACGGTGTGTCCTCAGCTCCAGGCATTTTTCAGCGAACCATGGAAAATCTGCTGAGGGGTATCTCAAACGTGCATGTTCGAATTGACGATATATTGGTGGCAGGGAGGACTCGTGACGAACACCTGAAGACTTTGAGATTGGTGTTGTTGAGACTCAAAGAGGCGGGGGCGAAGCTGAAGAAGCAGAAGTGTGTGTTCCTGGCAACTGAGGTGATTTACCTGGGCCTGAAGATAGACCAGAATGGAGTTCAGCCAGTGCCTGAAAAAGTACAGGCTATTCAGGACATGCCATGCCCAACAGACATCAAACAGCTTCAAGCTTTCCTTGGAATGATTAATTACTACTCCCGCTTCATTCCGCACCTGTCCACCATCTTGGCACCATTGTACTCCTTACTGCAGAAGGGGGTGAAGTGGTCATGGGATGAACAACAGCAGAAAGCATGGACTGAAGCGAAGAAAGAGTTGCAGTCACCTCAAGTCTTGGTTCATTATGATTCCAGAAAAAAGATCGTTCTTTCCTGTGATGCTTCCAATTATGGGGTTGGTGCTGTGGTGTCCCACAAAATGGAGGATGGAAGTGAAAGACCTGTGGCATTCGCATCCCGTACCATGAACAGTGCTGAACAAAACTACAGTCAAGTTGAAAAAGAAGGTCTAGCCATCATTTTTGGTGTGAAAAAGTTTCATCAGTATCTGTATGGACGGAACTTTGAGATTCACACTGATCACAAGCCATTGCTCGGGCTGTTCCGAGAGAACAAGCAGATACCAACCATGGCGGCAGCTCGGATCCAGAGATGGGCGTTAATCCTGTCAGCCTATGAGTACACCATCAAGTTCAAAGAAGGAAAGGAAAACAGCAATGCCGATGGATTGAGCCGATTGCCGCTGGGAGTCACAGGTGTTGAACAACCAGAACTTGGAGAGACCATTCTGCTCATGGAGCAGATTGATACCATGCCAGTCACTGCACAGCAGATCCGACTTTGGACCAGTAGAGATCCTGTGTTGTCAAAAGTCAAAGAGTTCGTCTTGAGAGGGTGGCCTGAGAATATTGGTGACAAACGTTTTCGTCCGTATGTTGCAAGAAAGAGCGAACTGAACATTGTGGACGGCTGTTTGCTGTGGGGTACACGTGTGGTGGTTCCTCCTAAAGGCCAAGAACGTTTGCTTGAAGATCTCCATGACTCACATCCAGGAATGAGCAGAATGAAGGCTTTGGCCCGGTCGTATGTCTGGTGGCCCAACCTGGACAGAGAGATTGAGATGAGAGTACGCCGTTGTCAGGTGTGTCAGACTCACAGGAACATGCCCAGTGCGGCTCCTCTGCACCCTTGGGAGTGGCCGAACCGACCGTGGAGCCGGCTGCACGTGGACTATGCTGGTCCATTTCTGGGGAAAATGTTCCTGGTGATCATTGACGCTCACTCCAAATGGATTGATTGTTACCCCATGAACTCTTGTACGTCCACAGCTACCATTGAGAAACTTCGGCAGTCGTTTGCTGTTCACGGGCTCCCAGAAGTACTGGTATCGGACAATGGAACCTGTTTCACCAGTGAGGAGTTTGAAGAGTTCATGCGGAAGAACGGCATAAAACACATCAAGTCAGCACCTTACCATGCAGCTACAAACGGACTGGCAGAGCGTGCAGTGCAGACGCTGAAGCAGGGCTTGAGGAAGGTGACAGGAGGCTCCATGGAAACCCGAGTGGCGCGTTTCTTGTCCATGTATAGGGTCACTCCTCAGACCACCACAGGCCTGTCCCCTGCTGAGCTGCTCTTCAACAGGAAAGTTCGGACTCGTCTGGATCTGGTTCAGCCATCAGTGGAGAAACAGGTGGTTCAGAAACAGCTCAGTCAAAAACTTAACCATGATCGTGTGGACATTAGAAGTTATTCCGTTGGTGCTCCGGTGTATGTGAAGAACTTTACAATGGGTCCAAAGTGGCTGGCTGGCGTTGTAACGCAAACGACGGGACCTTTATCATACGTGATCAGGCTGCCTGATGGTAGAATGCTGAAGAGACATGTTGATCACATCAATCCCCGTGTGAGTGAATCACGCCAGTCTGGCACTGACACTGAGGGTCAGACTCAACTGCCACCTGTGTTGGAGTTTTCTCCAATCCCATCAGCGCCTGCAGACCTGGCATCATCTTCAACACCAGACGTTTCTACACCGTCCAGTGATTGTCCTGGCGTGTCCGCTGGTCCGCACCTGGACGAAAGTGTCCAGGGCACTTCAGAGGTGCAGTCGGTTCCTACACCATCCGCGAGTCCATCTTCACCGGTGCTGGAGGGTCGTCCAACTCGGCAGAGGAGACTGCCTGCAAGACTCAAAGATTATGTCTTACACTGGTTCAGTGATGTATTCACATAATCAGAAGTTGCAACAGTTTCTTCATTTCACTTTTTTTTGTCTTTTTCTTCTGCTTTTGTTTAAGGCAAGCCGCCTGCTCTGTTTCCGTTATCAGTTTAAACTTTTCGTGTTCCTAAGTAGCGGGAGAAAACAAAACAAAACCCCACAAAAGTACAGTTTAAGTGTGTGTGTTTTTTATTGGGTTTTTTTTTTTTTCAAGGGGAAAGAGAAGACATGAAGATGAACATTAAAGTGTGAAGTGATAATTACAGAAGCAAAGACACGGCAAGTTGGAAGTGACTGTTGCTTCATTTGGGTTGGAAAAAAGAATAAGAAGTTCGATTATTTTATTGTTTAAAGTGTTTTGGATTCATTAGAGAAACAAGAGAGTGTCTTGGTTTTGGAATTAAGTTTCATCTTAAAGGTGGGGGTATGTGGTAGATTTGAGTAGTAAGTTAGCAGTTGTGGGCCAAGGGAGGCCACTTGTTGGAAGTATGGCTGCTGTGTTATGTCTGCATGATGTTGGAGCAGTAAATAAACAAGTCGTTCCTGACTCTACAGTGTGGTCTGCTTCACTAGCTATCAATGCCAGGCAGCGGGATTTCTTCCTTCTCTTACCGACTTTCAACTGCCGTGGGATTTTTATGTGCGCAAAGCGCACGGGTCAGACTAGCTTTAAGTCCCCTTCCGAAGGACTGGACGTTCAGTTTGATCAGTTTCCTGTCAAACTAGAAAGAAAGGGCGAGGCCGGGATTCGAACCCGGGTCACTTACGCTGCAGTCACGCATTATACGTGACATTTGGCAGGCGAACGTCTTAACTACTCTGATACCTTTCTCCCCGGGCCTTGCCCTTTGTCGCTGTTGTTGGCCGTTGACCTCCAATCTCAAGGTCATCGATATAGGGCAATCCGCGCCGGGGCAGCCTTCTCCATACATGGGTGATGGCATCGTCGACTGAAACACGGGCGGGAGACACACGGTCTAGTCGAACACTGTGTCTCTCTAGGCGGATGCCCCCCCCCCCCCCTTTCCCCCCAGTAGAAGGGCCTGCAACTTGGTAAACTTGCAACCGGAGCCGGGAGCATCTACTGGGCATCGGCGGGGTTGCTCAGTGACTCAAGGCCAGCACTGCAGAGATCATCCAAGTTGTCGTACGTTGCACCGTCCGCATGCCATAAAAATCAGCCAACACCCGTGGTGAGGGGAGGTTGACTGCGCTGCCCCTGCTGCTATCTGCCACCTAGCAGCACTTCGAGAGATGTCAGTTGCCACCCCAAGCTCTCGGGAATCGTGCGAGCTCCGCTTCTAGTTCTCAGTGATGAAAATCCGTTGAACGTCCTCCGGTCCGAAACAGACACATATGGGACATTAGTAGATATAAAGATGGTGGGAACGATCCTGGAGGCAATGCCCGGAGGCAGTGCAACTCCAGGAAAGTCCCGAATGTTTAACGTTACAGAGAGTTCTCAGTCCTGGGGAGTAGGCCTTTACTTATAATCCTGCCTCGTTAAAACACTTTCAAAGTCTTGTATCTTGGAATTCTTCAACTTCCTCAAGTTAGGCAAAATCCTTTGGCCTAGAGCAAGTAGGCCTAGTTGAAATTAGGTCTCTATATTATTACCCATCAGTTGTTGGACTCTAGGCATAATCAATCTTGGCTGTTTTGACTATTTTGCCCATTGTAAAATGTGGTTCACTCATACATATTGGAATTGATCTTTTCCCGTTGGAGCCCAGTAGGCCTAGGCCTAAGTTTGAGTATCCTTACGTTTGATTCATTTGGAACTGTCAGCCGGGCAACATTCAGCATGCAACGAGATGTGTGTGTGTGTGTGTGTGTGTGTGTGTGTGTGTGTGTGTGTGTGTGTGTGTGTGTGTGTGTGTGTGTGTGTGTGTGTGTGTGTGTGTGTGTGTGTGTGTGTGTGTGTGTGTGTGTGTGTGTGTGAAATTTGTGTGTGTGTGTGTGTGTGTGTGTGCGTATGTGTGTGTGTGTGTGTGTGTGTGTGTGTGTGTGTGTGTGTGTGTGTGTGTGTGTGTGTGTGTGTGTGTGTGTGTGTGTGTGTGTGTGTGTGTGTGTGTTCAGCTTAACTAAAGCCTACGTAGTAAATAGCAGCATCCATAGGCTAGCTGCTATATGCTTTGACCATGTCATTACACTGGCAAACAGGCTAACATAATTATGCTGGCCAGCCACGTGCGCGCCTCATGATGTCATTGATGAGTGGGCGAGTTGGTATTCGGACGTGAAAAGATTGCTTGCATAAAAATGTTCGTCTTTTCCGTTATATCTGCCTTTGTAAACTGGTTGACGTACTCTTTTTTTTAGCATCCCTATCTTTTGCAAAGGATTCAAGGAGCACTCCCTGAAACACGTGACCGTCTTCAGAAAAGGAGGAGAGAACAGACTTGTGGGAGTCAAAATGGCGACCGCCTTAGCAGCCGTAAATAGTTTCTTAGCTTCACCAGGACAGTGGAAAAGTGTCCTCGCTGTCATCAAAGGGCTCCGTAATGGGGCAGTGTAAGTAACTTGCAATTTTATGATTTCTGCCTTGTGTTCATACTTCGGGCAAAATGGGTTTTTTGAACAAAATGCAAAGTGAAAGTGCGCTCGCACTAGTCACTACTGTTTAGAGATAAATGTTGTTTTGGTGTCAAAGGTCAAGGTATGCGATTGCTTTATTATCAAATTACATTTGGCAGAAGTAGGAAATGTAAATGGATCAATAGAGTAGCACTGACAAATATAGGTTCGGTAGAAATAATTGGTGTGATCAAACTATTTGCAACTATATAATTATAATATAAGTACTAAAGTAGTAATCTATACATTCATTGCCTTTCAGTTCCACTCTTGTCTCTTCTTCTTCTTCTTGAAGTTCTTCCAGTTAGGGCTACTCTTCTTTAGCATATTTAAAAAAAAGAAAAAGAAAAGATTTTTACATCAACATTTACACACACATATAATATATACACATATATATATATATATACACGTACACTGACACTTACACATACACACACGCACACATACACAGTAACACACACACACACACACACACACACACACACACACACACACACACACACACACACACACACACACACACACACACACACACACTCACAGTCACACACACTCGCACCGCACACAAACGCATCCACACACACACATACACACACACACATACACACACACACACACACACACACACACACATTCCCTCCATGGCCCGGTATCTACTGCCGGGTGTGTGATGTTAATTGTTATTGATCATGATGTCATAACGTTTAATGTCATAGCCATGGAATGGTGTTTTTGGGTTTTGACAACTCGGGAAAGATTTTCGCCGATTCAGTCTAACAGCTAGTCTCTTTTTAAAATTTTATGATATGAAAATAGATCATTTCTGTTTTCCTCTGGCAGTGAAGGGGTTAACAAGAAAATAGATCATTTCTGTTTTCCTCTGGCAGTGAAGGGGTTAAAAAGAAAATAGATCATTTCTGTTTTCCTCTGGCAGTGAAGGTGTTAACAAGAAAATAGATCATTTCTGTTTTCCTCTGGCAGTGAAGGGGTTAACAAGAAAACAGATCATTTCTGTTTTCCTCTGGCAGTGAAGGGGTTAACAAGAAAACAGATCATTTCTGTTTTCCTCTGGCAGTGAAGGGGTTAACAAGAAAACAGATCATTTCTGTTTTCCTCTGGCAGTGAAGGGGTTAACAAGAAAATAGATCATTTCTGTTTTCCTCTGGCAGTGAAGGGGTTAAAAAGAAAATAGATCATTTCTGTTTTCCTCTGGCAGTGAAGGTGTTAACAAGAAAATAGATCATTTCTGTTTTCCTCTGGCAGTGAAGGGGTTAACAAGAAAACAGATCATTTCTGTTTTCCTCTGGCAGTGAAGGGGTTAACAAGAAAACAGATCATTTCTGTTTTCCTCTGGCAGTGAAGGGGTTAACAAGAAAACAGATCATTTCTGTTTTCCTCTGGCAGTGAAGGGGTTAACAAGAAAATAGATCATTTCTGTTTTCCTCTGGCAGTGAAGGGGTTAACAAGAAAATAGATCATTTCTGTTTTCCTCTGGCAGTGAAGGGGTTAACAAGAAAATAGATCATTTCTGTTTTCCTCTGGCAGTGAAGGGGTTAACAAGAAAACAGATCATTTCTGTTTTCCTCTGGCAGTGAAGGTGTTAACAAGAAAACAGATCATTTCTGTTTTCCTCTGGCAGTGAAGGGGTTAAAAAGAAAATAGATCATTTCTGTTTTCCTCTGGCAGTGAAGGGGTTAACAAGAAAACAGATCATTTCTGTTTTCCTCTGGCAGTGAAGGGGTTAAAGGGTAGTATCAGTTTAGGATCTGTGTGTGTGTTCAAACTTAAACCTCTGTGTGTGTCACTGCGTGTGTGCATGTGTGTGTGTGTGTGTCACTGTGTGACTGTGTTTTTGCCTACAGTAAAGTGACACGCTGACATACTGGATGTTTGATGCCATTGTTTCCTCTTTATTTGTTTATGCAACAATATTTATGAATGAGACCAGTTTCTTAGTCTTACTCTTAGGCTGTCCAAGAAAGATCAAACTCTTGAATGTGAGCACTTTTAATTTGAACATTAATCACACATTAAGGATAATTTGTTAAACACACTCTTTACATGTGCTTCTCTGAAAAAGTGAAATGCAAGAACTGTTCTCATTTGTATATTACATTTATGTGCACTAATGTACAGATTTATAAGCCCCCCCCCAAAAAAAAAGAAGAAGATGTCTGGGGTTTCATCAGTTTGAAAAATAGGGTAGGTAGGTACTAGGCTTTTAAAAAAAATTATTTTATTTTATTAAACTTGTGTTCGGTCCATGTGTGTGAATATATTTATATATTTTAATAAAACAAAACAGTGTATACTTTTGCACTTATGATGTTTTATGTTTCTGTTTGCTCGCTTACCTTCGGTTTTTTTGTTTCTCCGCCCCGCCCGTTTCTAAAAAAAAAGAGTTTAGGGTTGGCGGCCAAAAACTAGGGTTGGTCGGGAAACAGGAAAACAACATATTTGTTGTTGTGGCCTAAAGTGAAATGTGTTTTTCTTAAAAAAAAAAATTTCACACTTCCCCAGTCTGACCCCCCCCCCCCCCCCCCCCCCCCCCCCCTTATGAATTATAATTATCCTGTTGTTCTTGGTTCAATTATTGCCATTCTTATAGTTGTTGTTATCGTCATTTTTCGATTCATATTTGCAAGCTCCCTGAGGTCTTTGGAGAAAGAGCGCGATTAATGTTCATTATTATTATTATTAGTAGTAGTAGTAGTAAAAAGTTAATACAAAACTCAACTGTCATAACAATATCAGAAGTTTGTGTACAGTTTAATGAGTGCAGTGTGCCATTTGCAGTGGAGAACTGATAACTCAGAAACGGATAACTCAAAAACACTGGATATCTCACGATAATTTTTGGGTCCCTGTATTATGTTGAAATGTCTTTTTTTAAGTCAAAATATTGGCTATCTCAAAATAAAATTGAAGTCCCTTCAATTTTGACTTAGGCAATTTTTACTGTAATGTGATGCAGCTTACAGTTACAGTCCGTAAAATATGGTGTATTGTTATATTGGTTGGTGGTAAATTATTTGTTGAACAGGTATGGAGCAAAAGTGCGCTTTCCACATGCCTTGGTCATGACCTTTCTGTTTCGAAGTGGAAGGTAAGTTTGAAAGATGAGGAGACAGCATTGGATGAGGAAGCACACCGTGACCGAATGAAATCCTTGAAAAGAACAAGGAATGACAATTTATCAGTAATTGAGAAAGTTCTATAATTATGACGACAAAATCACACATGCATGCTCAAATATTGACACACAGACACAGACACATAACAGACACACAGATCATATGCAGATACAGGCACAGACAGACTGGTGTACACACACATGCACGCACACACACACACACACACACACACACACACACACACACACACACACACACACACACACACACACACACACACACACACACACACACACACACACACACACACACACACACACACACACACTATGCACTCACATTCACACACATGCATGCACACATATATACACACTCAATAGACGTTTTTGGAAAAATGGAAAGTGTCTTTTTACCACAGAATTGGATTGTCCCCCATGTAAAAGTATGACAAACACAAGGTGTCTATCCTACCAATTAATGAATGGTCACTCCTGCAAGCCGCAAAATTATGTCCCTTGGCTATTTGTGAACATTTTCTATAAATAAAAATGCTAGTATATAATATATAGTATGAAAGGAAAATCTCAGTGAATAGCCAGCTCCGTACCCCTACTCTATATATAGTATGAAAGGAAAATCTCAGTGAATAGCCAGCTCCGTACCCCTACTCTATATATAGTATGAACGGAAAATCTCAGTGAATAGCCAGCTCCGTACCCCTACTCTGAAGGACTGAAAAGTTAGTGCATTTGAAATGCAGAATAGTTTGCTTTAATAAAACTTTTCTGTGTCCAATGTCTTTATTTGTGAACCTCAGAAACAAAACCAGTTAACGTTAACTTTGAGTAATGTTCGTGTTCAAAAAAAAATAAAAAATAAGTAAATCAGCACAATTTATATAACTTTTTTTCTTCTTTTTTTGAACACGAACATTACTCAAAGTTAACGTTAACTGGTTTTGTTTCTGTGGTTCACAAATAAAGACATTGGACACAGAAAAGTTTTATTAAAGCAACCCCCACCTGCATGCTTACAAAAATTGTGTGAGTGAATGAATGCTTGTGCGCCTCTCTCTCACACACACACTTCTGCATGGTCTCTGAAAAGAAAAACAACCTTAGCCAGGGCTCCCAATCGTCCCACAAAACAAGGGGTCCCAGGGACTCCTTCACTTACAGTATAGAGGGTCCTAGAGGCGGGATAGAGGGTCCCAGTGGCATTGCGAATGCTGAAAATAATTTTTCTAGTGCATCCCTGGGACCCCCTGCACATTCTTTTAGAAGGTCCTTTAGAATTTTAGTGCTTCATAGACCCCCAAATGGGGGTCCCTGGGAACCCTGCTTAGCTCATCTGCGTACCGTACTGCTGTGTGAAAGTTTGCAGAGCAAAGCGCAGGCCATCCTGGAAGCCACGGTGACCCACTCCAGGAACCTGGCGCTGTTTGTGTTCCTGTACAAGAGCCTGAGCTCCCTGCTGGCCTACCTGCCGGTGCAGCCCGACTCCAAGGCACGGGACCAGCTCCACACGCTGGTAGCCGCCTTTATAGGAGGATACCTCATCTTCGGCAACTACAACAAAGTCAACGAGCAGGTAAGGCCCCCCAAAAAAATTATGTTTGTTTGGGGTTTGATCAGTTTGAAAAATAGGGTACTCGGCTTTTTTTTTTTTTTTTTAAACTTGTGTTTGATCCATCACACTCCGTGTGTGTGAATATATTTATATATTTTAATAAAACAAAACAGTGTATGCTTTTGCACTTATGATGTTTTATGTTTCTGTTTGCTCGCTTACTTTCTTTTTTTTTCCCCCCCATTCGTCAAAAAAAAGTTTAGGGTCGGCGGCCAAAAACTAGGGTAGGTCGGGAAACAGGAAGCCAACATTTTTTTTTGGGGGGGTCCTAAAGGGCCTGCTACACAACGTACGATTCGCTGTCAATGCGATGCGATTGTGACGTTGCGAGTCATGATTCGCGTGAAATACTTCCGTCTAACAATAATTGTACTGCTACTACTTTCTCTATACTCAAGTAGACTCAATTCATGAATTTGACATGAATCATGACTCACATCGTCACAATCGCATCGCATTGACAGCGAATCGTATGCAGTGTAGCAGGCCCTTAAGGCATGCATTGCTTACACATTTCCATTTTTAATTTTTTTTAAAATCCTGTTGATTTTTGTTGTTGATTTTTATGAAGTTTTTGGCAAAAATAACCTATACCCTTGCGCTTTACGGGAACCCTTCTTTAGCCAGTGCTGTCGTTTTGCTGAATCGCTGTGTGGGCCAGTCACTGACTGGATGGTGAGAGCGGGAAAGGTGGAGTAGTGTAAGCTCAGGGGAAAGGGGAAGTGGGGGATGGGGAGAAGAGCTATACAGGCACATTTCGAGGTTAGCACATACTTCGGTCAGTGTGTTCGTTATGCGTCGGTACATTCTTTTGAGTGCAAGGTATGTAAATGAGGGGTCACTCACCTTTTTTGGCTTCTTTGTCACGCTCTTTTGCAAAACGTCGCTATTCGGACAGTAATAAAGATGATGTTCTGGGACTTTTTATTATTATTATTTTTGTTGTTGCTGTCCCATCTTCTTGGCCGTGCAGTGGCGTTGCTCCCACGCCGCTCATTCCTAATCCCAATTCGCAGCTACACCCCATCTTGTTCATGTCGCAGAATCCGAGATCAGCAGTCCAAGGGGAGTAATCTATGTTAGGCCGTCAGGAGGCAATGTTCTGGGACTTTGGTGGTGGTTAGTAATTTATGTTTCAGACGATGTCCCAAAAGTTTAAACAAAATGTGTACTTCTTTTCATTAGTTTAACATATTTGTTCATGTAAGCTATTCACACTAGCTAGTGTGGAACGGTTGCAAAGAGAAGAAATCTGATAGTATAGAGTACTGAAGGTGGTTGCGTACCCCTTAAAGGCATTATCGTAATATGACGTCAATTTGTGGATCTCCAGTTGGCCATTGGAAAAGATTTAGATCACCAGCGTCTGTTAAAAAGTTTCTGCTTCTACTGTATCAACGCTGTGGTTTGGAACTGAAACCGTTATCTAGACACAAACGGATTTCTGAAGACTATGACAAAGTTTTAGGCAAGAAACTTACTTTTGATGAACACATTGAGTGTGTTGTGACTCCTGACTGGTTGGTGTCAAGAGATGGCATTGGTGAGAGTAGCTCAGGCGCAGCACAGCTGTTCCGTCCCACACAAAATCAAGCTATTTAGTTAAAAGCCTGAATCGAGAAATCTTAGATACAAACTGTACCAAGGTTTTGTCTGTAAAGATATTTTGGCTGTATGCTCTACATAGTATTTCAAATATATTTCTCCCCTCAGATTTATGGTAAAAACTTATTTTTGTGAGCAGTATCAATCAACATATCTAGTAGAAATAATATACTTAGTATCACAAACATAAATATGATTGCCTATGAGTGAAAATCTAGCAATATCCACTGACTATAAGTAATCTTGTCACATACTACAACATATTCTCGCCTGTTATTTATGAAAAGTTACTTATAGTTAACTAAAGTTTGCTTGAAAAAAATTATGAATATATAGATAAACTAAATGTTCCTCCCGAAACAGCTGTGAGGCGTGCTCCTGAAATCAGGGTTGGAAAAGCTGATAGAAAGAGTCTTCAGATTGACCATCTATCATCCGGAACCACAGTCTTATAATATCAAACATTTCTGCCAACATTGATGGCAGATTAAAACTAGATGATAAATATGCAATTCGAACATTATCTCCAACCATCCTACACACACACACAGGCACACACACACACACACACACACACACACACACACGCATGCACACACACACACACACACACACGCACATGCACACACACACACACACTGGAACATTTTTTAATGCTGTCAACACTTCAGGATTGGGAAGATTCAGGGAACATTGAAACGTGTCATTTCAGGATTGAGAGAATGTGTTACTTTCACCCATGAGATGGATCAGTCACAGTCACCTCTATGCAGTCTAACAGTTTGTTCCAGTCCCTGATGGACCTGAGGGAGAATAATCTCCGCCTGTATTCAGTTCTGTATTGGGTGGCACATAGTGGTTGGTTGTGCCCTGTTCTCTGGCGGCTCGGTGCTGGCTGGCTCCTGCTGCTGCTGACCTGAACGGCACCGCACTGGATCTTCTACAGCATTGTCAGCTGTGCAGCCTTCCTGCATGGGTGCTACTCTTTCAGTTTTACACTGATTTCAGTTTTTTTAAATTTTACCAGAAACTGAACTTCATTTTTTTTTTTTAGCATTCATTAAAAAAAATTGACCACAGGCGATTTGGGGCATTTTTTTAAATCTTGATTGTTCTCTCCAGTGGAAGTCTCTTGGGGAATCTTGAACACAGCATGGTGATGCTATATTGCTTTCAAAAGCAATGTATTATTTTACAAAGCTTATCAAACTCGAAACTGTCTCTGTCCATCATTGTGACTGTCTCATTACCTCTCTCTCTCTCTCTTGCATTGTCCTCCTGAATCGTCCAACAGGGCTCTGCCCTTGTACCTCGCCGGGGCCCTGGGCGGCCCCTGGACCCCTGCCTTTCAGTATTTTTTATTTTGGTTGAGTTGCACCCATGTTCCTGTGATGTTCCAGCATGGGCCAACCCAGACAAGCTAGTATGTCACTCACACTCGTGGTGCTGTGGTAGCGGTTAAGCGCAAAGCGAGCCGCCCTTTCTTCTAAACTGCTTCAAACTTGTCAGCAAGCCTTTCTGTATAAAGAACAGGCATACTCAATTATGCCTTCTTGGACTTAAAGATGAGATTTTTAAACCAAGGTCCGTTGCATATTACTATGGTTACATTACACATTGTGTGTTGCATTCTGCAACATTTTGACCACACTTGAAAATTGAAAAGTGTTTGCCTTTTAATTCTTGACTTACTACACATTTGCAGTGAACTGTACTGTACATACTGGTTTTCTAATGAATTGGAAATTAAAATGTATATGATGGGACATTTTATAATTATAGGCCGCAATGCCTAGGCTGATGAAAGCCTGTCCCTAATACCTAACCTAACCTGGACCACCCATTTCAGCCATGCAGACCACACACATGGCTTGAGTAATGGGTAATTAGGTCCGGAAAGAGAAACGCAGTGTCTTCGTGGGTGAATTGATCGTTTCCCAAGAGGTAATAAGATATGGATAAATTAGAAAGCTCGTTGCATTGTAGAACTGTGACAGGATGCTGCCGTCTAGTGTGGGTGTTGGAATGAGCGGTGCGCAAATCGTACCATGGAGTCAGTTGTCTCGGAGGATTTGGTGTAATTCTGAATAAAAGTCTCGTCAGAAACCAAATAGGGGCGTTAGGTTTCGGAATTCTTGCAGCGCCGGAGCCAATTCAGTGGCAGACAGCGAAATTTATTTCCACAGCTGAATTCAATTGCTTGAACTGTTCTGTCTTGATAATACCCCTGTCCGTCTTTCTTCCCTTTTACGCTCTTTATATTCGCACAAGCAGGAATCTGCTGATTGTACGATTGTCCAATGAAATGTGGTTGTTTGGTGTCTGAAGCGTCTCTTTTTTTTCTTCCCCTCATGTCCTGAAGGGTGTCGGGTGTAAGATGTGGCCCTGGTAGGAAAGCGTAAACCAAGGGGCGGAGAAAAGAGGGCGACAAAGGTTAGGTGGCATCCGCAATGTTTATGAGGACGTGAGGACATCGGAGATCCCAATAGAGGGGAATTGGATCAGATTTATGTGTCTGTTTTCAACCCCCCCCCCCCCCCCTGCCCCTCCACACACCCCTTGTAATGTTGTTTAGAAAAATGGGAGCAATAGATTGCTTTGTATATTTACAAGATGTGTATGTGTGTGTGTGTGTGTGTGTGTGTGAGAGAGAGAGAGAGAGAGAGAGAGAGAGAGAGAGAGAGAGAGAGAGAGAGAGAGATACTGGTGCAGATCAACTTTTTCATTAATGCAAATGGCAACGGCAATTAACCACGATAAATTGGCATGTTTAGTGCTGCATTTCCTGTACATCGCAAATTATTTCGTAAAAATACCCAATCATTGTAAAAAAAACCCACCATCATTAATAAGATAAATAGGCAAAGGTAAAGATGACCCCCCCCCCCCCCCTGCCTGCATTTCTCGGTTAATTCCATTTTTCCGTTTTTGCCTTTCTTACCAAACATGAAGCTGTATTTAATGAACATTTTCAGCTAATTATCTTTTTTGAATAATAAACCTAACCCTAACCCTACTCCCCCCGGCCCCCCCCTCCCCTCCATGTACTGCAGTACACCGCACATTTGTCACAGTCGTGGTTCATTGCGTTTTTCCGTCTTATAGAGGAGGGGTAGGTTTAGGGATAGGGTTAGGGTTAGGGTTATTATTCCAAAAATATAATTAGCTGAAAAGGTTAATAAAATACAGCTTTATGTTTGGTAAGAAAGGCAAAAACGGAAAAATGGAATTAACCGAGAAATGTAGGGGGGGGGGGGGGGGGGGGGGCACATCTTGACCTTTACCGATAAATAAATAAAAAAGAAAAAAACTTTCGTACAAACTGGTGGGCATCAAAACATGTGCACAGTTAGGGTGAATAAGTCAAGTGTGAACGTATATCAGACTAGATCAAACCCCTCCCCTT
>CM065697.1:19718230-19738230 GCA_017654935.2 Phymorhynchus buccinoides | reverse complement strand
CAGAACTGAAAAACAACCGAAACAGAACTGAAAAACAACCGAAACAGAACTGAAAAACAACCAAAACAGAACTGAAAAACAACCGAAACAGAACTGAAAAACAACCAAAACAGAACTGAAAAACAACCGAAACAGAACTGAAAAACAACCAAAACAGAACTGAAAAACAACCGAAACAGAACTGAAAAACAACCGAAACAGAACTGAAAAACAACCGAAACAGAACTGAAAAACAACCGAAACAGAACTGAAAAACAACCAAAACAGAACTGAAAAACAACCAAAACAGAACTGAAAAACAACCAAAACAGAACTGAAAAACAACCAAAACAGAACTGAAAAACAACCAAAACAGATCTGAAAAACAACCGAAACAGAACTGAAAAACAACCAAAACAGAAACTGAAAAACAACCAAAACAGAACTGAAAAACAACCAAAACAGAACTGAAAAACAACCAAAACAGAACTGAAAAACAACCAAAATAGAACTGAAAAACAACCAAAATAGAACTGAAAAACAACCAAAACAGAACTGAAAAACAACCAAAACAGAACTGAAAAACAACCAAAATAGAACTGAAAAACAACCAAAACAGAACTGAAAAACAACCAAAACAGAACTGAAAAACAACCAAAACAGAACTGAAAAACAACCAAAACAGAACTGAAAAACAACCAAAACAGAACTGAAAAACAACTGAAACAGAACTGAAAAACAACCAAAATAGAACTGAAAAACAACCAAAATAGAACTGAAAAACAACTGAAACAGAACTGAAAAACAACCAAAATAGAACTGAAAAACAACCAAAACAGAACTGAAAAACAACCGTAACAGAACTGAAAAACAACCAACACAGAACTGAAAAACAACCAAAATAGAACTGAAAACCAACCAAAACAGAACTGAAAAACAACTGAAACAGAACTGAAAAACCCCTGCACAACTAAAAATCAAAGAATAACAAAACAAAAAGCAAAATCAAAAAACCAAAAAAACATTCACATTTCCTCCTGTGAAGGGACATAATCTGCTGACTGAAAAAAAGCAAATGGGATCAGCTTTCTTGTCATAAATTACCGGTATGTTCCTTCGTAGGAAGAAATGCGAATGATGAAAATGATGTTTTACGTCCTCTCGGTCATAGACACATATGGGACATTTGCAAATACAAGGATGGTGGGAACAATACTGGCTGCAATGCCTGGAGGCAGTGCAACACCAGTAAAGTCCCGAGTTTGTAACAATATAGATAGGTGTAGCGGTAACCATGCCTCGGTTAAACCTCATCAGCTATGGTATCGCCACATTGTCGTGGAAGAATGCGAATACAGTCAAACCCCTTTTATAAGACCCTCTGTTAAAAGACCTCATTTAAGACTGATTTTTTTTTTTTTTTTTTGGGGGGGGGGCATGGATGTTGTATCTTTCTATTTAAAAACGACCTCCGTTAAAAGACCCCTCGAATTTAAGACCGATTTTTCCTGAATTTTGTTAAAGAAGTTTTAAAATAGAGGTTTGACTGTACATTACCAGATCCCAAGAACAACAAACCGCCATACTTTTGTCTATCAATCAATATACAGTCAAACCTCTGTTATACGACTCTTCGTTAAAAGACCTCCTCTCGTTTATGGCTGGTTTATTTTGGAGGGGGCATGGATGTAATGTATCTTACTATAATTTATGTATGAAACTGACCTTCGTTATAAGACCCCTGCAGTTTATTTTAAGACTGATTTTTCCTGACTTTTTTTTTAACCCTTTTACCACAAGACATCTTTGAGCCCAAGATTTTCCATTAACTTTACTACAGAAAATATTTTTTGTCTGCAATATTGTGGGATTTCTCTGTGACACATATAGAATGGGGTCAATCCCTACTGCCCAAATTAGGAACACAATATCATTGAGAAAACCCCCCCAAACCCTGATTTCAAGAGTTTTAGTGACATGGGTGTTACAGACCTGTTTACCCGTAAGATTTCACCATATTTTGTACACATATTTGACAAAAATATGATAAATATGGTACGTGGGACAAAAATATGGTGAAATGGTGGACAAAATATATCATTTAGAAACTGTATATCATTTAGAACTGTATATTTCCTGATTCAGGAAACGGGCTCGCTCTGTGTGTGTGTGTGTGTGTGTGTGTGTGTGTTGTAAATTTAAATGGATGATACTTTTGACACAGTATTTCAACAAGTTATAAAACTATGCATGTTTACGCTCCGTTGTGGGAACTTTCCTGTTGGAGTACTCCTATTTTGTGAAAAATGCAATTATTTTGGATTTCGAATACCTGAAGCCCAATTTTAGGGTAAACAGGTCTGGTGTTAAATCATTGTGGTGCAAATATGCCACATTGGCAGTGAAAGGGTTAAGGAAGTGTTAAAATGGAGGTTTGGCTGTATCTCATCTTTTTCTTTTGTCTTGTTTTGTTTTTGCTTCGTTTGTTGATCAGATCAACCTGTACGTGATGTCGCGCACCCTCTACGCCCTGGCCAAGCTGGCGGTGAAGCGTGGCTACGTGCCCGAGCCGCGGGGCCCCGTGTTCCCCTGGTTCGCCGCCCTGACCTGGGCCCTGGTGCTGTGGCTGTTCGAGTACGAGGGGGACACCCTGCAGGCCTCGCTGAGGTCCTCCATGACCTACCTGTACCACGACAGCAACCTGTGGACCTCCCTCAAGACTTTTCTGTGGCACAACAAGTAGGAGGAACTTAACCCTTTCCGCTCCTCTGCCCGTTTGACCTGCGGGCTGCACCCCCCACTCCCAGCCTGCTGGTTCTGAGAGAGAAGTACAGTGGAACCTCCCTTATAAGACTCCCTCCCACATAAGACCTACTTCTCTGAGACATTGCCCTTCTTTGTAAGTATTAAAACTGCCTCCCTTATAAGACTCCCTCCCACATAAGACCTACTTCTCTGAGACATTGCCCTTCTTTGTAAGTATTAAAATTACCTCCCTTCATAGACTCCCTCACATATAAGACCTACTTCTCTGAGACATTGCCCTTCTTTGTAAGTATTAAAATTACCTCCCTTATAAGACTCCCTCCCATACAAGACCTACTTCTCTGAGACATTGCCCTTCTTTGTAAGTATTAAAATTGCCTCCCTTATTAGACCCCTCCCTTATAAGACCTCCAAAAATCATCCAAAATGATGTCTTATAAGGGAGGGGTCTTATAAGGGAGGGGTCTTATAAGGGAGGGTCTTATAAGGGAGGGGTCTTATAAGGAGGGGTCTTATAAGGGAGGGGTCTTATAAGGGAGGGGTCTTATAAGGGAGGGGTCTTATTAGGGAGGGGTCTTATAAGGGAGGGGTCTTATAAGGGAGAGGTCTTATAAGGGAGGGGTCTTATAAGGGAGGGGTCTTATAAGGGAGGGGTTCCACTGTACTAGTTTTATTACAAAAAAAACCCAACAAATTACGAAAAAGAACGACAATGAAAATTAATGCTTGCAATGATTAACCCTTTCACCGCCAAAGTCGCATTTTAGCACCACTGTGATTTAACACATATGTCACTAAAAGGCATCAAATTGGGGTCTATTATCCAAAGACCCTGTTGTCTTAGTTTTGGGAAGTAAGGATAGACCTTATTTTATATCTGTCACAGAAGAATCCACAATACTGCAGATGGTTTTCGTTCTCTACCCAGGTAAATTTAATGGAATTGTTTTGCTGAAATATGGCTGGCGGTGAAAGGGTTAAAACCACGCAACAAGTTTAGCGATCAATCTGACGCAAATAGCTTCTTCAGAATAAGCCTGTTTTACTCTTGAATAGTGTTTAGATGGACAGGGAAAGTAAATGGAGGTCTCCGCCCAACAATTTGTTGGGCGCTCACGCTGGTAATTGCACTGGACGTGGGGAAGGAGGGAGGGAGAGGCATGGGGTGACAGGGAGGGGGTAAAATCTTCCTGTACCACGACAGCAACCTGTGGACCTCCCTGAAGACCTTTCTGTGGCACAACAAATAATAGCGATAATAATATTTAATATAGACAGCAACTTGTGGACTGCCTTCAAGACCTTTCTATGGCACAACAAATCATAGTGATAATAGTATTGAATATAGACAGCAACCGCTGGACCTCCTTCAAGACCTTTCTGTTGCACAACAGATAATAGCGATAATAATAATTTCTGAATAAGTAGGAACCTCTGGATCTTCCTGAAGCCCTTTCTGTGGCACAACAAATAATAGCGATAATAATATTGAATAGGTATTTATTAGGTATTATTAGTAAATATTTGAATCTAGACAGCAACCTGATCCCTTCTATGGCCCAACAAATAATAATGATAATAGTATTGAATATAGACAGCAATCCGTGGAGCTCCCTCAAGACCTTTCTGTGGTACAACAAATAATAGCAATAATAGTAGTTACTGAATAAGTAGGAACCTCTGGATCTTCCTGAAGACCTTTCTGTGGCACAGCAAATAATAGTGATAATAATAATGTTGAATATAGACAGCAACCTGTGGACCTCCCTCAAGACCTTTCTATGGCACAACAAAATGATAGTGATAATAGTATTGAATATAGACAGCAACCGCTGGACCTCCTTCAAGACCTTTCTGTTGCACAACAAATAATAGCGATAATAATAATTGCTGAATAAGTAGGAACCTCTGGATCTTCCTGAAGCCCTTTCTGTGGCACAACAAATGATGGCGATAATAATATTGAATATAGACAGCAACCTGTGGACCTCCCTCAAGACCTTTCTGTGGCACAACAAAATGATAGCGATAATAGTATTGAATATAGACAGCAACCTGTGGACCTCCCTCAAGACCTTTCTGTGGCACAACAAAATGATAGCGATAATAGTATTGAATATAGACAGCAACCTGTGGAGCTCTCTGAAGACCTTTCTGTGGCACAACAAATGATAGCTATAATAATATTGAATATAGACAGCAACCTGATCCTTTCTATGGAACAACAAATCATAGTGATAATAATAATATTGAATATAGACAGCAACCTGTGGACCTCCCTCAAGACCTTTCTATGGCACAACAAAATGATAGTGATAATAGTATTGAATATAGACAGCAACCTGTGGAGCTCTATAGACCTTTCTGTGGCACAACAAATGATAGCTATAATAATATTGAATATAGACAGCAACCTGATCCTTTCTATGGAACAACAAATCATAGTGATAATAATAATATTGAATATAGACAGCAACCTGTGGACACAACAACAAATGATAGTGATAATAATAATTTGAATATAGACAGCAACCTGTGGACCTCCCTCAAGACCTTTCTATGGCACAACAAATGATAGTGATAATAATAATATTGAATATAGACAGCAACCTGATCCTTTCTATGGAACAACAAATAATAGTGATAATAATAATATTGAATATAGACAGCAACCTGTGGACCTCCCTCAAGACCTTTCTATGGCACAACAAAATGATAGTGATAATAATAATGTTGAATATGGACAGCAACCTGATCCTTTCTATATGGCACAACAAGTAGGACACTGCGGGTAGGGGTGGCAGGGTGGTGGAGGGTTGGAGTGGGGAAAAGAAGTAAGGGTAGGAGGGGGGGGGGGGAGAGATGAAACGGGCAGGGTGCGTGGGTGGGTGGGGGGAGAGCATGGTCTTGTGGTGTTGAGTTGTGCTGTGAGACTTTTAAAGAAAAATGAGAGAGTATAAGAAAGGAATCTAGTTGTGTGCAAGTGCATGTATGAGAGGCAGAAAGAGAGAGAGAGAGACACACAGAGAGAGAGAGAAGGAGGCATAGAATTGTAAAAAGGGAATAGAAGAAATGAGATGATGGTAAGAAAGAGGAAAAAGGAGAAAGTTATATGTTGTGGGGGAGGGGGAGGGGGGGAGGGGGGGGGGGGTGCGCATGCAGCAAAAGACAGAAGAAAAGAATTGTTTGTATAAAAATGTTAGAGAGAGAGAGAGAGAGAGAATAATTTAAATAATTATTATTTTCATAATGTGTGTTGTGAGACTCAGAATGATGCATTTTTATATGAGGGAAGTGTGTAAATATACCAGAAAGGTTCGTTCATCCCCTCGTAAAAAATATGTAAAAATATGCAACTAAATAATATCAAAATTGGTGTAATAGCATGCGTTCAAGTCAGTTCTGACTGTCTGTAGGTCTTTCTATGCATCTCTCTCTCTCTCTCTCTCTCTCTCTCTCTCTCTCTCTCTCTCTCTCTCTCTCTCTCTTACTGCCCCCCTCTCTCTCATTCTCTTCATAGTTCTTTAAATGTACCATAGGCAGTTTAATTTTTTTTTTATAATTTTAATTTATTGTTTAAATTGTTTATGAAATGTTATATAATGACTGTGGAAAGCACTATGATAGGTTGAATGGTTGTGCTGTTCATATACAGAGGCCTTATTGATATTCATCTCATATCATAGGCCAACAAACTGTGTGTGTGTGTACATTCTTAATTTAACGTCTATCCACCTGACAGTGATCTTAGACAAAAATGTGTATGTGTGTGTGTGTGTGTGGCGCAATACCGGCAAACATTAATTTTGAATCATGGATTTTGTTCTCATTATATTTAACCCTTTCACCGCCAATGTCGCATTTTTGCACCACAATGGTTTAACACCGATGTCACTAAAAAGCACCAATTCAGGACCTGTTATCTGAAGACCCTATTTTTTGTAATTTTGGGAGGTAAGGATAGGCCTAATGCTATACATGTCACAGAGACATTTGCAATATTGCAGATATTATATTTTCTCTACCCAGTTAAGATTAATGGTATTTTTGGGGCTGAAAAATGGCTGGCAGCGAAAGAGTTAAAACATGCATTTTGGTGTATTTATTTTTGTTAGGGATTTTTTGCATTATCTTTATAAAATGGTCAGTGCATTTTCTTCAGCTAGGCTAGACTTTAGACTGTGTTTTCTCAAAATGGCCGACACTCACCCTACTAACTTTAAAAGCTCATAACTTGGGAACGGGAAAAGATACAAGAATGGTTCTTGTATCATTAGAAAGAGAATTGTCTGGAGTTTTCAAATGTATCATTTTCTCAGAATGGTAAGTTTGACACTTAATGTCCCTTTCGTGGTGCTGGGTCACATATATTGATAGCATTCCAGGTGGGTGAATGCCAGGAAACATCTTCCACACGGTTGTCTATTTTTAGAGATGATCTCGATGCATATCCGTTAATTTAAAAGATTTAGTAAAGCAGGTGATCGTGTTTTAAGTTGTCTTGAAAGATAACTTGGCAGAGAAGGATACAGAGAACAGAAAATAGTTGGCACTGGAAGAGTGAAGCACACACACACGCATGCATGCACGCACGCATGCACACACGCACACACACACACACACACACACGCACGCACACACACACACACACACACACACACACACACACACACACACACACACACATTCACACACACTCACATGCGTATTTGAAATCTGCAGATGCTAGGGGGGAAAAGTGCCTTACACAATTCTAAGTGCAAATTACATTTTCATTGAACAGTTAATTTTCATTCTTTATAATCAATTACAACGCTTGTCTGACATTGTTTGTTTGTTTGTTTTCGTTCCTGGCTTAAAGACTCCAGGGATCATCCCAACAGCCGAGGCACTTGAACACTATGGTACAAATGCACCAGCTAGGGATGAGAGCATTACGTGTGTGACCGTTTTTGATTACCCCACCACGTGGGCAGCAACACTCCGACTTCGGAGGAGTCTGACATTAAAGAAACGTGGTCTTCATTTACAAATAATAATTATGATCTTCGTTCCCATGTTTGTTCTGTAATAATTATGATCTTCGTTCCCATGTTTGTTCTGTAATAATTATGATCTTCGTTCCCATGTTTGTTCTGTAATAATTATGATCTTCGTTCCCATGTTTGTTCTGTAATAATTATGATCTTCGTTCCCATGTTTGTTCTGTAATAATTATGATCTTCGTTCCCATGTTTGTTCTGTAATAATTATGATCTTCGTTCCCATGTTTGTTCTGTAATAATTATGATCTTCGTTCCCATGTTTGTTCTGTAATAATTATGATCTTCGTTCCCATGTTTGTTCTGTAATAATTATGATCTTCGTTCCCATGTTTGTTCTGTAATAATTATGATCTTCGTTCCCATGTTTGTTCTGTAATAATTATGATCTTCGTTCCCATGTTTGTTCTGTAATAATTATGATCTTCGTTCCCATGTTCTGTAATAATTATGATCTTCGTTCCCATGTTTGTTCTGTAATAATTATGATCTTCGTTCCCATGTTCTGTAATAATTATGATCTTCGTTCCCATGTTCTGTAATAATTATGATCTTCGTTCCCATGTTCTGTAATAATTATGATCTTCGTTCCCATGTTTGTTCTGTAATAATTATGATCTTCGTTCCCATGTTTGTTCTGTAATATGATCTTCGTTCCCATGTTTGTTCTGTAATAGTTATGATCTTCGTTCCCATGTTTGTTCTGTAATAGTTATGATCTTCGTTCCCATGTTTGTTCTGTAATAGTTATGATCTTCGTTCCCATGTTTGTTCTGTAATAATTATGGTCTTCGTTCCCATGTTTGTTCTGTAATAATTATGATCTTCGTTCCCATGTTTGTTCTGTAATAATTATGATCTTCGTTCCCATGTTTGTTCTGTAATAATTATGCTTTCCGGGCCAAAATGCTTTGTGCATAAGTATCACTTTCAAAAAGAAAAGAATTTTAAAAGAAATAACTTAAAAAATCATTCAACTTTATCGGAATAGAGGTATGTTCTTTTCTTTCTATCTCACATGCCAACTTTTTTTGGTTATATTACACAAAGTGAAAGGTTGCTTCCGATTTAAATGGGCCTAATACACTGCTCCACAAAGGTGCTATTTATAATACGTGTATGAAGAAATGGAAACTATTGATTTCGCATTATGTGTGTAAGCATGTATGAATAAATTGAGATAATTGTCTTGCTTGGTGGGTTGTGTTTTGGACAGTGGATTCTGGATTCATTTTTTGATTTTTGTTTGTGGCTCAAGCCACAAACCTATAACTCACTTTGTCGGTCAGTCAGTCTGTCTGTCTGTCTGTCCAAAATTGTCGCACATTTTGACAAAATTGTCGCACTTCAAATCGAGGCTACACTTCTGGCCGCTCTTTAAAATGATGTATTTTAAAAGCGTACAAAATAATAAACATATGTAATACAGACACTACAACAGACACGACGAGTATGCGGTGCTTCTTTCGATGAGTATACGTAGGATACATAGCTTTAAATGTTTTCCAAAAGATGTAAAAGGTTACGAAATGGTGCAGAGATAACATTCTGGGACGGTATTCATGTCGAGATAGCATGAGACTTAGCATGATGCTAACTTAGAAGCTCTTCCAAAAGTCCTATTAAATCCTATAGGACATTGGAAGAGCTTCTAAGTTAGCATCATGCTAAGTCTCATGCTATCTCAACGTGAATACCGTCCCTGGTTTACAGATTAAAATTATTGAAAAGCCAGGGGAGGTAACTCATGATTGGAGTGGTAAAAATAGACCGCGTGCCACAAACTATTGCGATTTCGCGCTTGTTTAGACATGACTTTCCATGACTGAAGCAGTGCAATGGAGTGTGAAGGATGGTCGATCCTGCAAGGTACGATAAATGTGCTGGTGAATGATAAGCGTAGTTCCTTCTCAGAGTCAATCAAAACTAAAAGGAAAAGGTAGGGAAACATACTTGGGACATTTTCATTGTAGTTTTTGATTGACTCTGAGAAGGAACTACGCTTATCATGTACACACCAGAGTCGGAATGTGTGTTTACTCAGAGTGTTGGTAAATATGTTTTTGTTTTTTGTTGTTGTAAGGGACGAGTGGCTAATTAGTCCTATAAAACTTGTTTGAATTTTTCAATAAATTTGTATGTAAATTATTTGTGTGTATGTGTGTGTGTGTGTGTGCGTGTGCGTGTGCGTGTGCGTGCGTTTATTGACACACGGTTTGACATTGGCAAACTTTAAAGAACAGACGATAATTTCAAATAGGGAGGAGGCAACCCACCAGAGTGGTTGATGGAACACACACGCACAGAGAGAGAGAGAGAGAGAGAGAGAGAGAGAGAGAGAGAGAGAGAGAGAGAGAGAGAAACACACACACAAACGCACACACATACACCACTTACAAAACAACAACTTTTATTCTCTAGGCAATTTTACACAACCAATATGTATACAGAATGATCACATAAAATTATGAACAATGATTATACACAACAGAGCCGGGGGTGGGGGGGGGGGTGGGGGGGGGGGGGGGGGTGTACTTCTCCCCTCTCTCTCTCTCTCTCTTACTTTTGCAATAACCGTCATGAATTAGAGAACATCATAATACAGAAAGCTCAAATGCAGAAAAACAATGATCCAAACAAACGATGCCACCTCGCTCACTATGTTTACAAACGCTCAAAGAAAGAACTTGTACATAGACAGCAGGATGCTACCCTATGTAAGGGCGTGGGTGCAACTCTTTCAGCACATTCACGAGCACAAAATAAAGTTTTTAACCGTAGCCCTGAAAATGTTAATGCCAGATCTCCTCCATCTGCCAAATAAGTCGAAGCAAACTGCTAAATATCTTTCAATAAATACTTTTATCTCTACATAGTCCAGATTTATTTTTGATAAAACTCTGCTTGTTCTTCAATCTCTCTTCAATAAACCCGATAAGAGCTAAAACATCTGTATTTCTACTAACGTCTCTTTTTCTGTTAAGATCTTTATAATTCTAAATGCCTCATATGGCCATTTGGCCCAGAAGGCGTAAAACACCTATTTCTCCCCCCCTCTCTCTCTCTCTCTCTCTCTCTCTCTCTCTCTCTCTCTCTCTCTCTCTCTCTCTCTCAAGCATAATAATATCTGTAAAAAACATTCGGGACTTTCCTGGTGTTGCACTGCCTCCGGGCATTGCCTCCAGTATCGTTCCCACCACCATCTTTATATATTCTAATGTCCCATATGTGTCTGTTTCAGACCGGAGGACGTTGAACAGATTTTTCTTCTCTCTTTCAGCTTCACCCCCATATTTATAGTTAATAATATCCCATAATGTGCCCTTCGGGGTCAAGAGGACATTAACCCCTTGACTGCCACATAAAATGAAAGAACAAATCATTGGGCAAATCATGACATGAAAAAGACAACTGATAGAGCCAATCTGAGAAAATGGTCTGGGGGGTATTACTCTCTTGATTATGTTAGAGCAAAAGCCAGCATATCAGGGTTATTCCTCTTCATCTAATAAATAATAATAATAACTCTTATTGATGTCAGTGATGTCATCAGGTCAGTACATAATTTGTTGGTGGCAGTCGAGGGGTTAAATGCTAAATTTCGTTCGTTCTTTCACCTTCACACTGATTTCAGGTTTTAAGCTGTGTGTATCCAGTGTAAAGTTGGGGCCAATGACACAGTGAGAGCTGTGTGTATCCAGTGTAAAGTAAAGTTGGGGCCAATGACACAGTGAGAGCTGTGTGTATCCAGTGTAAAGTAAAGTTGGGGCCAATGACACAGTGAGAGCTGTATGTATCCAGTGTAAAGTTGGGGCCAATGACACAGTGAGAGCTGTATGTATCCAGTGTAAAGTTGGGGCCAATGACACAGTGAGAGCTGTATGTATCCAGTGTAAAGTTGGGGCCAATGACACAGTGAGAGCTGTATGTATCCAGTGTAAAGTTGGGGCCAATGACACAGTGAGAGCTGTATGTATCCAGTGTAAAGTTGGGGCCAATGACACAGTGAGAGCTGTATGTATCCAGTGTAAAGTTGGGGCCAATGACACAGTGAGAGCTGTATGTATCCAGTGTAAAGTTGGGGCCAATGACACAGTGAGAGCTGTATGTATCCAGTGTAAAGTTGGGGCCAATGACACAGTGAGAGCTGTATGTATCCAGTGTAAAGTTGGGGCCAATGACACAGTGAGAGCTGTATGTATCCAGTGTAAAGTTGGGGCCAATGACACAGTGAGAGCTGTATGTATCCAGTGTAAAGTTGGGGCCAATGACACAGTGAGAGCTGTATGTATCCAGTGTAAAGTTGGGGCCAATGACACAGTGAGAGCTGTATGTATCCAGTGTAAAGTTGGGGCCAATGACACAGTGAGAGCTGTATGTATCCAGTGTAAAGTTGGGGCCAATGACACAGTGAGAGCTGTATGTATCCAGTGTAAAGTAAAGTTGGGGCCAATGACACAGTGAGAGCTGTATGTATCCAGTGTAAAGTTGGGGCCAATGACACAGTGAGAGCTGTATGTATCCAGTGTAAAGTTGGGGCCAATGACACAGTGAGAGCTGTATGTATCCAGTGTAAAGTTGGGGCCAATGACACAGTGAGAGCTGTATGTATCCAGTGTAAAGTTGGGGCCAATGACACAGTGAGAGCTGTATGTATCCAGTGTAAAGTTGGGGCCAATGACACAGTGAGAGCTGTATGTATCCAGTGTAAAGTTGGGGCCAATGACACAGTGAGAGCTGTATGTATCCAGTGTAAAGTTGGGGCCAATGACACAGTGAGAGCTGTATGTATCCAGTGTAAAGTTGGGGCCAATGACACAGTGAGAGCTGTATGTATCCAGTGTAAAGTAAAGTTGGGGCCAATGACACAGTGAGAGCTGTATGTATCCAGTGTAAAGTTGGGGCCAATGACACAGTGAGAGCTGTATGTATCCAGTGTAAAGTTGGGGCCAATGACACAGTGAGAGCTGTATGTATCCAGTGTAAAGTAAAGTTGGGGCCAATGACACAGTGAGAGCTGTATGTATCCAGTGTAAAGTTGGGGCCAATGACACAGTGAGAGCTGTATGTATCCAGTGTAAAGTTGGGGCCAATGACACAGTGAGAGCTGTATGTATCCAGTGTAAAGTTGGGGCCAATGACACAGTGAGAGCTGTATGTATCCAGTGTAAAGTTGGGGCCAATGACACAGTGAGAGCTGTATGTATCCAGTGTAAAGTTGGGGCCAATGACACAGTGAGAGCTGTATGTATCCAGTGTAAAGTAAAGTTGGGGCCAATGACACAGTGAGAGCTGTATGTATCCAGTGTAAAGTTGGGGCCAATGACACAGTGAGAGCTGTATGTATCCAGTGTAAAGTTGGGGCCAATGACACAGTGAGAGCTGTATGTATCCAGTGTAAAGTAAAGTTGGGGCCAATGACACAGTGAGAGCTGTATGTATCCAGTGTAAAGTTGGGGCCAATGACACAGTGAGAGCTGTATGTATCCAGTGTAAAGTTGGGGCCAATGACACAGTGAGAGCTGTATGTATCCAGTGTAAAGTAAAGTTGGGGCCAATGACACAGTGAGAGCTGTATGTATCCAGTGTAAAGTTGGGGCCAATGACACAGTGAGAGCTGTATGTATCCAGTGTAAAGTTGGGGCCAATGACACAGTGAGAGCTGTATGTATCCAGTGTAAAGTAAAGTTGGGGCCAATGACACAGTGAGAGCTGTATGTATCCAGTGTAAAGTTGGGGCCAATGACACAGTGAGAGCTGTATGTATCCAGTGTAAAGTTGGGGCCAATGACACAGTGAGAGCTGTATGTATCCAGTGTAAAGTTGGGGCCAATGACACAGTGAGAGCTGTATGTATCCAGTGTAAAGTTGGGGCCAATGACACAGTGAGAGCTGTATGTATCCAGTGTAAAGTTGGGGCCAATGACACAGTGAGAGCTGTATGTATCCAGTGTAAAGTTGGGGCCAATGACACAGTGAGAGCTGTATGTATCCAGTGTAAAGTTGGGGCCAATGACACAGTGAGAGCTGTATGTATCCAGTGTAAAGTTGGGGCCAATGACACAGTGAGAGCTGTATGTATCCAGTGTAAAGTAAAGTTGGGGCCAATGACACAGTGAGAGCTGTATGTATCCAGTGTAAAGTTGGGGCCAATGACACAGTGAGAGCTGTATGTATCCAGTGTAAAGTTGGGGCCAATGACACAGTGAGAGCTGTATGTATCCAGTGTAAAGTTGGGGCCAATGACACAGTGAGAGCTGTATCCAGTGTAAAGTTGGGGCCAATGACACAGTGAGAGCTGTATGTATCCAGTGTAAAGTTGGGGCCAATGACACAGTGAGAGCTGTATGTATCCAGTGTAAAGTAAAGTTGGGGCCAATGACACAGTGAGAGCTGTATGTATCCAGTGTAAAGTTGGGGCCAATGACACAGTGAGAGCTGTATGTATCCAGTGTAAAGTTGGGGCCAATGACACAGTGAGAGCTGTATGTATCCAGTGTAAAGTTGGGGCCAATGACACAGTGAGAGCTGTATGTATCCAGTGTAAAGTTGGGGCCAATGTTGGGTGCCAGCTGACACCAGTGTAGAGCTGCCATGACACAGTGAGAGCTGTAAAGTTGGGGCCAATGACACAGTGAGAGCTGTATGTATCCAGTGTAAAGTTGGGGCCAATGACACAGTGAGAGCTGTATGTATCCAGTGTAAAGTTGGGGCCAATGACACAGTGAGAGCTGTATGTATCCAGTGTAAAGTTGGGGCCAATGACACAGTGAGAGCTGTATGTATCCAGTGTAAAGTAAAGTTGGGGCCAATGACACAGTGAGAGCTGTATGTATCCAGTGTAAAGTTGGGGCCAATGACACAGTGAGAGCTGTATGTATCCAGTGTAAAGTTGGGGCCAATGACACAGTGAGAGCTGTATGTATCCAGTGTAAAGTTGGGGCCAATGACACAGTGAGAGCTGTATGTATCCAGTGTAAAGTTGGGGCCAATGAGAGCTGTATGTATCCAGTGTGAGAGCTGTGATGTATCCAGTGTATCCAGTAAAGTTGGGGCCAATGACACAGTGAGAGCTGTATGTATCCAGTGTAAAGTAAAGTTGGGGCCAATGACACAGTGAGAGCTGTATGTATCCAGTGTAAAGTTGGGGCCAATGACACAGTGAGAGCTGTCCAGTGTATCCAGACACAGTGAGAGCTGTATGTATCCAGTGTAAAGTAAAGTTGGGGCCAATGACACAGTGAGAGCTGTATGTATCCAGTGTAAAGTTGGGGCCAATGACACAGTGAGAGCTGTATGTATCCAGTGTAAAGTAAAGTTGGGGCCAATGACACAGTGAGAGCTGTATGTATCCAGTGTAAAGTTGGGGCCAATGACACAGTGAGAGCTGTATGTATCCAGTGTAAAGTTGGGGCCAATGACACAGTGAGAGCTGTATGTATCCAGTGTAAAGTTGGGGCCAATGACACAGTGAGAGCTGTATGTATCCAGTGTAAAGTTGGGGCCAATGACACAGTGAGAGCTGTATGTATCCAGTGTAAAGTTGGGGCCAATGACACAGTGAGAGCTGTATGTATCCAGTGTAAAGTAAAGTTGGGGCCAATGACACAGTGAGAGCTGTATGTATCCAGTGTAAAGTTGGGGCCAATGACACAGTGAGAGCTGTATGTATCCAGTGTAAAGTAAGAGCTGTATGTATCCAGGGCCAATGACACAGTGAGAGCTGTATGTATCCAGTGTAAAGTTGGGGCCAATGACACAGTGAGAGCTGTATGTATCCAGTGTAAAGTTGGGGCCAATGACACAGTGAGAGCTGTATGTATCCAGTGTAAAGTTGGGGCCAATGACACAGTGAGAGCTGTATGTATCCAGTGTAAAGTTGGGGCCAATGACACAGTGAGAGCTGTATGTATCCAGTGTAAAGTGAGAGCTGTGTGTATCCAGTGTAAAGTTGGGGCCAATGACACAGTGAGAGCTGTATGTATCCAGTGTAAAGTTGGGGCCAATGACACAGTGAGAGCTGTATGTATCCAGTGTAAAGTTGGGGCCAATGACACAGTGAGAGCTGTATGTATCCAGTGTAAAGTTGGGGCCAATGACACAGTGAGAGCTGTATGTATCCAGTGTAAAGTTGGGGCCAATGACACAGTGAGAGCTGTATGTATCCAGTGTAAAGTTGGGGCCAATGACACAGTGAGAGCTGTATGTATCCAGTGTAAAGTTGGGGCCAATGACACAGTGAGAGCTGTGTGTATCCAGTGTAAAGTTGGGGCCAATGACACAGTGAGAGCTGTATGTATCCAGTGTAAAGTTGGGGCCAATGACACAGTGAGAGCTGTATGTATCCAGTGTAAAGTTGGGGCCAATGACACAGTGAGAGCTGTATGTATCCAGTGTAAAGTTGGGGCCAATGACACAGTGAGAGCTGTATGTATCCAGTGTAAAGTTGGGGCCAATGACACAGTGAGAGCTGTATGTATCCAGTGTAAAGTTGGGGCCAATGACACAGTGAGAGCTGTATGTATCCAGTGTAAAGTTGGGGCCAATGACACAGTGAGAGCTGTATGTATCCAGTGTAAAGTAAAGTTGGGGCCAATGACACAGTGAGAGCTGTATGTATCCAGTGTAAAGTTGGGGCCAATGACACAGTGAGAGCTGTATGTATCCAGTGTAAAGTTGGGGCCAATGACACAGTGAGAGCTGTATGTATCCAGTGTAAAGTTGGGGCCAATGACACAGTGAGAGCTGTATGTATCCAGTGTAAAGTTGGGGCCAATGACACAGTGAGAGCTGTATGTATCCAGTGTAAAGTAAAGTTGGGGCCAATGACACAGTGAGAGCTGTATGTATCCAGTGTAAAGTTGGGGCCAATGACACAGTGAGAGCTGTATGTATCCAGTGTAAAGTTGGGGCCAATGACACAGTGAGAGCTGTATGTATCCAGTGTAAAGTTGGGGCCAATGACACAGTGAGAGCTGTATGTATCCAGTGTAAAGTTGGGGCCAATGACACAGTGAGAGCTGTATGTATCCAGTGTAAAGTTGGGGCCAATGACACAGTGAGAGCTGTATGTATCCAGTGTAAAGTTGGGGCCAATGACACAGTGAGAGCTGTATGTATCCAGTGTAAAGTTGGGGCCAATGACACAGTGAGAGCTGTATCCAGTGTAAAGTAAAGTTGGGGCCCAATGGGTGATCCAGCCAGTGTATGACACAGTGAGAGCTGTATGTATCCAGTGTAAAGTTGGGGCCAATGACACAGTGAGAGCTGTATGTATCCAGTGTAAAGTTGGGGCCAATGACACAGTGAGAGCTGTATGTATCCAGTGTAAAGTTGGGGCCAATGACACAGTGAGAGCTGTATGTATCCAGTGTAAAGTAAAGTTGGGGCCAATGACACAGTGAGAGCTGTATGTATCCAGTGTACAAGAGCTAATCCAGTTGGGGCCAATGACACAGTGAGAGCTGTATGTATCCAGTGTAAAGTTGGGGCCAATGACACAGTGAGAGCTGTATGTATCCAGTGTAAAGTTGGGGCCAATGACACAGTGAGAGCTGTATGTATCCAGTGTAAAGTAAAGTGGGGCCAATGACACAGTGAGAGCTGTATGTATCCAGTGTAAAGTTGGGGCCAATGACACAGTGAGAGCTGTATGTATCCAGTGTAAAGTAAAGTTGGGGCCAATGACACAGTGAGAGCTGTATGTATCCAGTGTAAAGTAAAGTTGGGGCCAATGACACAGTGAGAGCTGTATGTATCCAGTGTAAAGTAAAGTTGGGGCCAATGACACAGTGAGAGCTGTATGTATCCAGTGTAAAGTAAAGTTGGGGCCAATGACACAGTGAGAGCTGTATGTATCCAGTGTAAAGTTGGGGCCAATGACACAGTGAGAGCTGTATGTATCCAGTGTAAAGTTGGGGCCAATGACACAGTGAGAGCTGTATGTATCCAGTGTAAAGTTGGGGCCAATGACACAGTGAGAGCTGTATGTATCCAGTGTAAAGTTGGGGCCAATGACACAGTGAGAGCTGTATGTATCCAGTGTAAAGTTGGGGCCAATGACACAGTGAGAGCTGTATGTATCCAGTGTAAAGTAAAGTTGGGGCCAATGACACAGTGAGAGCTGTATGTATCCAGTGTAAAGTTGGGGCCAATGACACAGTGAGAGCTGTATGTATCCAGTGTAAAGTTGGGGCCAATGACACAGTGAGAGCTGTATGTATCCAGTGTAAAGTAAAGTTGGGGCCAATGACACAGTGAGAGCTGTATGTATCCAGTGTAAAGTTGGGGCCAATGACACAGTGAGAGCTGTATGTATCCAGTGTAAAGTTGGGGCCAATGACACAGTGAGAGCTGTATGTATCCAGTGTAAAGTAAAGTTGGGGCCAATGACACAGTGAGAGCTGTATGTATCCAGTGTAAAGTAAAGTTGGGGCCAATGACACAGTGAGAGCTGTATGTATCCAGTGTAAAGTTGGGGCCAATGACACAGTGAGAGCTGTATGTATCCAGTGTAAAGTAAAGTTGGGGCCAATGACACAGTGAGAGCTGTATGTATCCAGTGTAAAGTTGGGGCCAATGACACAGTGAGAGCTGTGTGTATCCAGTGTAAAGTTGGGGCCAATGACACAGTGAGAGCTGTGTGTATCCAGTCCAGTGTAAAGTTGGGGCCAATGACACAGTGAGAGCTGTATGTATCCAGTGTAAAGTTGGGGCCAATGACACAGTGAGAGCTGTATGTATCCAGTGTAAAGTTGGGGCCAATGACACAGTGAGAGCTGTATGTATCCAGTGTAAAGTTGGGGCCAATGACACAGTGAGAGCTGTATGTATCCAGTGTAAAGTTGGGGCCAATGACACAGTGAGAGCTGTATGTATCCAGTGTAAAGTTGGGGCCAATGACACAGTGAGAGCTGTGTATCCAGTGTAAAGTTGGGGCCAATGACACAGTGAGAGCTGTATGTATCCAGTGTAAAGTTGGGGCCAATGACACAGTGAGAGCTGTGTGTATCCAGTGTAAAGTTGGGGCCAATGACACAGTGAGAGCTGTGTGTATCCAGTGTAAAGTTGGGGCCAATGACACAGTGAGAGCTGTATGTATCCAGTGTAAAGTTGGGGCCAATGACACAGTGAGAGCTGTATGTATCCAGTGTAAAGTTGGGGCCAATGACACAGTGAGAGCTGTGTGTATCCAGTGTAAAGTTGGGGCCAATGACACAGTGAGAGCTGTATGTATCCAGTGTAAAGTTGGGGCCAATGACACAGTGAGAGCTGTATGTATCCAGTGTAAAGTTGGGGCCAATGACACAGTGAGAGCTGTATGTATCCAGTGTAAAGTTGGGGCCAATGACACAGTGAGAGCTGTATGTATCCAGTGTAAAGTTGGGGCCAATGACACAGTGAGAGCTGTATGTATCCAGTGTAAAGTTGGGGCCAATGACACAGTGAGAGCTGTATGTATCCAGTGTAAAGTTGGGGCCAATGACACAGTGAGAGCTGTATGTATCCAGTGTAAAGTCCAGTGTAGAATCCAGTGTAATGTTGGGGCCAATGACACAGTGAGAGCTGTATGTATCCAGTGTAAAGTTGGGGCCAATGACACAGTGAGAGCTGTATGTATCCAGTGTAAAGTTGGGGCCAATGACACAGTGAGAGCTGTTTGTATCCAGTGTAAAGTAAAGTTGGGGCCAATGACACAGTGAGAGCTGTGTGTATCCAGTGTAAAGTTGGGGCCAATGACACAGTGAGAGCTGTATGTATCCAGTGTAAAGTTGGGGCCAATGACACAGTGAGAGCTGTATGTATCCAGTGTAAAGTAAAGTTGGGGCCAGTGACACAGTGAGAGCTGTATGTATCCAGTGTAAAGTAAAGTTGGGGCCAGTGACACAGTGAGAGCTGTATGTATCCAGTGTAAAGTAAAGTTGGGGCCAATGACACAGTGAGAGCTGTGTGTATCCAGTGTAAAGTAAAGTTGGGGCCAATGACACAGTGAGAGCTGTGTGTATCCAGTGTAAAGTTGGGGCCAATGACACAGTGAGAGCTGTGTGTATCCAGTGTAAAGTTGGGGCCAATGACACAGTGAGAGTTGTGTGTATCCAGTGTAAAGTTGGGGTCAATTGCAAAAGGTGACAGTTGCATTGACCAACAGTGAAGTTGTGACACTGAAATGGAAAGTGATATGAATCCGTAGTAAAGTTAGTGCTAACGGCAAAG
>CM065697.1:19710730-19713230 GCA_017654935.2 Phymorhynchus buccinoides | reverse complement strand
GCGCGCGTCCGGTACGTCCTTGGATCAATCCATCCATCTATGCAAGTATGTATCCATGCATCAGTCTTTGTACATCTGTATCTATCCATCCATCCATCAGTCCTTCCTTCCATCCATCCATCCATCCATTCAGACTTAAGACACACAGACAGACAGACAGACAGACAGGCAGGCAGGCAGACAAACAAACACATATATGTCACACATGTGGACGGACTATTACACGAAATGCTGAACTACAGTAGAAATGACAGATAGTAAGTAGGCTAAGCTCCAAGAAGAAAACACACACAAAAAGGAGGAGGGAAAAGAGAGAGAGAGAGAGGGAGAAACAAGGGTTCAGCGAAGTACGGCAACATGTTCTCCACCGTTTTGTTTTGTTTTCCAAACAATTTTACCCCCCTCCTCTCTCATCCCCCTCTATGGGCATGAAAACGTTAACCGCAAATGCATAAAATTAAAAAATGCGACAATAACCTCTGCAGCGTTTCACCAGTCAGAGAATTCTTGGAAGAGACAAAATAATAATGAAAAGACACGGTCAAAGGTCAAGGTCAAGATTATCAGTGGATCATCAATATTTAGTAGCAGCCTGTATCATCTGAAGCTAATATCTTATTTGTTTTCTCTCCAAATTTGGGGACATTGGTTTTTGTATGTGAAAATATGGCCAAGACAAGCATATAGACATAATTATGATACAAGATGCTGAAAGACTGACATACGACTGCAGTGCGTGTTACAGGCAATAGGGGTAGTAGTATGTATGTAAATTTGGCTAAACTCCCAAAACGATTGGCCGTTTAGCCTAATTTACATACTACTACCCGTGTTGACTGCCATAGACGCACTCATGAATACACGCCCAGTTCTTGACCATGTCAAGTGGACCTTAAATATGTCCATTTCAAGTTCCCGTCCTGGCTGATTCTCATTTTTGCAGTTAGCGAAATTCACGAACTTTGGGAAGTTGGTAGATTAACCTCAGGGTTCCCAATCGTCCCGCAAAACAAGGGGTCCCAGGGACTCCTTCACTTACGGCATAGAGGGTCCTAGAGGAGTCATAGAGGGTCCCAATGACATTGCGAATGCTAAAAAAGAATGTTTCTAGTGCATCCCTGGGACCCCCTGCACATTCTTTTAGAGGTTCCTTTAGAATTCTAGTACTTCATAGACCCCCAAATGGGGGTTCCTGGGAGCCCTGAACCTAAGGTGATACTAGTTGCTAAAGTATTGATGGTCCTGATGCAAAAACAACAACAAAAAACACCCAGCAAAGACTAACCAATGAAGGAAGTCCCAAAGAGTAAAATAGTACATACATAGCAGCATTGAAAGCGACAAAGAATAAGAACAACCAGAAGAAGAAGAAAAATAAATGGAACAACAACAACGACAACAACAACAGAAGCAAGGCAAAAACTACAATAACAAATTCCTACAAATGTATACAACCAAAATTTGTATGACGACCAACCGTTCCAGAACACATTCGTCCATCGCTTTCCGTGACGTCACAAGTCAGGGCCTGACATCAACAACGGCCCTGTATGACGTCATTCCTCAGCGTTGCTCATATGAGGTCAAACAGCTGGCAGACTCCCAAAATGTACAGGATTTACATATATAAACAATCCATTTCCACAAGTCATTGTACTCCTCAAGTATTAATCCATCGAAACAAAAATCTGTTTTCGCAAGTCATCGTTTTCCTCAAGTCTCAATCGAAACAAACATATATGCTTCTAACGGGCTTGTCGTTTCACCTTCAAACACAGTATCCTTAATACATCATCACAAATTAATTACATATATGCAAAACTTATACATGCCATATCAATCAGTCCTTTTGATGATCAGATGATATCGTGCGATCAATTTCCAACTGTTTAAGGAAGGGCACACGCGGCACACGAAGACACACCGTTCGCAAGGACGTTACTGATACATTTTGAAGGAATCCAAACCCTCAGTTCTCTCTAAATCTCTATGATACATTGACATTAGATTGCTATGAGCTTTTGTCCTTTCAGTCAGCCTATTTACACAACCAGAAAGAACGTCTTTCACTTTATTCTCGTAAGCTTTCTCCCGTCTGACCACCATTTCATTTAGCTGAATGCAATAACTACCGCCAGTGGTCATCCATGGTTTTATATATTTTTTAAAAACAACTAATCAATTTTGCCCTTTTTAGTTATATACAGAATTTCCCTAACTGTGTAGGCATAGCTGGAGAGAGAGTGAGGAGGGGGGGGGGGGGGGGAGAGAAGGCAAGGGGGTGGAGAATTTCGGATAGTCGTGGTGGAAGTGAAATGAGAGTGAAAGAGATTTATGGGATGTTTGATTATACTCAATTGCAAATCCAACCATATGTATTCCTCAACCTTAACGCCATGATATATTCGATTATGGGTTGAAATTGTATCATTATACTTTTGATAATGATACTTCTTTTCTCCCAAGCCAAAATAAAAGGTTGTCCCTTAATCGCATGTAT
>CM065697.1:19695730-19705730 GCA_017654935.2 Phymorhynchus buccinoides | reverse complement strand
TTTTTCATAACGGATTTTATTACTAGAATAAAAAACAAAAACCCACATGAAATGTTAGGTGATGTCAGTGTAAAGATATATGATGTTGAAAACATGTTGGCAACGAAGCAATCTATCACAAGCAAATTATAAAACAAGCATAGAAGTTAGAAGGCCATAATTATTCTGAAATTGCAAAAGAAGAGGAAATAATAAATGTAGATGAATGGACAGAACACTACTTAACAATGTAAAATATTTACAAATAATACCAATGTGGCAGCTGAAAGAAAATAACACAGGATGTTCAAGCCATGTAACATTGAAGAGAACATGGAACATGGAATTTATTATATCATGCAAATCAATCGTAAAATGAGAGAGAGATAGGGTCAGAGAGAGAGAGAGAGAGAGAGAGAGAGAGAGAGAGAGAGAGAGAGAGAGAGAGAGAGAGAGAGACAGACAGACAGACAGACAGACAGACAGACAGACAGACAGACAGATACACCATTAATACATTTTCATCAAACCAGTTGCAAGCCATGTTAATATTTTACGTGAAAGATAATACCCTGCTGCAAATGCCCTCCTAAAAAACAACACATTTAAAAACAACAACAACAATAAAACACTGAAATAATAAAAAGTTCAAGGATAATTCAACTAATTTATGACCAAAAAATCGCACGCCAGGAAATAAAATATGTAGTGTCAAACAAAAACAAACAAACAAACACCTGAATAGTTTACCCCCATCTTCTTTTTATCAGATTTGTACTGTACCATTCGTTCAATTAAAATCTATCCAGGTGATAGTGCATAGGAAAACCAGACACAACGTATTTTTAGCATAAATTGATATTTTGGTTTTACAAAATGGGGCAAAGATTCGCAGGGAAAACACAGAAAACAGGGTTGAGTTATCCTGTCTGGTTTTGATTTTTATAGCCCTTTGAAGTTTCACATTCGAGATAGATCATTTGCAGAAATTGGACGTAGAAGGCAGCATTTTAGGTGGACTTGAGTTATAAACAAAAAAGACAATCAAATGGTTTAAATAGCATTTTTATTTCTGAAAGTCACAAATGAAAACAACAATGATCATTAGATAAGAGAACTTACATAAAGCCCTATCTTAAAGAGAGAAAAAAAAGTGCACAGACAATAATGGTGACGGACGGCCAATTAAAATAATAAAGTGCTATCTTAATTTCCAAACATGTTTTATATTACATAAACAATCGAAAAAAAAACCCAAAGAAAAACCCCAACAGTGAGAATAACATAAAAAGGTAACAGTATTCAATAAAATAAAATAAAAATATATATATATATATTAAATTATATTAATGAATATTAACCCTTTCACCGCCAGACATTTGTCAGCCAAATATTTCCATTACATTTACATGGGTAGAGAACAAAATCCATTTTCAGTATTGAGGATTCTTCTGTGACATATATAACATAAGGTCTATCCTTACGTTCCCAAAACGAAAACGATAAGGTCTTTGAATAATAGACCCCAATTTGATGCCTTCTAGTGACATAGCTGTTCAATCACTGTGGTGCTAAAATGCGACTTTGGCGGTAAAAGGGTTAAACAAATGTGGTGAGAAATGGAGATCAGTCTCTGATTACAAGGAAACAAACTCTTACATATCTGCAGTAGAATACAACAGCACGTAACATACAAACATTTCATTCCATGAGACAATCAGATAAACAAAGAAAGCATTCAAAATTGTCTTCCATGTTGTGGATACTGGTACAATACATACAAATAGACATAAATATGCCCTAAATACAAAATTGATAAGGGGGGGGGGGGGGGGGGGGGGGGGGGTTGTTTCGTTGACCAATTTTTGATTTTGCTCAAAAACAGTCTGAGCGGCTTATGTCCGTTCTGCCTATGCACCACCACTTAAAAATAACTTTGCACGTTAAATCTTACCTTCCAGTATAAAGCAGTATTTCATAGAGGAGATGCGTAAGATGTACGTATTTAGAATAATCAAGGGTTATAATATAAATCATATGTATGCCAGAAGGTACTATCATTCTTTTTTTGGATTCCCTTTGTGATACCACTGCAGGCTTTTACCGAAGAAGAATGAAGGTAGGCTTACCTTCTAAGATACACGCGTATTTTTTCGGATTATAAGGCGCACGTTTGTATAAGGCGCACCCTCCCAAAAAGTTTACCCAAATTTCAAATTTTGTTATCGTATATTTTCTGTCTATTTCATCAGTCATATTATGAGGCGCAGGGGTCTCAGTCTGTGAAAACAACACGGCCTTCTTTCGAACTAGAAGGCGCACGTTTGTATAAGACGACCCCTCCCAAATTTTACCCAAATTTCAGATTTTGGTATTATATTTTCTTACTATTTTATTAGTCACATTATATAGCGCAGGGGTTTCAATCTGGTAAAAAAAAAGAAGAAAAAAAGGTATCGCCTTTATTGTCCAAAAAATAATAATACGTAGGCCCTGTCGTATGAAAAAAAGTAGCATCGTGTAAATTCTTCGCTCGCTACTATGAGACTTAGCATTTGCGGCATTTGCGACATTGAGCGAAGTTTTTTAAATTTCACTTTTTCCCGTAATGTCATGAAATATGAACGATTTGAGTACGGAAAAGTGTTTCAAATACGGAAAAAGATATATTTGTCGTTTTCCTTAATGTCGCAAATGCTAACTCATAGTAGCGAGCGAAGAATTTACACGATGCTACCTTTTTTTCATACGACAGGCCCTACCCCCTCGATATCAAGCAAACGGGCGCGGTAACAGAAAAGGGTTTTGTGAATCAACTTGATAAAGACGAGGTCGTACAGAAAGGAAGGAGGGAAACACAGGGAAAAGAAGAGAAGTGGATCATAGGAAAATGGGGGCATTATTATTGGAAAGAAAAGCTCTGAAGATGAAAAGGTGCTGTCTCACCAAAGTCCGCCAAACAGTAGTGTTCGACAATGGTGACGTAGCGCACGGGCAATTTGCAGGCGTCGCATATTCCGTCGTCTGAAAATAAAGACAGGAGAATAAAGATTGAAAAGGGTAGTCATTTTTCGTTTAACTGTTTTCAGTCTGTTTTCCTGATTTCCATATAGCACGTGCTGTGTAAAATTCGGCTTTTCTGAAACATTCGAAAATAAGCAAAACAATGGGAGATTTAGTGGGATTTTTTTCACGCCAGATGTGGGTTTTCACGCCAGAGTGGGGCTAATCCCCTCTATATTCTTAGTTGGGGATAAAGAGAGAGCGAGAGATAGAGAGGAGTCCAACTCTCTCTCTCTCTCTCTCTCTCTCTCTCTCTCTCTCTCTCTCTCTCTCTCTCTCTCTCTCTCTCTCTCTCTCTCTCTCTCTCTCTCTCTCTCTCTCTCTCTCTCTCTCTCACTACGCCCAACTAAGAATATAGCGTGATAAGCCCCTCTCGAGTGTCACGCCATGTGGCGTGAAAAAATTTCCCACTAAATCTCCCATTGGTACAGCGACAATAACAAACAAAAAATATTTTCTGAAAATAATAATAATTACGGTAACTATATATCTAATTTTTGGTCCTTCAGATTAGGGAAATGGAGCTCAGCTAATAACCTAATAACTGAGATTTTATATTCATACTATTTTTATCCTTATGGCTATAAAGTCAAAACTTACAAAGCTATCTATATTCTGTTTTCTGCATCGCTATAAAACAAGCGCGGATTCGCAATCGTTTGTGGCGTGCGACAATTTTGGACCGACCGACCGACCGACAGACCGACAAAGTGAGTTATAGGTTTGTGGCTTGTGCCACAAGCAAAAATCAGAGAACGAAACTTAATAGGATATCATCAGATTAACTTAGAAAGAAGTATTTCACTAGAATCATGCCTCACAAATGCCACAGTTGTATAATTATAATCGACCGACTGCAGAGGGACGGATTTGGACGTGTGGGGGCCCACCCTTTTTCCTAAAAAACACACAAAAAACCCAACAATTCATGTCGCCGAGCGGCAGCTATATTTCCTCGCGGGGCTATACCTAGCACTCATCAGCACCACCGGTTGACAGGTACTTAATGGTTAATCAAAGAATGAAATAGTGAGGCCAAGAGAGGAGATGACGAAATTGAACAAAGGGTAATTACTCTCTTTTTCTAATTAACTCCCCTCCACCAAAGTTGATTACGATACCATTCACCTAGCAGATTTACTAAATCTAAATGATTTACTTAATGGTTCAAAACATGTTTCAATAGGGGTATGAACAGTAATGGCATTAGTCCTTTATTTCATGCCCAGATTGCACGATTTTGCTTCTCGGATTTAAACATGTTCTGGGGGAGCATGCCCCCCGGACCCCCCTAGGGGTCTTGGTGCTTCGCACCTTCGATGAATTAGCCCCCACCCCTTACAAACTTAGGTCCGGCCCTGGTTCAGGCAATGCAATATCCCTCGAAGTGAACGAAACCAATAGAATTTCGTCAGATTCGTTTAGACAGTAGTATTTCACGAGAATCATGCCTCACAAGTGTCACAGATGGACGGATCTGGACGTGCGTGGATAGCAGGCCACTTTGCCTCTTCTAGCACCACGGGGCGAAGACATTCGCCCCCAAACACCCCTCTACACCCCCTACCAAATATGCACAGACATTCGCCCCAAAACACCCCTCTACACCCCCTACCAAATATGCACAGACATTCGCCCCAAAACACCCCTCTACACCCCCTACCAAATATGCACAGACATTCGCCCCAAAACACCCCTCTACACCCCCTACCAAATATGCACAGACATTCGCCCCAAAACACCCCTCTACACCCCCTACCAAATATGCACAGACATTCGCCCCAAAACACCCCTCTACACTCCCTACCAAATATGCACAGACATTCGCCCCAAAACACCCCTCTACACTCCCTACCAAATATGCACAGACATTCGCCCCAAAACACCCCTCTACACTCCCTACCAAATATGCACAGACATTCGCCCCAAAACACCCCTCTACACCCCCTACCAAATATGCACAGACATTCGCCCCAAAACACCCCTCTACACTCCCTACCAAATATGCACAGACATTCGCCCCAAAACACCCCTCTACACCCCCTACCAAATATGCACAGACATTCGCCCCAAAACACCCCTCTACACCCCCTACCAAATATGCACAGACATTCGCCCCAAAACACCCCTCTACACCCCCTACCAAATATGCACAGACATTCGCCCCAAAACACCCCTCTACACCCCCTACCAAATATGCACAGACATTCGCCCCAAAACACCCCTCTACACCCCCTACCAAATATGCACAGACATTCGCCCCAAAACACCCCTCTACACCCCCTACCAAATATGCACAGACATTCGCCCCAAAACACCCCTCTACACCCCCTACCAAATATGCACAGACGCCCCAAAACACCCCTCTCACCCCCTACCAAATATGCCCCAAAACACCCCTCTACACTCCCTACCAAATATGCAAAGACATTCGCCCCAAAACACCCCTCTACACCCCCTACCAAATATGCACAGACATTCGCCCCAAAACACCCCTCTACACTCCCTACCAAATATGCACAGACATTCGCCCCATCTACACCCCCTACCAAATATGCACAGACATTCGCCCCAAAACACCCCTCTACACCCCCTACCAAATATGCACAGACATTCGCCCCAAAACACCCCTCTACACTCCCTACCAAATATGCACAGACATTCGCCCCAAAACACCCCTCTACACCCCCTACCAAATATGCACAGACATTCGCCCCAAAACACCCCTCTACACTCCCTACCAAATATGCACAGACATTCGCCCCAAAACACCCCTCTACACCCCCTACCAAATATGCACAGACATTCGCCCCAAAACACCCCTCTACACTCCCTACCAAATATGCACAGACATTCGCCCCAAAACACCCCTCTACACCCCCTACCAAATATGCACAGACATTCGCCCCAAAACACCCCTCTACACTCCCTACCAAATATGCACAGACATTCGCCCCAAAACACCCCTCTACACTCCCTACCAAATATGCACAGACATTCGCCCCAAAACACCCCTCTACACTCCCCTACCAAATATGCACAGACATTCGCCCCAAAACACCCCTCTACACTCCCTACCAAATATGCACAGACATTCGCCCCAAAACACCCCTCTACACTCCCTACCAAATATGCACAGACATTCGCCCCAAAACACCCCTCTACACCCCCTACCAAATATGCACAGACATTCGCCCCAAAACACCCCTCTACACTCCCTACCAAATATGCACAGACATTCGCCCCAAAACACCCCTCTACACTCCCTACCAAATATGCACAGACATTCGCCCCAAAACACCCCTCTACACTACCCACAGACATTCAAATATGCACAGACATTCGCCCCAAAACACACCCCCTACCAAATATGCACAGACATTCCCCCAAAACACCCCTCTACACCCCCTACCAAATATGCACAGACATTCGCCCCAAAACACCCCTCTACAACCCCTACCAAATATGCACAGACATTCGCCCCAAAACACCCCTCTACACCCCCTACCAAATATGCACAGACATTCGCCCCAAAACACCCCTCTACACCCCCTACCAAATATGCACAGACATTCGCCCCAAAACACCCCTCTACACCCCCTACCAAATATGCACAGACATTCGCCCCAAAACACCCCTCTACACTCCCTACCAAATATGCACAGACATTCGCCCCAAAACACCCCTCTACACCCCCTACCAAATATGCACAGACATTCGCCCCAAAACACCCCTCTACACCCCCTACCAAATATGCACAGACATTCGCCCCAAAACACCCCTCTACACTCCCTACCAAATATGCACAGACATTCGCCCCAAAACACCCCTCTACACTCCCTACCAAATATGCACAGACATTCGCCCCAAAACACCCCTCTACACTCCCTACCAAATATGCACAGACATTCGCCCCAAAACACCCCTCTACACTCCCTACCAAATATGCAAAGACATTCGCCCCAAAACACCCCTCTACACTCCCTACCAAATATGCACAGACATTCGCCCCAAAACACCCCTCTACACTCCCTACCAAATATGCACAGACATTCGCCCCAAAACACCCCTCTACACTCCCTACCAAATATGCACAGACATTCGCCCCAAAACACCCCTCTACACACCAAATATGCACAGACATTCGCCCCAAAACACCCCTCTACACCCCCTACCAAATATGCACAGACATTCGCCCCAAAACACCCCTCTACACTCCCTACCAAATATGCACAGACATTCGCCCCAAAACACCCCTCTACAACCCCTACCAAATATGCACAGACATTCACCCCAAAACACCCCTCTACACTCCCTACCAAATATGCAAAGACATTCGCCCCAAAACACCCCTCTACAACCCCTACCAAATATGCACAGACATTCGCCCCAAAACACCCCTCTACACTCCCTACCAAATATGCACAGACATTCGCCCCAAAACACCCCTCTACACAGACCCCTACCAAATATGCACAGACATTCGCCCCAAAACACCCCTCTACACCCCTACCAAATATGCACAGACATTCGCCCCAAAACACCCCTCTACACTCCAAATATGCACAGACATTCCCCCAAAACACCCCTCTACCAAATATGCACAGACATTCGCCCCAAAACACCCCTCTACACCCCCTACCAAATATGCACAGACATTCGCCCCAAAACACCCCTCTACACACCAAATATGCACAGACATTCGCCCCAAAACACCCCTCTACACCCCTACCAACCAAATATGCACAGACATTCGCCCCAAAACACCCCTCTACACACCAAATATGCACAGACATTCGCCCCAAAACACCCCTCTACACTCCCTACCAAATATGCACAGACATTCGCCCCAAAACACCCCTCTACACTCCCTACCAAATATGCACAGACATTCGCCCCAAAACACCCCTCTACAACCCCTACCAAATATGCACAGACATTCGCCCCAAAACACCCCTCTACACTCCCTACCAAATATGCACAGACATTCGCCCCAAAACACCCCTCTACACTCCCTACCAAATATGCACAGACATTCGCCCCAAAACACCCCTCTACACCCCCTACCAAATATGCACAGACATTCGCCCCAAAACACCCCTCTACACTCCCTACCAAATATGCACAGACATTCGCCCCAAAACACCCCTCTACACTCCCTACCAAATATGCACAGACATTCGCCCCAAAACACCCCTCTACACTCCCTACCAAATATGCACAGACATTCGCCCCAAAACACCCCTCTACACTCCCTACCAAATATGCACAGACATTCGCCCCAAAACACCCCTCTACACTCCCTACCAAATATGCACAGACATTCGCCCCAAAACACCCCTCTACACTCCCTACCAAATATGCACAGACATTCGCCCCAAAACACCCCTCTACACTCCCTACCAAATATGCACAGACATTCGCCCCAAAACACCCCTCTACACTCCCTACCAAATATGCACAGACATTCGCCCCAAAACACCCCTCTACACTCCCTACCAAATATGCACAGACATTCGCCCCAAAACACCCCTCTACACTCCCTACCAAATATGCACAGACATTCGCCCCAAAACACCCCTCTACACTCCCTACCAAATATGCACAGACATTCGCCCCAAAACACCCCTCTACACTCCCTACCAAATATGCACAGACATTCGCCCCAAAACACCCCTCTACACTCCCTACCAAATATGCACAGACATTCGCCCCAAAACACCCCTCTACACTCCCTACCAAATATGCACAGACATTCGCCCCAAAACACCCCTCTACACTCCCTACCAAATATGCACAGACATTCGCCCCAAAACACCCCTCTACACCCCTCTACACATTCCCTACCAAATATGCAAAGACATTCGCCCCAAAACACCCCTCTACACTCCCTACCAAATATGCACAGACATTCGCCCCAAAACACCCCTCTACACTCCCTACCAAATATGCACAGACATTCGCCCCAAAACACCCCTCTACACAGACATTCCCTACCAAATATGCACAGACATTCGCCCCAAAACACCCCTCTACACAGACATTCGCCCCAAAACACCCCTCTACCAAATATGCACAGACATTCGCCCCAAAACACCCCTCTACACTCCCTACCAAATATGCACAGACATTCGCCCCAAAACACCCCTCTACACCCCCTACCAAATATGCAAAGACATTCGCCCCAAAACACCCCTCTACAACCCCTACCAAATATGCACAGACATTCGCCCCAAAACACCCCTCTACACTCCCTACCAAATATGCAAAGACATTCGCCCCAAAACACCCCTCTACACTCCCTACCAAATATGCACAGACATTCGCCCCAAAACACCCCTCTACACTCCCTACCAAATATGCACAGACATTCGCCCCAAAACACCCCTCTACACTCCCTACCAAATATGCACAGACATTCGCCCCAAAACACCCCTCTACACTCCCTACCAAATATGCACAGACATTCGCCCCAAAACACCCCTCTACACTCCCTACCAAATATGCACAGACATTCGCCCCAAAACACCCCTCTACACAAAACCCACTCCCTACCAAATATGCACAGACATTCGCCCCAAAACACCCCTGCCACTCCCTTGTCTTTTTTTTAAAGTTTTTTGTTTTTTTAGTGCCTATTTCACTGTGTGTGGTTTTTTTTTTTTCACTGTGTTTGTTTTTTCTCGTTATAGCAACGCTTTCAACATTCGCACTCGAAAAAGTAACGGTTACTTCCCTGCTGAGCTTTTCCGTTGAAATGCAACGGACAACCAAGAACGTCAAAAAACAAAAAAAACAAAAACACAACCCCAAAACACGGCTGCTAGAAGAAGAGTTAATGAATATTTTAAATTTGAAAATATTGTGGAGGTTGTAGGCCCTACATAGCGAAAACTGCAACTTTACTGACATTTTTTTAAATTTTTGTTTTTCTTCTTGGTTGAAATAGGTTTGTTAT
>CM065697.1:19685730-19688230 GCA_017654935.2 Phymorhynchus buccinoides | reverse complement strand
CCCCCAAAATTCAAACCGAAACATCATTATAAAGAGCAGCCTCAATTTGAAGTTGGGGACATTTGTATGTGGGTCAGAGCTACCCAGAAAAAACCAACAAGGGACTTAATCGTGGTGCGTCAGTGTCTTTAATAACGCGTCGCTAAAAGGATTAATGAAATTAATATTGAAATGTTCAAATGGGGATGCCCACAATTCCGACAAGTTTAACGGGTTAGCCGTATTCCGACTTGTGCTGCGCATGCCAGTCACTCGTTTCCGACCATGACTGCGGAGGGGGGGCAGATGCTAATTCCGGCGGGCTGGGCTAGAATTTGTTTAAGGCGGAGATGCCTTGCCCAGGAGTACATCCCCACTCTCTCGGTCAAATGGGATTTGAGGACTGCTGGCGTTGGGGAAGGTCTCGGCCAAAGGCCAACCCCCCCATCCATTAGGCTGCGACACCAGAGGCCAGGTGCCAAGGTCCCACTCGGTTGAGAGTCAAAGTTTTTTACAAGAGACTAAACAGCGCCAAAAGGGAAGGGTGGAAAGGAGAAAAGGAACAAGGAAAGAAAGGAGGAAAGGAAGGCAAAAAGAAAAGTAAGGGTTAAAAATGAAGGCGGAAGTGGTGGTGGGTTGCATGATGAGTGAGCAGGATAGCGGAGAGCGGATGAATGATTGGGTTGCATGATGAGTGAGCAGGATAGCGGAGAGCGGATTAATGAGTGGGTTGCATGATGAGTGAGCAAGATAGCTGAGAGCGGACGAATGATTGGGTGTGGTGTGAGAGTTACATATTTGCTAATGTAAATCTAGGTTTCATACTTTTATTTAATATTTTTATTTTACACGGTGGAAGACAAGTTTCATGTGCGTTGTGCAATGCCAATGGACAATAAAGAAACTTATGACATGATTTTCCTTTACTGTAGAACATCGTTTATTGTACAGCTCTCATGTTACTGTTGGCCCCAGCAACAGGCTAATAATGTCAACCAATGACAAAAAGCCATTTGCTCAAATAGCCCATTTCCAGGCATGACCAGTTAAGACGTTCGCCTGCCCAATGTAATGCGTGACTGCAGCGTGAGTGACCCGGGTTCGAACCCCGGCACTCCTCGCCCTTTCTTTCTAGTGTGACAGGAAAATCGAACTGAACGTCGAGTCCTTCGGATGGGGACTTAAAGCTAGTCTGACCCGTGCGCTTTACGCACGTGAAAATCCCACGGCAGTTGAAAGTCGGTCAGAGCAGGGAGAAATTCCGCTGCCTGGCATGGCCAAATTGATAGGTGAAGACGGGGTAAAAAGCGCATGGGCGGGTAAAAAGCCCACCCCAATTATCTCATGAAATGAAGCAAATTTCAGCCTCATTTTGCCCATGAGACGAGCGTTAATGTCTAGCATTCGTCCCATAGGCAAATTTGACTGAAATTTTCTTTATTTCATGAGATAATTGGGGTGGGCTTCTTTCCCGCCCATGCGCTTTTTACCCCGTCTTCCCCTAGCTAAGTTTTCAAAGTGTGCCCACACCCTCTCCACATCCTGTGCCCCCCAAAAAACATTTTTTTAAAATTGGGTAGGCGCTGCACTTGCGGCGACGCGCTCTCCCGGGGAGAGCAGCCCGATTTCACAGAGATAAGTCTCTGTGACTAGAATACACCAAAATACCAAATACCAAATACCAAAATTAATAAAACCGCGCCTTAAAATGTCTACTCAACTGTGTGACTTGCGCGAAAAAGAAATACAAAGACTTTGCCTAAAAGAGCGGACTGACGAGATAGGTTGGAATTGCTAGGGGAAAACCCCCCCCGTTTCTACCACATTAACTAACTCTCTAATAAAGTTTCAGTCTGGCAGGGATTATAGTGTATGCACTGGAATCAATTAGACCTCGAAACATCAAAGCGAGATAAACTAGCCATTTGGGTCACGTGATTCACATTCAGTCACGTGATTTCGGACAGACCTAAATCCAGCTGCGCAGTAACTGTTGTCTGAAGACTCCCAGCATAGTCATCACAATAATATTTGTTCCAGGATTCTCTGAAAGAAACAAACTTAGCTATTTATTTATTTATTTATTTATTTATTTGTTTATTTATTTATTTATTTATTTATGTACTTGTATTTGGTATATTCTGGTCACAGAGACTTATCTCTTCTTCTTCTTCTTCTTCTTCCAGTAATGTCCACCTGCCGTTTATCGACAATTATTGACATATATACAGGGGTTCAAAGACAGAAGATGCGCAGCACGGGATATGATAGGATTTGAGAAAGATATTAGATAATAGCTAGAAAGCGTTTGTTGCTTACAATGATATTTAAAAGATATGAAGAGAGTATAATTTGGTTTGGTATTTTATAAGTATCGCTTATATCTAATACGTCCTTTATAATGTCTCTTGCATAGCTTTCTATGCAATTTCGCAACTGTCCTCATTGATTTTGTAATTGCATTTGATCAAGCAGGGCTCACAGGGACCCCCATTTGGGGGTCTATGAAGCAGTAGCATTC
>CM065697.1:19678230-19680730 GCA_017654935.2 Phymorhynchus buccinoides | reverse complement strand
CCCCCCCCCCCCCCCCCCCCACAGGGGAGGCAAACATCAAAGAAAAAAATGAAATCGAAAATTTGGACATTTGTTTTTAAGTCTTTTTTTATTAGTACAGACAGAGGTGGTTGTGGTGATAAGGCAAAATGGGATAAGGCGAATCGGTACGCCACCACGCAGACAGACAGACCTTCAGACAGACAGGCAAACGTGGCCGTGTCAAGCGCCTCTCATTGGGCCAACACTCAAGCCTGTCAGCTTTGCCACAGCCTAAGCCCTCCCGATTTGTCTGCCCCTTACTACTAGTACTAGTGTCGACGACTCTCCTGTCGGGGAGGAGAGGATGGCAGGCCCTCTCATGGCGGCTGTCACCCGGTGTTGGACGTGTCGCCCTGATCCCCCTCCTATATCCCCTCTGTCACCAACCTCCCCCTCCCCTCCACCTCCCCTTTATGTACCCCCCCCCCCGGTTCTAACAGAGCGGCAACCGTCAATTTGAGCGAACATACTAAAAGCGCGAATACCTTCTGTATGCAAAAATGCGCGAATGTCTGATAGTCAAAAAGCGCGAGCCTCTTCTGTGCATGTCTGATAGTCAAAGAGTTCACAACGATAGTCATATTAGACTTTTTTAAAAAACAAGAACAAAAACAAACAAATTCATGAATTAAAATGAGGTGTGTGTGTGTGTGTGTGTGTGTGTGTGTGTGTGTGTGTGTGTGTGTGTGTGTGTGTGTGTGTGTGTGTGTGTGTGTGTGTGTGTGTGTTCTATCTCTGTCTCTTTCTGTCTCTCTCTGTGGGATAGTCGCGCAAATTGCATACCTCATGTTCGCCCAAATTGCATAGAGGGAAAAGTAGCGCAAATGAACCTATTCGCGCTTTTTGACAACTCCCAACAGCTTAGCTCGCGAAGTTAGTTTTACGTCTTCTCGGCATAGCCATATGGGACATTACTATCACGGGTAGTAATGACTTTTAGATTTTGGCAGTTTAGCTTAGTTTTTCCTCCGTTTTAGGGGAGGCACGACAGAGCCCAGTCCACGACAGCTGATGGAAATCCATGGGGATCTCATCAGGTGAACACGGCTTTGGGTTCTTACCCAAGTCACGCGGAGTCCTCTCACCTCAACAACAAGGTCCTTCCACAATTGGACCTGATGAGACCCCCTGGGACGGTTTCAGCTGTCGTGGACTTATTTGATGAAAATGCAAGGGACATAACTCGAAATTCGCCACTAGTTTCTTTTTACCCCCCTTAACTCTTGCTACACCCCACTTCCTTTTTTCCCGTCACTCTTCTTCATGCCTGTATTACCTTACATACCTTTCATACCTTACATACCTTATATACCTAATATACCTTATATACCTAATATACCTAATATACCTAATCTCTTTTACGTGTATTGCTGTTGCTACTGTGAAACAAAAGGTGGCTGAAGGAGGAATTGTAACGAGCTTAGTATTTAGTATTTGGTATTTGGTACTTATTTGGTACTTTATAGTCACAGAGATTGCTCCCACCTGGAGAGCGCGTCACTGCCAGAGGCGTGCCATCCTTTTTTCTTTTTTTTTATAGTTTGCTTGTGGTTTTTGTGTGACTGATGAGGAAGGAAAGGGTTGGGTGGGTGAAGTTTTACCACATGACAACGTTTTCGTTGCCACTGGGTTTAACGTGCGCTAAGTGCATGGGCACACGGGACCTCGGTTTATCGTCTCATCATCCGAAAGACTACACGTTCAGACCGTAAGGCCTAGTGCCGAGTGAGAGCGAAAAATCCCCTGTACCCAGGTTCGAGCTCGGGTTTATTGTATACGAGGCGAACGCGTTACCTCTGTGACACTGTACACCTTAGTAGTTAGTGGAGGGTATGGTCTGAAATGAGGTTCCTTCTTCTGCTTTCATAAAACCACCACCAACATAATTTTGATGGTGCTGTTGCGTCAGAGCTGGGGGACCCCAGTCAAGCGGGAAAACAAAAACTTCAGAGAACATTGCCGCCCGGATGACCAGCATTGATATGTTTTGGATTTAAAAAAAAAGGGATGTGTGTGGAAATAATGTGGTCGGGGAGGTGAGTGACAGGAAGGGTGGTTGGGTTTTAATAAGTTTATGATAGCAACAAAGTAAAGGGATGTTCTGAGAACATGTCACTTAAGGGACAATTCAAAGACATTTCAGGTCCCATTTCAGGTTCACGTCTTTTGTCCAGTTTCAGGTTCACGTCTTTTGTCCAGTTTCAGGTTCACGTCTTTTGTCCAGTTTCAGGTTCACGTCTTTTGTCCAGTTTCAGGTTCACGTCTTTTGTCCAGTTTCAGGTTCACGTCTTTTGTCCAGTTTCAGGATCACGTCTTTTGTCCAGTTTCAGGTTCACGTCTTTTGTCCAGTTTCAGGTTCACGTCTTTTGTCCAGTTTCAGGTTCACGTCTTTTGTCCAGTTTCAGGTTCACGTCTTTCGTCCAGTTTCAGGTTCACGTCTTTTGTCCCATTTCAGGTTCACGTCTTTTGTACCATTTCA
>CM065697.1:19640730-19648230 GCA_017654935.2 Phymorhynchus buccinoides | reverse complement strand
ATGCCTCTGTGACTATAAAGTACCTAATGCCTAATGCCTAAGACCAAAGCAACCATGGCGGCATGGCGGCGAAGCTTGAAACCGCAGGATGCCAGTCAGCGACTTGCAAACATTTTCTTTTTAGAAAAATAAGGGGTGGCCAGTGGTTACACACTGATAGGAACTTGCAAAACTGTGACGTAAAAATATAAATGACATCAATTTTACAATGAAGCACTGCGTTCTACATGCCGTGTGTCTCGTCAGTCAAACACACGAGGCGAGGGCTGGGGATCTACCTGATGGAAGAGTAACTTTCCCTGCTTGACCGATTGAATTAGGCAAGATCACTCCCACGCATCATGAAATTACTCCCCTTAATTATATCCGTATTGCACAGTCTGTTTCTGTTAGTCGCTGTTGGAGTACCATAATATTCCAATACTGTTGGAAATCATTTAGTTGTGCAGCTCTCATTCACTATTGGCCCCTTGCTACCGGGTAATGATGTCATGAACCAGTGAGAAAAGCCATTTATTGTCCCCATTATTTTGTCATATTTGATTAAAAAAACAATAAAACAAGGACGAGAAGCCGAATAAAAGGACACAATTAATTCCCTTTGATCACAATGGGCCTACAAACTGAAGGAACAATAGAGTGTTAAACCAACCTAATTAGGGCCATTAGATTACTCTATTTTACGGACTATAAGGCGATACTTTTTTTGTGTGTGTAGCACAAGCCACAAACCTATAAATCACTTTGTCGGTCGGTCGGTCGGTCTGTCGGTCGGTCGGTCTGTCGTTCCAAAATTGTCGCACATTTTGACAAAATTGTCGCACTTCAAATCGAGGCTACACTTCTGGCCGCTCTTTAAAATGATGTATTTTAAAAGCGTACAAAATAATAAACATACGTAATACAGACACTACAACAGACACGACGAGTATGCGGTGCTTCTTTCGATGAGTATAAGTAGGATACATAGTTTTAAATGTTTTCCAAAAGATATAAAAAGTTACGAAATGGTGCAGAGATAACATTCTGGTTTACTGATTAAAATTATTGAAAATCCAGGGGAGGTAACTCATGATTGGAGTGGTAAAAATAGACCGCGTGCCACAAACTATTGCGATTTCGCGCTTGTTTTTGTGTGTGGCACAAGCCACAAACCTATAACTCACTTTGTCGGTCGGTCGGTCCAAAATTGTCGCACATATTGTCGCGTGCCACAAACGATTGCGAATCCGCGCTTGTTTCCTAGACTGAGACACCTGCGCCTTAAAATGTGACTAATAATATAGTAAGAAACAATAATAATAAAATTGGATATGGGTGTAAATTGTTGGGGGTGCGCCTTATGACCAGGTGTGCCTTAGAGTACGTAAAATACGGATACATGCACAAACCATGTGCACATGTGTACGACTAATAAAAAGAAATCAAACAACCTCAAAGATTGCCTAATTCTCGCACGTGTGTGTGTGGTGTATGTGTGCATGCGCATGTTTGTGTTGTGTGTGTGCGTGTGATGCGTTCATGTAGGCCCCTATATGAGTGTATGTATGCATGGTGTGTGTGTGTGTATATGTGCGCGTGCATGCGTGTGTATATGTGTGTGTGTGTGTGTGCTTGTGCTGGGTGTGCGTGTTGTTTTTGTGAATATTATGCTGTTATTTCATGCTTGTGAATTGTGTGAAAATGCATACGTGCATTAGTCCTAGTAGTAGTAATAGTAGTAGTAGTAGTAGTAGTAGTCACAGCAGTTGTTGTTGCTGATTGATATGTGTATTGCTTTTGTCTGCTGATGTTATTGGATTTTTGTTTCATGTTTTTATTCCATTTCAATTTTGTGTAAAGCGCCCTGTAGCCTACATAGTAGGATGGGCGCTATATAAATTTTCCTCATTATTATTATTATTCTGCTCCTTCCCATGGGAAGTAAAAAAGCAGTCAAATTCTGATCTCGGTTCAAACAATTTGTTTCCTTTGCATGCATGCATGGTAAAGCAAAGTAGGCTACCAGTATGTGGGATTGGTAGGTATATATCGGAAAGATATTGTTCCTAACAATAGAGTCCATTTCAAATGAAAACAAGCAAATCAAGAAATCGAAACAAAATCTCTACCCCAAATTCTACGGAACAAAAGTAACAGGGAGTAAGGGACGTAAGAAAAAAAACCCAGCGAACAACAACAACAACAACAATGACTCTCGTTAAAAAACAACAACAACCCCAACAACTATGTTCCATTTAAGGGGTCAAACCACTGCATACGATTCACACCAAATGCGATCCGATTGTGACGATGTATGTGAGTCATGAGTCACGTGAAATACTTACCGTCTCAAAATATTTCTACTATTTTCGTTCACTCGCATACTCACGTCACAGAGACCCCCAGACACGAATCAAAAGCTTACTTCATGTCGTGGCGGTGCCATAGCCGATGAGGTTTAACCGAGGCGTGGCTACCGCTACACCTATCTGTATTGGTTTTTTTTAAATCGGGACTTTACTGGTGTTGCACTGCCTCCGGGCATTGCCTCCAGTATTGTTCCCACCATCTTTGTATCTACAAATGTCCCATATGTGTCAGTTCCAGACCGAGAGGACGTCAAACACCATTTTTTCATTCGTTCATTCCAAGACATGAATCCAATCAAATGTCTGATACAATAAATGCAGATATGTCATCAGATTCCTGTACGGGGGGGACTACAAATAGTATAGAGAGCAAAAACTAGTTAGATGTCATTTAGACCGTATCATTTGTGTGTGTGTGTGTGCGTGTGCGTGCGTGCGCGTGCGTGGCGTGTGACTGTGTGCTTCTCTATTAGTGTGTGTGTTTGCGCAATAACGTAGCTCATGAACTTTGATTTCCCTTGCAATTTTGTTTCTTTTCTTATAATATTGTAATATTGTTTCAAACGTTGTGGTTATGAACAGGGATATTATTCTATGTATATTTGATTTGATTGTAGTGAGTCTTATGTGTATAATGTTAGCTTATTTGTGTTTTATTGTCTATGCAAAGCGCTTTGAGCTCCATGCAAAGGGAGTAAAGCGCTATTTAAATGTTCATTATTATTATTATTATTATTATTATTATTGTCCGTCACCGAAGGTGAACGGACTTTGCGATGGGCTGGTTTGTATTTTGTTTTGTTTTTTGTTTTTTCTGTCTGTCCCAAGGATATCTCCCGATCCGCTTGACCGAATCGCGTCAAATTTTGTGTGAAGGTGTACCTCCTTAATAGGAAGAGATCGGCGCAAACCATTTTGCCGTCGTTACCTTGACCTTGACGTACGACCTTGAAAACCGAAAATCTATTTTTAGCCATATCTCGGGCACCGATCAACATAGGATGTTGAAACTTGTTATTATTATTATTATTATTATTATTATTATTATTATTATTAGAATTTCACGAGAAACATGCCTCACAAATGTCAACAATCGGACCGCATTTGGGTTGAATCATACGCAGTGCGTCGATCCCTTTACTGTTTCATCACGTACGATACGACTCCGTTTCACGTGTGTTACTTTGTCGGAGCCATTAAGTTTTGTGAATTGAAAAAAAAAGGTACATCTTTAGTGAGTTACCTACATTTCTAGGCATACTTTCTCAGCTTCTTGTAGGGCATTATATAGTAAAAAGCCAACTGTCCGTGTGTGTGTCTGTGTGTGTGTGTGTGTGTGTGTGTGTGTGTGTGTGTGTGTAGTGTGTGTTTGAAACACGAAACGGGCCTTATAACTCCGCCGGTTTTTGACCGAATCGCTTCAAATTTGCTGTGAGCCCTAACGGGCCGATGGCAACGGCAACCGAGGCGGCCGTGTCATTTGCGCGGTTCGGCAAATGCGCGAAACGCGCATCCGCGGCCTCTCGGCGCCCGTATCTCCGGTGTTTCTGGACCGATTGCCTTCGAATTTGGCAGGAAGATCACCGGGGACGGGGACTATCCGTGTACCAACCCGGAAGCGAATCGGTTCAGAAACGCGCGCGCTATACGACTCCGCCGTTTCTTAACCGAATCGCTTCAAATTTGCTGTACTCGGCGTTACCAGTACTTGGCGTTACTGTTACTAGGCGTTACCGTTACTAGGCGTTACTGGGACTCGGCGTTGCGCTAGTACTATATAATGATGCCTTTCTCATTTTCTTTCGGTACGTTTTCAGGGACTTTTGTTGTTTATATTGGTTTAAACAAATGTGATGCAGCACAGGAAAACCAGGCTAATGTCGTAAATGATCATTTTTGACTTATTCATATTTTCAGAAAGGCCAGAGACAACAGATTAACAGGCAAAAAACAGAATTCATCTATCTCTAATAGTTTATTTTGAACAATTTTTTAATCAATCAAATCTCTCTCTCTTTCTCTCTTTCTTTCTCTCTCTCTTTCTCTCTCTTGTGGCTGGCCGACTTTAGCTGGGTATTCGCGTACTGCATCACAAATCTTGAATATTTCCAAACAACACATTATAACAGAAAGCAAAAGAGAGCATGTTGTTTATAATCTTGTCTGTTTCCCCCCGTTTCTTCAAGACTTACAAGGTACCATAGATTATTGACCGTTGGAACAGTGAATTAAATTGATGACTCACTTTTAATGAAAATGGCTCCCCCCCCCCCACCTGCGTGCGCATCTCGACCCTTCCAACGGAAGTGTCGCCATCTTAGTCAGATTTGTGTGTAAAGAGCATCAATCTGGCATTTTTCAAACAAAGTTACTGACTAAGATGGCGGTCTCCCATAATATGGCACGCTCCTTGTGGCCGGATATGACGACACGTGGATACAAGCCATAGGAAGGTGGACTAATTTTTTAATACTTTTTTTGGGGGGTGGTGGTGTGGTGGTCTGAAAGAACAGGGTTTTCCCTAATAATATTGCGGGTTTCTTTCTTTATTTATTTGTTTACTTGGCTGTTTATAATTATGTCTATCAGTTTCTGTTATTATTCCGCTGTACCAAAGACACTGAAAAGAAAAGACCGGTCCCTTTTCCCTATATGAGTAGTGAGGACAGAAACACTGGTTATGTCCCTTTTTAAACGTGACACATTTAGGTTACATAGCTCTTTTTTTCAAACCTGAGAGAGTTATCTTCTCATGAGTCAGTTATACTTTGGATAGCCCGCCATTGTGAATGGTGCAACTACCCCACTAACGATAACTCTATCAGCCCGGCTCGCCGTAACTCTTAAGTAGTCCATCTGACCCTTTTAGAGTCTTTGACTGTATCTAGTGTCCATCAAGTTGGTATGCTTACCCTTTCGTTCATAATTCCAGTGTACTTATTTTACTTGCTGCAGCCCAATACAATGCAATTCACATGTGTTGAGCACCTGATATAAGCTCATAACCTTTTTGGAATACTAACCCTAACCCTAACCCTAGCCCTAACCCTAACCCTACCCCCCACCGTATAAGACGGAAAAACGCAACGAACCACAACTGTGACAAATACCGGTGTACTGCAGTACATAGTGGGGGGTAGGGTTAGGTTTAGGGGTAGGGTTAGGGTTAGGGTTAGTATTCCAAAAAGGTAATTAGCTAAAAATGTTCCTAAAATACAGCTTTATGTTTGGTAAGAAAGGCAAAAACGGAAAAATACAATTAACCGAGAAATGCATGGGGGGTGGCACATCTTTACCTTTCACCGCCAATGTCACATGTATGCACCACAATGATTTAATTAACAGCCATGTCACTAAAAGGCATCAAATCAGGGTCTGTTATCAGAGGACCCTATTTTTTTAATTTTGGGAGGTACGGATAGGCCTAATGTTTTATATACATGTCACCTGGGAATTCCCAATATTGCAGATAAATGTTGTTCTCTACCCAGTTAAGCTAAATGGTATTTTGGGACTAAAAAATGGCTGGCGGGCGAAAGGGTTAACTTAATAACAATCCACAGACAAGAGAGCGACAAATCACAAGAACAACAAACCGGAAGAATCACTTACGTTGCACGTCGTGGATGAGCTTGATGCACATGTCGTTGTCCTCGGGGAACTTGTCGCAGCGCAGCATGTCCGGCCACCCGAAGCCGTAGTGCTTCATGCGGGTCTGGCAGTTGTTGCGCACCCCTTCGCACAGGGTGCGACACGGGTAGATCTTCCTGGGGTCGTTCTCCAGGCACACGGGGGTGAAGAGCGAGCAGAGGAAGATGCGGGTGTCCGGGTGACACTCGATGCCTACCAAAAGGTTCCAGGACCCGGCCTGGCTGAACACCTCCTGGATGGTGTCGTGGTGCAGAAGGTTGGGCAGCATCATGCGCGTGTAGACCAGGTTCTGGCACAGCGACAGGTTCTTGGGGATGTCCATGCACTTGGGCTTCTGCACGCGGCCGCTCATGGTGGCCCAGTCCTCGTCGAAAGCGTTGAGGTTGTAAGGGGAGGATTCTCTCAGGTGGTAGACTGAGGAGGAGGAGGAAGAAGAAGAAGAGGAGGAGGAAGAAGAAGCGGAGGAGGGGGAGGAGTCCGTGAGGGAGTTGTCGTGAGGTTTTCTGGATAGGGATGCCTCCGCAGTGCCAGACATCAGAGTCAAAGTTAGGGCGGTCCAGAAGAGCAGCATGGCCGCCAGCTGTCCTTCACGAAGAGGTCTCCTGGCAGGGAATCTGGACGGCGACTCCATGCTGAGGAGGGGATGGAGAGAGAGACAGAAGGAGAAGACGTCTGTATCTGTATGCCCTCCCAACAGAACCTATATAAAGCCTGCAGCGGATTTCCCGGATGGAATGAGTTTCACAAGAACTGAAAACACTGGTCACGATTTTAATCCGAAATGCATGTTGTCCCGGTGCGGTCTTGTATAATGCAGGACTATTCCAGAAACACAGGTTTAGAGGGAGATGGTCCAACACGGTGTTTGTTTCAGGATCCAGATACTAAGATTGTTTTAGTTCCACACTAGGCGTAATCCAAACGAATCGTACAGGAAACCACGGTTGTTTTCTTTCTATTTCATAAACCTAACACACAGAGGTGTTCTGCCTGAAACATCCAATTATTCCTAAACGATAAGACATCTTTCTTTGCAGGATCAATATTCAAAACAAAACAAAACCGTAGGTACTAAAAAGAGAAAAGTTTGGCAGAAAAAAATATAAAGATAAACAGCTTAAGGACACTAGTTAACCATTAAATACCAGAACTGATAATTCACTTCAGGAAAAACACATCCAATACGGGCTCAGTCGCGGATATAAAATCTCAACCCCCCTAAAAAAACAACCGAATACTCTTTTTTAAGCTACACAACATAAGCGGAATAACTTGCAATTTGGAAATTTTACGCATCAAACTAAATTAACAATAACTTTTTTTTAAAGAAAGAAGAAAGAAAAAAACCCACAAAAAAACCCCAGTCTCTCTTCAGCTGAAAACGCAGTAAAACAAATACCACTCACTTTTCCTTTCATATTCATCGACCCAGCACCAGAACAACTTGTCCATAAGGGCTTTCCGCCATGAGGACGTAAAACCTCCACTCAACAACAAC
>CM065697.1:19610730-19613230 GCA_017654935.2 Phymorhynchus buccinoides | reverse complement strand
CACATGCCAACGGTCTGCTTTTGTTAAATAATCAAAGTGACAGTGGTGAAAAGAAGCTACAAACTTATAGAAAAGCACTAGACACGCTGATGAAAAATCTCCACCAAAGCGGGCAACTTAGTTTCAATATTGGTTTAAGCAGTTCTATTCATCAAATCAATCATAATAATAAAGCTATTTGACACACACACACACACACAAAAACAGTACGGGGAAAAAGAATTAAAAACAAGCGCGAAATCGCAATAGTTTGTGGCACGTGGTCTATTTTTACCACTCCAATCATGAGTTACCTCCCCTGGCTTTTCAATAATTTTAATCTGTAAACCAGAATGTTATCTCTGCACCATTTCGTAACTTTTTATATCTTTTGGAAAACATTTAAAACTATGTATCCTACTTATACTCATCAAAAGAAGCACCGCATACTCGTCGTGTCTGTTGTAGTGTCTGTATTACGTATGTTTATTATTTTGTACGCTTTTAAAATACATCATTTTAAAGAGCGGCCAGAAGTGTAGCCTCGATTTGAAGTGCGACAATTTTGTCAAAATGTGCGACAATTTTGTCAAAATGTGCGACAATTTTGGACCGACAGACCGACAGACCGACCGACAAAGTGAGTTATAGGTTTGTGGCTTGAGCCACAAACAAAAACATCAAGCGAACTCTTATTGAAGCCCCTTGTTCCCGAATGAAGAAATTGCATGAAAAGCGCTGGCGAACAGACGATATGGGAAAACAAGAAAAGAAAAGAAAATATATAAAAAAAAGAACACACTATAATGTGCACAGTAAGAAATTCTAATTTAAATAATCAATCACTAAACACATTCATGCGGCTCAATAATTAATTGATAGACCAATTAGTAATCAATCGACCAATTCAGCCAGGACAACTGCTCGAAATGCCAAGGTCAATAGAAGAGGTCGAGGTCAACAAAGTCATCCGTATTTAGTATTCCAAGCTGTCTTTAATTAAGCCCATAATTATTATTTTACATACCTACCCGCCAAGTGGTTAGACTGAGACTACTATCAAGGTATGAAAGATGCTCCTCTTTTACGTTTTCAAAGTCAAACTTCAAGGTCAAGGTCGGCGCGATTATAATCATCTTAGCACGGTCTCTTCCACTTTAGGCAATGCTCCACCTGAGCACAGTTGAAGCGATTCTTTGCCACGGTTCATTAAACGTCCTTGGCATAGACAGACCAAAAATAAACCAAACAAACAAAAAAAACCACCGCGACAAACTTATGGTCCTGTTCCCTCACTATGTGGGACAGAGATCAACAATCAAGCGCAGGTCGACCACACTAGCATAGATGAGTGGAGGGGAGACATAACTATTAGGTATTAGGTACTTTATTGTCACAGAGGCGTATCTGTGAAATTCGGGTTGCTCCCACCTGGAGAGAGCGTCGCAGCCAGAGGCGCACCACCCATTTTTATTTTTTTTGCATGCGATTTTTGTGTGACTGATGAGGAAGGAAAAGGGTGGGGTGGTGGTACATTTTGACCAAATGACAACTTTTGTGTTGCCACTGGGTTTAACGTGTGCTAAGTGCATGGGCACACGGGACCTCGGTTTATCGTCTCATCCGAAAGACTCCACGTTCAGACCGTAAGGCCTAGTGCAAAGTGAGAGGAAATATCCCCTGTACCCAGGTTCGAACTCGGGTTTACTTGACACGAGGCGAACGCGTTACCTCTGTGCCACTCTACACCTGAAAAGGGGGTAGCTTAAACAACTTCTGCCATGATTCAAGAGCATCTGGTTACATTTTATACAGCAATTCCATGGCTCTCCGCGGAGCCACTCGTCAAGAATAAGACAAACTGCAGTGCATGTTTATAAAAGAACAATAGGCAAAGCCTTCAAGGCTCACTCGAACAGGAACATGTGGGACAACAACAAAGATTGAGGACGGTGTCTAAAATACAAGATTGCCAATCACATTTTAAAGTACAAATGAAACTATCGTTAATGGATACAACTAACAATTTTTTTTTTTTTTAAGTGCCCGTGCCGAGAATGGTACCAAGAACCATTGGCATGACAGACAGACACTCTACCAATGAGCTGTCGAGGCTTTCAGTGTTGATGAGTTTCTTAACCCATGTTGCCTGTTGAATACTCTCTAACCCACTAATCTAAAATGTTATCTGTTTGCTATCTGTTTACAGTGTTGTTTTAAGTATTAAATTATTCAAATCATCATTGTTTGAAAGCTTGCATAGACATCTATATGTGTGCAAAGTTTGAACAATGTATGCCTTCTATTTCCCGAGAAAATGCCAACGTTAAAGTTTGGAGATTAGACCACGGACGCAACACACACACACACACACACACACACACACCACACACACACACACACATACATATATATATATATACACACGCACACACACACAACGCACACACACACACACACACACACACACACACACACACGCGAGTGGAGCCAAAAAATGGCATTGATTGGCCATGGGACT
>CM065697.1:19590730-19603230 GCA_017654935.2 Phymorhynchus buccinoides | reverse complement strand
GCAACCTTTACAGTTATTCTTTCTCCTCTAAGGCTCGGTGCACATCTTGTGTCCTGGCTAATACAAAGCATCTGTTTTGTTTCATTCTGTGTTTTTTCTCACACCTGCTGCCATGTCATTCACACCGACTGGCAGTGCGTTGTGTACGCATTTGATCCGCTGTCGCCCATGTTGTTTGGGTCTTGGAGAGAGAGAGAGAGAGAGAGAGAGAGAGAGAGAGAGAGAGAGAGAGAGAGAGAGAGAGAGAGAGAGAGAGAGAGAGAGAGAGAGAGAGAGAGAGAGAGAGAGAGAGAGAGAGAGAGAGAGAGAGAGAGAGAGAGAGAGAGAGAGAGAGAGAGAGAGAGAGAGAGACAAAAGAAGCAGAGCTGCTTGTGTGCATAACCTGTCAGCAAGTCAAAAGCAGCAAGGCGTGCGCTACCAGTCACACGATTGTCAAACATGCTGGGTCCTCGGTAGAACACAGATGGACACCGAGCATAAAACAAATGCCACTTCTTATTACAGATGGTTCATGTTACACTTGCCAGAATCCTTTTTATGTACACTTAGCTGTTCGCTTGGCACCTGGGTTAACTTGGGGGAGGGGGGAGAAATGTGTAAAGTTGACAGGAGCAGATATGTTGAAGGAAGTTTATTTTGCTTTTTTGGTGTCACGGAGAGGAAGGAAAAAAAAGAAGAAGAAGCAGCAGAGAGACGCGAAGAATGAAGGAGAAGAAAAAGAAAATGGAAGAAGAGGAGGAGCAGTGTGTGTGTGTGTGTGAGAGAGAGAAAAGGAAAACGAAATTTTATTTAACCAGGGAAACATGAGATAAGCAATTTAATGCTTTTTTTTCTTTCTCACCCAGCCCTGGGGAAAGAGAGAGAGAGAGAGAGAGAGAGAGAGAGAGAGAGAGAGAGAGAGAGAGAGAGAGAGAGAGAGAGAGAGAGAGAGAGAGAGAGAGAGAGAGAGAGAGAGAGAGAGAGAGAGAGAGAAAAGAGAGGGGGGGGCTGGATATAGAGAAATAAAGAAGAGAGAGAGAGAGAGAGAGAGAGAGAGAGAGAGAGAGAGAGAGAGAGAGAGAGAGAGAGAGAGAGAGAGAGAGAGAGAGAGAGAGAGAGAGAGAGAGAGAGAGAGAATGAGAATGAATGAATGACTTTTATTTATAGAGGGTAATAGAGTAAGCAATAACATGCTTTTTTACAGACAGAGAGAGAGAGAGAGAGAGAGAGAGAGAGAGAGAGAGAGAGAGAGAGAGAGAGACAGACAGACAGACAGACAGACAAACAGTGGCAAAGGCAGAGGCGGAGACAGAGACAGAAAGACTGAGGTAAAGGCAAAGACAGAGACGGAGGGAGAGACAGATATACAGAAAGACGAAGGCAGCGGCAGAGACAGAGACAGAGACAGAAGCAGACAGAGACACAGGCAGAAGCAAAGACAGCAGCAGAGACAGAGAAACGGAGAGAAAGAGAGAGACAGAGAAAAAAGCAAGACGCACAAACCCCTACCAGGGATCTGTATTCACATTGAGATAGTATGAGACTTATCATCATGATATCTTAGAAGTCCTTCTAAAGTAGTAGTAGTAGTAGTAGTAGTAGTAGTAGTAATAGTAGTAGTAGTAGTAGTAGTAGGATTAATTTTGATCTAGGACTTTAGAAGAACTTCTAAGATATTACGATGATAAGTCTCATACTATCTCAATGTGAATACAGGCCCAGGACTACGCCTATAAGGTAAGTGGGATTAGGAACAGATGGACGTGTCAGAACTGTCAAACTGTGCCATATGACATGTTGACAATCACTACAACAAAACAAAAAACCAAAAAATAAAGAATAAAAGAAAAAAGGTTACACGTGCAATTTGTACCAACAAATACACTGATTAGTATATACACTTTAGGGACAAGCAAGAAAAACCTGTCAAACGTTGCATTATGGCATGTAGACGATCACTCAAAAGCAAACCAACAAAACAAACATAAAAACCTGTGCACATTCATGAAAACTAACATGTAACAACGCATTGGACTGATTCGACGTTTCGTGGGAAAGAAAACACGACGTGACTTTGAGTGCATTTTAAAGGCACGGCCGGACTATAAAAGAGGGGAGGCGCTGAGCGCGCCGACGTTGAATTACAGCTATCTGTATTAATAAAAACAAAATCGGGACTTTACTGGTTTCGTACTGCCTCCGGGCATTGCCTCCAGTATTGTTCCCACCATATTTGTATTTACAAATACGTGTCTGGTTCAGACCGAGAGGACGTAAAACTCCATTTTCGCTCGCTCGCGCGCGCCGCATTTAAATCACACGGGACCGTTTAGTTTGGAGTGACGGTTGGGGGTAGTACCAAAGACACTGTAAGGGGAAAGAACTAGGGTGAGGACGACCCTAGAGAGTTATCTTTCCGTAGAGGTAGGAACAATGGCGGCCCCCATCCAAATTTGATTCTGAATCGAAGCGACTGTTCCAGACAACATTTGTTTGAATGCAAGGTTCAAACTTGGGTGGTTGGAGAACCCTCTTTCTATTTGTTTGCAATATAAAGAAAGGTATCTAAGGTTTCTGATGGTACCCCAAGGCTAACCAACCTCAAAAGAAGCACCCTTTAAAGGTGCACCCTGACGGATGAGTTTTTGCAAGAAACACGTCGAGATCACCAAAAAGACAGCCTTTTCAAGGATCGGAACATTCACTTTGCTCTGGATTCCTAGAAATCAAACCGTCAAAACGGCGATTCCTCCTTGGCGGAGATGCCGGAGAGAGATACCATTTTGGACGGGGTGGGTGGAGAACACACAGAGTGCACGGTTGAAGCTTTTCGTTCTTTGTAGTGCAGTCCAAAAAAGAATTGGAGCTATTTTCTTTGTTGTGAGCGAAACTCCTTTTGGTAAACTGTAAATAAAAAAGGCTTGTATTGTGGACATTTCGTGACTTTTGTCTAAGCGATTCAGGCCGCCCAGTAGAAAAGAGAAGGCACATCCCTTCTCTTTCACTGAAATAATATGACTTCCAGCACTTCCGCCAAAGAGGAATCGCCGATTTTATTTCTAGGAAACCAGAGCAAAGTGAGTGTTGCGATCTCTATAAAGGGTGTTTTCCTGGTGATCTCGACGTGTTTCTTGCAGAAAACTCATTCGTCAGGGTGCCCCTTTAAACCCTAAACCGTCACAATACACAAATACACACAAATAACGATTGAACTGAAAAGTCTGACTGGATGACTTCCGGTCACTGTATCGAACGGGCGAGACATCTTGAGTTACTGAAAAAGCCCAAATCGTTTGGTGGGGTGTTTTTTGGTTGTATGTTTTTCGTGTGTGTGTGTGTGTGTGTGTTCTAATCTGTGAGTACGACAGAAGCACACCTAACGACCCGGTGCCAGAGGTGTCAGAGCTATCTAAGGTACGCTCCTACTGGTGCAAAAAATAGGGGAAATTGGCCCCCGCCACGCGAGGCACCAGCACCTGTAGTAGGGAAGTGTGGGTTTTTTTTTTAAAGGCCCCCGTCTAGTCAGGGTAGGGGGGGGGGCTGGCGAAATAACAGTGTGACACCCCGATAAACTAATCATCGCTGTGTTTGCTGAGTTGCGGTTCAGTATTATTCGACTGTCCGAATCACGGCTCTCCGATGAACGGCTGTCAGAAGAATGACTGTGAGAGCGTGGCTGTCGGAATTTAGAAAGGCAGGTAGACATGAAGACAGACAGTCAGACAGACAGACAGACAGACAGACAGACAGACAGACACACACACACACACACACACACACACACACACACACACACCACACACACACACACACACACACACACACACTCTCTCTCTATCAGACAGACAGACAGACAAGTACGCACACACACCTACAGATACACACGCAAAACGCATAACATACATCATTTAAACAAACACATGCACATACACATACACACACTGCGAACGTTTCAGCGCATTCGGATAGCCGTGAGGTTACCGTTCTACAGACGTGATAGTTTGGTCATTATGACGTCTTTGATACCGAGCCGCCAAAGATCAAAGATTCGAACAGTCGTGATTCGGAAAGTCGTGGCGCTCCCGTATTATTGGGGAAGCAAATGGGTAGGGGAGGATGGGAACGTCCCGATTGGCCATTAGGCGAGGTGGCCAAGTTAAAGACCCCCCACGTCACGTGTCACATTCCCTCTTATGCTAGGAAGATTTCTTAAGATTTCTTACCAGCTATAAGAGGGAAAACACGTGGAAACCATGATTTTGGCACGTGACGTGGCGGGTCTTTAAAGGAAAATATGAAGGGTTTTTATAAAGTGTGCGCATATGTGTCTATCTGTCTGTCTGACTGTCTGCATGTCTGTGTGTCTGACCCGTTGATTTAAAAAAAAAACCACAACTACTGCATGGATTATTATCAATTTTGGAAAAGCTCTTTTTCGAAATTTCATTTTCATTTTCACAACCTTCCAGATATTGGCCTTGAACATTGGCCTTGAAAACGTTTACAAATGCCATATCGTTGTGGTCATGTATTTACAATAATAATTATATGCAGTTACAGTCTCGAAATTTGGTAAATGGATATACTGGATTGAGATGAGACGTCATAAGGAGCAACTCTAACTTTCTTGACCTTGACTTTTATTCTTGAGCAACTCTAAACTTCTCGACCTTGACCTTGAGTTTTCATTCTTGAGCGTTTCAATTCAGTGTATTGGTCACATCTTCCACATTCCTGCAGTTACAGTCCCGAGATTTGGTTGGTTGGTAGCCCAGCTCAAGTCAAGGCCACGCGTGATGCAAAGTGCTAATGACCTTGATGACGTTGATGTTAACCTTTGACCTTATTGTTTCTGTCTGTCGCAATAATTGGGTAAACCACTGCGTACAAACCCAGTGCCTCGCAGATCAAGTCATGGGTCTTTGACCTGAAATGTGTCTCTTGGGCACGCGTAAACGACGACTTTGTTGTTTATTTACTCGCTTGTTTATCCAACACAAATGCTTGAGATTTGGGACACACATGCTCGGATCTTTCATTGACAAAGTCACAAAATATCAGCAAGATGCAATGAACGGTTTCGAAAATATGAAGCAAAAGGTAAAAGTATGGGTGCAAACACACCCACGGGGCACGGGAAGGGTTAAAAAGGGCTTTGCACATTACACAGAAACGCACGCTTATCCCATCCGCTTATTTCTTACTTTCTTTTACTTATTTGCAGTAATGCGTATGCGGTTTCCGCATGTAATGTGCACAGGCCCGTATGTCTGAGGAGCTCGTTAATGAATTAAGCTGATTGGTAGAAGGCAGAAACAAAAACAATCCTTAGAAATACACTTATCATAATGAGATAGACAAAGACACGCAGACAGACACTTAAGTACACGAACAGACAGACAGACAGACAGACAGACAGACAGACAGACAGACAGACAGACAGACAGACACATACACGCACACGCACACGCACACGCACACGCACACGCACACACACACACACACGCACACACACTTTATCAAGTCTGAGCGATTCAGTTCTCTCTCTCTCTCTCTATCAATCTCTCTTTCTGCCCCTTCCCCCTCTCTCTCTCTTCTCTTTCTCTCTCTCTCTGTTCCCTTTCTCTCTCTCTCTCTCTCTCTCTCTCTCTCTCTCTCTCTCTCTCTCTCTCTCTCTCTCTTCTCTCACCCCCCCCCCCTCTCTCTCTCTACCCTCCCCCCCTTCTCTCTCTCTCACCCACCCCTCTCTCTCCTCCCCTTTCTCTCTCTCCCCCCTCCCTCCCTCTCTCTCTCTCTCTCTCTCTCTCTCTCTCTTTCTCTCTCATGCATTTTTCTCTCCTCCCTCTCTCTCTACACAAGCTGCATTTTTTTTTTTAACACAAGCTGCTTTTTTTTTTACATGCTGATTTATGAGAGGGGGCTCAGAAAAGAAAACTACCCTCACAATAAGAATCCAGTCTTCTGTTCTGCATGCGGTTTGTGAAAAGAAAGGACATTATCCACAACCCTACGCGAAGTGGAGCCTTTTTATGGCCCGGTTCAAGGTTCACCGTTGTTGGGTTGTTGTTTTCTTCTTCTAAACACACGTTAGCCATTTTGGATCATGCAACCAGAACGGGTGTAAATCTAAAAGAGAGAACGTCAGCACTTTTTAAGCTAACTGGTTAGAGTTCTTCAGAAACATTCGACCAAAGATTCTTAGAATTTAAAAAAAAACTATATTGTTAGTTAAACGTATAAAAGACTACAGCGTTTTTGTTTTTTTTTACATTTAGGCCGAGTAACAGACTAAGGCCGGGTTCACATTAGACGCGTAAGTTCCGTACGGAAAACCCTAAATAAGTGGAAGAAAGAAGGATAAACGTTTACGCATATCATAGGGGAAATTCGGACACGCGCGCAAATCTTTTCACTTCTTTGTTTCACTTATTTATGAATTCCGCATGGACTATCCGCTTATGTGTGTACACAGCCTTAGGCTAGAACACCAAGGCTACATCAAAATGTTGTTGCGTTCTGCATAGTTATGCGGTGGTCGTCTTTAGCTGTGACAAGCTCCTAGCATAACATCATCAGTCTCCCATCATCTGTGCCCCCTACCCCCGAAAAACAAATTGGGTAGGCGCTGCATTTGCGGCGACGCGCTCTCCGGGGGACAGCAGCCCGAATTTCACAGTGATACCAAATACCAAATACCAAATCCTCCTAAGTCGGAGTGTGGCTGCCCAAGTGGCGGGGTAATCCAAAGCGGGTCCTAGCTGTTCTCGTTCCTAGCTGGTGCGTGCACTTGTACCATAGTGTTCAAGTGCTTCGGCTGTCGGGATCATCCCTGGAGTCTTTAAGCCAGGGTTGCACAACAACAACAACTGCCCCAGGAAAATGTGAACGCAACCTGGTGGGCACGGTACTGGTCATCGTATTGAAGAGGGACTCACGCCCAGGTGCACCTCGTCGCCATCTCCACGCCTACCTTTACAGTGCATACGATTCGATTTTGGTTTACACGATTTTTTTAATTATTGAGAAACACATAGTAAAGCAGCAAAAACTCAAAAAAGTATAAAACCATTTGTGATTCAATGTCAAGACAATCAATTATTTAAAGCACATTCTCAGCATATTTTCAGCCAGGACCACAAGTCCACGTGACCTCGAATAAATCAAATTGGCATAAAGCTGAGGTATTTGTCTTTCAAGAGGATATCGTCTGTGGTATGGGTTAAAGGGAAGTAATTAATCAATAGCAAACCTATTCGATATCTAAATAAATCTGCAGACTGTAGAAAATATTTGCCTATTTTCTGTTTGATTTTTGTTTTGACTACCAAACAACAGCACTGTAACATCAGTTTTAACGTCTTCAGGTAATAACTGTATTGTATGGATTCGAGCTTGTTGATAAAGGGGACAGTTTAGTAAAAAGTGATTAGCATTTTCTGTAGGAGAACCACAAGCGCGTGTAGAGTTGTTAGAAAGGTGCCTTTTGCATAGGTCGTCCTGTAAATCACTCATTTCTAGTCTCAGTTTACAAATGATTATTTCGAATACTCTGTCAGTTAAATAATAATAGGTAGGAACAATATTGTCTTCGCTACTGAGGACGTGCTTTAGGGCACTGAGAGAATCCCAGAGAACTGTAGTTGAGGGGAAGAATGAGGATTTATACAAATCTAATCTGACATCGAGGTTTGTCTTTCAAGAGGATATCGTCTGTGGTATGGGCTAATTGAGGCTACTAATTGTGGTAGGCATTCAACTAAATAATAAAGGTGCAATGCCATTGACAATTTTGACGACCCTATTTTGACATTTGTGAGGCATGATTGACGTGAAAATTCTACCGTCTAAATAAACCTGATGAAATCCTACCATAGTTATGTTCACTATATTTGTGATCTCCCGTACACGAATCTGATAAAATATCTTATTTTTGTTCTTCTAACAGACATTTTATTTGATTTGTATATTGCGGTCTACATTGCGGGGGGGGGGGTAAGTAATATTAATAACAATTTCGGTGAAATTGCAATCTTTCCTTTCCTTCCGCATGTAAATGCAACCTAACCAACTAAAGAAGAAGAATAGTATGGGATATTTTATAGCGAAAATAGTAGCGTTATTTTTTAGACTAAAGTATTTCACTTGAATCATGACTCGCAGATATCCGTCACAATCGCATGGTATTGGGGTCAGATCGCATGCAGTGTGGTTAGGACTTAAGCAAGATAGTCCAATACACCTTGGCTGGACAGTTGCCCCCCCCCCCCCTCCCTCCCTGCGGAATCAACTTGCAGGCCATGATTCTACTATTGACACTGATCCACTGTGTAGTGCTGGCGTAACACTGTCCAGTTTTGCTTTGGACCTCGGGAGGAGGATGGGCACCCAATCTGTCAGCTTAAACGACAACTTTGTTGTTTATTTACTCGCTTGTTTATCAACACCCATGCTTGAGGTTTGGCGTGCACATACTCAAATGTTTAATTGACAACGTCATAAAATGTCAGCAATATTCTATGAACGGTTTTGAAAATATATGAAGCAAAACGTAAAACTATGGGTGCAAATACACCCACGGGGTACGGGAAGGGTTAGACTCTTTACCAGGATTTGGTAAAGATCCATGTACCCCCAAGGAGCTTTCGGAAATAAACATTGAAACTTGACAAAGAAACGAATTCGACAATTTTCAAGGCATCACCTGTTTGGTTGTGGTTGTTGTTGTTGTTGTTGTTGTTGCGTAGGTAGCTAGACTGCAGGATCCAAGTCTGCTCTGTTGGCGTTTATACCAGAACTGGGTGCCTGCCAACATACTGCATGCAGATGCAGATGCTCGTTCATTCCGATGTTGTGAATAGGGCTGGAATTGCTGTCTTTCCCTATAGCCAGCTGGCGAAGTTGTCGAGCTTGTGCTGTGGTCGCCACAATGTGGCCTCTCTTCAGAGGTAGAGCTTTGATGTCGTCGTCCGTGGCATTGGTCAAGGCCAGCCAACTGTCAAAGCCTTCGTTTTGTAGCACCTTCTGGGGTTCTTTGGGCCGGAGGCCCTTCGACCAGTCTTTGAGGGTAAACGTTCCTTCGTCCATTCTGTACGGGTAGGCCTACGGTGTGAAGTCGGGCCTCTGTCGTTATTACTCTTTGCCTTTACTGAAGGTCTGTGTACACGTTAACACTATTCACAAGATATTTCTATTTCCCCATGGCAACACAGTGAGCTGTAAGGCTATCACCGTGTTGCCTTGTGGAAACCGAAATATCTCGTGAACAATGTTACCGTGTACACAGACCTAAATCATTGAGACTTACTCCTCGCTGCTGTTGAATTTGAAGCTCAACTAATGTTTCCACAATTGTATGTCAAGCAACACACGCACACGCACGCACGCACGTACGCACGCACGCACACGCACGCACGCACGCACACGCACGCACACGCACACACACGCACACCACACACACACACACACACACACACACACACACACACACACACACACACACACACACACACAAAGGCACGTGCGGATCACAATATGATCACCTTTTGTAAGCCAGTGAGATAGACACCACACAAGGTTATATTTTTTAATTTAATTTATTCTCAATTTCACTTAAAGAGCCCGCACGTCACGTGTCACACTTCCTCTTATACCAGGAAGATTTCTTAAGATTCCTTACTAGCTCTGTTTCAATGCTGTCCATTCATCTAGTCCTGCCTACCTCTCTGATCTCGTTCACCTGTACTCACCCTCCAGGTCTCTCCGTTCCTCTTCTGACAGACTTATCCTTTCTATTCCTCGTACTAACACTAAGACAAATGGTGAACGTTCATTTTCTTTCAGCGCCCCTTCTGTCTGGAACACCCTACCATATGAACTTCGTTCTGCTAAATCTTTCCAGTCTTTCAAAACCGCTCTTAAAACTCACCTCTTCCGGCAATACCTCTGATTTCTTCCTTGACCTGTTTCCTGCCTTAAAATGATGTCCCCCACATTGTGGGTGGGTGGGTGCGCGCGCGTATGTGGGTGTGGGCGTATGCGTGCGTGCGTGTTGTGGCTGTGTGAATGTTTGTGATAGTTGATATTGTAGTAGCTTATTTATGATTTATGTATTTATTTAAACAATTGTGAAGCGCCGTGAGCTCAAGAGAGAAAGGGCGCTCTATAAATGTTATTTATTATTATTATTATTATAAGAGGGAAAACGTAATTTTGACACATGACGTCAAAAAAGGTCTTTAAAGGTGGACCCTGACGAATGAAAAAAACTGAAACAGACTGCAACGTCACTGACCAAAGCACCACACAAACAAATACACAAGTGCAGAGTGACGTTATTTTATTGACGAGACAAAACAGAACATGTAATATTTCAACAAAAATGTCTTTATCAAACAACATAGACAACAGAACAATATACCTCCCCTCTTCAGGGTCAAGCAATCTCCAAATCCTGACGGTTGAGTTTTTGCAAGAAACACGTCGAGATCACCAGAAAGACAGCCTTTTCAGGGATCGCAACACTCACTTTGCTCTGGTTTCCTAGAAATCAAACCGTCAAAACGGCGATTCCTCCTTGGCGGAGATGACGGAGAGAAAAACCATTTTGGATGGGGTGGGTGGAGGCCACTCATTGTGGTTGGAGCTTTATCTTTGTAGTGCAGTAAATAAACAAAATTGAGCTATTTCCTTTGTTGTGAGCGACCAAAACTCATTTTGGTAAACTGCGTAAAATTAAAATAAATAAATAAATAAAAAGGCTTGTATTGTGGAAATTTCGTGCAAACGATTTGGCCTAAACTTAGCACCTCCGCTAAAGAGGAATCGCTGATTTGACGGTTTGATTTCTAGGAAACCAGACTGAGCAAAGTGAGTGTTGCGCTCTCTGTAAAGGGTATTTTCCTGGTGATCTCGACGTGTTTCTTGCACATAAACGCATCCGTCAGGGTGACCGAAGCTAGGGGCCTTTTTCCTGAAAATGGCTTAAAACATCTGTGTTACCATGGAAACTTATTTTCTGGAGCTCTCCGTGGCATCTTGGGAAAAACACACGAATTATGTATGTCCTTCCATGCATTAAAAAACACTAGACCCAAAACAAAATCTGAATTATAACTTGATTATTGAATAATCTCTATTAAAGAATGAAATAGTGAGGCCAAGAGAGGAGATTATGAAAATGAACAAAGGGTGAAAACTCTCTTTCTAATTAACTCCCCTCCACGTAAGTTGATTACGATACCAATCATCTAGCAATGCGTGGATCAGAGCCAAAGTGAGACCCATAAAGCACCTGCATTCTCTTTGAGTGACTCTTTGACTCACCCTACATAATTATTACGTAAATGTCACGGGCAATTCTTTGAATCCTGGAAAATTCCGAAAATTCCAAGAAAAAATCCGATTTTTTCCGAAAATTGGAACAATTCCGAATCTTCCCAAGGACATTTTTGAATTCTGATTTTTTACCGGGTTGGTATCGGTAAAATTTAGAATTATTAAATGACTGTTGCAGAAACATAAACGTTTTCAGTAAATGACTGCTACAAAAACATAAATGTTTTCGGTAAATGACTGTTACAAAGAAACATACAAATTTTCAGTAAATGACTGTTACAAAAACATACAAGTTTTCAATAAATGACTGTTACAAGAACATACACGTTTTCAGTAAATGACTGTTACACAAAGCATACAAGTCTTCAGTAAATGACTGTTGCAAAAGCATACACGTTTTCAGTAAATGACTGTTACACAAAGCATACAGGTCTTCAATAAATGACTGTAACAAAAGCATTACAAGTCTTCAGTAAATGACTGTAACAAAAACCATACAAGTCTTCAGTAAATGACTGTTGCAAGAACATACACGTCTTCAGTAAATGACTGTTACACAAAGCATACAGGTCTTCAATAAATGACTGTAACAAAAACATAAAAGTCTTCAGTAAATGACTGTTACAAGAACATACACGTTTTCAGTAAATGACTGTTACAAGAACATCCACGTTTTCAGTAAATGACTGTTACAAGAACATACACGTTTTCAGTAAATGACTGTTACAAGAACATACACGTTTTCAGTAAATGACTGTTACAAAAGCATACAAGCTTTCTCGAATGAAACACGTGAAAGAAAAAGCATTTGCAACAGTTTGGTGTACCCAAAAGCTTGAATATACAAAGAGTTCGCAGTCCGCAGCTGACTGAAGCCGGGATTTTTTTTTTTAGCTCCCACCCTTTCATCTACACTACAGGTGGGGATCATTGTGGAACTCACTCACTGCCTCTGTTACCATACTTAACACTTCCCACCTTCCACCTTTTCACCTTCCAGGTGGGAAGTGAAAAAGTTGGCTTCATTCTTGGCAAGGTTTTTCATAGGCTGCGAAGTAATCACTCTTTGTGACATGTAGGCTTTTTGGGATGTACTATAACCAGAATTGGTTCTTCTGCCAACGTACTGGATGCAGATGCAGTCCGGTGACATTGTTGTTGTTTTGTGTCGTTGTTGTTGCGCGCGC
>CM065697.1:19585238-19590230 GCA_017654935.2 Phymorhynchus buccinoides | reverse complement strand
TACGTAGCTGACGAAACAAGGCGTTGCTTGGATGGAACTTGGAGTTTCTACGGCCAATCAATCCCATGACCAAGTTTGTATGGTAACATCAAGGGCTTTTTTGGGCGGTGGTACTTCCAGTTCTATAAATATCGGAATCAATTGCAACTGAAACAAAGGCCCGTGCTTAAAAGAGGTTTTCGCCAGAGGCCATCATTCTGTAGAAGACAAAAGAGGGTTTTATACATATTTTAATGAGCAACTTAGGACGCGCATTTTACCGTCATAGGGGGCAATCAAAGCAGTAGGGGCTTAGCGCGCGATATTCTTAGTTGGGCGTAGTGTGAGAGAGAGAGGGATGTGCCTCCCCCCTCTCTCTCTCTCTCTCTCTCTCTCTCTCTCTCTCTCTCTCTCTCTCTCTCTCTCTCTCTCTCTCTCTCTCTCTCTCTCTCTCTCTCTCTCTCTCTCTCTCTCTTTTTCACTCACTTCGCCCAACTAAGAATATCGCTTAGCGCGCCCTCCTCTCCCCCCCCCTCTCTCTCTCTCTCTCTATCTCTCTCTCTCTCTCTCTCTCTCTCTCTCTCTCTCTCTCTCACTACGCTCAACTAAGAATATTGCGCGCTAAGCCCCTACTGGTTTGACTGCCCCCCTGGCGGTCAAATCATCGTCCTAAGTTAACCATTGCATTCAACACGTTTTTGGGGGGGTTTAAAGTTTACTAAACATGCTAGAGGATGTTACTATTACCAGGGCCTGCGTGATGTAGTCATGAATGCAGCTAAAGCAACTAATCCAGGATGGAGAATGCAAATTAGTCTAAACTGCCAATCGGATTTGGTAGCTTAGACTAATTTGCATTTTCCTTCCAGGAGTAGTTGTCTTAACTCGCACTCATGACTTCAAGCCCCGGTTATAAGACAGTCAGAAAATAGAACTCTTATCAACATCTGTATTGTTAAAACATTCGGGACTTTACTGGTGTTGCACTGCACTCCTCCGGCATTGCCTCCAGGATCGTTCCCACAATATTTATGTCTGCTAGTGTCCCATGTGTGTCTGTTCCAGACCGGGGGGGGACGTTAATCAGATTTTCATTCAATGCTTGAGAATATGGGTAGATCTGACTGATAAAGGAAAGAAAAAAGCCCGTGGACGTGACATCTGATTCTGACAGCCGTGTCGAATTGGTCGTCATGTTATGATAGCCACTATAGAGCTGAACCCAGATAATTATGCTGCCTGATATCAAAGGATTCGGACAGCCGTTCCTCTGGCGGCCGTGATGCACCCTACGAGATAATGATTGTAATATCGACAGTCAAGACCCGGGATCTGGCGAAAATCCGACTGATATGATGATCAAAACCAAAAGGGAAATGAAAGAGAACGCGGTGATACAGTAAATTAGTTCGGGACGACAGCTAGAAGACACTAATGTTCTAAACCTCATAGAAATAGTTCCCCCACCTTCTGGAAGTTCTGTGCTTGTAACTTCCTCTAATCTGTCACTCTCTTTGACTCTCCCTTTTCCCTTTGCTTTCTGTCATCTACTATCTTTCTGACTTATTGGCCCATTCTCCTGCCTTTTTTTTTTCAAAAAATCTTTCAAATATAATTTTCTCCTTTGAGCTCCTCCGAAATCGGAATGTGTCGGCTGTTCGCAGCGGGGAGACCAGTGAAAAAACTGAAAACCGGACACATATGTACCTTACCAATTATGGCCATATGACCTGGGAACAGTTATAAACGATTATCATAAAACAGGGCAATAAAGCCACCAGGGATAATTATCTACATTGGATGTAAGTCGTATCTACTGAAATCTTATACATATATTCGAAATCTGTCTGTGTGTCTGTCTGTCTGTGTGTGTGTGTGTGTGTGTGTCCCTTATGCACGGCCACAGTTCTCAACCGATCGACACCAAATTTGGCATCAAGCATCCTTGGCACCCTCCGAAGGTCATGCCGTCCTTACTTTTCGGAAACCTCCGCCAAGGGGGCGAAGCGCGAAGCGCAATGGGGTCGGACCGAGCGCGAAGCGCGAGGACTCGAAGCGCGAAGCGCGAGGACTCGAAGCGCGAAGCGTTTAGTCATTAAAGCTATGTCTCATGTGCCAAGAGTTGCACAGCTAGTACTCTATATGGAATGCATTAATATACGGGAATTACAATAATGGCATGTCACATAATCTTCACGCCAGCCTTATCTTTTGATCTCAGTATAATTATGAGATTCTGCGTTCATTAAATGTGGATCTAAACGAATCTCAGAAACAGAGCAATAAAGCCACCAGGGATAATAATGATCTACATTGGATGTAAGATGATCTACATTGGATGTAAGTGATCTACATTGGATGAAAGTCGTATTTACTGAAATACTCTATATGGAATGCATTAATCATACGGGAATTATATATGGCGTGTCACATATCTTCACGGCTCTTTCACCTTTTGATCTCAGTATATGAGATTTTGTGTTCATTAAATGTAGACTTGGCCTAAGATAGGGGTGGGGCTTTGGTGAGGATGGGGAGCGTAGTAATGAGCGAAGGATGAAGGAAGGGGTGGGGGGTTGGCAGTTGACAATGCCCGTTATAATCCTGCCAATACAGGCCGAGTATGCATGAAAAGCACACATGGACGCATGCAAAATACCAAGTGCGAAACGTAAACAGATCATGTCTAAACACACATGTATCCAGAAATCCAGGAAAGAGTGCAATTCTGTGGATATTTATAGGCAACAGCAGATCTTCCAGAACAAACAAAACAACAACAAATCATTCCCCCAACATACATAATTTATATAGGCTACATCATCCGACATCATTAGCAGGCAGGCACATTTCTAGCATTAGCCACAAGCAGAACCGGGAACTTTCCCCTTACTACTGAACATGCTGATCGTAAATTTCAGAAGAAAACAAATGCACTAAACTATCTCGCAAAACTATTGTTCACAGAGACAGACGATGTTAGAAGCTTTAGAGAAGCAACATTATTTTAAGTAATTTACTATTAATTGAAACATCTTAGTAAGGTGCCATGCCACTCATGGTGAAAAACGGGTATGTTTTAACCCTTTCACCGCCAGCCATTTTTCAACCCCCCCCCAAAAAACCCCCACATTAAATTTAACTGGGTAGAGAAAAATAATACATCTGCAATATTGCAAGTTCCTCTGTGACATAATTATATAACATTAGGCCTATCCTTACCTCCCAAAATTAAGAAAATAGGGTCTTTGGATAACAGGCCCTGATTTGATGCCTTTTAATGACATGGGTGTTAAACCACTGTGGTGCTAAGATGCGACATTGGCGGTGAAAGGGTTAAGTAGTTTGTACAATAATTATGCAATAAGTGCGCGCGCACGCGCACACACACACACACAGACACACACACACATATATATATACACACACATACACACACACACACACACACAGACACACACACACACACACACACATACACACACACACACACACACACACACACACGCACACACACGCACACGCACACACACACACACCACACACACACACACACACACACACACACACACACACACACACACACACACACACACACACACACCACACACACACACACACACACGCACACGCACACGCACACACACACACACACACACACACACACACACATACACACACACACACACACACACACACACACACACGACAACACACACACATTTGTGCATTCGTGGTCAGCATATTACACAATTCCACCAGCTTTTTCTGTCTGAAACTATAAGATATAATTTAGAGAGAGAGATATATGAGAAAAAAAATCTCAATTTACTGCTGGCACCGTTCCTCCAGCCTACAGGACTCAAACGTTAGAGCATTTGAAATTCAATGATAGTAAAAATGTTTAAAACCTTTTTTGTCCCTATGTCTTTAAAACGAACATTAAAACCAAAATCATAATCATGTACTCTATATGCTCTAACTTTTGAGTCCTGTAGGCTGGAGGAACGGTGCCAGCAGTAAACTGAAATTTTTCATACCTATATATAATATAATCGAAATTATATTATATATTATATTCTCAAGATCGAAACAGCTGTCTTTGCATAAGGCACTGTCCCTCCCCCATTGGGAGAAAAAGTAAATCAGCACAATTTTTTTTGTTTTTTGTTTTTGTTTTTTTTTGAACACGAACATTACTCAAAGTTAACATTAACTGGTTTTGTTTCTGAGGTTCACAAATAAAGACATTGGACACAGAAAAGTTTTATTAAAGCAAACTATGTATAATATAATATATATATAGGCCCTATCGGCTAGTGTCCCCTGCGGAAAGTTGTATTAAACAACTGAAATATTGGGAACTGAAGGTGTTCGTGTTTTTCTTTCTTTTTAACTTCTGTGCGTCTGTATATACATACATATATATTTACCTGCTTTGTTGTTGGGCACTGAACCATCAATATCAACGTATGAAGACATTCTTTCAAATTAACCCTTTCACCGCCAAAGTCGCATTTTAGCACCACAGTGATTTAACACCTATGTCACTAAAAAGGCATCAAATCGGGGTCTATTATCCAAAGACCCTATTGTCTGAGTTTTGGGAAGTAAGGATAGACCTTATTTTATATATGTCACAGAAGAATCCCCAATACTGCAGATGGATTTTGTTCTCTACCCAGGTAAATGTAATGGACATTTTGGGTTGAAATATGGTTGGCGGTGAAAGGGTGAATGAAATTTGTTTTGAAGTTGTTCTGGGAATTGTTGGGGCTCTACTTTGATGTGCTTGTTAACATTTTTTTTCTTAAATGTAGCTAATTTTATTTTAATGTTTGTTTCTTTTAATGTTTAGATTCAATTCTAAGTTTAAGAATATCTCTAACATTTCACTTACATACATGATGTGTGTACACATATTCAATTCTAAGTTTAAGCATATCTCTAACATTTCACTTACATACATGATGTGTGTACACATATTCAATTCTAAGTTTAAGCATATCTCTA
>CM065697.1:19560238-19575238 GCA_017654935.2 Phymorhynchus buccinoides | reverse complement strand
AAACGATAGAGGATGAAGTACTCAATCTGCAGTAAGAAAGGCAACACTTGTGTTCTGTTATGATTATTAGTAAAGTGTGTTAGTAATTCTTTGATCATTGTGTTCTGTTATGATTATTAGTGAAGTGTGTTAGTAATTCTTTGATCTTTGTGTTCTGTTATGATTATTAGTGAAGTGTGTTAGTAATTCTTTGATCTTTGTGTTCTGTTATCATTATTAGTGAAGTGTGTTAGTAATTCTTTGATCTTTGTGTTCTGTTATCATTATTAGTGAAGTGTGTTAGTAATTCTTTGATCTTTGTGTTCTGTTATCATTATTAGTGAAGTGTGTTAGTAATTCTTTGATCTTTGTGTTCTGTTATCATTATTAGTGAAGTGTGTTAGTATTCTTTGATCATTGTGTTCTGTTATCATTATTAGTGAAGTGTGTTAGTAATTCTTTGATCTTTGTGTTCTGTTATCATTATTAGTGAAGTGTGTTAGTATTCTTTGATCATTGTGTTCTGTTATGATTATTAGTAAAGTGTGTTAGTATTCTATATAAAAAAAAAGAAAGAAAAAAAAAAGAAAGGCAAGACTGAAAAAAATTGAAAGAACCGAGAAATGGAGGAGGGGGGGGGGTCGCAACTTTACCTTTACGTTAACAAAAAAAAGTAATCCTATGCAAGGATGACATGATCCGATGTTACAGTGTCCTTTCTTGCGAGGCTTCTCCAAGTGTGCATGAATTCTGTCTCTCTGTCTCTTTGTCTCTCTGTCTCTCTCTCTCTCTCTCTCTCTCTCTCTCTCTCTCTCTCTCTCTCTCTCTCTCTCTCTCTCTCTCTCTCTCTCTCTCTCTCTCTCTCTCTCTCTCTCTCTCTCTCTCTCTCTTCGTCTCACTGAGTCTCTGTCTTTCACAATCTGTCTGTCTGTCTGTCTGTCTGTCTGTCTGTCTGTCTGTGACTGTACAGTATCTGAAGGCATAAGACATACAGACATACAATGAGACAAGACATAAGAAGTCCCAAAACCATAGGAAAGGTCAGGTGAATTAGTGTGGATGATGATTATGATGATGATGATGACGAAGACGACGACGACGACGACGATGACGATAATGATGATGATGTAGGGTGGGGTTGATAATTATAGAAAATGAATGAAACAAAATACATCATGCAATCGATCTATGCGAATGTTACGTATTTAACATTGTGCATGACAGTTCAGAGTGACCCTATATTATTCTGAAGGACATCTATAGCTCACAACTGTTCCACCCCATACAAAATCAAGCTATTTAGAAATCTTAGATACAAACTGCACCAAGCTTTTGCTTGTAAAAATATTTGGGCTGTATGTTCTTCGTTGTATTTTTAAATATATTTCTTCCATCAGATTTATGGTAAAAACTTATTTTGTTGAGCAGTATCATACAACATATTTAGTAGAAAATGTTCTTGAATAATGCACAAACATAAATAAAATTGCCCATGAGTGAACATCTAGCAATATCCACTGAATATCAGTAATTTAGTTACATACTACAACATATTCGTGATTGCAATTTATTAAAAAGCAACTTATGGCAAACTAAAGTTGGCTTGAAACAACTTCTGAAAATATAGAAAAACTAAATGTTCCTCTCGAAACAGCTGTGTGTAGGGTGGGGTTGATAATTATAGAAAATGAATGAAACAAAATACATAAAGGCAATCGATCTATGCGAATGTTACGTATTTAACATTGTGCATGACAGTTCAGAGTGACCCTATATTATTCTGAAGGACATCTATAGCTGAATAACAACTCATTTCTACTGTAACGGAAAACCAATCACGGTACATCTTAGTCTTTCTATCTAAGACTATGACTCTCCAAACAGGGGAACTGTCGCCTGGTGCTGCGACCAGAGGGCCTTTGGGGACCTTTCCTAATGCTAACAGTCCTCAAATCCTTTTGTTTTGTTTTGGCCAAGAAAGTCGGGATGCAACCCTGGCAAGGTTTTCAAAGGTCAGATTTCCTGCCTTCCCTCCAGAGAGGGCAGGGGGCTCAGAAAATTTGAACGCTTTTTTTTAAAGGCTAAAACCGATGCAGCAAAACAAAAATAAATCAATTTTAGCAAACATTATTTGAGCGAACTCATTATTGTTTGGCTACATAGCGGACTGCACTGTGTACACACAATTGTGTGTGAGTGTGTGCGTGCGTGTATGTGTGTGTATGTGTGCGTTCATGTGTGTGTGTGTGTGTGTGTGTGTGTATGTGTGTGTGTGTGTGTGTGTGTGTGTGTGTGTGTGTGTGTGTGTGTGTGTGTGTGTGTGTGTGCCAGCATGCATGCAGGCGCGCGTTTGTGTGTGTGTGTGTGTGTGTGTGTGTGTGTGTGTGTGTGTGTGTGTGTGTGTGTGTGTGTGTGTGTGTGTGTGAATAAGTAAGAGAACGTTGCGTGCAATCATCGTGTTTATTTTACTTTCTAATGATTCATTATTTGTTTGCCTTTAATGTTCTTGTTATCAATGTAAAGCGCACTGAGCTCATGTGAGAAAGAGCGCTATATAAATTCCCATTATTATTATTATTACACTAGAACCACATTCTAACCCAGTCCTTCAGAGTAGCAACTGCTCCCTTCCGCTATCTAGCATACATAGTCGGAAACGACGGACTGACTGACATTCAAATCAAACGCCTACCTACCCGCAACACGGAGAAATACGACAGATTCACAGACATCACAGTCAATCATTAACGAAAAACAAAGAAACCTCAAACTTTGAACCGTAAAACACTATCCGCAGTATCGCCACTTTTACGGATCATGGTCTGAAGTAGGTAGATACAAATTCGAAAAAAAGTCTGCAGACATTCGATGAGTTTGTGATAACCAACTTTAGGTAGTGTTAAGGGGGGGGGGGGGGGGGGGGTAATAATAATTCTACAGGGCTGAAGACAACTAGGTCCCAACATGCACTGGAACATGATAGCAATAACGTAAGCAGGTCATGGTAACTTTTTTAGACACAAAAGGTAGTAGGGGAAGACGGGGTAAAAAGCGCATGGGCGGGTAAGAAGCCCACCCCAATTATCTCATGAAATGAAGCAAATTTCAGTCTCATTTTGCCCATGAGACGAGCGTTAATGTCTAGCATTCGTCATGGGCAAATTTGACTGAAATTTTCTTTATTTCATGACAGATAATTGGGGTGGGCTTCTTACCCGCCCATGCGCTTTTTACCCCGTCTTCCCCTATATCCAAAGATAGCATATTTCATATGTTCTGGGAATGCCCAATAATCCAGGAGTTTTGGAAAACACTGGCAAACTTATTAAAAGAGAAGTGTGAGAATGTTATTAATTTAAATTTGACGAAATCATTAGTTATTGCTGGATATGATAAAAACATGCGTATTGATAATATTTTTTATTACATAATGCTACATGCCAAGCAATATATATATAAATGTAGACTGAGCAGTCAGCCTCCTGTATTAAATGTTTTTGTCTGCAGGTTAAAATATTGTTTCAAAATCGAGGAATATATTGCACGCAGAAATATGGAATATGAAGACTTTACTTCCAAATGGTCACTGTATAAACCCCTTATTTCTTGAGGTACAGGGTAAACAACTGTAATGGATGCTCACTCTGATATGTAAAACAGAGGCCTTATGGGTTTTTTTGTTGTTGTTTTTCCCCAAAAGACTTGTTGTTGGGTGTGTGTTTTTCTTCTGTGATTTTGTAATCTACTTTTTTGTTTTGTTTTGGTACTGGCATCATAGTTTATATTAATACCCGCGTTTCTTAAAGTGTTTCCTTTTGGATTTGGGTGTTGATTTCATTTTTTTTCTTAGTCTGATATATATGTTTGTTTATGTATGTGTGTATTGTGTATAAATTATGTATGTGGGTATGTATGTATGTTATATATTTGTTTGTTTTTCTTTGGTTATGTATATTTAAATGAAAAAACGAATAAAAACGTTTAATACCAAAAAAAGGTAGTAGATGGAATCCTTACCTGAAATTGCCTATAAGAAATACGAAAGGATGCTTAAAGGGCCACCCTGACGGAAGAGTTTTTTGGCAAGAAACACGTCGAGGATCACCAGGAAAACACCCTTTACAGAGATCGCAACACTCAGTTTGCTCTGGTTTACTAGAAATCAAACCGTCAAATCGGCGATTTCTCCTTGGCGGAGGTGCTGGAAGTTAAATTCTTTCACCCAAAGAGAAGGCGTGTGTGTGTCTCTTTTCTAATGTGGCCGCCTGCGTTTAGACCAAATCGTTTGCACGAACGTTTTATCGCAATACAAGCCTTTTTATTTTTTTTTTTTTTATTTTAAGGAGTTTCGCTCACAACAAAGAAAATAGCTCCTTTTCTTTTTGTTTTACTGCACTACAAAAAAAGAAAACGCTTCAACCACAATGAGTGACCTCCACCCACCCCATCCAAAATGGCTAATCTCTCCGGCATCTCCGCCCGGAAGGAGGAATCGCCGTTTTGACGTTTTAATTTCTAAGAAACCAGAGCAAAGTGAGTGTTTTCCGATCCTTGAAAAGGCTGTCTTTTTGGTGATCTCGACGTGTTTCTTGAAAAAAAAAACTCATCCGTCAGGGTGCACCTTTAAAACTTCAGTTCTGGAAGGCTGTTCTTACGTCAGTAAAGTCCTTGGCTCGGTCAGCAAAACAAACTTTTATGGTGAGTTTGGCATTCTAGTTTGGTTTTGTAAGCGTAGGTGTCTCGCTTTGTGGCAGACAGCTCGACAAAGTTACTTAAATAAATACTTCTGACTTAGTGAGCTTGCATGTCAAAGCAGCACTCAAGACTCGTACTCTCCAATTTAGTCAAGAACAACAGGTAGGCCTAGTGACTTTCGCTCACCTGTGCTTTGCTGTGATTGGTATACTAATATGTAGTGTGCAGTTGCATTCAAAATGGTCATTCCATCGATATGATTACTGTGCAGAAGAAACCAAGCTCGTTGGTGAGGGAGAAAAGAAAGAGAGATAGAGAGATGGCCACACACCACACACACGCACGCACGCACGGAAGAGAGAGAGAGAGAGAGAGAGAGAGAGAGAGAGAGAGAGAGAGAGAGAGAGAGAGAGAGAGAGAGAGAGAGAGAGAGAGAGAGAGAGAGAGACAGACAGAGAGAGAGAGAGAGAGACAGAGAGAGAGAGAGAGAGAGACACAGAGAGAAAGAAAGAGAGAGAGATACAGAGAGAGAGACAGAGAGAGAGACAGAGAGAGAGAGACAGAGACAGACAGACAGACAGACAGAGACACAGGGGAAGAGACAGAGACACACAGAGAGACAGATACACACAGAGAGATTGAGAGACTCACTGAGACCTGTTCTGATGGAGAACAAAGCCCGAAGACAATGACAATAACAACACAAAAAGCATCACAAAAAAGCATCACAAAAAAATAGGCCATGTATATTTGTCTTAATCACTGATACACTGCACTTTTTCTGTTTCTTGTTTGTTTGTTTGTTTGTTTATTTGTTTGTTGATGCTGCTTCTTTAGACTCTCTGGCCGTTCTTGTGTTGTTCCTTTTCATTCGTGTGCTTTGTTTTTGTTGCTGCTGCTGTTGTTGTTCGTTCGTTTGTTGTTGCTTGTTTATTTATTTATTTATTTATTTATTTATGGCAGCGATTTAATGCTCCAAACAAATAGATGATTTTGACCCCCAAAAAAACAGATGCTTGTGGCAAAAGAAAAGACCATCTAACCCTCACCCTATCCCTAACCCTAACCCTATCCCTAACCACGGAAAGAACCAAGAAATAGAGCAGGAGGGTGTAAATCTACATATTTGCCGAGAAATCGATGTGCAAAGCCATGCACTGTCTTATACTATTTTTTTGCTGGAACCATTCCTTTTCTTGGTTGATAAATTTTAAGTCTTTATTTATTTATTTGTTAGTTTGTTTGTTTATCCTCGTTCCTGCCTGCCAATGCACTCTGTGACCGGACCGCTAATATTACATACAAATGAAAAAATAAACATTCCTCCTACAACTCAGCCTAAACGCCTGCGGGATAGGATGTGTTTCAACATGTTCCTATCTCACATCCGCCCTGCTTCCTTTAATCTGAATTAGATTAAAAGCCATCTGTCTGTTTATTTTTATTATGAAGAATCAAATGAAGACATCTTTGAGAATAATGTAGTTTATTCCTACAAACACAAGGCAGGGCCGGATCTAGGGGGCGGGGGTGCTTTGGGTGCTGCAGCACACACACCCACTCCCCCCACCCACCCCCCCCCCCCACCCACCCCCACCTCTCGGCTGTCAACGCTCTTAAGAAGTTCTGTTCTGAGCTCACAGGAGATGCCACAAAACAGTTTTAAAATGTTGAAAACTCGTTTTCGGACCCCCCACCAGGGCTTTGCCCCTGGACCCCACCGGGGCCTAGGCGGCCCCTGGACCCCGGCCTAAAAAAAGTTTCAAGCACCCCCCCTTCAAAAGTCTGTGATCCGGTCCTGCAAGGCTAAACATGTTTTTTTGATTTTTCAGACATAAATGTATAATGCATTACAATGATTTGCAAGCATGAATTCCTCAGATTCACAATATAAGTATACCTTCGTAAAACGCTTTAACATGCTGGAACTCACTGCCAGCTAACTTTGAAAGAGCACAATCTACTAACCAATCCAAACATATCCTGGACATTAACAAAATTATTAGTCAAATATTTTTTAGATTTTGACGATTGATTTGAAATTGTATTTTTTAACCGCATGCAATAAGCAAACCTGTAAAAATGAATTTCAAATGGATGGGACGTTTCATAAGCCGCGAGGCTTGAAGGCTGAAGCCTGTCCCTACCTACCTACCTACCTACCTACCTACCTACCATTCTTCTAACCAAATCATTGTAACCCGTTAAAATACATTAGTATTTTCACCAAGAATAACCAAATCCAATGTCCTTGTCTTTTTAAGGAACGTTTGTCTGCGTTAATTTTAGTGACAATAGACAACGTGTCTGATATTTCATTTGTGTTTCCTGTTTAGCCAATCCACTTTCATAAAAGACAAAAACACAGCTGGTACATTGCAATAATAAGAGTCACCAACAACAACAACAAAGAGAAGTGACTCTAAGCGTTTGTCATAAAACTTACGGGAAAAGATACGGGAATACATTTTATTATATCCATTTTCATAGTTAGCGAAGTTTCTGTGAAAAAGAAACGTGAATGGTTCAACTTACTTCCACAACATAATGCTAGTGGTTGAGCTTTTTTTTTATAATTTTTATAAGCGAACCGAAGCATTTGATCAAAAGAACCTCTCTCAAAAATGCATCATATTGAGGTTAACCCTTTCACCGCCAATGTCGCATTTTTGCACCACAATGATTTAACACCCATGCCACTAAAAGGCATCAAACCAGGGCCTGTTATCTGAAAGACCCTATTTTCTTAATTTTTTTGAGGCAAGGATAGACCTTACTTTATGCATATCACAGAGAAATTTCCAATATTGCAGATGATTTTTTTCTCTACCCAGGTAAGATTAATGGGAAAAATTTGCTGAAAAATGGCTGGCGGCGAAAGGGTTAATTATGAGTGTGACATACATTAGCTGTCATACACTCCATGCATCTGCTAAGGCATCAGAATGCATTGCTGCTGAAGAAACTGGAAGGACTGACAAAACACAATAGGAATTGCTCGGAAACTGTTACCTTGCCTAATTCAATCGGTCAAACAGGGGAAGTTACTCTACCATCAGGTAGATCCCCAGCTCTCGCCTCGTGTGTTTGAGTTTAGTGACGTACAGCGCTTAGAACACCGTGCGTCATTCTAAAATTGATGTCATTTATATTTTTACGTCACATTTTGCGAGTTCCATCAGTTTGTGGCCACTGGCCACCCTTAATGTTTTCTATTAATTTTGTTTTGCAAGTCGCTGACTCGCATCCTGCGGTTTCAAGCTTCGACACCATGGTTGCTATGGTTTGTCCGCCTTGGTCAAGGTAAACAACTCTAATTTTCACGAAATGCTCTCCCCTCGTGTTTTCCCCCACCTGAAAATCGTCTGTTAAGAGGGACTAGAGGGGAGACAGGAATGCGAGTTGTTACTTCTGGGAAGAATTAATTTCAAAGATGTTGATGTTTTGTGCCACGTTTATAATAATAATAATAATAATAATAATAATAATAATAATAATAATAATAATAACTAACATTTATAGTGCGCCCTTTCTCTCTTGAACTCACGGCGCTTCACAATTATTTAATAAATACAGAGATCATAAGCTACTACAATATTAACTATCAAAATTAACAATATTAACTATCAAAAACATGCATATAGCCACAACACGCACGCACCCACACACGCACACGTCCGCACACACCACACACACACGCGCGCGCGCACACCCACACACAATGTGGGGAACATAGTTTTAAGGCAGGAAACAGGACAAGGAAGAAATCAGAGGTATTGCCGGAAGAGGTGAGTTTTAAGAGCGGTTTTGAAAGATTGGACAGATTTAGCAGAACGAAGTTCATATGGTAGGGTGTTCCAGACAGAAGGGGCGCTGAAAGAAAATGAACGTTCACCATATGTCTTAGTGTTTGTACGAGGAATAGAAATATAAGTTTGTCAGAAGAGGAACGGAGAGACCTGGAGGGTGAGTACAGGTGAACGAGATCAGAGAGGTAGGCAGGACTAGATGAATGGACAGCATTGAAACAGAGGCAAGCAATTTTATACTTTATGATTCTTTGCCTCGACTGGAAGCCAGCGTAAGGTATTGAGGTGAGGTTTATGTATTACTTTGCCATGACACACGTTTGTATGAAGCATTTCGTTTGTTTTATGTGTTTAGTACGTGTGTTTGTGAGTGGTTGGGTGAAGGTTAATAGGCTGGGATTGGGAGTGGGGTAAGGTGTAGGCGTTTGGGTATGTAACCTGTTTTGTAAGCGCACCAAATTAACAGCTATACGCAACGCAGAAGCTTTTTGCGGCACAAGCACAGCCTTACGCGCACGCACGCACGAATACGCAGTTTCTTACTGTGTCATTCTGCCTCTTGTTAGTTTTTTTCGTTGTTTTGTCTGTCTGTCTCTGTATGTCTGTATGTCTCCCTCTCTTAGTCTCCCGTCTGTGCGTGTCCGAGAGAGAGAGAGAGAGAGAGAGAGAGAGAGAGAGAGAGAGAGAGAGAGAGAGAGAGAGAGAGAGAGAGAGAGAGAGAGAGAGAGAGAGAGAGAGAGAGAGAGAGAGAGAGAGAGAGAGAGAGAGAGAGAGAGAGACAGAGACAGAGACAGAGACAGAGAGAGAGAGAGAGAGAATGATTGATTTCAATCTCATTAGTTTCAAAACTCTTATGACATAGGGTACATGAAATAAAATAGACACCTCAAAAGGGGAGAGAGAGAGGGGGGGAGAGAGAGGGAGAGAGAGAGAGAGAGAGAGAGAGAGAGAGAGAGAGAGAGAGAGAGAGAGAGAGAGAGAGAGGGGAGAGAGAGAGAGAGAGGGGGAAGAGAGAGAGAGAGAGAGAGAGAGAGAGAGAGAGAGAGAGAGAGAGAGAGAGAGAGAGAGAGAGAGAGAGAGAGAGAGAGAGAGAGAGAGCAAAGGATATGCTTTAGATACAGTGGGAGAAAGATCAGAAACACTCGTCACATATTCATTAGCATCATGGTACGTTCAACACCACGAATCGGTCGTAGGATTGATTACTTACTCAGCATGCCTACAGACCCACGTGAAGGCATCATCATCATATAATAAAAAGGCAAGTGTGTGTCTGTGTGTGTGTCTGAAACACAACACGGGCCTTATAACTCCGCCGTTTTTCGACCGAATCGCTTCAAATTTGCTGTCAGGCTTGCTGTGGTCGGGGCAAAGCCTGGCAGCAAATGTGAAGAGAATCGGGAGAGTGCGTCACTCTCAGAGCAGCGCCAACGGGAAACGGGGCCTTATAACTCCGCCGTTTCTTAACCGAATCGCTTCAAATTTGCTGTCAGGTTTGCTGTGGCCGGGGCAAAGCCCGGCAGCAAATGTGAAGAGAATCGGGAGAGCGCGTCACTCTCAGAGCAGCGCCAACGGGAAACGGGGCCTTATAACTCCGCCGTTTCTGAACCGAATCGCTTCAAATTTGCTGTACTCAGCGTTACCAGTACTTGGCGTCACCGTTACTAGTGGTTATTAAAAAAAGACGAAACGCAATGCCACTATTCAATGGGAATGGGCAGTGTAAAATGACAGGAGTGAAAACTGCATAACATTGAATCCAAATGCAACCCTATCGTTCCACTTGAGGGGCATGATTCTCAAGAAATTCTGCAAGTCTAAATGAATCTGATGAAATCCTACTAGTAGTGTTCACTATATTTTGTTGTCCCCCGTAAGCTTATCTGTGAAATTGACAATTTCATGAAACGGGCAAAATGGTTTGCCCAGTTCGTAAAATAGCCAATTTATAACTTGCAATTGAGAAAAGCAATATGAATGAAAAATAGTTTTCGTTCATTAGCACACATAGATCAAGAATTGGTTCAAACGAATGAGAAATATCATCTGTAGATGAGTAAAAATTATTTTATTCAGACTTAATTTGATAAAACGTTTGATTCAACATGTGGCTCAGGCATGCCCCAGCTTAGCATCTGGTAAGGTTGGGGGTGGGGGGTGGGGGTGGGGGGGCAGGGGTGCAAATACAATGTAGAAAAGTGTGATACCATTGAATCAATCTTAATCAATAGGCCTACCTGTGTGAATGGGGATTCAAAAATGTGATATTCATTGTCGATTTCATAAATTGGCCAAAGCATTTTGCCCTTTTCATGAAATAAGCAATTTCATGGATTGGGCGTAACATATACATGAATCTGATGAAATATCTCTATTTTTTTGTTATCAGATATTTGATTTGATTCGTGTAATTCGGGTCTACGTGAGTACAGTGAACTTATTTTTAGACGGCGGTAGGCTATTTCACGTGAATCATGACTCACAGACATCGTCACAATCGTATCGCATTTGGATTGAATCGTAATGCAGTGTGGTCGACCCCTTAAGAGGTACGAGTTGAGGGCCAGCCACACGTCCACTAAAATCGTACGACTGTACGATACGATTCGATCACGTGGTCTCCGAGAACAAAATGTGATTTGCGCTTCGAGATCACGTGATCGAATCGCATCGCACAGTCGTACGATTTCAGCTGACGTGTGGCCGGCCCTATTAGTGGGATACCTTTTGTCTCTAAAGGTCTGTGAATACACGTTAACATCATTCACAAAATATATCTATTTCCCCCATGGCAACACGGTGCTAGGCCACTCCTAATATGACTTACACCTCACTGTGTTGTCGTGTTTTGTGAATAATGTTAACGTGTAAGCTTACATAGACCTTACAGAAGATTCCATAATCATAATATCATCTTTACAATACACTAATCATCAGCTTTGTTCCTTTCAGTTTAGGACAGCGCGTCCTGTTAAAGACATAAATTCCATAATCATACTGTCACCTTTACAATACACTAATCATCAGCTTTGGACGATTATTGTTTCTTACAGTTTAGGACAGCGCGTCCTGTTAAAGACAGAAATTCCATAATCATACTGTCACCTTTACAATACACTAATCATCAGCTTTGGACGATCGATGATTGTTCCTTTCAGTTTAGGACAGCGCGTCCTGTTAAAGACAGAAACTACATAATCATGCTGTCACCTTTACAATACACTAATCATCAGCTTTGTTCCTTTTAGTTTAGGACAGCGCGTCCTGTTAAAGACAGAAACTACATAATCATACTGTCACCTTTACAATACACTAATCATCAGCTTTGGACGATCGATGATTGTTCCTTTCAGTTTAGGACAGCGCGTCCTGTTAAAGACAGAAACTACATAATCATACTGTCACCTTTACAATACACTAATCATCAGCTTTGTTCCTTTTAGTTTAGGACAGCGCGTCCTGTTAAAGACAGAAACTACATAATCATGCTGTCACCTTTACAATACACTAATCATCAGCTTTGGACGATCGATGATTGTTCCTTTCAGTTTAGGACAGCGCGTCCTGTTAAAGACAGAAACTACATAATCATGCTGTCACCTTTACAATACACTAATCATCAGCTTTGTTCCTTTCAGTTTAGGACAGTGCGTCCTGTTAAAGACTTATGGCTGGCACCCTGCTGGTCGAGCTGGGAAAATAAAAAAACGATTGATTATTGCCATGGAACCTACCACACACACACGCGCACGCACACACACAACACACACACACACACACACACACACACACACACATTGCACACGCGTCATTTATACAGTTTGCGGTATCTTTTGTGTTCGGCTAAGGGGCGAGGGCGGGCTAGTAGCTGACTCACTCTCTCAGTCCACTTAGACGCGTGGGGAAAAACTATGCAAATGAGCTTGGAACTAAAGGATGAAGAGTGGGGGTGGGGGGGGGGTGGGGTGGGGGTGGGGTGTGGTGGTGTGGTCGAAGCATGACTTTAAAAGCCAGGTGACTTCTGATACTTCTTCCTTTTTTGCCATAATTCTTTCCACCCAAACTCGTCCTAACTTCTGGTTCTGACTGAAGCTTTAATACTACGCACAATCAATTTCGAAACTGCCGGGGGAAAAAACCCTACTTAAAAAAACCTTTCTGCCAATCTAGAAAGATTTTTTTTGCTTTTTTAAGTTAGACTATCTTCGAGAAATTTCAATAGAAACTTAGTAAAAAAAAAAAATCAAAATTTAAGGACCCAAGGCAAAGAAACAGTTTTTAAAAGGGAGGAAAATATAATTAAAAATTAAAATAAAAATAACAGAAAAACATAATTTTTCACGACCATAACCTTAACAAATCTTCATCACTTTCGCTTACTTTTATTATTTTACCCAATCAAGGAGGAAAGCAGAACAATCCTTTTTTTTTTATAAAAAGAAAGACAGTTTGTAAAATAAAATAATAATCAAAATCACCAGCAAAACAAATCAATATGGCGACAGTAAGCTGCTTCAGCTACCTAACGATGTTCGTGGTGGTCGCCCTGTCCGCTTTGACTCTCCCAGCCGGGGTGCTGTCTCAGTCCACTACGCAGCAGAACTTCGACCGCACATTTCTGAGGAAGATCTTCAAGTGTCCAGCTTGCCACATGGACGACTGCCCCCTTCCCGAGGGCTTCCCGGCCTGTGAGGTGGTGCTGGAACCCGGGGTATGCGCCTGCTGTCCGGTGAGTTATATACGTGACCCAATAAGATTGCATAATCATAGATACTTTAACCCTTTCACCGCCAACGTCGCATTTTAGCACCACAGTGATTTAACACCTATGTCACTAAAAGACATCAAAACGGGGTCTATTATCCAAAGACCCTATTGTCTAAGTTTTGGGAAGTAAGGATAGACCTTATTTTATGTATGTCACAGAAGAATCCCCAATACTGCAGACAGATTTTGCTCTCTACCCAGGTAAATTCAATAGCAATTTTTGGCTGAAATATGGCTGGCGGTGAAAGGATTAATGAACGTGTGGCGGTGCCATAGCCGATGAGGTTTAACCGAGGCGTGGTTACCGCTACACCTATCTGTATTGTTAAAACAATCGGGACTTTACTGGAGTTGCACTGCCTCCGGGCATTGCCTCCAGTATTGTTACCACCATCTTTGTATCTACAAATGTCCCATTTGTGTGTCTGTTCCAGACCGAGAGGACGTAAAACACCATTTTTCAATTCAATTCCATAATCATACTGTCACCTTTGCAATACACTAAAGGCTTTCAAATCAACGCCAGCCATTTTTCACCCAACACTTTCCATTAAGCTTACCCGGGTAGAGAAAAGATTCTGTCTGCAATATTGGGGATTCCTCTTTGACAGGCATAAAATAGGGCCTGTCCTTACCTCCCAAAATTAAGAATATAAGGTCACTGGATACCAGACCCACGTTTGATGCCTTTCAGTGACATGGGTGTTACGTCATTGTGGTGCCAAGAGGCGACAGTGGCGATGAAAGGGTTTTAAGATTAAAATTATAGCCCCGTCGACAACAAAGGCCATGTCAGGGCTGTCACCACGTTAAATCTCACCACGTATTAAAAAGGGATTAAAAAAACGCAAGGTAAAAACAAAATCGAAGGTTTTTTTGTGAAAATACTTTTGTTAAAAAAAACATTAATCATTTTTTTTTAAACTTAGCAAGTAAAAACATGACACGTCTAGAATTAAAAACATCACAGTAGCTTACATCAAGTGAAATATATTAATCTCTTTCAAGAAATTAAAGATCGTGTCAGGCGGAACGTCACGGAACAAAATTGTCATAGACTCCGCAGTGTAGTGTTTCCTTCTGATGTATAAATGCCAGCAGTCCAGAAGGACATGACGAATGGAATATGTGTGACCCAGCACCACGAAAGGGACACATTAAGTGTCAAAATGACCATTCTGAAAAAATGGTACAGTTTTGGAAAGTTGAGGTAATTCTCTTTCTAATGATAGACACATCATTCTTGTATCCTTTTGTTGTTGTTGCAGAGTTATGAGCGTTTAAGCTTGGTAAGGTAACTGTCGGCCGTTTGGAGAAATCACAGTCTAAAGTCTATCCTATCCTAGGAAAATGCACCAACCTACTAACTTTAACCCTTTCGCCGCCAGCCATTTGTCAGCCCAGTGTATACCATTAAGCTTAACTGGGTAGAGAAAAAAAATGTATCTGCAATATTGGGAATTCCTCTGTGACATGTATAACATTAGGCCTATCCTTACCTCCCAAAATTAAGAAAATAGGGTCTTCGGATAACAGGCCCTGATTTCATGCTTTTTAGTGACATTGTGGTGCATAAATGCGACATTGGCGGTGAAAGGGTTAAAGCATTTTTTGGAATATTTAGAGATCATATTAAAGACGATCCGTTATGGATATGAAAGATAAAATGTTAGAGAGCACGAAAATACCCATAACTCAAAATTGATTTTTTTTTTAAATGAGATTTTTGACTTTGCAAGCCCGTTGTGAG
>CM065697.1:19547738-19557738 GCA_017654935.2 Phymorhynchus buccinoides | reverse complement strand
CTGATGGGTCTTTAAGCATATGCGCGTGTTACGGCCAATCCGTGACATCGTTTCATGAAACGGGTAAAATGCTTTGCCCAATTCGTGAAACGGACAACGTGTGTCATCAACGTTTTCAACATGTGCCAATCACACAGGTATTGATTAAGGTCAACGCAACAGTAGCCCATGTGTCTACATTGTATTTTCACCCCCATCCTGCCCACATCCGGGGACCACCACCCGGGGTGGGGGGTCCACCCGAGGACCACCCCCCACCCCCCACCAAATGCTACTCTAGATAAGGCATGCCTGAGCCACATGTTATATCAAACGTCTCAACAAGTCTGACTAAAAAGCCCTTTCGCCGACAGCCATTTTTCAGCCCCCAAAAATACCATTAAACTTAACTGGGTAGAGGGGAGAAAAAAATCTGCAATATTGGGAATAGCTCCTCTGTGACATATATAACATTAGGCCTATCCTTACCTCCAAAATTAAGAAAATAGGGTCTTCGGATAACAGGCCCTGATTTGATGCCTTTTAGTGACATGGGTGTTAAACCATTGTGGTGCATAAATGCGACAGTGGCTGTGAAAGGGCTAAATAAAAGAGATTTGAACATCATCTACAGGTGTGATTTCTCATTCGTTTGAACCAAGGTTTTATATTTTGATCTCTGTGTATTAATGAACGAAGAATAATGTTCTATTATAATTATTATGAACAAATTATACCACAAAACACTACCAACCCTCCATGCACTGTACAAATGTGGCTTGAAAACGCTTTATAGCTTAAAATGCCACTGTTAATAGTGGTGGATCCATAAAGGATGCCAGTGGTTCTACCCATAATGGAGATAATATTTGATCAAAGAAACCACAAACACTCGGAAATGTCTTCCTGTTGGGGTTGATCCACAAGATAGTGTTTGTTAGCAGATATACATACTGACGAGAATTCCATAATTCGAAAGAGATCTCTCTATGTACCATGATCATACACTATCTGTCCCCCATTGGGACAAAAAGTAAACCAGCACAATCTTTTACTTTTATTTTATTCTTTTCACTATTATAATTATATTGCTTTTATAAATAACCAGGTTTACGTTGGCTGTTTCACGAACTGGGGAAACCCTTTTGCCCATATAATTCATGAAGTGGGCAATTTCACGGATTGTGCGCAACACTTTAACTTATGCCAGTCTATCGTTCCGGCTATGACTGCTGGATAGAACAAGGAGCCAGATGCTATTCTAGGTAGCTGGGTTAGAATGAGAGACTTAGTGGGATTTTTTTTCACGCCAGAGGGCATGACGCTCGTGTGGGGCTAATCCTCTCTATATTCTTAGTTGGGGATAAAGAAAATGAGAGAGAGAGTGAGTAGTCCTACCATCTCTCTCTCTCTCTACTACGCCCAACTAAGAAAATCGCGTGATAAGCCCCTAGTGCATTGACTGCCCTCTGGCGTGAAAAATATCGCCATAAGTCGACCATTGGCTTATATGGTGGTTCATCCCCCCCCAAAAAAAAAAAAAAAGAGGCCAACCCATCCCTATGTCTGCAGCACGAAGAGACAGTTTTTTGTTATGCCCCCTAGTTAGAATGTCATGGTCTTCGGAAGACTCACGCACACACGCACGCACGCATGTACACACACACACACAAACTCACACACGCACGCACGCACACACAAGGACCTACACACCCCCACACAAACAAACACGCATGCATGCACGCACGCACGCACGTACGCACGCACACTCGCACGCACACGCGCACGCGCACGCACACGCGCGCACGCACACGCACGCACACACACACACACACACACAAAACCACAAAGCTCTTCCAGTATTTTCCATTACTGTGAAATTCGGGCTGCTCCCACCTGGAGAGGGCGTCACCGCAAGCGCGGCGCCATCCATTCTTTCTTTTTCTTTTTCTTCTTTTCTTTGGAGGGGGAGGGACGAACTTTGGAAACCTAGCTGTCAATTTGTTCATACCAGGCAGCGGGAGTTCTCTCTATTCTTATCGGCTCTTGACTGCCGTTGGATTTTTTTTTTACGTACGTAAAGTGCACGGGTCAGACTACCTTTTAAGTCCCCATCCGAATGACTCGACGTTCAGTTCGATTGTCCCGTCCAACTCGAAAGAAAGGGTTGAGGCCGGGATTTCGGACCCGGTCACTCACGCATTGAAATTGGCAGGCGAACGTCTTAAGCCACTCTTCCACTATTGATGGTTACTATCTATGACTAACTCCTACGCAGCCATGAATTTTTTTTTTTTAAAGTGTAGGAAGTTGCCTAGGATTAGTTTTGATTAAAAAAAAGAGCAACAACAAAACCAACATTATTTTTGGGTTATGATCAAAAGATACTTTGTAGTAGTTTTAGCGTCGCTACAAAATGAAATTGGGGTGGGTGGGGGAGAGAAGGTGAGAGGGTAGGGGGGGAGGCGAAGAGAAACAGAGAGAAAAACGGCGGGGGTGGGGTGGGGGTGGGAAGCATCAAACAGAAAGATTCAGAAAAGAAAGCCAGGGTTATAATCATAATAATTATCAGAGAGTGAGAGAGACAGACAGAGAGACAGACAGGAGGGCAAAGAGACAGAGAGACAGACAAAGAAACAGACAGATACAATGACCTATGGCTTAGCCTACTGGGCCGGGCCATCTGCCCATGTCCAAGGGGAACAGTGGGGTAAGTGCAATATTTAAAAAAACAGACAGACAGAGAGAGAGAGAGAGAGAGAGAGAGAGAGAGAGAGAGAGAGAGAGAGAGAGAGAGAGAGAGAGAGAGAGAGAGAGAGAGAGAGATGACTAGAGAGAGAGAGAGAGAGTGTGTGTGAAACAGACAGACATACAGACGCGACTATTTGAACTACAAACAAGGGCATCGCCGAGCGCATTTACATTATGCTCTTCACACACACAATCTTTGATCAAACACTTTCACTCCACAAGACTGCAGCCCAGCGGTCTATTTTTACCACTCCAATCATTACATACACTGAGTCGCCTCCCCTGGCTTTTCAATAATTTTAATCTGTAAACCAGAATGTTATCTCTGCACCATTTCGTAACTTTTTATATCTTTTGGAAAACATTTAAAACTATTTATCCTACTTATGCTCATCGAAAGAAGCACAGCATACTCGTCGTGTCTGTTGCAGTGTCTGTATTACGTATGTTTATTATTTTGTACGCTTTAAAATGAAGATTCATGTGCTCTGTTCAGTATAGAATTCTTTCCATACCTAAGGACTGTAGATATGACAACTGAAATGTTAATTTATGCCCAAGTTGGGTTTTTTCTGTCTGTACTTTTCTTTCTCTTTTACAATATGTGCGACAATTTTGGACCGACCGACAGACCAACAGACCGACAGACAGATAGACCGACAAAGTGAGTTATATGTTTGTGGCTTGTGCCACAAACAAAAAAGCATTAAACAAAGACAAGTGGAAAAAGAGAGGTAAGAATGGTGTGTGGTTTTTTTTATGTCGACAGAGACAAAAAGACAAAGAGAGACAGAGGGAGACAGACAGAGAGGAGGGGTAATATAGAGAGAGAGAGAGAGAGAGAGAGAGAGAGAGAGAGAGAGAGAGAGAGAGAGAGAGAGAGAGAGAGAGAGAGAGAGAACTCGGAACTCGGAACTCGGAAAGTTTAATTGTACATTGGCCTTGGGCCACAATACAATATTTGGGAGGGCAGACAAGGGTTGAAAAAATAAATCATTCAAAATTATCACCAGTAATAGACATTACAACAGCATGCACATTCGTTCTTGCAGTTACTATAATAATTATATATAATAGCAATTATATTACAACAGTTAATCCAGAGACAGAGAGAGAGAGAGGGGGGGGAGAGAATACGAATACGAATACGAATACGAATGTTTTATTGAGGGTAAAAAGGATAAGCTACAATAGCTTCTTTACACCTGGCCCTCTCACTCACACACTCACACCATGCATCAGGCAAAGAAAAATTGACATAAAAACAATCAAGTCAAGAAAATGAAACAAAAAATTGGCACATGAAATAAATGTCAGAGAATCAAATTGGAACATTAAACAGATATACAGAGAGACATACAAAATTTACAAGAATCTTGGCATAAGTTGTGTGTGAAGAGAGGGAGAGAGAGAGAGAGAGAGAGAGAGAGAGAGAGAGAGAGAGAGAGAGAGAGAGAGAGAGAGAGAGAGAGAGAGAGAGAGAGAGAGAGAGGGAGAGAGAGAAGAGAGAAGAGAGAGAGAGAGAGAGAGAGAGAGAGAGAGAAAGAGAGAGAGAGAGAGAGAACGAAAACGAAAACGAAATTTTATTTAACCAGGGAAACATGAGATAAGCAATACAATGCTTTTTTCCACCCATCCCTGGGGTACAAAAGCAGAGAGAGAGGGAGAGAGACACACAGACAGACACACAAGTCCTGTGCCTTCAGACCCATACTTATGACCACTACATTTAACGCCCATTCTGCGTTTCTGGTCAGAATATTACTGCATCTAGGGGAAAATGCCAAGATGGCATCATATTAAATACATAAAAACCAGTAATAATAGAACTCCTACACAGTCGAGTCAGTCACGAAGCATAACACGGAAATCGAAGTAACTACCCCACAAAAAAACCAGAATCATGATGGAGACAAATAAAACGCTTCAAGCATTCAAATCATGGTACAGCCGAACCAAGAAAACCCGCTTATAATCAAGCAATTTTCTCCTTCTTTCTTGTGCATTATCAAAACTCGGATATAAGAAAACCGCTTATAAGAAAAAGTCTCGTTATAATCAAGCAAATTTGTTCTCCCATCCGCGATGTAAACTCGGATATAAGAAAATGATTTCATACAAGGGAGTTTCTTGGTGTTGGTTTGCAGTTCATTTTCTTATAAGCGAGTTTGATTTTCTTATAAGCGATTTTTTTAAAATTAGGGCATGAACTGAAAGGATGTTCCAAAAAATGCAGTTGTTCCAACAAAACAAACAAAAAGAGAGGAAAATTTACGTCAGAGCAGCTACCTCACAGACACTCTAACCTTAATATAGAAAAATACAGCCGAATCCGCTTATAAGAAACTCCCTTATAAGAAAACTCGCTTATAATGAAGCACAAAAAGTTCCCTGCTGAACTTTTTCTTTCTTATCTATGATCAAAACTCGGATATATAGAAACTCGCTTATAAGAAAACTCGGTTATAAGCAAGCAAATTCCTTCTCCCATCCGCAATGGAAACTTGAACATAAGAAAAGTATGTCATACAAGAGAGTTGGTTTGCAGTTCATTTTTTTATAAGCAGCTCTATTTTCTTATAAGCGAATTACCATTGACAACATTTGCTTAAAGACCCACCAGATCACATGTCAAAATCACGGGTTCCACATGTTTTCCCTCTTATAGCTGGTAAGAAATCTTGTTTTGACCAGGTTTGACTCCCATACAAATGCCCCCAATTGAAAACGAAACATTTTAAAGAGCAGCCTCAATTTTGAAGTTGGGGGAAATTTGTATGTGGGTCACAGCTACCCAGAAAAAAAACAAGGGACTTAATCATGTTGGGTCAGTGTGTCTTTAAAAGTGAGTTGGACCTGAACTGAAAGGATGTTCCGAGAAAATTGAAGTGTGTTCCAAAAAGGGAAAGTTTACCTCATACCAGTTGTGTCACAGACATTCTAAACAGTACAGGCACTTGATTGCAAGACTAATTGAGTTGTTTTTGTTCCTTTATTCCATACTTTCCTTCAGTATTCTGTGCAAAATAAATGTTGAGCAGAAGAAAAAATATGAGTGCCTGTACTTTTGTGTTGGTGGTAGAGAGACTGTCCATCCTTTTATTTTCAGCAGCAATGGCAGAGAGGAAAAGGCAATCCATTTCTTTAAGAAGAAAAATACAAATAACTGAATATGTGGACAAAAATCCACATAAACAAAAGCAAACGATTGATAAAAAGCTGCACGGGTGGACAGTAAATGGTAATAGTTCAGTACAAGAAAGGTGAAGGAGTACGTATTTGATAACAGTAAAAAGAAGAAAAAGCTTGTTAGTTTGAGTGGTTGTAGGCACCTTTAACTCTTTCATTCCTGGTTTTACACTAACTGTTACTTCCCCTTATTCCTGTGTTTCTATCATCTTTCTATTCCCTTCATTCCTGGATTTATAGAGGGTTAAAAATGTGATAATGGGGTACTTATTTTAGAGACTTACGGCAGTAACCCACATTACACGAACCTAAGAATGTCATATACCGTTGTGTAGGGATTTGATGTGAGAAGCTGTTTGTGACCATGTTGACACATTATGGTGACATGACAGATGACACACAGGTGTAAAACAGGTAAGTTTACAATTTAACATAAAACATACCATCATGCCATACATGCAGGTCAGTGTTTTTAAAGCAAATTGTATATTTCATGCACGCACTCACCAAGTGACGCCTCCTGTACATCCCCATGCATTGTGCTTGTCATTACTCCACAGATAAGTGTCACCATTGTCACCATAATTGTCCCCAACACATTAACAGTTTATTGTCTGTTTTGACGATTATGTATGGATACAACACAAATATATAGAGGACAAGCACCACACTATTTTGCACACTTTGTTTTACACAGATAATATTTTCACGTTCCCTATCTACGCATTTATGTACCCCTGTCACAGTCATCACATCACATGTCACACATAGGTGACATGTGTGTGACACACCTTGAAGCAGTCACTGTGACGCTGTTTGGAGCACAGATACCACACTTTTCACACATCATTGTAGTTTGACACGTTTTGAAGGGGTGTCGGTATAGCTGACACCAGTGTGTGCATGCTTGTACTTGGGGTGTCGTGCCGTGCACAACACACAGGTGTGCTTGTCACCTACACCTTTGTTTTTCTCTGGCTCCTCGGTGCGTTTTTTTTTAGGTGTTATTGTTGGTATATTCTAGCAGAGAACTGAGCATTTCATCAGAGTAATATAACTGAAAATAATCTTGCGCTTTCATTGATGTGTCTAACACACACACAGGCCCTGATCGATGTTTGAATTCCGTCCTAGTTTCGGTTTTGGTGTGACATAATTCCCCCTAATCCACTCAAAACTCGGTCGAGTGTAGAACAAAGGTAAGTTTTGATAATCTAACTCCTCACCACCAGCATCATCACCACCTATATGCGCTTCAACAGCTGCCACGAACTAAACTCACTCTTCTTCTGTCAAATTGGTCAGAATCAGAATTTTCTCCACCTTCTATTTTCACTACCAACAAAAACTGCCACATGCACAGTACACACCTACTACACGCATTCACTCAAAACGACCCCTTTCCCACAGAGCTGGAAGGAGGAGGGGGTGGGGGAAAGGGAAGGGTAAACGGCTGGGGGGTCTGGCATCACATTCCATTGATAAACAGTCCCGTTAGGGCTGGGTCAAGGGTAAATGACGTACTTTGATGGCGCGAATTGCGGTAAGTCCAAAGTACGATCCCGGAATACCGGTCTCTCGGATTGAAAGGAGTTATTTCTTCCAGAACGGTTTTCCGTTCTCCAGGATTGAAAGGTATTAAGCCTTGAAACCGGAAAACCGGTCTGCAGGATTGAAAGAGTTAAATCTTCTTCTTAGTAGACGATTTTGATTTTATGATGTAAGAAATGCATCAAATTAGAAAAATGATTTTCTCTTCGTTTTGTTTTTCTGTCTTTCTTTTCTTTTTTTTTTTTTCTCTCTTTTCCCTTTTCCCCATTCAATTTGGTTATAAGGGGAAAAAACTCCAAAATGTTTTCTTATGTCCGAGTTTCGGATATAAGAAAACTCGAATATGGTAATAAGCAAAAAATGATCTCCCTTCGATATTCTTATAACCGAGTTTTGCTATATTTTGATTTTATGATGTAAAACATGAGTCATAGGTCGCAAGTTTCTTTATTGTCCATTGGCATTGTACAAACGCAAATACAAAATTGTCTTCCACTGTGTAAAAATGAGTTATACATCCAAATTAGAATATTGATTAAAAACAAGAAACAGAAATTTACATTTACACACCTGAATGCGTTGAAGCTGACATGGATACGCAAACTGTACTCAAGTAAACATAAATGGAAAGAATTACTATGCCTCCAGTGTCCAAAAAATAATATTATTGAAAAGATAGGATGCGATTTGTCAAACGCACAACATGTAAATGCTTTTTGGAAAGATGTTTTTAAAGCATACAAAGAATTTGGAGAGTCATTGCAGGTTAAGACACTGGATGAATTTTGTTCGGAACCTTTGTTTTGTAACCCAAACATCAAAATAGGTGGTAAAAGTGTGTACTACCAAATCTGGATCCAAAAAGATGTGTTATTTGTGGGGGATTTACTGGAAGAGAATGGTAACTTTTTGTCTTTTGCGTCTTTCACTGAGAAATATGATTTGTTTTGTAATTTTGTTTCTTACCTTGGACTTAAAAGTGCTGTGAGAGTGTATGCTAGAAAGCTTAGAATTCTGTTTACACATAAAACTGAATACTGTTCAAACATGTTTAAAAAAATGATTTGCTCAGCTCCCAAAGGAGCTCGGTTTTATTATGATATTCTGTTACAAGATGCAAATGAACCGAAATGTTGTGGTAAGTGGAGGGAAAAACTTGGAACTGAAGTGCATTGGAAGAATGTATTCAAAAAGATAAGAACTGTAAAAGATATCAGATTGAAGTGGTTTCAATTGCGTCTAACGCACAGAATTTTAGGTACAAATATAATTTTGCAAAAGATGAACATTAATAATTATGATAGATGCTCGTTTTGTGAAAATGAAAAGTAAACTATTCAACACATTTTCTGGAGTTGTACACATGTACAATTATTTTGGACAGGTTTTCAAGCAATGTTAAATGTTAAATGTAACCATGTAAATGTTGTACTAACAGAAAAAAATATTTTATTTGGATGTGGAGAAAATTTCAGATCTGATAGTACTTTTGATCTAATTCTACTAATAGCAAAAGTTTTCATTTATAAATGCAGATGTGAAGGAAAGCGCCCTCATTTTCAACATTTTATTCCATATATGAAAAAGATATATGATATTGAAAAATGCATTTCTTGTTTTACTATGTCTCAGGATATCTTTTTTGCATGATGGCAACCATATTTAGCTCTAATTCAATAATTAAATTATCTGTTTGTAAGTCATATTTCTAGTTTATATATTTACCATATTTGTCGACAGGCCACTGGTATGCATGGGAGTGGGGGGTGGGGGTGGATAGGGAGGGGGGAATTCTATGGATATCCATGCTATTGCTGGGTGATGCATGTATTTTTCTCTCTATCGTCCTGTGTGTGTGTGTTGTGTGTGAGAGAGAGAGAGAGAGAGAGAGAAGAGAGGGGGAGAGGGGGGAGGGGGAGAGAGAGAGATACAGTTTTCGATTAATTTGTGTTGTGAATTGTTTTGAAATTATAAAATGCAAAAAACATGAATAAAAAAAACAGAAATTTACATTTAAACAAATATGTTACTCTCACACCACACCCAATCATTCATCTGCTCTCCGCTATCTTGCTCGCTCATCATGCAACTCACAACCACTTCTGCCTTCATTTTTGTTTTTAATTTTCTGTTCCGTTCTTTTCTTTTTTTTTTTCTCCTTTGTTTTGCATTTGTTTCGTTTTTTTCATGCACCAAATTAGGTCAAAAGCATTTTCTCTTCGTTTTATGTTTCTTTTATTTTATTTTTTTCTCTTTTTCTCTTTTATTTTTTCCCTTTTTCCCATTCAACTCGGTTATAAGAAAAAAAATTCAAAATGTTTTCTTATATCCGAGTTTCGGATATAAGAAACCCTGGATATAAGAAAACAAAAATTATCTCCCTTCGATTTTCTTATAAACGGGTTTTGCTGTAGATTAGTTATATACCTCTCCTGACATAAAACTCCGCCAAGAAGGTAGTATGTATGGTACTCGTTGGGGGGGGGGGGGGGGGGGGGGGTGTCTTTTCCTCCCCTTGAAACGCAAAAAC
>CM065697.1:19544762-19547238 GCA_017654935.2 Phymorhynchus buccinoides | reverse complement strand
CGACAATTTTGTCAAAATGTGCGACAATTTTGGACAAGACAGACCGACAGACCGACCGGAACCAAAGTGAGTTAAATAGGTTTGTGGCTTGAGCCCAAACAAAACATCAAGCCGAACTCTTAGTTGAAGCCCCTTGTTTCCCGAATGAAGACAATTCATGAAAGCGCTTGGCGAACAGACGATATGGGAACAGAAAAAAAAGAAAATATATAAAAAAAAGAACACACTATAATGTCACAGTAAAACTTCTAATTTAAAAAAATATCAATCACTAAACAACATTCCATGCGGCTCAAATAATTAACTTGATAGACCAATTAGTAATCAATCGACCAATTCAGCCATGGACAACTGCCTCGAAATGCCAAGTTCAATAGAAAGGTCGAGTCACAAAGTCATCCCGTATTTAGTATTTCCAAGCTGTCCTTTAATTAAGCCCCATAATTATTATTTTACATACCTACCCGCCAAGTGGTTGACTGAGACTCCGATCAGGTATGAAATATGCTCCTCTTTACGTTTTCAAATCAAACTTCAAGGTCAGGTCGGCGCGATTATAATCATCTTAGGCAGGTCTCTTCCACTTTAGCAATGCTCCAACTGGCAAGTTGAAGCGATTCCTTTGCCACGGGTTCATTAAACGCCTTGGCATAGACAGACCCAAAAATAAACCAACAACAAAAAAACCACCGCGACAAATTATGGTCCTTGTTCCTCACTAATGTGGACAGAAGATCAACAATCAAGCGCAGGTCGACCACACTACCATAGATGAGTGGAGTGGAGACATAACTATTATGGTATTAGGTACTTTATTGTCACAAAGGCGTATCTGTGAAATTCGTGTTGCTCCCACCTGGAGAAGAGTCCCGCAGCCAGAGGCATACGCACCCATTTTTATTTTTTTTGCATGCGATTATTTTGTGTCCGATTAGGAAGGAAAAGGGTGGGGTGGTGGTACATTTTGACCAAATGACAACTTTTGTGTTGCCTATGGTTTAACGTGTGCGAGTCATGGGCACACGGGTCTCGGTTATCTCTCATCCTAAAGACTCCCACGTTCAGACCGTAATGCCTAGTGCAAAGTGGAGGAACTATCCCCCGTCCCCAGGTTCGAACTCGGGTTTACTTGACACGAGGCAGAACGCGTTTACCTCTGTGCCACTCTACACCTGAAAAGGGGTAGCTTAAAACAACTTCTGCCATGATTCAAGAGCATCTGGTTTACATTTTTTACGCAATTCCATGGCTTCCTCGCGGAGCCACTCGTACACGAATAAGACAAACGGGGGAGAGAGAGGAGGGGGGGCAAAAAAGTGCCATGTTTTATAAAAGAACAATATCAAAGCCTCAGGCTCAACTCGAACAGAACCATGTGGGACAAACACAAAGATTGAGGACGGTGTCTAAAATACAAGATTGCCAATCACAGTTAAAGTACAATGAAACTATCGTTAATGATCCAACTAACATTTAATTTTAAAGTGCCCGTGCGCGAGAATCGTACCCGGAACCATTGGCATGACAAGACAGACACATGCTCTACCAATGAGCTATCGAGGCTTCAGTGTTGATGAGTTTCTTAACTCAAATTGCCCGTTGAATACTCTCTAACCCAACTAATCTAAAATGTTATATGTTTGTTATCTATTTACAGTGTTGTTTTATGTATTTAATTTTTCAAATCATCATTGTTTGAAAGCTTGCATAGACATAAATCTATATGTGTGCAAAGTTTGAACAACGTATGCCTTCTATTCCCCGAGGAAATGCCAACGTTAAAGTGGAGATTAGCCACGGACCATGCAACCACACCCACACACACACACACACTCACAACACACACACACAAACACACACAAACCACACACACACACACACAACACACACACGCGAGTGAGCCAAAAATGGCATTGATTGGCCATGGGACTATAGTTGCACGTGAAAATGTGAGTGAAAATCCGTTTAACGTCCTCCGTACCGAAACACAAGTACAATGTAAATATAGATAAGTGGTTACAAATCCTGGAGGTACTGCAATACCAGAAAGCCCCGATGAATAATCAAGATGTTTGATACCCTTATCGATAATAATATGGACTAGTGGCACGAATATGACGTGTTTTATAAAGGGAATTATTGTTACAAAGGACACTTTCCCCCTGAGGTGAACACATTTTAAAACTCTCTCTCTCTTAACTCTCTCTCTCTCTCTCTCTCTTTCTCTCTCTACCCCCCCCCTCTCTCTTTCTATCTCTCTATCTCTTAAACAACACATACGTTGTCCAAAATCTAATATACACAAAAAATAAAATATACAAAAAAACTCTCTCTCTCTCTCTTCTCTCTCTCCTCTCCTCTCTCTCTCGTCTCTCTCTCTCACCTCTCTCTCTCTCTCTCTCTCTCTCTCTCTCTCTCTCTCTCTCTTTTAAAACACATGCGTTGCCTAAAATATATATCCTTGGAAAATAAAGTT
>CM065697.1:19534762-19539762 GCA_017654935.2 Phymorhynchus buccinoides | reverse complement strand
TTTCATCAGATTCACTTAGACGGTAGAATTTCACGTCAATCACGCCTCACAAATGTCAAAATCGGATCGCAGTGAATCGAATCGTATCCCGTGTAGCGGTGCGGTCCTTAAAAACGACATGACTCGACTTGACTTGAAGAAGGAACCATTAATAAGCAAATAAAAAGTTGTTTTTTTTAAAAGAACAAACATTAACGACATAAAATTGGCCAGAAACTGTTAAATTTCTGTTGAATTTGATTCAAAGGTAAAAGAAAAAGAAAAAAGATACTCATTTCATTTGTACCCCCATGGGGATTTTGGGGATTTAATCAACCTTCAAACCTTGCAATTTGAGTGAGCAAATTAAGTTAGTTTCCCAAGTGCCACGGTTCAATGTGAATTAACACCAACTTAAAGGAGTAACCCACACTTCTTTTTTGTGTGTGGCTCAAGCCACAAACCTATAAACTCACTTTGTTGTCTGTCTGTCTGTCTGTCTGTCTGTCCAAAATTGTCGCACATTTTGACAAAATTGTCGCACTTCAAATCGAGGCTACACTTCAAATTGAGGCTGCTCTTTAAAATGATGTATTTTAAAAGCATACAAAATAATAAACATACGTAATACAGACACTACAACAGACACGACGAGTATGCGGTGCTTCTTTTGATGAGCATAAGTAGGATACATAGTTTTAAATGTTTTCCAAAAGATATAAAAAGTTACGAAATGGTGCAGAGATAACATTCTGGTTTACAGATTAAAATTATTGAAAAGCCAGGGGAGGTGACTCATGATTGGAGTGGTAAAAATAGACCACATGCCACAAACTATTGCGATTTCGCGCTTGTTTAATTAACAAAAGAACACAGTAGAAAAATAATGATCTCTTTGATTTTTAAATTATAAAAAATAAAGCTAAACTACTGCTTACAAATTAATTGTCTTTTATCTCTTTGAGCGTGAAACTGCCTGGTATCTACTATCTGTTGGAATTCGCCATGTGGTATACAGGGCTGGATCGGGGGTGTCCTGGTTTCCGGAACCCCCCTCTGTCCCAAGCATGTACCTTATACAAGGCTGAAAAGTATGAAAATGGCTCGATTTTTCCCTTAATAATAACTAATTTGCAACCATTACTGGGGGCTTTGCCCCCTGGGCTCCCTAAAGGGCATTGTCCCTTAACCCGGAACGTATGCAGCTCCCTGGACCCCCCTCGGCGGAACCCCCCCCCCCCCCCCCCCCCTTACGAATCACTTGGTCCGCCCCTGGTATAGCTAGCAACCTTTACAGTTATTCTTTCTCCTCTAAGGCTCGGTGTACATCTTGTGTCCTGGCTAATTCAAAGCATCTGTTTTGTTTCATTCTGTGTTTTTTGTCTCACACCTGCTGCCATGTCATTCACACCGACTGGCAGTGCGTTGTGTACGCATTTGATCCGCTGTCGCCCATGTTGTTTGGGTCTTGGGAGAGAGAGAGAGAGAGAGAGAGAGAGAGAGAGAGAGAGAGAGAGAGAGAGAGAGAGAGAGAGAGAGAGAGAGAGAGAGAGAGAGAGAGAGAGAGAGAGAGAGAGAGAGAGAGAGAGAGAGAGAGAGAGAGAGAGAGAGAGAGAGAGAGAGAGCAAAAGAAGCAGAGCTGCCTGTGTGCATAACCTGTCAGCAAGTCAAAAGCAGCAAGGCGTGCGCTACCAGTCACACGATTGTCAAACATGCTGGGTCCTCGGTAGAACACAGATGGACACCGAGCATAAAACAAATGCCACTTCTTATTACAGATGGTTCATGTTACACTTGCCAGAATCCTTTTTATGTACACTTAGCTGTTCGCTTGGCACCTGGGTTAACTTGGGGGAGGGGGGAGAAATGTGTAAAGTTGACAGGAGCAGATATGTTGAAGGAAGTTTATTTTGCTTTTTTGGTGTCACGGAGAGGAAGGAAAAAAAAGAAGAAGAAGCAGCAGAGAGACGCGAAGAATGAAGGAGAAGAAAAAGAAAATGGAAGAAGAGGAGGAGCAGTGTGTGTGTGTGTGTGAGAGAGAGAAAGAGAAAACGAAATTTTATTTAACCAGGGAAACATGAGATAAGCAATTCAATGCTTTTTTTTTTTCTCACCCAGCCCTGGGAAGAGAGAGAGAGAGAGAGAGAGAGAGAGAGAGAGAGAGAGAGAGAGAGAGAGAGAGAGAGAGAGAGAGAGAGAGAGAGAGAGAGAGAGAGAGTGAGAGAGAGAGAGAGAGAGAAAGAGGGGGGGCTGGATATAGAGAAATAAAGAAAGAGAGAGGAGAGAGAGAGAGTAGAGAGAGAGAGAGAGAGAGAGAGAGAGAGAGAGAGAGAGAGAGAGAGAGAGAGAGAGAGAGAGAGAGAGAGAATGAATGATGAATGAATGACTTTTATTTATAGAGGGTAATAGAGTAAGCAATAACATGCTTTTTTTACAGACAGAGAGAGAGAGAGAGAGAGAGAGAGAGAGAGAGAGAGAGAGAGAGAGAGAGAGAGAGAGAGACAAGAGAGAGAGAGGGAAGACATGAGGAACAGTGGCAAAGCAGAGGCGGAGACAGAGACAGAAAGACTGAGGTAAAGGCAAAAGACAGAGACGGAGGGAGAGACAGATAGACAGAAAGACGAAGGCAGAGGTCGGAGACAGAGACAGACAGAAGCATACAGAGACACAGGCAGAAGCAAAGACAGCAGCAGAGACAGAGAAACGGAGAGAAAGAGAGAGACAGAGAAAAAAGCAAGACGCACAAACCCCTACCAGGGGCCTGTATTCACATTGAGATAGTATGAGACTTATCATCATGATATCTTAGAAGTCCTTTAAAGTAGTAGTAAAGTAGTAGTAGGTAGTAGTAGTAGTAGGATTCATTTTGATCTAGGACTTTAGAAGGACTTCTAAGATATCATGATGATAAGTCTCATACTATCTCAATGTGAATACAGGCCCAGGACTACGCCTATAAGGTAAGTGGGATTAGGAACAGATGGACGTGTCAGAACTGTCAAACTGTGCCATATGACATGTTGACAATCACTACAACAAAACAAAAAACCCAAAAATAAAGAATAAAAGAAAAAAGGCTACACGTGCAATTTGTACCAACAAATACACTGATTAGTATATACACTTTAGGGACAAGCAAGAAAAACCTGTCAAACGTTGCATTATGGCATGTAGACGATCACTCAAAAGCAAACCAACAAAACAAACATAAAAACCTGTGCACATTCATGAAAACTAACATGTAACAACGCATTGGACTGATTCGACGTTTCGTGGGAAAGAAAACACGACGTGACTTTGAGTGCATTTTAAAGGCACGGCCGGACTATAAAAGAGGGGAGGCGCTGAGCGCGCCGACGTTGAATTACAGCTATCTGTATTAATAAAAACAAAATCGGGACTTTACTGGTTTCGTACTGCCTCCGGGCATTGCCTCCAGTATTGTTCCCACCATATTTGTATTTACAAATGTCCCATACGTGTCTGGTTCAGACCGAGAGGACGTAAAACTCCATTTTCGCTCGCTCGCGCGCGCCGCATTTAAATCACACGGGACCGTTTAGTTTGGAGTGACGGTTGGGGGTAGTACCAAAGACACTGTAAGGGGAAAGAACTAGGGTGAGGACGACCCTAGAGAGTTATCTTTCCGTAGAGGTAGGAACAATGGCGGCCCCCATCCAAATTTGATTCTGAATCGAAGCGACTGTTCCAGACATTTGTTTGAATGCAAGGTTCAAACTTGGGTGGTTGGAGAACCCTCTTTCTATTTGTTTGCAAGATAAAGAGAGGTAAAGGTATCTAAGCTTTCTGATGGTACCCCAAGGCTAACCAACCTCAAAAGAAGCACTCCTTAAAGGTGCACCCTGGCGGATGAGTTTTTTTTGCAAGACACACGTCGAGATCACCAAAAAGACAGCATTTTCAAGGATCGGAACATTCACTTTGCTCTGGTTTCCTAGAAATCAAACCGTCAAAACGGCGATTCCTCCTTGGCGGAGATGCTGGAGAGAGATGCCATTTTGGACGGGGTGAGTGGAGAACACTCAGAGTGGTTGAAGCTTTTTCTTCTTTGTAGTGCATTCCAAAAATAAAATTGGAGCTATTTTCTTTGTTGTGAGCGAAACTCCTTTTGGTAAACTGTAAATAAAAAAGGCTTGTATTGTGGACATTTCGTGATTTTTGTCTAAGCGACTCAGGCCGCCCATGAGAAAAGAGAAGGCACATGCCTTCTCTTTCACTGAAAGAATATGACTTCCAGCACTTCCGCCAAAGAGGAATCGCCGATTTTATTTATAGGAAACCAGAGCAAAGTGAGTGTTGCGATCTCTGTAAAGGGTGTTTTCCTGGTGATCTCGACGTGTTTCTTGCAGAAAATTCATTCGTCAGGGTGCCCCTTTAAGCCCTAAACCGTCAAAATACACAAATACACACAAATAACGATTGAACTGAAAAGTCTGACTGGATGACTTCCGGTCACTGTATCGAACGGGCGAGACATCTTGAGTTACTGAAAAAGCCCAAAACGTTTGGTGGGGTGTTTTTTGGTCGTATGTTTTTTATCGTGTGTGTGTGTGTCTGTGTGTGTGTGTGCGTGTTCTAATCTGTGAGTACGACAGAAGCACACCTAACGACCCGGTGCCAGAGGTGTCAGAGCTATCTAAGGTACGCACCTACTGGTGCAAAAAATAGGGGAAATTGGCCCCCGCCACGCGAGGCACCAGCACCTGTAGTAGGGAAGTGTTGGGTTTTTTTTAAAGGCCCCGTCTAGTCAGGGTAGGGGGGGGGGCTGGCGAAATAACAGTGTGACACCCCGATAAACTAATCATCGCTGTGTTTGCTGAGTTGCGGTTCAGTATTATTCGACTGTCCGAATCACGGCTCTCCGATGAACGGCTGTCAGAAGAATGACTGTGAGAGCGTGGCTGTCGGAATTTAGAAAGGCAGGTAGACATGAAGACAGACAGTCATTTAGACAGACATACAACAGACAGACAGACAGACAGACACACCACACACACACC
>CM065697.1:19524762-19532262 GCA_017654935.2 Phymorhynchus buccinoides | reverse complement strand
AAACACACGTTAGCCATTTTGGATCATGCAACCAGAACGGGTGTATTTCTAAAAGAGCAAACGTCAGCACTTTTTAAGCTAACTGGTTTGAGTTCTTCGGAAACATTCGACCAAAGATTCTTAGAATTTAAAAAAAACTATATTGTTAGTTAAACGTATAAAAGACTACAGCGTTGTTGGGTTTTTTTACATTTAGGCCGAGTAACAGACTAAGGCCGGGTTCACATTAGACGCGTAAGTTCCGTACGGAAAACCCTAAATAAGTGGAAGAAAGAAGGATAAAAGTTTACGCATGTAGGGGAAATTTGGACACGTGCGCAAATCTTTTCCCTTCTTTGTTTCACTTATTTATGGATTGCGCACGAGTTTCCGCATGGAATATCCGCTTATGTGTGTACACGGCCTTATGCGGAAACCCGCAAATAAGTAAAAGAAAGAGAGGGAGAAAAATTTGCGCACGTGTCCGAAATTTCCCCTAATCCATAAATTGTCGCCCTTCTTTCTTCCACTTATTTACGGATTGCGCATGGGATTTCCGCAATGGAATCTCCGCATAATATGTGTGTACACGGCCTTAAAGATACACTGACGCACCACGATTAAGTCCCTTGTTTTTTTCTGGGTAGCTGTGACCCACATACAGATGTCCCCAACTTCAAATTGAGGCTGCTCTTTAAAAAATGTTTCGGTTTGAATTTGGGGGCATTTATATGGGAGTCAGACTTGGTCAAAGCAAGATTTCTTTCCAGCTATAAGAGGAAAAACACGTGAAACACGTGATTTTGACACGTGATCTGGTGGGTCTTTCAAATTGAAACTAACAGAAAGCGAGGTTTTTTTTCTACTTTGAAAATGACTTACCTTGGAAAGTGTTATTTTCTGGACCAGGGGTTGGGGTGGGGTAGGAGCAATGACCACGGTCCGGTTAAGTTCAATAGAAGGCACACAGCTCACTGGTGTCACGGGAAGAGGCTGGGGTCGCAGATGAGGGGGACTCCTGTGCCGCTGCTGCCGCCGTTGCTGCTGCTGCTGTGGGTGCTGCTGTTGGCTCCCTCCCTCAGGGGCAACCAGGCCAAGGTGCTGGCAGTAGTCAGTCACCGCTCCAGCACCGCCTGGGCATATAAGGCTGTGTCAGACCAATGGACTTAGGCCGGGTTCACATTAGACGCGTAAGTTCCGTACGGAAAACCCTAAATAAGTGGAAGAAAGAAGGATAAACGTTTACGCATATCATAGGGGAAATTCGGACACGCGCGCAAATCTTTTCACTTCTTTGTTTCACTTATTTATGAATTCCGCATGGACTATCCGCTTATGTGTGTACACAGCCTTAGGCTAGAACACCAAGGCTACATCAAAATGTTGTTGCGTTCTGCATAGTTATGCGGGGTCGTCTTTAGCTGTGACAAGCTCCTAGCATAACATCATCAGTCTCCCATCATCTGTGCCCCCTACCCCCGAAAAACAAATTGGGTAGGCGCTGCATTTGCGGCGACGCGCTCTCCGGGGGACAGCAGCCCGAATTTCACAGTGATACCAAATACCAAATACCAAATCCTCCTAAGTCGGAGTGTGGCTGCCCAAGTGGCGGGGTAATCCAAAGCGGGTCCTAGCTGTTCTCGTTCCTAGCTGGTGCGTGCACTTGTACCATAGTGTTCAAGTGCTTCGGCTGTCGGGATCATCCCTGGAGTCTTTAAGCCAGGGTTGCACAACAACAACAACTGCCCCAGGAAAATGTGAACGCAACCTGGTGGGCACGGTACTGGTCATCGTATTGAAGAGGGACTCACGCCCAGGTGCACCTCGTCGCCATCTCCACGCCTACCTTTACAGTGCATACGATTCGATTTTGGTTTACACGATTTTTTTAATTATTGAGAAACACATAGTAAAGCAGCAAAAACTCAAAAAAGTATAAAACCATTTGTGATTCAGTGTCAAGACAATCGATTATTTAAATCACATTCTCAGCATATTTTCAGCCAGGACCACAAGTCCACGTGACCTCGAATAAATCAAATTGGCATAAAGCTGAGGTATTTGTCTTTCAAGAGGATATCGTCTGTGGTATGGGTTAAAGGGAAGTAATTAATCAATAGCAAACCTTTTCGATATCTAAATAAATCTGCAGACTGTAGAAAATATTTGCCTATTTTCTGTTTGATTTTTGTTTTGACTACCAAACAACAGCACTGTAACATCAGTTTTAACGTCTTCAGGTAATAACTGTATTGTATGGATTCGAGCTTGTTGATAAAGGGGACAGTTTAGTAAAAAGTTATTAGCATTTTCTGTAGGAGAACCACAAGCGCATGTAGAGTTGTTAGAAAGGTGCCTTTTGAATAGGTCGTCCTGTAAATCACTCATTTCTAGTCTCAGTTTACAAATGATTATTTCGGATACTCTGTCAGTTAAATAATAATAGGTAGGAACAATATTGTCTTCGCTACTGAGGACGTGCTTTAGGGCACTGAGAGAATCCCAGAGAACTGTAGTTGAGGGGAAGAATGAGGATTTATACAAATCTAATCTGACATCGAGGTTTGTCTTTCAAGAGGATATCGTCTGTGGTATGGGCTAATTGAGGCTACTAATTGTGGTAGGCATTCAACTAAATAATAAAGGTGCAATGCCATTGACAATTTTGACGACCCTATTTTGACATTTGTGAGGCATGACTGACGTGAAATTCTACTGTCTAAATAAACCTGATGAAATCCTACCTAGTTATGTTCACTATATTTGTAGTCTCCCGTACACGAATCTGATAAAATATATTTTTGTTCTTCTAACAGACATTTTATTTGATTTGTATATTGCGGTCTACATTGCGGGGGGGGGGTAAGTAATATTAATAACAATTTCGGTGAAATTGCAATCTTTCCTTTCCTTCCGCATGTAAATGCAACCTAACCAACTAAAGAAGAAGAATAGTATGGGATATTTTATAGCGAAAATAGTAGCGTTATTTTTTAGACTAAAGTATTTCACTTGAATCATGACTCACAGATATCCGTCACAATCGCATGGTATTGGGGTCAGATCGCATGCAGTGTGGTTAGGACTTAAGCAAGATAGTCCAATACACCTTGGCTGGACAGTTGCCCCCCCCCCCCCTCCCTCCCTGCGGAATCAACTTGCAGGCCATGATTCTACTATTGACACTGATCCACTGTGTAGTGCTGGCGTAACACTGTCCAGTTTTGCTTTGGACCTCGGGAGGAGGATGGGCACCCAATCTGTCAGCTTAAACGACAACTTTGTTGTTTATTTACTCGCTTGTTTATCAACACCCATGCTTGAGGTTTGGCGTGCACATACTCAAATGTTTAATTGACAACGTCATAAAATGTCAGCAATATTCTATGAACGGTTTTGAAAATATATGAAGCAAAACGTAAAACTATGGGTGCAAACACACCCACGGGGTACGGGAAGGGTTAGACTCTTTACCAGGATTTGGTAAAGATCCATGTACCCCCAAGGGGCTTTCGGAAATAAACATTGAAACTTGACAAAGAAACGAATTCGACAATTTTCAAGGCATCACCTGTTTGGTTGTGGTTGTTGTTGTTGTTGTTGTTGTTGCGTAGGTAGCTAGACTGCAGGATCCAAGTCTGCTCTGTTGGCGTTTATACCAGAACTGGGTGCCTGCCAACATACTGCATGCAGATGCAGATGCTCGTTCATTCCGATGTTGTGAATAGGGCTGGAATTGCTGTCTTTCCCTATAGCCAGCTGGCGAAGTTGTCGAGCTTGTGCTGTGGTCGCCACAATGTGGCCTCTCTTCAGAGGTAGAGCTTTGATGTCGTCGTCCGTGGCATTGGTCAAGGCCAGCCAACTGTCAAAGCCTTCGTTTTGTAGCACCTTCTGGGGTTCTTTGGGCCGGAGGCCCTTCGACCAGTCTTTGAGGGTAAACGTTCCTTCGTCCATTCTGTACGGGTAGGCCTACGGTGTGAAGTCGGGCCTCTGTCGTTATTACTCTTTGCCTTTACTGAAGGTCTGTGTACACGTTAACACTATTCACAAGATATTTCTATTTCCCCATGGCAACACAGTGAGCTGTAAGGCTATCACCGTGTTGCCTTGTGGAAACCGAAATATCTCGTGAACAATGTTACCGTGTACACAGACCTAAATCATTGAGACTTACTCCTCGCTGCTGTTGAATTTGAAGCTCAACTAATGTTTCCACAATTGTATGTCAAGCAACACACGCACACGCACGCACGCACGTACGCACGCACGCACACGCACGCACGCACGCACACGCACGCACACGCACACGCACACACACACACACACACACACACACACACACACACACACACACACACACACACACACACACACACACACCAAAGGCACGTGCGGATCACAATATGATCACCTTTTGTAAGCCAGTGAGATAGACACCACACAAGGTTATATTTTTTAATTTAATTTATTCTCAATTTCACTTAAAGAGCCCGCACGTCACGTGTCACACTTCCTCTTATACCAGGAAGATTTCTTAAGATTCCTTACTAGCTCTGTTTCAATGCTGTCCATTCATCTAGTCCTGCCTACCTCTCTGATCTCGTTCACCTGTACTCACCCTCCAGGTCTCTCCGTTCCTCTTCTGACAGACTTATCCTTTCTATTCCTCGTACTAACACTAAGACATAATGGTGAACGTTCATTTTCTTTCAGCGCCCCTTCTGTCTGGAACACCCTACCATATGAACTTCGTTCTGCTAAATCTTTCCAGTCTTTCAAAACCGCTCTTAAAACTCACCTCTTCCGGCAATACCTCTGATTTCTTCCTTGTCCTGTTTCCTGCCTTAAAATGATGTCCCCCACATTGTGGGTGGGTGGGTGCGCGCGCGTATGTGTGGGTGTGGGCGTGTGCGTGCGTGCGTGTTGTGGCTGTGTGAATGTTTGTGATAGTTGATATTGTAGTAGCTTATTTATGATTTATGTATTTATTTAAACAATTGTGAAGCGCCGTGAGCTCAAGAGAGAAAGGGCGCTCTATAAATGTTAGTTTTATTATTATTATTATTATAAGAGGGAAAACGTAATTTTGACACATGACGTCAAAAAAGGTCTTTAAAGGTGGACCCTGACGAATGAAAAAAAACTGAAACAGACTGCAACGTCACTGACCAAAGTACCACACAAACAAATACACAAGTGCAGAGTGACGTTATTTTATTGACGAGACAAAACAGAACATGTAATATTTCAACAAAAATGTCTTTATCAAACAACATAGACAACAGAACAATATACCTCCCCTCTTCAGGGTCAAGCAATCTCCAAATCCTGACGGTTGAGTTTTTGCAAGAAACACGTCGAGATCACCAGAAAGACAGCCTTTTCAGGGATCGCAACACTCACTTTGCTCTGGTTTCCTAGAAATCAAACCGTCAAAACGGCGATTCCTCCTTGGCGGAGATGACGGAGAGAAAAACCATTTTGGATGGGGTGGGTGGAGGCCACTCATTGTGGTTGAAGCTTTTTCTTCTTTGTAGTGCAGTAAATAAACAAAATTGAAGCTATTTCCTTTGTTGTGAGCGACCAAAACTCATTTTGGTAAACTGCGTAAAATTAAAATAAATAAATAAATAAAAAGGCTTGTATTGTGGAAATTTCGTGCAAACGATTTGGCCTAAACTTAGCACCTCCGCTAAAGAGGACTCGCTGATTTGACGGTTTGATTTCTAGGAAACCAGACTGAGCAAAGTGAGTGTTGCGCTCTCTGTAAAGGGTATTTTCCTGGTGATCTCGACGTGTTTCTTGCACATAAACGCATCCGTCAGGGTGACCGAAGCTAGGGGCCTTTTTCCTGAAAATGGCTTAAAACATCTGTGTTACCATGGAAACTTATTTTCTGGAGCTCTCCGTGGCATCTTGGGAAAAACACACGAATTATGTATGTCCTTCCATGCATTAAAAAACACTAGACCCAAAAAAAATCTGAATTATAACTTGATTATTGAATAATCTCTATTAAAGAATGAAATAGTGAGGCCAAGAGAGGAGATTATGAAAATGAACAAAGGGTGAAAACTCTCTTTCTAATTAACTCCCCTCCACCAAAGTTGATTACGATACCAATCATCTAGCAATGCGTGGATCAGAGCCAAAGTGAGACCCATAAAGCACCTGCATTCTCTTTGAGTGACTCTTTGACTCACCCTACATAATTATTACGTAAATGTCACGGGCAATTCTTTGAATCCTGGAAAATTCCGAAAATTCCAAGAAAAAATCCGATTTTTTCCGAAAATTGGAACAATTCCGAATCTTCCCAAGGACATTTTTGAATTCTGATTTTTTACCGGGTTGGTATCGGTAAAATTTAGAATTATTAAATGACTGTTGCAGAAACATAAACGTTTTCAGTAAATGACTGCTACAAAAACATAAATGTTTTCGGTAAATGACTGTTACAAAGAAACATACAAATTTTCAGTAAATGACTGTTACAAAAACATACAAGTTTTCAATAAATGACTGTTACAAGAACATACACGTTTTCAGTAAATGACTGTTACACAAAGCATACAAGTCTTCAGTAAATGACTGTTGCAAAAGCATACACGTTTTCAGTAAATGACTGTTACACAAAGCATACAGGTCTTCAATAAATGACTGTAACAAAAGCATTACAAGTCTTCAGTAAATGACTGTAACAAAAACCATACAAGTCTTCAGTAAATGACTGTTGCAAGAACATACACGTCTTCAGTAAATGACTGTTACACAAAGCATACAGGTCTTCAATAAATGACTGTAACAAAAACATAAAAGTCTTCAGTAAATGACTGTTACAAGAACATACACGTTTTCAGTAAATGACTGTTACAAGAACATCCACGTTTTCAGTAAATGACTGTTACAAGAACATACACGTTTTCAGTAAATGACTGTTACAAGAACATACACGTTTTCAGTAAATGACTGTTACAAAAGCATACAAGCTTTCTCGAATGAAACACGTGAAAGAAAAAGCATTTGCAACAGTTTGGTGTACCCAAAAGCTTGAATATACAAAGAGTTCGCAGTCCGCAGCTGACTGAAGCCGGGATTTTTTTTTTTAGCTCACACCCTTTCATCTGCACTACAGGTGGGGATCATTGTGGAACTCATTCTCTGCCTCTGTCGCCATACTTAACACTTCCCACCTTCCACCTTTACACCTTCCAGGTGGGAAGTGAAAAAGTTGGCTTCATTCTTGGCAAGGTTTTTCATAGGCTGCGAAGTAATCACTCTTTGTGACATGTAGGCTTTTTGGGATGTACTATAACCAGAATTGGTTCTTCTGCCAACGTACTGGATGCAGATGCAGTCCGGTGACATTGTTGTTGTTTTGTGTCGTTGTTGTTGCGCGCGCGCTTACAAACACACTCAGTCGCGCGCTCACGGCACCCAGTACTCATGCACACCCACCCACCCACTCACAACTCTCTCTCTCACTCTCTCTTCCTTTTCCATCTTAGTTAATCGATGCAT
>CM065697.1:19499762-19504762 GCA_017654935.2 Phymorhynchus buccinoides | reverse complement strand
CATTTTAAATAAAAGGTTACAAAAATGGGCAGATAGGGAGGAAAAAATAATTGAACAACAGGCGGGATTTAGGGCGAAATATAGTACAATTGACCATATATTTACACTGTATGCATTAGTTCAAAGTCATCTTCAACGTAGCAAGAAATTGTATGTGGCTTTTGTAGACTTTAGAAAAGCCTTTGATTCCGTAAATAGAAACATTTTGTGGAATATTTTAAGGAAAAGTGGGGTAGATGGAAAACTATATGTGTCCCTTAAAAGTATTTATAATTCTGTTCTAGTATGTGTTCGTGATAAGAGCTTGTATTCAGAGTATTTGCAGTGTCCTAAGGGAGTAAAACAAGGCTGCCTCCTTAGTCCACAATTATTTTCATTTTTTATAAATGAACTAGCGATTGAAGTTTCAAACAGTGGTAAACATGGCATACAAATGATTCCTGGAGCAGTAGAATTATTCCTAATGCTTTTTGCCGATGATATCATACTTTTGTCTAACACTCTTATAGGATTACAACACCAGTTGAACATTCTCAAGCAGCAGGCAGATAAATTACATTTAACAGTTAATCTTGACAAGACCAATATTTTAGTTTTTCGCAATGGAGGCTATCTCTCACAAAATGAAAAATGGTATTATGGGGATAAAGAAATAAAAGTAACGAACTCATACAAATACCTAGGATTGTTATTCACTACATGATTAAGTTTGAGTTCTGCTTGGGAGGAAAGTAACAGAAATGGGAAAAGAGGTGTAATGGAAATTTTAAAGTCTTTACGAAAGTTAGGTTCTATGGATTCATACCTATTTTGGAAACTTTTTGATACACAAATAGAGCCGGTCCTTAATTATGCAGCTGAAATTTGGGGACTTATGGTTAACAAACATATGGAAAGAGTGCATACTTTTGCAATAAAGCGGTTCTTTAGTGTCCCGTTACATGCTTCAAATACCTTTTTGTATGGAGAATCCGGTAGATACCCATTATATATTAAATCGTATGTTAAATGTATAAAATACTGGATCAAATTAATAAGGTTACCAACATCTAGACTTTGCAGACAGGCATATGAAATGCTACTTAACCAAGAAGAGAAAGGAAAACAAAACTGGGTATATTATGTTAAAAAACCACTTACAGAACATGGGTTTGGGATAGTATGGTTGTGTCAGGGAGTCGGCTATGAACATGGATTTATTTCTGAGTTTAGAGATAGACTTATGGCCTCTTACAAACAAAACTGGCATATGGAAATGGAAGATAACGATACATTCTCCTGGTTTTTCTGTTTTAAGTCAGTATTTCAAGCTGAAAAATATATTTCGATTGTTTCAGACAGATGGGACAGAATCTGCCTTAGCCGTTTTAGAGCAAGAACATTTGGCTTGAAGGCTAATAAGTTTTGGTTTGGCAATACAGACAGACATACAGATACTTCTTGCCCAATGTGTAATCATCTCATAGAAGATGAGCGTCATTTTATTTTCAACTGTGTAAGTTATAAAGATGTGAGAAAAAGGTGTCCATTGTTCAATACTAGAGAGGCACAAAGTAAAGATTTGATACAGATTTTAAAGTCTGATATTGAGATTATAATTATCTCCCTTGCAAAATACATATCAGAAGCAGGATCAATAAGGAAAAGAAAATGTGAAACAAAGTAACACTATATGTAACTATGTTTTCTTTTGTTTTATTTGCCTGTTGTGCCTATGGTTTTATTGAGCGGTAATAATTATATTTTTGAATAACCAGTCCAGTAAGAAACAAATAATCAATGACTATGTGGATAGTCCTTAGTAATTTGGGGATATTGTGTGGATATTTTTCACACTTAATTTTTGATGTGCTTATTGCACTTGCTGAGCTTCTTGTTTCTTCAAATGATTATGGTACTGTTATTTTTCTTGTGTTTTGTTTTGTTTAATTTATTGTTTTATATTATTGTTAACAAATGAATATGTTACCTTCCCCCCCCTGTCACTAGAGCTTGTTAGCTAATGACAGTAAAATTCAAGTGTTCAAGTGTTCAAGTGTTCTCTCTCTCTCTCTCTCTCTCTCTCTCTCTCTCTCTCTCTCTCTCTCTCTCTCTCTCTCTCTCCTCTCTCTCTGTCTCTCTCTCATATAACACATAAACACATAAACGCACGCACACACGCACACGCACGCACACACGCACACGCGCACACGCACGCACACACACACACACACACACACACACACACACACACACACACACACACACACACACATACACGCGCACGCACGCACGCGTACACATACAGAACATATACATACCTTTCAATAATAAAATAATAAATCTACCGTACTTAATTTCCTGCTTTCTAGAACCGTGCTCTTTTCCAGAAATACGGATAAAGGAAACGTGCGTTTAATAACTAAGTTTCTAGACCCGAACCTCTGACCAAGAAGCTATCAAAATTAATGATGCGGTCATTGTTGTGCATCGATCATCATCATCGTCAAGGTATATATTAGAAAATCAACGGAAGGGCAGAATAACGGTCAAGCGAAGCAGGTGACCAATAGGAATTGTTCGGAAATAATTAAAGTGAGAAATGTCATGGTGTGTGGGAGTGAGTGATCTTGCCTAATTCAATCGGTCAAACAGGGGGAGTTACTCTACCTTCAGGTAGACCCCCAGCTCTCGGCTCCCGTGTTTGATTAGACTTCGGGCCTACTTTACTTAGAACACCGTGCGTCATTTTAAAATTGATGTTATTTATATTTTAAGTCACATTTTTAGTCCCCGAGCCGAAGGTTCGGGGAACTATTGTTTTTGTCTGATCCGTCTGTCCGGTGTCCGTCCGTCCGTCCGGCGTGCCTCCGTCCGGCTGTTCGTCCGTTTTTCCAAAAAAACTATTCAGTCTATCATCATCAAATTTGGTATACTAGTTCGCCAAGATGCAAGCTATCCACTGATGTATTTAGTTTTACATTAAGGTCAAGGTCGCGCCAGTTACGGGGTTCAAACCCCCAAACACATAATCGCTAATATCTCGCGAAGTTTTGCATGTATTTTAATGCAGTTTTTTTTCACAACATGTCTTGAAACTGGTCTATAACACAGGTGTCATGATTTTTTTCTGTGCGCGCGTGTGCGCATGATCGCGCGCGCTCAAATCACGGGTCCGAACCCCAAGGCTATATATAAAAAAAACTATTCAGTGACGTGCTGTTTTGATGCGTTTTTATGTAGTTACGTGCTGTTTTGATGCGTTTTTATGTATGTGCACAGCCGACACATTCCGATTTCCGAGTAGCTCGGCGATGCTGCGATGGGACTTTGCTACCGCTCGGCGTTGCACTTGTGCAAGTTCTGTCAGTTTGTGATACCGGACGCCTGTGAGAACATTACACGGTTTTTCATATTTACGCGGCTACTATTTCATACAATGAGCCCAGGGGATCCAAAGTGGGCCCTGCCCTTTGTGCTGGGATTTCTCGCCACGCGGAGAATGCTTATGGCGCAGACTATACCGTACCACGGATTCTATATTTAGGGGATGATCAACACGCTTCTCCAACCATGCAACTCCCGTTGCGCATGTGCGGAGTTCAGAGTTGCATTACCAACATCCGGTATTGAGAAACGTTGTAGGCCTATGCTTGTCGTAGGCCTAGGCTTGTGTGTGTTTGTGTGTGTGTGTGTGTGTGTGTGTGTGTGTGTGTGTGTGTGTGTGTGTGTGTGTGTGTGTGTGTGTGTGTGTGTGTGTGTGTGTGTGTGTGTGTGTGTGTGTGAGAGAGAGTGAGAAAGTGAGTGTATGCATCTGTTTTGAGAGAGAGAGAGATGGAGAGAGAGAGAGAGAGAGAGAGAGAGAGAGAGAGAGAGAGAGAGAGAGAGAGAGAGCATACATGTGTTTTAGAAAGTGTGTGCGCGCGTGCGCGCGCATGCGTGTGTGCGCGTGTGTGTGTGTGTGTGTGTGTGTGTGTGTGTGTGTGTGTGTGTGTGTGTTTGTGGCCTAAGAGTTTAAATATGATTCTGACTGATAATAATAGAATAATAAATAGAAAATCTGAATCTTCATAAAGTCTGTTGTCTGGGTGATCATGAACAGCTGACAAGTTCATCTTTTTTTTCTACAATCCATGGTGTGTGTATGTGTGTGTGTGTGTGTGTGGGGGGTGGGTGTGTGTGTGTGTGTGTGTGTGTGTGTGTGTGTGTGTGTGTGTGTGTGTGTGCTTACAGCTACATCAGTGTGTGTGTGGGGGGGGGGGGGGGGGGGGGTACTTCTCAGTAAATAGTGTTTGGCAGTGACCATATTCACATTCAGATTGTATGAGACTTATTTTAATGTTATGATATCTTAGAAGTCCTTCTAAAGTCCTATTAAATTCCACTATTTTAGAAGGACTTCCACTATATCATAATGATAAGTGTCATGCCATCTCACTGTGGATACAGGCCCAGGTCAGTAACCTCTAGATAACAAGAAAGACAAGTGCTCATCTGGGAAACTGAAACTGAAACAGTAAGCTTGGACATTTGCTTAGTGGAGACACCTTGCCCAGGGAACATCCCCACTCTGGGGACCTTGATAATTTAGGACTAGTGGCATAGGGGAACATCCCTAAAGGCTGCTGCACAGTGCAGTGCACATGCCTCCCAGTTTGAAACAATGAAAACCATAGCATATAGCATATAATAGCACAGACACTGTAGGATTCACATGCCTCCCAGTTTGAAACAATGAAAGTCATAGCATAGCATAGCACTGACACTGTAAGATTCACATGCCCCCCAGTTGAACAATGAAGAAACAATGAAGGTCATAGCATGGCATAGCATAGCACTGACACTGCAGGATTCACATGCCTCCCTGTTTGAAACAATGAAAGTCATAGCATATCACTGACACTGTAAGATTCACATGCCTCCCTGTTTGAAACAATGAAAGTCATAGCATAGCATAGCACTGTAGGATCCACATGCCTCCCAGTTTGAAGTAATAAAAGTCATAGCATATCACTGACACT
>CM065697.1:19477262-19489762 GCA_017654935.2 Phymorhynchus buccinoides | reverse complement strand
GGGAAAATACGGACACGTGCGTATATTTTCTCCATTCTGTCTTTTACTTATTTACGGATTGCGCATGGATTTCCGCGTGGGACATCCGCGTGTATATGTACACGGCCAAAATATCCAATGTAATAGCTTCTTTATTAATACCGAAGACTTTACAGGCGAATATTATATAAAATCATACAGATACAGGAGGGGTGGTGGGAAGGAGGGTGGGGGGGATTTCAAGGATCATACCACAAGTTGAATGACATATACTAAGGCCGTTTACACACATAAGCGGATATTCCGTGCGGAAACCCGTGCGCAATCCATAAATAAGTGAAACAAAGAAGGGAAAAGATTTGCGCACGTGTCCGAATTTCTCCTATATGCGTAAACGTTTATCCTTCCTTCTTCCACTTATTTAGTGTTTTCCGTACGGAACTTGCGCGTCTAATGTGAACCCGGCCTTATATCTATAATGATGATTATAGATCCTGTATAAAGTGCCGAACAGGCTATGCTACATGGAATCTTAGGGTTGTCTATTTTAATATATAGAGTTACTAATATTATGCTTTTTCTAGTGTGTCTTGTGTTGGCATTTGGAGGCGAGCACGAACTGAGAAGGGCAGATTGCAGTCCGAAATATTCGGGGGGGGGGGGGGGGGGGGGGGGGGGGGGGGGGGGGGGTGTTAAAATAAACCTATGCAACAAATATTTTCATTTAAAAAAAAGATGATTATTATGTTCTGCAGTTAATAATATTAATCTATAATTGCCGTAGAGTGGGGGTGGGGTAGAGGAGTAGGGGGCGGTAGTAAGATCAAATGTATCCCAAAGTAAGCCTAATATCATGGAATCGGATGTCCCGCGTGTGCCTGCTCCCCAGTAACACAACACGGATTTTGCTGGGCTGGAGAAGGATTGCTCTCGTGTTGATAGGGCAGGCGTCGCGCTGATGCATCTCTGGGTCCCATCAGCACCTTCGGGTGTTTCTTTTTTAGTCCCCGAGCCGAAGGTTCGGGGAGCTATTGTTTTTGTCTGGTCCGTCCTGTGTCCGTCCGGCGTGCCTCCGTCCGTCCGGCTATTCGTCCGTTTTTCTGAAAAACTATTCAGTCTATCATCATCAAATTTGGTATACTAGTTTGCCAAGATGCAAGCTATCCACTGATGTATTTAGTTTTACATTAAGGTCAAGGTCGCGCCAGTTACGGGGTTCAAACCCCGAAACACATAATCGCTAATATCTCGCGAAGTTTTGCATGTATTTTAATGCAGTTTTTTTCTCACAACATTTCTTGATGAATGGTCTATAACACAGTTGTCATGAATTGTTCTGTGCGCGCGTGTGCGCATGATCGCGCGCGCTCAAATCACGGGTCCGAACCCCAAGGCTATATATATAAAAAAAACTATTCAGTTACGTGCTGTTTTGATGCGTTTTTATATAGTTACGTGCTGTTTTGATGCGTTTTTATGTATGTGTACAGCCGACACATTCCGATTTTGGGAGTAGCTCGGCGATGCTGCGAGGGGACTTTGCAGCCGCTCGGCGTTGCACTTGTTTTTTTCATTTCAAAACCATGAACGCTAAAGATGGACACTAAAACCTTACATTTCACAGACGCCACGCTGTTTGAAACCCTGCCGATGTTGCGTTCATTTCATACGTCAAGCGTTCACAAGAGGAGATTAAGATTATAATTAAAATTATAGCCCCGTCGGCAACAAAGGCCATGTCAGGGCTGTCACCACGTTTAAGCTTACCACGTATTAAAAAGGGATAAAATCGCAAGGTTAAAAACAAAATAAAAGTGTTTTTTATTAAAATACTTTTGTTAAAAAAAAACCACCATTAATAAATCAAAAACTTAGCAAGAAAAAACGTGACACGTCTAGAATTAAAAACATCACAGTAGCTTACATCAAGTGAAATATATTAACCCGTTCACCGCCAGCCATATTTTAGCCAAACATATCCATTAATTTACCTGGGTAGAGAACAACATCCATCTGCAGTATTGGGGATTCTTCTGTGACATATATAAAATAAGGTCTATCCTTACTTCCCAAAACTAAGACAATAGGGTCTTTGGATAATGGACCCCAATTTGATGCCTTTTAGTGACATAGGTGTTAAATCACTGTGGTGCTAAAATGCGACTTTGGCGGTGAAAGGGGTTAATCTCTTTTTTAAGAAATTAAAGATCGTGTCAGGCGGAACGTCACGGAACAAAATGTTCATTGATTCCGCGGTGTAGTGTTTCCTTCTAATGTCGTATAGATCCCAGCAGTCCGGAGGAGACCCCTGCCCCGTGGCAAATCATATGACAGAGGAGCAACAAAATAGTGCTTTCATTTATTGTAATGACAATACGGGCTGCGTGTTGAAAATAAAACTAGAAATAAAATAAAATACAAAATAAAATAAAGTACAACATCAAATAAAGTACAAAATAACACAGCAAAGATTTAGTAATAGCAGATGCGCAGATAGACAAAGCTTTGATTAACCCATTCAAGTCGTTCCAGCCATGTATGTCCGGAATTAATAGATAGCTGTCAATGTGATGCATTTGCTTCAAGGGAAGTGAATCTGTGTGCACGCCATACCTTGGTCACTTTGCTTTTGTAGTGGTTTGTTGTGGGGAAACCAATCGGTGAAGAGAGTTGTTCTATATAAAGTCTATATGTATAACACAAAAGGAAGAAAACGCCAACAAATCCATGGTGGTTCCTATTTTAATAACAAGCTTTCGAGAGGTGTCCTCTCTTCTTCAGGCATAAAATAACACAGTAATATAAAGTTTCTCTCAATACATATATATATATATATATATATTATATACAAACATCTGATCTACCACTTCCTGTGTCTAAACCTGAAGTAAAACCCCGTAATTGTCTTTCAATTCTCCTTTTGTTTATGTATGCTTTGTTTGTGTGTATGGCTGGAGTGATTTTTGTGAGTTTTTGTATCAATTCAAAATCGTTGATTTCGATGCGAATGAGTTAAATACAATAACCCGCACGTGACAAGATGAAAAGGAAAATCACGCGTTTTGACTTTTGAGCAGCTGCCGTCAGTTAATTAAAGAGATATATTGCCAGTGAACAACAAAGCAGACGCGCCACTGCTGGCACATTGCATGGCATGCACCTGTTTGTTTTAATCAAGCGAAAGAGTCACTCATCTTTGTTTTGTATAATCAATGGTAAGCAGAAACCTTTATACATCACATTGAGTTACTTAGATTAACCCTTTCACCGCCAATGTCGCATTTTAGCACCGCAATGGTTTAGCACCCATGTCACTTAAAAGGCATCAAATCAGGGCCTGTTATCCAAAGACCCTATTTTCTTAATTTTGGGAGGTAAGGATATGCCTAATGTTATATATGTCACAGAAATTCGCAACATTGCAGAAATATGTTTTTCTCTACTCCGTTAAGCTTAATGGTATTTTTTGGCTGAAAAAAAATGGCTGGCGGCGAAAGGGTTAAGAATCTCACGAAAGTGTCTAGAGAATAGCTAGGTCTCCACATATCATATTAAGGAGAGTTATATATATAACCGGCGGACAAAATAAATTACACACGTGCATTTTATATGCGCATAAACGAACCATTTCAAATCATTTCAAATTTTGCAGGTGTATCATTCGATTGTTTGTATTCTCAACATCTTAATTTTTATTGCATTCGTTCAATTAGTTTCGATACAATAGTTCCACAAACAATACCACCCCAAATTTGAAAATCATAAAAGCGTGGCTGCACGAAACAAGGTGTGGAAATTGGGTCTGTCCGCTGTTGTTGGCAAGGCAACACTTTTACACGATGCCTCATGAACCCCCTCAATGTGTCCAGAAAGCCCCGAGGAACTGCTGCTGACACAGTTATTGCTGATAGGGTGAGCACACCCACTTTTGACACAGTTTGAGCAGCCAAACAAATCTGGTCACAATCTGTGCTCATTTCTTTTTGCTTTGCATGATGGCAAGCTTTGTCAACACTCCAGTGATATGGGCCCATGGTCTAATCATTAAACATCCCAGTGTTCTCTCTCTCTCTCTCTCTCTCTCTCTCTCTCTCTCTCTCTCTCTCTCTCTCTCTCTCTCTTTCTCTCTCTCTCTCTCTCTCTCTCCCTCTCTCTCCCTGGTCTGCTTTTGTTACGAGTGTGTGTTTACTTTTTAATTTGTTTATGCTACAAATGAATAATGTTCGATAGGAATAGGTCTCATGTTGCCATGGGTACGTACATGTATTTACATTTTAAATTGTGCATGTTAAGATGAGTAGGTAAAGTAATATTATGTTTGACTTATTATGTGCATGGGTTTCTTTTCAAATAAGTACATTTTAATGATGAAGTATGATTGAGGTATTTTTTTATATATGTTTGTGCACTTCTTTGAGTGTGAAAAGTAGGATTGGGTTTTATTTTCCCGTGTGTATGCGCTTACTTTTCACACATTTTGAATGTTAATAATGAGTATAGTTAATAATAATAGGTTTGATTTTGTTATTGATGTGTTACAATATAGGGATGTTTTTTGCATGCTTTACATTACTTTGTATGTGTTTATTTTCGTTTTCCATTTTCTACTTTTATAAATGTATTCTGTCCAGAGGGCTGGATGTAAAAAAGCATGTTATTGCTTACTCCATTACCCTCTATAAATAAAATTCAATCAATCAATCAATCAATCAATCCCTCTCTCTCTCTCTTTCTGTGAGCGTGAACAGTCACTTGTAGCCTACCGAAAGCTGAAGATGGTTCCCTCTCCATTCGAACCTGTCCTTGCGGGACGACATGAAGACCAAACCGCGGAGCATGTACCCGAAAGACGTCCCAGAATCAGACAGACAGACAGACTGACAGACAGACAGACAGGCAGACAGACGGTCAGAAAAACACAGAGACAGAGATAGAGACTGGAAGACTGTTGGTCACCTAAGTCCAAAGGTCAAGTTTGATTCTTTGCGCCGGCTGACCATTCACCGAGTCGAGTGGCCTATATCTGTTCAGTAATGACCCCCCAGCCTCCGCTAAAAGCTTTCCGTTACCCCGGGCGACGAAAGGGTTCAGTGCGACGTGTCGTAATGACCCCGTCTCTATGTGTCCCCTGTCTCCATATGTCCCCCGTCTCTATAATTTATGCTCTCGTATCTATAATTAGGCCTTCCGTCTCTATGTGTCCCCTGTCTCTGTGAGCCCCTGTCATTGTGTCCCAGTCTCTATAATTATGTCCCGGTCTCTTTTTATTTTGTCCCCGTCTCTATATGTCCCCGTCTCTATTTGTCCCCTGTCTCTATATGTCCCCGTCTCTATTTGTCCCCTGTCTCTATATGTCCCCTGTCTCTATATGTCCCCTGTCTCTATATGTCACCTGTCTCTATGTGTCCCCGTTTCTATATATCTTCGTCTCCATAATTATGTCCTCGTCTTCATATGTCCCCGTCTCTATTATGTCCTCGTATCTATATGTCCTCGTCTCTATGTGTCCCCGTCTCTATGTGTCTCCGTCTCTATATGTCACCTGTCTCTATGTGCCTCTGTCTCTATATGTCACCTGTCTCTATGTGCCTCCGTCTCTATATGTCTTCGTCTCCATAATTATGTTCTCGTTTTCATGTCCCCGTCTCTATTATGTCCTCGTCTCTATATGTCCCCGTCTCTACGTGTCCCCATCTCTATGTGTCCCCGTCTCGATGTGTCCCCGCCTCCATATGTCCCCATCCTCGATGTGTCCCCGTCTCTGTGTGTCCTCGTCTCTGTGTGTCTCCAACCCAAGTGTTAGAGTTAGGGCTATGGTTAGGGGTTAAGGATAGTGTTCGGGTTAGATATGTGGCTAGGGTCAGGATAAACAAAGAGACGGAGAGATTATGGAGACGGGAACACATAGAGACAAAATTGGGGACACATACAGACGGGGACGCATAGAGACGGGGATATGCAGAGACGGGGACACATAGAGACAAAATTGGGGACACATACAGACGGGGACACAAATAGGGACGGGGACACATACAGACGGGGACACATAGATAAAATCGGGGACACATACAGACGGGAACTTTTCCCCAACTAAATATAACGTAATGTCCCATATGGCTTCGGCCGGGAGGACGTAAAGCTAAGATTTCGTTCAGACGGGGACACATAGATACGGAGGCATAATGCTACGTAGCTGACGAAACAAGGCGTTGCTTGGATGGAACTTGGAGTTTCTACGGCCAATCAATCCCATGACCAAGTTTGTATGGTAACATCAAGGGCTTTTTTGGGCGGTGGTACTTCCAGTTCTATAAATATCGGAATCAATTGCAACTGAAACAAAGGCCCGTGCTTAAAAGAGGTTTTCGCCAGAGGCCATCATTCTGTAGAAGACAAAAGAGGGTTTTATACATATTTTAATGAGCAACTTAGGACGCGCATTTTACCGTCATAGGGGGCAATCAAAGCAGTAGGGGCTTAGCGCGCGATATTCTTAGTTGGGCGTAGTGTGAGAGAGAGAGAGGATGGATGTCTCTCTCTCCTCTCTCTCTCTCTCTCTCTCTCTCTCTCTCTCTCTCTCTCTCTCTCTCTCTCTCTCTCTCTCTCTCTCTCTCTCTCTCTCTCTCTCTCTTTTTCACTTCGCCCAACTAAGAATATCGCTTAGCGCGCCTCCTCTCCCCCCCCCCTCTCTCTCTCTCTCTCTCTCTCTCTCTCTCTCTCTCTCTCTCTCTCTCTCTCTCTCTCTCTCTCTCACTACGCTCAACTAAGAATATTGCGCGCTAAGCCCCTACTGGTTTGACTGCCCCCTGGCGGTCAAATCATCGTCCTAAGTTAACCATTGCATTCAACACGTTTTTGGGGGGGTTTAAAGTTTACTAAACATGCTAGAGGATGTTACTATTACCAGGGCCTGCGTGATGTAGTCATGAATGCAGCTAAAGCAACTAATCCAGGATGGAGAATGCAAATTAGTCTAAACTGCCAATCGGATTTGGTAGCTTAGACTAATTTGCATTTTCCTTCCAGGAGTAGTTGTCTTAACTCGCACTCATGACTTCAAGCCCCGGTTATAAGACAGTCAGAAAATAGAACTCTTATCAACATCTGTATTGTTAAAACATTCGGGACTTTACTGGTGTTGCATGCACTGCCTCCGGGCATTGCCTCCAGGATCGTTCCCACAATATTTATGTCTGCTCGTGTCCCATGTGTGTCTGTTCCAGACCGGAGGACGTTAATCAGATTTTCATTCAATGCTTGAGAATATGGGTAGATCTGACTGATAAAGGAAAGAAAAAAGCCCGTGGACAGCCGTGTCGAATTGGTCGTCATGTTATGATAGCCACTATAGAGCTGAACCCAGATAATTATGCTGCCTGATATCAAAGGATTCGGACAGCCGTTCCTCTGGCGGCCGTGATGCACCCTACGAGATAATGATTGTAATATCGACAGTCAAGACCCGGGATCTGGCGAAAATCCGACTGATATGATGATCAAAACCAAAAGGGAAATGAAAGAGAACGCGGTGATACAGTAAATTAGTTCGGGACGACAGCTAGAAGACACTAATGTTCTAAACCTCATAGAAATAGTTCCCCCACCTTCTGGAAGTTCTGTGCTTGTAACTTCCTCTAATCTGCCACTCTCTTTGACTCTCCCTTTTCCCTTTGCTTTCTGTCATCTACTATCTTTCTGACTTATTGGCCCATTCTCCTGCCTTTTTTTTCAAAAAAATCTTTCAAATATAATTTTCTCTTGAGCTCCTCCGAAATCGGAATGTGTCGGCTGTTCGCAGCGGGGAGACCAGTGAAAACAGAAAACCGGACACATATGTACCTTACCAATTATGGCCATATGACCTGGGAACAGTTATAAACGATTATCATAAAACAGGGCAATAAAGCCACCAGGGATAATTATCTACATTGGATGTAAGTCGTATCTACTGAAATCTTATACATATATTCGAAATCTGTCTGTGTGTCTGTCTGTCTGTGTGTGTCTGTCTGTGTGTCCCTTATGCACGGCCACAGTTCTCAACCGATCGACACCAAATTTGGCATCAAGCATCCTTGGCACCCTCCGAAGGTCATGCCGTCCTTACTTTTCGGAAACCTCCGCCAAGGGAGCGAAGCGCGAAGCGCAATGGGGTCGGACCGAGCGCGAAGCGCGAGGACTCGAAGCGCGAAGCGCGAGGACTCGAAGCGCGAAGCGTTTAGTCATTAAAGCTATGTCTCATGTGCCAAGAGTTGCACAGCTAGTACTCTATATGGAATGCATTAATATACGGGAATTACAATAATGGCATGTCACATAATCTTCACGCCAGCCTTATCTTTTGATCTCAGTATAATTATGAGATTCTGCGTTCATTAAATGTGGATCTAAACGAATCTCAGAAACAGAGCAATAAAGCCACCAGGGATAATAATGATCTACATTGGATGTAAGATGATCTACATTGGATGTAAGTGATCTACATTGGATGAAAGTCGTATTTACTGAAATACTCTATATGGAATGCATTAATCATACGGGAATTATATATGGCGTGTCACATATCTTCACGGCTCTTTCACCTTTTGATCTCAGTATATGAGATTTTGTGTTCATTAAATGTAGACTTGGCCTAAGATAGGGGTGGGGCTTTGGTGAGGATGGGGAGCGTAGTAATGAGCGAAGGATGAAGGAAGGGGTGGGGGGGTTGGCAGTTGACAATGCCCGTTATAATCCTGCCAATACAGGCCGAGCATGCATGAAAAGCACACATGGACGCATGCAAAATACCAAGTGCGTAACGTAAACAGATCATGTCTAAACACACATGTATCCAGAAATCCAGGAAAGAGTGCAATTCTGTGGATATTTATAGGCAACAGCAGATCTTCCAGAACAAACAAAACAACAACAAATCATTCCCCCAACATACATAATTTATATAGGCTACATCATCCGACATCATTAGCAGGCAGGCACATTTCTAGCATTAGCCACAAGCAGAACCGGGAACTTTCCCCTTACTACTGAACATGCTGATCGTAAATTTCAGAAGAAAACAAATGCACTAAACTATCTCGCAAAACTATTGTTCACAGAGACAGACGATGTTAGAAGCTTTAGAGAAGCAACATTATTTTAAGTAATTTACTATTAATTGAAACATCTTAGTAAGGTGCCACTCATGGTGAAAAACGGGTATGTTTTAACCCTTTCACCGCCAGCCATTTTTCAACCCCCCCCCAAAAAAACCCCACATTAAATTTAACTGGGTAGAGAAAAATAATACATCTGCAATATTGCAAGTTCCTTTGTAACATAATTATATAACATTAGGCCTATCCTTACCTCCCAAAATTAAGAAAATAGGGTCTTTGGATAACAGACCCTGATTTGATTCCTTTTAATGACATGGGTGTTAAACCACTGTGGTGCTAAGATGCGACATTGGCGGTGAAAGGGTTAAGTAGTTTGTACAATAATTATGCAATAAGTGCGCGCGCACGCACACACACACACACACACACACACACACATATATATATACACACACATACACACACACACACACACACACACACACACACACACACACACACACACACACACACACACACACACACACACACACACACACACACACACACACACACACACACACACACACACACACACACACACACACACACACACACACACACACACACACACACACACACACACACACACACACACACACACACACACACACGCACACGCACACACACACACACACACACACACACACACACACACACATACACACACACACACACACACACACACACACACACACACACATTTGTGCATTCGTGGTCAGCATATTACACAATTCCACCAGCTTTTTCTGTCTGAAACTATAAGATATAATTTAGAGAGAGAGATATATGAGAAAAAAAATCTCAATTTACTGCTGGCACCGTTCCTCCAGCCTACAGGACTCAAAAGTTAGAGCATTTGAAATGCAATAATAGTAAAAATTGTTTAAAACTTTTTTGTCCCTATGTCTTTAAAACGAACATTAAAACCAAAATCATAATCATGTACTCTATATGCTCTAACTTTTGAGTCCTGTAGGCTGGAGGAACGGTGCCAGCAGTAAACTGAAATTTTTCATACCTATATATAATATAATCGAAATTATATTATATATTATATTCTCAAGATCGAAACAGCTGTCTTTGCATAAGGCACTGTCCCTCCCCCATTGGGAGAAAAAGTAAATCAGCACAATTTTTTTTGTTTTTTGTTTTTGTTTTTTGAACACGAACATTACTCAAAGTTAACATTAACTGGTTTTGTTTCTGAGGTTCACAAATAAAGACATTGGACACAGAAAAGTTTTATTAAAGCAAACTATGTATAATATAATATATATATAGGCCCTATCGGCTAGTGTCCCCTGCGGAAAGTTGTATTAAACAACTGAAATATTGGGAACTGAAGGTGTTCGTGTTTTTCTTTCTTTTTAACTTCTGTGCGTCTGTATATACATACATATATATTTACCTGCTTTGTTGTTGGGCACTGAACCATCAATATCAACGTATGAAGACATTCTTTCAAATTAACCCTTTCACCGCCAAAGTCGCATTTTAGCACCACAGTGATTTAACACCTATGTCACTAAAACGCATCAAATCGGGGTCTATTATCCAAAGACCCTATTGTCTGAGTTTTGGGAAGTAAGGATAGACCTTATTTTATATATGTCACAGAAGAATCCCCAATACTGCAGATGGATTTTGTTCTCTACCCAGGTAAATGTCATGGACATTTTTGGTTGAAATATGGTTGGCGGTGAAAGGGTGAATGAAAAAGTTGTTCTGGGAATTGTTGGGGGCTCTACTTTGATGTGCTTGTTAACATTTTTTTTCTTAAATGTAGCTAATTTTATTTTAATGTTTGTTTCTTTTAATGTTTAGATTCAATTCTAAGTTTAAGAATATCTCTAACATTTCACTTACATACATGATGTGTGTACACATATTCAATTCTAAGTTTAAGTATATCTCTAACATTTCACTTACATACATGATGTGTGTACACATATTCAATTCTAAGTTTAAGCATATCTCTAACATTTCACTTACATACATGATGTGTGTACACATATTCAATTCTAAGTTTAAGTATATCTCTAACATTTCACTTACATACATGATGTGTGTACACATATTCAATTCTAAGTTTAAGTATATCTCTAACATTTCACTTACATACATGATGTGTGTACACATATTCAATTCTAAGTTTAAGTATATCTCTAACATTTCACTTACATACATGATGTGTGTACACATATTCAATTCTAAGTTTAAGTATATCTCTAACATTTCACTTACATACATGATGTGTGTGCACATATTCAATTCTAAGTTTAAGTATATATCTAACATTTCACTTACATACATGATGTGTGTACACATATTCAATTCTAAGTTTAAGTATATCTCTAACATTTCACTTACATACATGATGTGTGTACACATATTCAATTCTAAGTTTAAGCATATCTCTAACATTTCACTTACATACATGATGTGTGTACACATATTCAATTCTAAGTTTAAGTATATCTCTAACATTTCACTTACATACATGATGTGTGTACACATATTCAATTCTAAGTTTAAGTATATCTCTAACATTTCACTTACATACATGATGTGTGTACACATATTCAATTCTAAGTTTAAGCATATCTCTAACATTTCACTTACATACATGATGTGTGTACACATATTCAATTCTAAGTTTAAGCATATCTCTAACATTTCACTTACATACATGATGTGTGTACACATATTCAATTCTAAGTTTAAGTATATCTCTAACATTTCACTTACATACATGATGTGTGTACACATATTCAATTCTAAGTTTAAGTATATCTCTAACATTTCACTTACATACATGATGTGTGTGCACATATTCAATTCTAAGTTTAAGTATATCTCTAACATTTCACTTACATACATGATGTGTGTACACATATTCAATTCTAAGATTAAGTATATATCTAGCATTTCACTTACATACATGATGTGTGTACACATATTCAATTCTAAGTTTAAGTATATCTCTAACATTTCACTTACATACATGATGTGTGTACACATATTCAATTCTAAGTTTAAGTATATCTCTAACATTTCACTTACATACATGATGTGTGTACACATATTCAATTCTAAGTTTAAGTATATCTCTAACATTTCACTTACATACATGATGCGTGTACACATACCCATTTATTTATGTAAATATCCCGATTTATACCCCCATTTATTTATGTAATTTATATGTATACACAGACTCACATGCCCTCATACACCCACACCCATCCTTCCCTCAGACGAACATTCAAAATACCGCATACACTTACTCATGCACAAACATCTACATCCAATGCTATTTGTGTCCGATGGATACACGATAGATAGATGGTGGATAGGCGTTAAATTAAAGAGCGAACACAC
>CM065697.1:19437262-19467262 GCA_017654935.2 Phymorhynchus buccinoides | reverse complement strand
ATCAATTTTAGCAAACATATTTGAGCGAACTCATTATTGTTTGGCTACATAGCGGACTGCACTGTGTACACACAATTGTGTGTGAGTGTGTGCGTGCGTGTATGTGTGTGTATGTGTGCGTTCATGTGTGTGTGTGTGTCTGTTTGTGCATGTATGTGTGTGTGTGTGTGTGTGTGCCAGCATGCATGCAGGCGCGCGCGCGCGCGCGCGCGCGCGCGCGCGCGCGCGCGCGTGTGTGTGTGTGTGTGTGTGTGTGTGTGTGTGTGTGTGTGTGTGTGTGTGTGTGTGTGTGTGTGTGAATAAGGAAGAGAACGTTGCCTGCAGTCATCGTGTTTATTTTACTTTCTAATGATTCATTATTTGTTTGCCTATAATGTTCTTGTTATCAATGTAAAGCGCACTGAGCTCATGTGAGAAAGAGCGCTATATAAATTCCCATTATTATTAGTATTACACTAGAACCACATTCTAACCCAGTCCTTCAGAGTAGCAACTGCTCCCTTCCGCTATCTAGCATACATAGTCGGAAACGGCGGACTGACTGACATTCAAATCAAACGCCTACCTACCCGCAACACGGAGAAATACGACAGATTCACAGACATCACAGTCAATCATTAACGAAAAACAAAGAAACCTCAAACTTTGAACCGTAAAACACTATCCGCAGTATCGCCACTTTTACGGATCATGGTCTGAAGTAGGTAGATACAAATTCGAAAAAAAGTCTGCAGACATTCGATGAGTTTGTGATAACCAACTTTAGGTAGTGTTAAGGGCGGGGGGGGGGGGGGGGGGGTAATAATGATTCTACAGGGCTGAAGACAACTAGGTCCCACATGCACTGGAACATCATAGCAATAACGTAAGCAGGTCATGGTAACTTTTTAGACAAAAAAGGTAGTATATCCAAAGATAGCATATTTCATATGTTCTGGGAATGCCCAATAATCCAGGAGTTTTGGAAAACACTGGCAAACTTATTAAAAGAGAAGTGTGAGAATGTTATTAATTTAAATTTGACGAAATCATTAGTTATTGCTGGATATGATAAAAACATGCGCATTGATAATATTTTTTATTCCATAATGCTACATGCCAAGCAATATATATATAAATGTAGACTGAACAGTCAGCCTCCTGTATTAAATGTTTTTGTCTGCAGGTTAAAATATTGTTTCAAAATCGAGGAATATATTGCACGCAGAAATATGGAATATGAAGACTTTGCTTCCAAATGGTCACTGTATAAACCCCTTATTTCTGGAGGTACAAGGTAAATAACTGTAACGGATGCTCACTCTGATATGTAAAACAGAGGCCTTATGGTTTTTGTTGTTGTTTTTTCCAAAAGACTTGTTGTTGGGTGTGTGTTTTTCTTCTGTGATTTTGTAATCTACTTTTTTGTTTTGTTTTGGTACTGGCATCATAGTTTATATTAATACCCGCGTTTCTTAAAGTGTTTCCTTTTGGATTTGGGTGTTGATTTCATTTTTTTTCTTAGTCTGATATATATGTTTGTTTATGTATGTGTGTATTGTGTATAAATTATATGTATGTGGGTATGTATGTATGTTATATATTTGTTTGTTTTTCTTTGGTTATGTATATTTAAATGAAAAAACGAATAAAAACGTTTAATACCAAAACAAGGTAGTAGATGGAATCCTTACCTGAAATTGCCTATAAGAAATACGAAAGGATGCTTAAAGGGCCACCCTGACGGAAGAGTTTTTTGCAAGAATCACGTCGAGATCACCAGGAAAACACTCTTTACAGAGATCGCAACACTCAGTTTGCTCTGGTTTACTAGAAATCAAACCGTCAAATCGGCGATTTCTCCTTGGCGGAGGTGCTGGAAGTTAAATTCTTTCACCCAAAGAGAAGGCGTGTGTCGTCTCTTTTCTAATGTCCGCCTGCGTTTAGACCAAATCGTTTGCACGAACGTATCGCAATACAAGCCTTTTCATTATTTTATTTTTTTATTTTAGGAGTTTCGCTCACAACAAAGAAAATAGCTCCTTTTCTTGTTTTACCGCACTACAAAAAAAGAAAACGCTTCAACCACAATGAGTGACCTCCACCCACCCCATCCAAAATGGCTAATCTCTCCGGCATCTCCGCCCGGAAGGAGGAATCGCCGTTTTGACGTTTTAATTTCTAAGAAACCAGAGCAAAGTGAGTGTTTTCCGATCCTTGAAAAGGCTGTCTTTTTGGTGATCTCCACGTGTTTCTTGAAAAAAACTCATCCGTCATGGTGCACCTTTAAAACTTCAGTTCTGGAAGGCTGTTCTTACGTCAGTAAAGTCCTTGGCTCGGTCAGCAAAACAAACTTTTATGGTGAGTTTGGCATTCTAGTTTGGTTTTGTAAGCGTAGGTGTCTCGCTTTGTGGCAGACAGCTCGACAAAGTTACTTAAATAAATACTTCTGACTTAGTGAGCTTGCATGTCAAAGCAGCACTCAAGACTCGTACTCTCCAATTTAGTCAAGAACAACAGGTAGGCCTAGTGACTTTCGCTCACCTGTGCTTTGCTGTGATTGGTATACTAATATGTAGTGTGCAGTTGCATTCAAAATGGTCATTCCATCGATATGATTACTGTGCAGAAGAAACCAAGCTCGTTGGTGAGGGAGAAAAGAAAGAGAGATAGAGAGATGGCCACACACCACACACACGCACGCACGCACGGAAGAGAGAGAGAGAGAGAGAGAGAGAGAGAGAGAGGAGAGAGAGAGAGAGAGAGAGAGAGAGAGTGAGAGAGAGAGAGAGAGAGAGAGAGAGAGAGAGAGAGAGAGAGAGAGAGAGAGAGAGAGAGAGAGAGACACAGAGAGAAAGAAAGAGAGAGAGAGATACAGAGAGAGAGACAGAGAGAGAGACAGAGAGAGAGAGACAGAGACAGACAGACAGACAGACAGAGACACAGGGGAAGAGACAGAGACACACAGAGAGACAGATACACACAGAGAGATTGAGAGACTCACTGAGACCTGTTCTGATGGAGAACAAAGCCCGAAGACAATGACAATAACAACACAAAAAGCATCACAAAAAAGCATCACAAAAAAATAGGCCATGTATATTTGTCTTAATCACTGATACACTGCACTTTTTCTGTTTCTTGTTTGTTTGTTTGTTTGTTTATTTGTTTGTTGATGCTGCTTCTTTAGACTCTCTGGCCGTTCTTGTGTTGTTCCTTTTCATTCGTGTGCTTTGTTTTTGTTGCTGCTGCTGTTGTTGTTCGTTCGTTTGTTGTTGCTTGTTTATTTATTTATTTATTTATTTATTTATTTATTTATGGCAGCGATTTAATGCTCCAAACAAATAGATGATTTTGACCCCCCAAAAAACAGATGCTTGTGGCAAAAGAAAAGACCATCTAACCCTAACCCTATCCCTAACCCTAACCCTATCCCTAACCACGGAAAGAACCAAGAAATAGAAATAGAGCAGGAGGGTGTAAATCTACATATTTGCCGAGAAATCGATGTGCAAAGCCATGCACTTATACTATTTTCTTTGCTGGAACCATTCCTTTTCTTGGTTGATAAATTTTAAGTCTTTATTTATTTATTTGTTAGTTTGTTTGTTTATCCTCGTTCCTGCCTGCCAATGCACTCTGTGACCGGACCGCTAATATTACATACAAATGAAAAAATAAACATTCCTCCTACAACTCAGCCTAAACGCCTGCGGGATAGAATGTGTTTCAACATGTTCCTATCTCACATCCGCCCTGCTTCCTTTAATCTGAATTAGATTAAAAGCCATCTGTCTGTTTATTTTTATTATGAAGAATCAAATGAAGACATCTTTGAGAATAATGTAGTTTATTCCTACAAACACAAGGCAGGGCCGGATCTAGGGGGCGGGGGTGCTTTGGGTGCTGCAGCACACACACACACTCCCCCCCACCCCCACCCCCACCACCTCGGCTGTCAACGCTCTTAAGAAGTTCTGTTCTGAGCTCACAGGAGATGCCACAAAACAGTTTTAAAATGTTGAAAACTCGTTTTCGGCCACACCACCAGGGCTTTGCCCCTGGACCCCACCGGGGCCAAGGCGGCCCCTGTACCCCGGCCTAAAATAAGTTTCAAGCACCCCCCCTTCAAAAGTCTGTGATCCGGTCCTGCAAGGCTAAACATGTTTTTTTGATTTTTCAGACATAAATGTATAATGCATTACAATGATTTGCAAGCATGAATTCCTCATATTCACAATATAATTATACCTTCGTAAAACGCTTTAACATGCTGGAACTCACTGCCAGCTAACTTTGAAAGAGCACAATCTACTAACCAATCCAAACATCTCCTGGACAGTAACAAGATATTTAGTCAAATAATTTTTAGATTTTGACGATTGATTTGAAATTGTATTTTTTAACCACATGCAATAAGCAAACCTGTAAACATGAATTTCAAATGGATGGGACGTTTTATAAGCCGCGAGGCTTGAAGGCTGAAGCCTGTCCCTACCTACCTACCTACCTACCTACCTACCATTCTTCTAACCAAATCATTGTAACCCGTTAAATTTCATTAGTATTTTCATCAAAAATAACCAAATCAAATGTCCTTGTCTTTTTAAGGAACGTTTGTCTGCGTTAATTTTTAGTGACAATTGCTTTAGTACATTTTGATAATGATGAACATGCCCCAAGAGACAACGTGTCTGATATTTCATTTGTGTTTCCTGTTTAGCCAATCCACTTTCATAAAAGACAAAAACACAGCTGGAACATTGCAATAATAAGAGTCACCAACAACAACAAAAAGGAGAAGGGACTCTAAGCGTTTGTCATAAAACTTACGGGAAAAGATACGGGAATACATTTTATTATATCCATTTTCATAGTTAGCGAAGTTTCTGTGAAAAAGAAACGTGAATGGTTCAACTTACTTCCACAACATAATGCTAGTGGTTGAGCTTTTTTCTTTTCTTTTTTTATAAGCGAACCGAAGCATTTGATCAAAAGAACCTCTCTCAAAAATGCATCATATTGAGGTTAACCCTTTCACCGCCAATGTCGCATTTTTGCACCACAATGATTTAACACCCATGCCACTAAAGGCATCAAACCAGGGCCTGTTATCTGAAAACCCTATTTTCTTAATTTTTTTGAGGCAAGGATAGACCTTACTTTATGCATATCACAGAGAAATTTCCAATATTGCAGATGATTTTTGTCTCTACCCAGGTAAGATTAATGGGGAAAATTTGCTGAAAAATGGCTGGCGGCGAAAGGGTTAATTATGAGTGTGACATACATTAGCTCTCATACACTCCATGCATCTGCTAAGGCATCAGAATGCATTGCTGCTGAAGAAAATGGAAGGACTGACACAACACAATAGGAATTGCCAGGAAACTGTTACCTTGCCTCATTCAATCGGTCAAACAGGGGAAGCTGCTCTACCATCAGGTAGATCCCCAGCTATCGCCTCGTGTGTTTGAGTTGACGTACAGCACATTAGAACACCGTGCGGCATTCTAAAATTGATGTCATTTATATTTGTACGTCACATTTTGCGAGTTCCATCAGTTTGTGGCCACTGGCCACCCTTAATGTTTTCTATTAATTTTGTTTTGCAAGTCGCTGACTCGCATCCTGCGGTTTCAAGCTTCGACACCATGGTTGCTATGGTTTGTCCGCCTTGGTCAAGGCAAACAACTCTAATTTTCACGAAATGCTCTCCCCTCGTGTTTTTCCCCACCTGAAAATCGTCTATTAAGAGGGACTAGAGGGGAGACAGGAATGCGAGTTGTTACTTCTGGGAAGAATTAATTTCAAAGATGTTGATGTTTTGTGCCACGTTTATAATAATAATAATAATAATAATAATAATGTTAATAATAATAATAATAATAACTAACATTTATAGTGCGCCCTTTCTCTCTTGAACTCACGGCGCTTCACAATTATTTAATAAATACAGAGATCATAAGTTACTACAATATTAACTATCAAAATTAACAATATTAACTATCAAAAACATGCACATAGCCACAACACGCACGCACCCACACACGCACACGTCCGCACACACCCACACACACGCGCGCGCGCACACCCACACACAATGTGGGGAACATAGTTTTAATTAAGGCAGGAAACAGGACAAGGAAGAAATCAGAGGTATTGCCGGAAGAGGTGAGTTTTAAGAGCGGTTTTGAAAGATTGGACAGATTTAGCAGAACGAAGTTTATAATTATGGTAGGGTGTTCCAGACAGAAGGGGCGCTGAAAGAAAATGACCGTTCACCATATGTCTTAGTGTTTGTACGAGGAATAGAAATATAAGTTTGTCAGAAGAGGAACGGAGAGACCTGGAGGGTGAGTACAGGTGAACGAGATCAGAGAGGTAGGCAGGACTAGATGAATGGACAGCATTGAAACAGAGGCAAGCAATTTTATACTTTATTCTTGCCTCGACTGGAAGCCAGCGTAAGGTATTGAGGTGAGGTTTATGTATTACTTTGCCATGACACACGTCTGCATGAAGCATTTCGTGTGTTTTATGTGTTTAGTACGTGTGTTTGTGAGTGGCTGGGTGAAGGTTAATAGGCTGGGATTGGGAGTGGGGTAAGGTGTAGGCGTTTGGGTATGTAACCTGTTTTGTAAGCGCACCAAACTAACAGCTATACGCAACGCAGAAGCTTTTTGCGGCACAAGCACAGCCTTACGCGCACGCACGCACGAATACGCAGTTTCTTACTGTGTCATTCTGCCTCTTGTTAGTTTTTTTCGTTGTTTTGTCTGTCTGTCTCTGTATGTCTGTATGTCTCCCTCTCTTAGTCTCCCGTCTGTGCGTGTCCGAGAGAGAGAGAGAGAGAGAGAGAGAGAGAGAGAGAGAGAGAGAGAGAGAGAGAGAGAGAGAGAGAGAGAGAGAGAGAGAGAGAGAGGAGAGAGAGAGAGAGAGAGAGAGAGAGAGAGAGAGAGAAGAGAGAGAGAGAGAGAGGAGAATGAGAGAGAGAGAGAATGATTGATTTCAATCTCATTAGCTTCAAAACTCTTATGAGATAGGGTACATGAAATAAAATAGACACCTCAAAAGGAGAGAGAGAGGGAGAGAGATAGAGGGAGAGAGAGAGAGAGAGGAGAGAGAGAGAGAGAGAGAGAGAGAGAGAGGGAGAGAGAGAGAGAGAGAGGGAGGGGAGGGAGAGAGAGAGAGAGGAGAAAGAGAGAAAGAGAGAGAGAGAGAGAGAGAGAGAGAGAGAGAGAGAGAGAGAGAGAGAAGAGAGAGAGAGAGAGAGAGAGAGAGAGAGAGAGAGAGAGAGAGAGAGAGAGAGAGAGAGAGAGCAAAGGATATGCTTTAGATACAGTGGGAGAAAGATCAGAAACACTCGTCACATATTCATTAGCATCATGGTACGTTCAACACCACGAATCGGTCGTAGGATTGATTACTTACTCAGCATGCCTACAGACCCACGTGAAGGCATCATCATTCATATAGTAAAAGGACAACTGTCCGTCCGTGTGTGTGTGTGTGTGTCTGTGTGTCTGTGTGTCTGAAACACGAAACGGGCCTTATAACTCCGCCGTTTTTCGACCGATTCGCTTCAAATGTGCTGTGAGCCCTAACGGGGCAATGGCAACGGCAACCGAGGCGGCCGTGTCATTTGCGCGGTTTTGCATATCTCCGGTATTTCTGGACCGATTGCCTTCAAATTTGGCAGATATATGACCGGGGACGGCGACTATCAATGTACCAAACCGGAAGCGAATCCATTACTTAGGCGCATAACAGCAGCATGATGCAAAACGGGCCTTATAACTCCGCCGGTTTTCAACCGAATCGCGTCAAATTTACTGTCAGGCTTCCTGTCACCGGGGCAAAGCCTGGCAGCAAATTCGAAGAAAGTCGGGAGAGCGCGTCACTCTCAGAGCAGCGCCAACGGGAAACGGGGCTTTATAACTCTGCCGTTTCTTAACGAAATCGCTTCAAATTTGCTGTACTCAGCGTTACCACTACCTGGCGTTACCGTTACTAGGCGTTACCGTTACTAGGGAGAGAGCATCACTCTCAGAGCAGTGCCAACGCGAAACGGGGCCTTATAACTCCACCGTTTCTTTACCAAATCGCTTCAAATTTGCTGTACTCAGCGTTACCAATACTTGGCATTACCGTTACTAGGCGTTACCCTTACTAGGCGTTGCTGGTACTCGGCGTTGCGCTAGTCATATAATAAAAAGGCAAGTGTGTGTCTGTGTGTGTGTCTGAAACACAACACGGGCCTTATAACCGAATCGCTTCAAATTTGCTGTAAGGCTTGCTGTGGCCGGGGCAAAGCCCGGCAGCAAATTTGAAGGGAATCGGGAGACCGCGTCACTCTCAGAGCAGCGCCAACGGGAAACGGGGCCTTATAACTCCGCCGTTTCTGAACCGAATCGCTTCAAATTTGCCGTACTCAGCGTTACCAGTACTTGGCGTCACCGTTACTAGTGGTTATAAAAAAAACCAACGAAACGCAATGCCAATATTCAATGGGAATGGGCAGTGTAAAATGACAGGAGTGAAAACTGCATAACATTGAATCCAAATGCGACCCTATCGTTCCACTTGAGGGGCATGATTCTCAAGAAATTCTGCAAGTCTAAATGAATCTGATGAAATCCTACTAGTAGTGTTCACTATATTTTGTTGTCCCCCGTAAGCTTATCTGTTACGCCCAATCCATGAAATTGACAATTTCATGAAACGGGCAAAATGGTTTGCCCAGTTCGTAAAATAGCCAATTTATAGCTTGCAATTGAGAAAAGCAATATGAATGAAAAATAGTTTTCGTTCATTAAGCACACATAGATCAAGAATTGGTTCAAACGAATGAGAAATATCATCTGTAGATGAGTAAAAATTATTGTGTTCAGACTTACTTTGATCAAACGTTTGATTCAACATGTGGCTCAGGCATGCCCCAGCTTAGCATCTGGTAAGGTTGGGGGGGGTGGGGGTGGGGGGGGGGGCAGGGGTACAAATACAATGTAGAAAAGTGTGATGCCATTGAATCAATCTTAATCAATACCTGTGTGAATGGGGATTCAAAAATGTGATATACATTGTCCATTTCATAAATTGGGCAAAGCATTTTGCCCATTTCATGAAATAAGCAATTCCATGGATTGGGCGTAACATATACAGGAATCTAATGAAATATCTCTATTTTTTTGCATCAGATATTTGATTTGATTCGTGTAATTCGGGTCTACGTGAATACAGTGAACTTATTTTTAGACAGCGGTAGGCTATTTCACGTGAATCATGACTCACAGACATCGTCACAATCGGATCCCATTTGGATTGAATCGAATGCAGAGGGTCGACCCCTTAAGAGGTACGAGTTGAGGGCCAGCCACACGTCCACTAAAATCGTATGACTGTACGATACGATTCGGTCACGTGGTCTCCGAGAACAAAATGTGATTTGCGCATCGAGATCACGTGATCGAATCGCATCGCACAGTCGTACGATTTCAGCTGACGTGTGGCCGGCCCTATTAGTGGGATACCTTTTGTCTCTAAAGGTCTGTGAATACACGTTAACATCATTCACCAAATATATCTATTTCCCCCACGGCAACACGGTGCAAGACCACTCCTAATATGACTTACACCTCACTGTGTTGTCGTGTTTTGTGAATAATGTTAACGTGTAAGCTTACATAGACCTTACAGAAGATTCCATAATCATACTATCATCTTTACAATACACTAATCATCAGCTTTGTTCCTTTCAGTTTAGGACAGCGCGTCCTGTTAAAGACATAAATTCCATAATCATACTGTCACCTTTACAATACACTAATCATCAGCTTTGGACGATTATTGTTTCTTACAGTTTAGGACAGCGCGTCCTGTTAAAGACAGAAATTCCATAATCATACTGTCACCTTTACAATACACTAATCATCAGCTTTGGACGATCGATGATTGTTCCTTTCAGTTTAGGACAGCGCGTCCTGTTAAAGACAGAAATTCCATAATCATACTATCATCTTTACAATACACTAATCATCAGCTTTGTTCCTTTCAGTTTAGGACAGCGCGTCCTGTTAAAGACAGAAATTCCATAATCATACTGTCACCTTTACAATACACTAATCATCAGCTTTGGACGATCGATGATTGTTCCTTTCAGTTTAGGACAGCGCGTCCTGTTAAAGACAGAAACTACATAATCATACTGTCACCTTTACAATACACTAATCATCAGCTTTGGACGATCGATGATTGTTCCTTTCAGTTTAGGACAGCGCGTCCTGTTAAAGACAGAAACTACATAATCATACTGTCACCTTTACAATACACTAATCATCAGCTTTGGACGATCGATGATTGTTCCTTTCAGTTTAGGACAGCGCGTCCTGTTAAAGACAGAAACTACATAATCATGCTGTCACCTTTGCAATACACTAATCATCAGCTTTGTTCCTTTCAGTTTAGGACAGCGCGTCCTGTTAAAGACAGAAACTACATAATCATGCTGTCACCTTTGCAATACACTAATCATCAGCTTTGTTCCTTTCAGTTTAGGACAGTGCGTCCTGTTAAAGACTTATGGCTGGCACCCTGCTGGTCGAGCTGGGAAAATAAAAAAACGATTGATTATTGCCATGGAACCTACCACACACACACGCGCACGCACACACACAACACACACACACACACACACACACACACATTGCACACACGTCATTTATACAGTTTGCGGTATCTTTTGTGTTCGGCTAAGGGGCGAGGGCGGGCTAGTAGCTGACTCACTCTCTCAGTCCACTTAGACGCGTGGGGAAACTTTATGCAAATGAGCTTGGAACTAAAGGATGAAGAGTGGGGGGGTGTGGGTGGGTGGGGGGGGGTGGGTGTGGGTGGTCGAAGCATGACTTTAAAAGCCAGGTGACTTCTGATACTTCTTCCTTTTTTGCCATAATTCTTTCCACCCAAACTCGTCCTAACTTCTGGTTCTGACTGAAGCTTTAATACTACGCACAATCAATTTCGAAACTGCCGGGGGAAAAAACCCTACTTAAAAAAACCTTTCTGCCAATCTAGAAAGATTTTTTTTGCTTTTTTAAGTTAGCCTATCTTCGAGAAATTTCAATAGAAACTTAGTAAAAAAAAAAAATCAAAATTTAAGGACCCAAGGCAAAGAAACAGTTTTTAAAAGGGAGGAAAATATAATTAAAAATTAAAATAAAAATAACAGAAAAACATAATTTTTCACGACCATAACCTTAACAAATCTTCATCACTTTCGCTTACTTTTATTATTTTACCCAATCAAGGAGGAAAGCAGAACAATCCTTTTTTTTTTATAAAAAGAAAGACAGTTTGTAAAATAAAATAATAATCAAAATCACCAGCAAAACAAATCAATATGGCGACAGTAAGCTGCTTCAGCTACCTAACGATGTTCGTGGTGGTCGCCCTGTCCGCTTTGACTCTCCCAGCCGGGGTGCTGTCTCAGTCCACTACGCAGCAGAACTTCGACCGCACGTTTCTGAGGAAGATCTTCAAGTGTCCAGCTTGCCACATGGACGACTGCCCCCTTCCCGAGGGCTTCCCGGCCTGTGAGGTGGTGCTGGAACCCGGGGTATGCGCCTGCTGTCCGGTGAGTTATATACGTGACCCAATAAGATTGCATAATCATAGATACTTTAACCCTTTCACCGCCAACGTCGCATTTTAGCACCACAGTGATTTAACACCTATGTCACTAAAAGACATCAAAACGGGGTCTAACATCCAAAGACCCTATTGTCTAAGTTTTGGGAAGTAAGGATAGACCTTGTTTTATGTATGTCGCAGAAGAATCCCCAATACTGCAGACAGATTTTGCTCTCTACCCAGGTAAATTCAATAGCAATTTTTGGCTGAAATATGGCTGGCGGTGAAAGGATTAATGAACGTGTGGCGGTGCCATAGCCGATGAGGTTTAACCGAGGCGTGGTTACCGCTACACCTATCTGTATTGTTAAAACAATCGGGACTTTACTGGAGTTGCACTGCCTCCGGGCATTGCCTCCAATATTGTTACCACCATCTTTGTATCTACAAATGTCCCATTTGTGTCTGTTCCAGACCGAGAGGACGTAAAACACCATTTTTCAATTCAATTCCATAATCATACTGTCACCTTTGCAATACACTAAAGGCTTTCAAATCAACGCCAGCCATTTTTTACCCAATACTTTCCATTAAGCTTACCCGGGTAGAGAAAAGATTCTGTCTGCAATATTGGGGATTCCTCTGTGACATGCATAAAATAAGGCCTATCCTTACCTCCCAAAATTAAGAATATAAGGTCACTGGATACCAGACCCACGTTTGATGCCTTTCAGTGACATGGGTGTTACATCATTGTGGTGCCAAGAGGCGACAGTGGCGATGAAAGGGTTTTAAGATTAAATTATAGCCCCGTCGACAACAAAGGCCATGTCAGGGCTGTCACCACACGTTAAATCTTACCACGTATTAAAAAGGGATAAAAACACAAGGTAAAAACAAAATCGAAGGTTTTTTTGTGAAAATACTTTTGTTAAAAAACCCATTAATAAACTTTTTTTAAACTTAGCAAGTAAAAACATGACACGTCTAGAATTAAAAAAACATCACAGTAGCTTACATCAAGTGAAATATATTAATCTCTTTCAAGAAATTAAAGATCGTGTCAGGCGGAACGTCACGGAACAAAATTGTCATAGACTCCGCAGTGTAGTGTTTCCTTCTGTTGTATAAATCCCAGCAGTCCAGAAGGACATGACGAATGGAATATTTGTGACCCAGCACCACGAAAGGGACATTAAGTGTCAAAATGACCATTCTGAAAAAATGGTACAGTTTTGGAAAGTTGAGGTAATTCTCTTTCTAATGATAGACACATCATTCTTGTATCCTTTTGTTGTTGTTGCAGAGTTATGAGCGTTTAAGCTTGGTAAGGTAACTGTCGGCCGTTTGGAGAAATCACAGTCTAAAGTCTATCCTATCCTAGGAAAATGCACCAACCTACTAACTTTAACCCTTTCGCCGCCAGCCATTTGTCAGCCAGTGTATACCATTAAGCTTAACTGGGTAGAGAAAACAATGTATCTGCAATATTAGGAATTCCTCTGTGACATATACAACATTAGCTCTATCCTTATCTCCCAAAATTAAGAAAATAGGGTCTTCGGATAACAGGCCCTGATTTCATGCTTTTTAGTGACATGGGTGTTAAACCACTGTGGTGCATAAATGCGACATTGGCGGTGAAAGGGTTAAAGCATTTTTTGGAATATTTAGAGATCATATTAAAGACGATCCGTTATGGATATGAAAGATAAAATGTTAGAGAGCACGAAAATACCCATAACTCAAAATTGATTTATTTTTTTTTAAATGAGATTTTTGACTTTGCAAGCCCTTTGTGAGAAACTAGCCCAGCGAGTTAATGTCCCTTTCGTGGTGCTGGGTCACATAATTATGTCAAGTCAAGTCAAGTCCAAATTATCTTTATTGACGATAAAGGAATAAGCTAGACAAAGCTTTTTTTTCATCCTGTCGTCATAGATTAACAGAAACACAACTGAAGCAAAACAGATGAACAACGAAAACTGGAGAATAGAAAAATATCAAACCGCAATAAATAAATATGGGTGGAGGGGTGGGTGGGGCGGAGGGGATGCACACATGTCATAAAAGCACAGTATAATAATTATATACAAAATATGGACAAATGTAATCATAAGAGGAGCAGAGTGAGTTGGGGGAAAATAATGACTGATACAGAGAGACAGAGAGACCAACAGAGACACCGAAAAGAAGAAATAAAACACAGAGAGAGAGAGAGAGAGAGAGAGAGAGAGAGAGAGAGAGAGAGAGAGAGAACACTGAACGCTGAAATGTTTTAATGTACGTTGGCCATGGGCCACAATACATCTCGAGGGAAGGGGGAAAACATGAGAGAGAGAGAGAGAGAGAGAGAGAGAGAGAGAGAGAGAGAGAGAGAGAGAGAGAGAGAGAGAGAGAGAGAGAGAGAGAGAGAGAGAGTGCTAACTCGGAAATAAGAAACAAATGTGTGTGTGTGTGTGTGTGTGTGTGTGTGTGTGTGTGTGTGCGTGTGCGTGTGCGTGTGCGTGTGCGTGCGTGTGCGTGAGCGTGCGTGCGTGCGTGCGCGCAAAGGCCCAGCCAGCCACACTGTATACGATTCGACCCCAACGCATTGCGATTGTGACGATGTCTGCGAGTCATGATTCACGTGAAACACTTCCCCGTCTAGAAACAATTCTACAATTGTCATCTGACTATACTCGGGTAGACCTCAAATAGACGAATCAAATAAAATGTTTGACACAAAAAACACACAGATATTTCATCAGATTCGTGTACAAATATAGTGAACATTAACTAGTAGGATTTCTTCTTCTTCTTCTTCTGCGTTCCCAGGGCAAAAGGCCATAATGGGTAAGGTACGTATGTGCCCGGTTTTCAGTTTTCACTGATCTCTCCGCTGCGTACAGCCGACTCATTCCGATTTCGGAGGAGATCAAAGAAAAAAACTGATTTGGAAGAATTTTTTTGTTTAATGCAAGAGAATGGGCCATTAAGTCAGAAAGATAGTAGATGACACAAAGCGAAGAGAGAATTCAGAGTCAGAGAGAGTGACAGATTAGAAGAAGTCACCTTCCAGAAGGTGGGAGAACTATTTTTACGAAAGACCCCCTGTATCCCCACGGGGAGAGACTCGTGGAGGGGGCGGGATCATCCAGCTCCCCGTATAGAGGCACGAGGCATCCACCCAATGCCCCGTAGTAGGATTTAATCATATTCCTTTATGTGGTAGAATTTCACGAGAATCATGCCTCACAAATTTCAAATCGAATCGCATTAGGATCGAACTGTAGGTAGAGTATCGGCTCCTTAAAGACACACTGACGCACCACGATTAAGTCCCTTGGTTTTTTCTAGGTATCTGTGACCCACATACAAAAATGTCCCCAACTTCAAATTGAGGCTGCTCTATAAAGACCCCGCACGTCACGTGTCAAAATCACGGTTTTCACTCTTATAGCTATTAAGGAATCTTAGGAAAATCTTCCTAGTATAAGAGGGAATGTGACACGTGACGTGCGGGGTCTTTAAAATGATGTGTCCTTTTCAATTTGGGGACATTTGTCAAATCCAAACAAAATTTCTTAGCAGCTATAAGAGGGAAAACACGTGAAAACCGTGATTTTGACACGTGACCTGATGGGTCTTTAAGCATATGCGCGTGTTACGGCCAATCCGTGACATCGTTTCATGAAACGGGTAAAATGCTTTGCCCAATTCGTGAAACGGACAATGTGTGTCATCAACCTTTTCAACATGTGCCAATCACACAGGTATTGATTAAGGTCAACGCAACAGTAGCCCATGTGTCTACATTGTATTTTCACCCCCATCCTGCCCACATCCGGGGACCACCACCCGGGGTGGGGGGTCCACCCGAGGACCACCCCCCACCAAATGCTACTCTATATAAGGTATGCCTGAGCCACAGGCCTCCTTTGGTATCAGTTCTACTGCTTTAAACTGGTTCAGCTCATACCTGTCTGGACGTTCTCAGTCGGTTGTGGTCAATGGTCTGTCCTCCAAGCCCTCTCAGCTATGTTGTGGTGTCCCTCAGGGGTCGGTGTTAGGCCCCATTCTCTTCACTCTGTACACCCAACCTCTTTCAGATGTCATTGAAAGTAATCATTTTGATTATCATAAGTTCGCTGATGACACTGAGATCAATAAGCCCGCCCCTGTTTCTGATTTTCCTGTGGTGTCCCATCAAATGGAGCAATGCGTGTTTGATGTCAAATCATGGATGGATAAGAATAGACTCAAGTTGAATGAGGACAAGACTGAGTTGTTAGCTGTTGGAAACCGAAACCGCCTCTCGGTGATAAAGCGTGATCCTTTGACCTTGTCAGATGATTCAGTACCTTTTCAAAAGTCAGTAAAGTATCTAGGTGTCTGTCTGGATGAATCTCTCTCATTCGATCAACACATTTCATCTGTCTGTCGTTCAACATTCTATCATCTTCGGCGACTTTGTTCCATTCGTTCATACTTATCACTTGAAGCTGCTACACAACTTGCTGTTTCTCTCATACTGTCCAGGCTTGATTACTGCAATGCAGTCCTTGCAGGTCTCCCTCTCTCTACTGTCAAGCGTCTTCAGAGAGTCCAGAATGCTGCTGCCAGGGTTGTGCTCAGAAAGCGTAAGACTGATTCAGCGACACCCCTGCTGAGACAGCTGCACTGGCTCCCTGTTGACGCTAGAGTAGAGTACAAAGTGGTCACTCTTGCCTATCGCTATTTCGAAGGCTCTCTTCCAGACTACCCCTCCTCTCTTCTCTCTGCCTACACACCAGAACGCAACCTCAGATCAAGTAGCCTCAAACTTCTTTGCACACCTGTCACCAAATACAAAACAGTTGGAAACAGAGCTTTCCGTTTCCAAGCACCACACATCTGGAACAACCTCCCTTCCTCTCTCCGCAGCTCTCCATCTTTGTCTTCTTTCAAAACTGGCCTGAAAACTGTTCTCTTCAAAAAATACCTCTGTTGATCTCCTGTGTCTTCTTCCCTTCAGTTCACCCTCTGTGAGTTTTTGCTGAGTTGGTCTATGTGTGCGTGCAGTGCGATAATGGGCTAATTGTTTTTTCATAGACTTTTTATGGTTGTGTTTCCACTTTTGTATAATTATATTGTTTTTCTTCATGATTATTGTATGTATGTTTTTTGTAAAGCGCTGTGAGTCCTGCTGCGCCAGGAGAACGGCGCTATATAAGAGTTATTATTATTATTATTATGTTATATCAAACGTCTCATCAAGTCTGACTAAAAAGGCCTTTCGCCGACAGCCATTTTTCAGCCCCCAAAATACCATTAAACTTGTTTGGGTAGAGGGGCAAAAAAATCTGCAATATTGGGAACTAGTTCCTCTGTGACATATATAACATTAGGCCTATCCTTACCTTCCAAAATTAAGAAAATAGGGTCTTCGGATAACAGGCCCTGATTTGATGCCTTTTCATGCACCATTGTGGTGCATAAATGCGACAGTGGCTGTGAAAGGGCTAAAAGAGATTTGAACATCATCTACAGGTGTGATTTCTCATTCGTTTGAACCAATGTTTTTAATTTTGATCTCTGTGTGTTAATGAACGAAGAATAATGTTCTATTATAATTATTATGAACATATTATACCACAAAACACTACCAACCCTCCATGCACTGTACAAATGTGGCTTGAAAACGCTTTATAGCTTAAAATGCCACTGTTAATAGTGGTGGATCCATAAAGGATGCCAGTGGTTCTACCCATAATGGAGATAATGTTTGATCAAAGAAACCACAAACACTCGGAAATGTCTTCCTGTTGGGGTTGATCCACAAGATAGTGTTTGTTAGCAGATATACATACTGACGAGAATTCCATAATTCGAAAGAGATCTCTCTATGTACCATGCTCATACACTATCTGTCCCCCATTGGAACAAAAAGTAAACCAGCACAATCTTTTACTTTTATTTTATTCTTTTCACTATTATAATTATATTGCTTTTATAAATAACCAGGTTTACGTTGGCTGTTTCACGAACTGGGGAAACCCTTTTGCCCATATAATTCATGAAGTGGGCAATTTCACGGATTGTGCGCAACACTTTAACTTATGCCAGTCTATCGTTCCGGCTATGACTGCTAGATAGAACAAGGAGTCAGATGCTATTCTGGGTGGCTGGGTTAGAATGAGAGACTTAGTGGGATTTTTTTCACGCCAGAGGGCATGACGCTCGTGTGGGGCTAATCCTCTCTATATTCTTAGTTGGGGATAAAGAAAATGAGAGAGAGAGTGAGTAGTCCTACCATCTCTATCTCTCTTACTACGCCCAACTAAGAAAATCGCGTGATAAGCCCCTAGTGCATTGACTGCCCTCTGGCGTGAAAAATATCGCCACAAGTCGACCATTGGCTTATATGGTGGTTCATCCCCCCCCCCCCCCCCAAACAAAAAAGAGGCCAACCCATCCCTATGTCTGCAGCACGAAGAGACAGTTTTTTGTTATGCCCCCTAGTTAGAATGTCATGGTCTTTGGAAGACTCACGCACACACGCACGCACGCATGTACACACACACACAAACTCACACACGCACGCACGCACGCACGCACACACAAGGACCTACACACCCACACACAAACAAACACGCATGCACGCACGCACGCACGCACACTCGCACGCACACGCGCACGCGCACGCGCACGCGCGCACGCGCACACACACACACACACACACACACACACACACACACACACACAAAACCACTAAGCTCTTCCAGTATTTTCCATTACTGTGAAATTCGGGCTGCTTCCACCTGGAGAGTGCGTCACCGCAAGCGCGGCGCCATCCATTCTTTCTTCTTTTTCTTCTTTTTTTCTTTGGAGGGGGAGGGACGAACTTTGGAAACCTAGCTGTCAATTTGTTTATACCAGGCAGCGGGAGTTCTCCCTATTCTTGTCGGCTCTTGACTGCCGTTGGATTTTTTTTTTTACGTGCGTAAAGCGCACGGGTCAGACTACCTTTAAGTCCCCATCCGAATGACTCGACGTTCAGTTCGATTGTCCCGTCCAACTCGAAAGAAAGGGTTGAGGCCGGGATTTCGGACCGGGTCACTCACGCATTGAAATTGGCAGGCGAACGTCTTAAACCACTCTTCCGCTATTGATGGTTACTATCTATGACTAACTCCTACGCAGCCATGAATATTACAAAAAAGTGTAGGAAGTTGCCTAGGATTAGTTTTGATTAAAAAAAAGAGCAACAACAAAACCAACATTATTTTTGGGTTATGATCAAAAGATACTTTGTAGTAGTTTTAGCGTCGCTACAAAATGAAATTGGGGTGGGTGGGGGAGAGAAGGTGAGAGGGTAGGGGGGGAGGCGAAGAGAAACAGGGAGAAAGGCGGGGTGGGGTGGGGGTGGGAAGCATCAAACAGAAAGATTCAGAAAAGAAAGCCAGGGTTATAATCATAATAATTATCAGAGAGTGAGAGAGACAGACAGAGAGACAGACAGGAGGGCAAAGAGACAGAGAGACAGACAAAGAAACAGACAGATACAATGACCTATGGCTTAGCCTACTGGGCCGGGCCATCTGCCCATGTCCAAGGGAACAGTGGGGTAAGTGCAATATTAAAAAAACCAGACAGAGAGAGAGAGAGAGAGAGAGAGAGAGAGAGAGAGAGAGAGAGAGAGAGAGAGAGAGAGAGAGAGAGAGAGAGAGAGAGAGAGAGAGAGAGAGAGTGAAACAGACAGACAGACAGACAGAGAAACAAGCGCGGATTCGCAATCGTTTGTGGCACGCGACTATTTGAACTACAAACAAGGGCATCGCTGAGCGCATTTACATTATGCTCTTCACACACAATTTTTGATCAAACACTTTCACTCCACAAGACTGCAGCCCAGCGGTCTATTTTTACCACTCCAATCATTACATACACTGAGTCGCCTCCCCTGGCTTTTCAATAATTTTAATCTGTAAACCACAGAATGTTATCTCTGCACCATTTCGTAACTTTTTATATCTTTTGGAAAACATTTAAAACTATTTATCCTACTTATGCTCATCGAAATAAGCACAGCATACTCGTCGTGTCTGTTGCAGTGTCTGTATTACGTATGTTTATTATTTTGTATGCTTTAAAATGAAGATTCATGTGCTCTGTTCAGTATACAATTCTTTCCATACCTAAGGACTGTAGATATGACAACTGAAATTATGCCCAAGTTGTTTTTTTCTGTCTGTACTTTTCTTTCTCTTTTACAATATGTGCGACAATTTTGGACCGACCGACAGACCAACATACAGACAGACAGATAGACCGACAAAGTGAGTTATATGTTTGTGGCTTGTGCCACAAACAAAAAAGCATTAAACAAAGACAAGTGGAAAAAGAGAGGTAAGAATGGTGTGTGGTTTTTTTATGTCGACAGAGACAAAAAGACAAAGAGAGACAGAGGGAGACAGACAGAGAGAGAGGGAGAAAGAGAGAGAGAGAGAGAGAGAGAGAGAGAGAGAGAGAGAGAGAGAGAGAGAGAGAGAGAGAGAGAGAGAGAGAACTCGGAACTCGGAACTCGGAAAGTTTAATTGTACATTGGCCTTGGGCCACAATACAATATTTGGGAGGGCAGACAAGGGTTGAAAAAATAAATCATTCAAAATTATCATCAGTAGTAGACATTGCAACAGCATGCACATTCGTTCTTGCAGTTACTATAATAATTATATATAATAGCAATTATATTACAACAGTTAATCCAGAGACAGAGAGAGAGAGAGGGGGGGGAGAGAGGGGAGAGAGAGAGAGAGAGAGAGAGAGAGAGAGAGAGAGAGAGAGAGAGAGGGAGAAAGAGAGAGAGAGAGAGAGAGAGAGGGAGAGAGAAAGAGAAAGAGAGAGAGAGGGAGAGAGAGAGAAAGAGAGAGAGAGAGAGAGAACGAAAACGAAAACGAAATTTTATTTAACCAGGGAAACATGAGATAAGCAATACAATGCTTTTTTCCACCCATCCCTGGGGTACAAAAGCAGAGAGAGAGGGAGAGAGACACACAGACAGACACACAAGTCCTGTGCCTTCAGGCCCATACTTATGACCACTACATTTAACGCCCATTCTGCGTTTCTGGTCAGAATATTACTGCATCTAGGGGAAAATGCCAAGATGGCATCATATTAAATACATAAAAACCAGTAATAATAGAACTCCTACACAGTCGAGTCAGTCACGAAGCATAACACGGAAATCGAAGTAACTACCCCACAAAAAACCCAGAATCATGATGGAGACAAATAAAACGCTTCAAGCATTCAAATCATGGTACAGCCGAACCAAGAAAACCCGCTTATAATCAAGCAATTTTCTCCTTCTTTCTTGTGCATTATCAAAACTCGGATATAAGAAAACCGCTTATAAGAAAAGTCTGTTATAATCAAGCAAATTTGTTCTCCCATCCGCGATGTAAACTCGGATATAAGAAAATGATTTCATACAAGGGAGTTTGGTTTGCAGTTTATTTTCTTATAAGCGAGTTTGATTTTCTTATAAGCGATTTTTTTAAAATTAGGGCATGAACTGAAAGGATGTTCCAAAAAATGCAGTTGTTCCAACAAAACAAACAAAAAGAGAGGAAAATTTACGTCAGAGCAGCTACCTCACAGACACTCTAACCTTAAAATAGAAAAATACAGCCGAATCCGCTTATAGGAAACTCCCTTATAAGAAAACTCGCTTATAATGAAGCACAAAAAGTTCCCTGCTGAACTTTTTCTTTCTTATCTATGATCAAAACTCGGATATGAGAAACTCGCTTATAAGAAAACTCGGTTATAAGCAAGCAAATTCCTTCTCCCATCCGCAATGGAAACTTGAACATAAGAAAAGTATGTCATACAAGAGAGTTGGTTTGCAGTTCATTTTTTTATAAGCAGCTCTATTTTCTTATAAGCGAATTACCATTGACAACATTTGCTTAAAGACCCACCAGATCACATGTCAAAATCACGGGTTCCACATGTTTTCCCTCTTACAGCTGGTACAAAATCTTGTTTTGACCAGGTTTGACTCCCATACAAATGCCCCCAATTGAAAACGAAACATTTTAAAAGAGCAGCCTCAATTTGAAGTTGGGGGAATTTGTATGTGGGTCACAGCTACCCAGAAAAAAACAAGGGACTTAATCATGTTGGGTCAGTGTGTCTTTAAAAGTGAGTTGGACCTGAACTGAAAGGATGTTCCAAGAAAATTGAAGTGGTTCCAAAAAGGGAAAGTTTACCTCATACCAGTTGTGTCACAGACATTCTAAACAGTACAGGCACTTGATTGCAAGACTAATTGAGTTGTTTTGTTCCTTTATTCCATACTTTCCTTCAGTATTGTGTGCAAAATAAATGTTGAGCAGAAGAAAAAAATATGAGTGCCTGTACTTTTGTGTTGGTGGTAGAGAGACTGTCCATCCTTTTATTTTCAGCAGCAATGGCAGAGAGGAAAAGGCAATCCATTTCTTTAAGAAGATAAATACAAATAACTGAATATGTGGACAAAAATCCACATAAACAAAAGCAAACGATTGATAAAAAGCTGCACGGGTGGACAGTAAATGGTAATAGTTCAGTACAAGAAAGGTGAAGGAGTACGTATTTGATAACAGTAAAAAGAAGAAAAAGCTTGTTAGTTTGAGTGGTTGTAGGCACCTTTAAATCTTCTTCTTAGTAGACGATTTTGATTTTATGATGTAAGAAATGCATCAAATTAGAAAAAAGGATTTTCTCTTCGTTTTGTTTTTCTGTCTTTCTTTTCTTTTCTTTTTTTTCTCTTTTCCCTTTTCCCCATTCAATTTGGTTATAAGGGGGAAAAACTCCAAAATGTTTTCTTATGTCCGAGTTTCGGATATAAGAAAACTCGAATATGGTAATAAGCAAAAAATGATCTCCCTTCGATATTCTTATAACCGAGTTTTGCTATATTTTGATTTTATGATGTAAAACATGAGTCATAGGTCGCAAGTTTCTTTATTGTCCATTGGCATTGTACAAACGCAAATACAAAATTGTCTTCCACTGTGTAAAATGAGTTATACATCCAAATTAGAATATTGATTAAAAACAAGAAACAGAAATTTACATTTACACACCTGAATGCGTTGAAGCTGACATGGATACGCAAACTGTACTCAAGTAAACATAAATGGAAAGAATTACTATGCCTCCAGTGTCCAAAAATTAATATTATTGAAAAGATAGGATGCGATTTGTCAAACGCACAACATGTAAATGCTTTTTGGAAAGATGTTTTTAAAGCATACAAAGAATTTGGAGAGTCATTGCAGGTTAAGACACTGGATGAATTTTGTTCTGAACCTTTGTTTTGTAACCCAAACATCAAAATAGGTGGTAAAAGTGTGTACTACCAAATCTGGATCCAAAAAGATGTGTTATTTGTGGGGGATTTACTGGAAGAGAATGGTAACTTTTTGTTTTTTGCGTCTTTCACTGAGATATATGATTTGTTTTGTAATTTTGTTTCTTACCTTGGACTTAAAAGTGCTGTCAGAGTGTATGCTAGAAAGCTTAGAATTCTGTTTACACATAAAACTGAATACTGTTCAAACATGTTTAAAAAAATGATTTGCTCAGCTCCCAAAGGAACTCGGTTTTATTATGATATTCTGTTACAAGATGCAAATGAACCGAAATGTTGTGGTAAGTGGAGGGAAAAACTTGGAACTGAAGTGCATTGGAAGAATGTATTCAAAAAGATAAGAACTGTAAAATATATCAAATTGAAGTGGTTTCAATTGCGTCTAACGCACAGAATTTTAGGTACAAATATAATTTTGCAAAAGATGAACATTAATAATTATGATAGATGCTCGTTTTGTGAAAATGAAAAAGAAACTATTCAACACATTTTCTGGAGTTGTACACATGTACAATTATTTTGGACAGGTTTTCAAGCAATGTTAAATGTTAAATGTAACCATGTAAATGTTGTACTAACAGAAAAAATAATTTTATTTGGATGTGGAGAAAATTTCAGATCTGATAGTACTTTTGATCTAATTCTACTAATAGCAAAAGTTTTCATTTATAAATGCAGATGTGAAGGAAAGCGCCCTCATTTTCAACATTTTATTCCATATATGAAAAAGATATATGATATTGAAAAATGCATTTCTTGTTTTACTATGTCTCAGGATATCTTTTTTGCACGATGGCAACCATATTTAGCTCTAATTCAATAATTAAATTATCTGTTTGTAAGTCATACTTCTAGTTTATATATTTACCATATTTGTCGACAGGCCACTGGTATGCATGGGAGTGGGGGGTGGGGGTGGATAGGGAGGGGGGAATTCTATGGATATCCATGCTATTGCTGGGTGATGCATGTATTTTTCTCTCTATCGTCCTGTGTGTGTGTGTGTGTGTGTGAGAGAGAGAGAGAGAGAGAGAGAGAGAGAGAGAGAGAGAGAGAGAGAGAGAGAGAGGGGGGGGAGAGGGGGGGAGGGGGAGAGAGAGAGATACAGTTTTCGATTAATTTGTGTTGTGAATTGTTTTGAAATTATAAAATGCAAAAACATGAATAAAAAAAAAAGAAATTTACATTTAAACAAATATGTTACTCTCACACCACACCCAATCATTCATCTGCTCTCCGCTATCTTGCTCGCTCATCATGCAACTCACCACCACTTCTGCCTTCATTCCTGTTTTTAATTTTCTGTTCCGTTCTTTCTTTTTTTTCTCCTTTGTTTTGCATTTGTTTCGTTTTTTTCATGCACCAAATTAGGTCAAAGCATTTTCTCTTTGTTTTATGTTTCTTTTATTTTATTTTTTTCTCTTTTTCTCTTTTATTTTTTCCCTTTTTTCCCATTCAACTCGGTTATAAGAAAAAATATTCAAAATGTTTTCTTATATCCGAGTTTCGGATAGAAGAAACCCTGGATATAAGAAAACAAAAAATTATCTCCCTTCGATTTTCTTATAAACGGGTTTTGCTGTAGATTAGTTATATACCTCTCCTGACATAAAACTCCGCCAAGAAGGTAGATTTTATGGTACTCGTTGGGGGGGGGGGGGGGGGGGGGGGGAGTGTCTTTTCCCCTTGAAACGCAAAAACAAAACGAAAAGCAATATTATTCTGAAGAGAAACGCGGTTAGTTAGAATGTAACTTAGCGTAATCATCCGCTTTTTTTTTCTTTCTTATTTGATCACCAGCCGCGAGGCGGAGCTAGTAATGTTTTCAGTCATGTTTAACTGCTTGTTCATGGATAGCCTGGCTGTCTATCTATGCGATGGCTTTGATTCAAAACGGACTATCTTTAGATAGTCCATTGACGTATTATTGGATTTATTACAAAAACTAATATCTTGTATCAAACAATGACTGCAGAAATATTTAAAAAAAAGGGGGTTTCGCTTTTTATATTTCAGCAGACTTTTTGTTTATGCAAGTTATTAGTGTTCGTAATAAGTTCAATAATATGTCAATGGACTATCTAAAGATAGTCCGTTTTGACTCCAAGCCATCGTATGTATGTTACCACGAGAACGTTTGAACGGACGGACTTAGGGGAGCTCAGATTTTGCATGCGGATAGGTAGTTAGGATATCTAGGTCGTTATGAAAATTAAAAGGTCGTTGGTCAAAGGTCAAGGTCACTGGGGCCGAAAATGTTGCCGCGTGGCTGGTGGTCTAGCGTCTTAGCGCTGTAGTAGTAGTAGTAGTAGTAGTAGTAGTAGTAGTAGTAGTAGTAGTAGTAGTAGTAGTAGTAGTGTAATAGGGCTAGAAGTGGGCCTCTCGGCCCTTTTACGCCCTTTCTTGATTGTTTCATTTGATTAAATTTCACAATGATTGCGCAAACCTAAGCTAAACTAGTCTTAATTATTTATTATTTTCTTTTGGAATGGACTTTCATTTTTAATCATCCAAAAAATTGAAAGCTCTTATCATATTAGGATCTTGGTCCAGAAGATTTTTAAAAGTGTTAATATTAGGTGCCTGTTTGATGGTAAGTTATTCCAATGTTGAACAATCCTGTTAGAGAAGAAACATTTTCTTTTGTTAGTATTTGAACGTCTTAAAAACAACTTGTCCATACTATTTCTTGTTTTATCCACTGTACTCTTGACAAAGAAATCACTGAATTCAATATCATCAGAATTTGTTTATTATTTTATATGCTTGTATGATATCTCCTCTGAGTCTTCTGCCCTTGAGAGAAGGCAAATTAAGAAATTATAATCTGTCTTTGTAGTTCTTGTTTTTACATGCTTTAACAGGTTTAGTCGCTTAATTTAGATGCGGATTATGATACAGTTGTACAAGTTTGGGTTTTTTAAATTCACAGTCGGTTGCGCAAACAGAATTCACCTTTAAAATTTGTTTACATCAATTAATTTTTTTGGCTAAAGACCCACCAGGTCACGTGTCAAAATAACGGGTTTCACGTGTTTTCCCTCTTATAGCTGGTAAGAATTTTTGTTTTGACCGGGTTTCACTCCCATACAAATGTCCCCAAATTTTGAAAACGAAACATTTTAAAGAGGGCAGCCTCAATTTGAAGTTGGGGGCATTTGCATGTGGGTCACAGCTACCCAGAAAAAAACCAAGGGACTTAATCGTGGTGCGTCAGTGTGTCTTTAAGGTTTGTGTGCCCTGTTTGCTGAGCCCATCGTCTGGGCCGTCGACCTTGACCTGAGCTCAACTCAACAATACTTTATTATCTCAAAAGAGAAATACAGTGGGGCTGGCTACGCCTGCGATTCAACACTAATAGAAGAAAAACACGTTACCCCTTGACTGCCAGAGTAAATTAACCCTTTCACCGCCAAAGTCGCACTTTAGCACCACAGTGATTTAACACCTATGTCACTAAAAGGCATCAAATTGGGGTCTATTATCCAAAGACCCTATTGTCTTAGTAAGGGTAGACCTTATTTCATGTCTGTCACAGAAGAATCCCCAATACTGCAGATGGATTTTGTTCTCTACCCAGGTAATTTAATGGAGATTTTTGGCTGAAATATGGCTGGCGGTGAAAGGGTTAAAGACAAATTCGTTGTACAAATCACGCCATGATCTGCATCTATAACCGAAGTAGGTCTTAAAGACCCACCACATCCATGAGCAAAACTCACGGGTTTCACGTGTTTTTCTCTCTCTCTCTCTCGCTGCTACGAAATCCTATTTTGACCAGGTTTGACTCCCATACAAATGCCCCCAAATTGAAAACGAGACAGAGACTTTGAAGAGCAGCCTTATTTTGAACTTGGGGACTTTGCATGTGGGTCACACCGACCCACCAAAAAACAAGGTACTTAAATCGGTGGGGTCTTTAAGTGGAGGAAGTCTTATAAGGAGTATGAGGTGGGGGGGGGGGGGGGGGGGGGTGTCTTATAAGGGAGGTTCCACTATAGCTGATCTTCCTTTCCCCTGTAATGTTTTAACAGGTGTGTGCACGTCAGCTGGGCGAGTTTTGCGGACTGACCACTGGTCGGTGTGGCAAAGGACTGATGTGCAGACCTCTGCCCAACGACCCTGACCCCTGGGGAGCCATCTTGACCGGAAATGCAGTCTGCATGTAGGCCTAAACCCTTAGAACCGGTCAACTCGCGCGAGAGGTGAGTGTGATGAGATCGAGTTGCTAGGTACTGCCTTTGCGCTTTAGAGCAAACGTCGGGTGCCAGGGTGACTATAAAAAAAACACCACGACCCACTAATTTGCTAATAAAAAGTTTAATAATCAAACTATCATTATGATTTTTCGGGTGTTTCAAGAAAATTCAATGCCATGAAAGATGACAACAATTTGCTTTTCGTTTGAGTGCTCCAGAAATTAACAGCTTCCATGGTACCCCATTTTCAGAAAGTGCCTTCTTTTTAGGTGCAAAAACGCTTTCGCAATTTCAATGTCATCGTTTGCTATTTCAATTTCTACTGTATCCTGACAAAATTCTTATTCATATGTGGGCTCAAAATGTCAGGCTATGTTGTATAGTCTTGCAGTCTAATTTTTTAAGGCCCGAAAGACTATTTTTTAAGAAACAGACCGTTTCCAGACAACAGGTTTTTGCTTGTGGCTCAAGCCACAAACCTATAACTCACTTTGTCGGTCGGTCGGTCAGTCGGTCTGTCGGTCGGTCCAAAATTGTCGCACTTCAAATCGAGGCTACACTTCAAATTGAGGCCGCTCTTTAACATGATGTATTTTAAAAGCGTACAAAATAATAAACATACGTAATACAGACACTACAACAGACACGACGAGTATGCGGTGCTTCTTTTGATGAGCATAAGTAGGATACATAGTTTTAAATGTTTTCCAAAAGATATAAACAGTTACGAAATGGTGCAGAGATAACATTCTGGTTTACAGATTAAAATTATTGAAAAGCCAGGGGAGGTGACTCATGATTAGAGTGGTAAAAATAGACCGCGTGCCACAAACTATTGCGATTTCGCGCTTGTTTTTCCTGCAAAAGTGTTTTTGCCCCTCAAAAGATTTTTACGAATGGGACCCACTGACCCACCACGATTAAGTCCCTTGTTTTTTCCGGGTAGCTGTGACCCACATGCAAATGCCTCCAATTTCATATTGAGGCAGCTCTTTATTAAAACGATGTTTCGTTTTCAATTTGGGGGCATTTGTATGGGAGTCAAACCTGGTCAAAACAAGATTTCTTACCAGCTATAAGAGGGAAAGCACGTGAAACCCGTGTTTTTGACACGTGACCTGGTGGGTAACTGGAGGTCTTTGGGGCATCTTGAAATACAAAAACTTGCTTTGGAAACTTCTGATCATTACCTACTTTCCTGTCAACTCTTTCATATAGCTCGATCAAATACAATATTAACTCTACCCCCAGACAATACTAGATTACAAACGTTATTGAAAGGAAATCCTGTACTATCAAACAAAATACATATTCTTATATATTTGAAACTGTTCAACAATTTATTGTTCATTCAAAAAGGTTTCTGTCATTAGTATTTGGTGACACATTTACTATTTGATGTTCATCAATAGTCATATTTACCATGTTTATGTTTATCATCTTTACCATTCATAGTTTGTATTTTCAATGTATTACACCCGTGTATGGCCGACCCTCCCTATAAATCATAATAAAACAATATGTACAATGATCCTTATTTAGCAAATAAGTTTTCCCCCATGCTCACATAAGTCATTTTCGTCTTCTTCTTCTTCTTCTTTTTGTTGTTGTTTTATATTATTTGTTCGTTTGCTTGTTGTTGTTTTTCTAATCATTCATGCAATTGTGTGTTTCTACAATATGTTCTTGAATTTGTGCATTGTTGTATATCTTAATGCTGATTTTTGCACTGTTTGAGAAATGAGTTGGTTTTTATTCTCTTCTTCTTATCTTTTCAATTGGCAGATATTAGTCAATAGTGATGTTTCTATTTAATCTATCTGTGTTCAACAGTCGTCGAACCATAAGTTTCTTTTTTTTTACCACAAAAAATGACGTTTTAATTTGTATCAATAAACATCTGTACACATATATCTTTTTCAAACATTGGATTTTCTCATCTCATTTATCCATTTATGCTCGCCTGTTTTTCTTCCCGATTGCTAAGTAACGCTACAAAGAAATATAGGTTGATGAACAAACATATATGTCTTGCTCTGCTTTAATAATTACGTATGCCTTCACAGATCTTGGCATTTAGCTAGTTTTGCAGTAGTTTTGTACAGGTTATGAAAACTGCTGTGCAGCACGCTAAATAAATGGCTGGAACCCACTGGAATGCAGTGAAAAGCGGAATGATTGTTGAATGATACAAATAACATACAATTTCCACAGTAGAGTGCTGGAACAAGATCAAGAATGAGTTTGCAGGAAATTTCAATTTTTGGTTGTTGACAACATTGTCATTATTATTCAGTACTTCAGTCAACCAAAAGCAGATCACCCATTGTAGTTGACAACATTGTCATTATTATTCAGTACTTCAGTCAACCAAAAACAGATCACCCATTGTAGTTGACAACATTGTCATTATTATTCAGTACTTCAGTCAACCAAAAACAGATCATCCATTGTAGTTGACAACACTATCATTATTATTCTATTATTCAGTCAACCAAAAACAGATCACCCATTGTAGTTGACAACACTATCATTATTGTTCTATTATTCAGTCAACCAAAAACAGATCATCCATTGTAGTTGACAACACTATCATTATTGTTCTATTATTCAGTCAACCAAAAACAGATCATCCATTGTAGTTGACAACACTATCATTATTAATCTATTATTCAGTCAACCAAAAACAGATCACCCATTGTAGTTGACAACACTATCATTATTGTTCTATTATTCAGTCAACCAAAAACAGATCATCCATTGTAGTTGACAACACTATCATTATTGTTCTATTATTCAGTCAACCAA
>CM065697.1:19429762-19434762 GCA_017654935.2 Phymorhynchus buccinoides | reverse complement strand
AGAACGATTCTTTCAAAACATTTCATAGGAATTGAGGTCAGAGCGACGGGACGATAGTCGTTTAGTGAGGTTGGTTTGGTTTTCTTGGGGACAGGACATATCACAGACTTTTTCCACAAGCTGGGAACAGCACAATCATTCAAAGACCAGGAAAATAAAACACTAAAAACTTTGCACAACTGAGCAGCACATGATTTTAAAATACGCCCACATATGTTGTCAGGGCCAACAGCCTTTTTGATTTTCAATCTTTTGAGCAAACCTTCCACATCCCCAGCATCAATCACACTCTCACCCACACCATTCGCACTCTCATCTCTACTCACTTTTTCATTCAGTTCTCTCACAACATAGTCAAAATCTTCCTTCACATCATCACGTTCAAATCTACAGTAAAAATCATTGAGTTGTTCTGATAATTCTTGTTGCTTTTCTAAGGGCATGACCGACGCTCGGCTGGCTGGTTTATTTTGACCAGTTAGTGTTTTTAACCCTTTCCATGCGTCAGCCATGCTCCCCTGCTGGAACTGGTTTTCAACTTTTTCTTTGTAGATCTTTATGCTCTCACGTATTTCATCTGTTAAGGTCTTTTGCACTGTTTTCCTTTCTGTTTTATTCCCAGTCTGAAAAACTAATTTCTTTTTATTTATTGTTGTTTTCAAAGTTTTTGAAACCCAGGGATGGTTGTTTGGAAAAATCTTTACAGTTTTCTGAGGAATTATCATGTTTTCACAAAACAATATATAGGAAGACACAACATCAACAGCTTCACTCACACTTTCACACGAATCCGTCAACACACTCCATTCCGTACACTCAAAACATCCTCTCAATTCTTCTTCACTTTCTACACACATACACACACACACACACACACACACACACACACACACACACACACACACACACACACACACACACACACACACACACACACTTATTGCATATAGTAACTAAAAACATTTACAAAAGGCAGTGGGGGCTTTGCAGTGAAAACCCCTAAAAAGTCATGTAACAACAATGAAGTCAACAATAAGAAACTAGAGGCTGATATGGCAACCACGCATTGTCGAAAGAGGATATTTTAAGTAAATCAGAAGCAGAGTATTTTTCAATAGCATACTTATATTTTAGAATGTCTAAAAATGCCTGAACTGTAGGCTGTGCTTCCAGCAGTTTGCACTTATATATGTAAAATTTAGCAGCCAGAATAATTAGATCAATAACTGAATCTAGATTTGTGTTTGGTTGGAAACAAAAAAGAAACATATCTTCGGTAAATGAAAAACTGGAACAATTTGGACATTTTTCTTGCAAAAGTTGCTCTAGTCTCTTCAAAAAAAGCATTCACAACTGCACAAGACAGTGAGGTATTGAGTCTGCTGTCTGTGTACAAAAGAAGCATAAAGGGCTTTCAACAATTTTGCACATATGTAGATATATGTTTGTTGGTAGAATGCGGTGTAATAATGTAATAAGCGTGTTTGGAACCATCTTAGTTGTGTATCTTGAGTGGTCTTGAAGGTTTTCGAAAATATTTTAGTCCAATTCAAATTATTAAAGAGAACATTCCATTTTATAACTGCTGAAGGAGTATCATCTGAACTGTTGAGTGCTGTAGAAACACACTTATTTCCTTTAACGATAACACACCAACATTTAGGATCAAGCAGCTTATATCTGACTGTAAGTTCGATATTAAGTTTTCTCTTAAATGCTTTTACAGCAGCCATCACACCTTCAAAAAGTAAGAAGGTAGTACTTCTCAAATCAGGAAAATAGTCTCTAAACTCATCATAAGTAAGCCAGCGACTATCTTCATTGATAAGCTGCTTGATGTAAATTACCCAGTTTCATGTCATTGCTTAATGTAAAGTATTTTCATATATCTCATAATATTTATATTATAAAACAAACATTCAGACACAAATTCATGTAAATCTACTGGAGCACATTGTGCATACAACTTTTCATAATGTTTAATAACATCACGCCAAAACAGATTGTAAATTTTATTCAACATTAAATGTGGATATTCACAACCCATCTTATCCATGTCGTTTAGTATAGGATGGAATGCTACGACAATTTCCTTCAGGCTGGGATCCCACATCAAACGTCTAAGCCAGCTAATTTTCAAAGAAGCAAGAAAGTTTTTAATATCAACCATTTTCAAACCCCCTTTCTCGTAGGGTTGACACAAGGTGGATTTTTTAATTTTACTTTTTTTACCACTCCAAACAAAATCAAATAAGAGTTTATTTAAGTTTCTAATAAATTGTTCAGAAGGATCTGGGATATGTATAAACAAATACAAGAGTTTAAACACAACGAGTGATTTAATTACAGTTATTTTTCCAAAAGGGGTCAAGTTTCTTTTTTCCCATTTTCTCAATAATTTCTCTATTTCATTTAATTTACCTGCATAGTTAATATTGCTAATACTGTTGCTATCACAAGATAATGTTATGTCTAAAACCTTAAAGATGCCCGGATCCCAGCAGAAGTTCCTATCCCTCATATATCTTATGCCAGAGTTTCTCTTACTTCCAAGCCATACTACCTGTGTTTTTTCAACATTTATTTTCAGACCGGAGAATTGTGAAAATCTGTCAACAGTGTTAATGCTTTCCACAAATGACTGCTCACTTCCATCAAGACAGAGAGAAGTGTCGTCCGCAAACTGGGACAAGAGACTCTCAAGACTATTGTTAACCCTGATTACCCGAATAAGAGGGTGGTTTCTCAACATAATTGATAATACCTCTGCCCCAATCAAATACAAATATGGTGAACATGGGTCGCCTTGTCTGACGCGACAGAAAATTTCAAACCATTCTGAGTATTGTCCATTTACTGCCACACATGTGGTTGGACTAGTATCAAATAAAATTTGACCCAACCTTGAAAATCAGGCCCAAAATTAAAAAAAGGACAAAGTTTTTTTTTCTAGGAAAGACCAAACGCTTTCTCAAAATCAACCATATGTTTCTATGTAAAGATGGCACAATATAAGCTTCTAGCTTGTGTCTGCTGATATGTTTATTATCTATGTTTGTTCATGTACTGTGGACCTAATACAATTGTTTAAACCGAATAAATAAATAAATAAAAAGATTGCAGCTATTCATGCATTGAATCTTCTTTATAATAAATTTGAAAAACAAATCAAAACGATAACTTTAATATTGTAAAAAAAATAAAAATATCGGAGCAGTCGAAAAGAGCGCACCGCTAATAAGCGCGCGCCTAAAAGAGCGCATTTTGCATGCTAATAAGAGCGCGTGTTCATGCCAAAAAGAGCGCACGTGAATGTGTGTGTTTTGTGTGCTAATAAGCGCGCATAGGTGAAATCGTTCTCACCAGACATCTACCATTTGCACTCGTCTGTTTGCTAAACTTCGGTCTTCTTGCTGTTTTGGAGAAAGCAACTTTCGATATGGCTGGTGTAGATTGGTGTATATTGTTGACAACAACGGTTAGAGTTAGGGTTAGGGTTAGAAGGGTTAGGGTTAGGGTTTTGACTAATGTCAGTTTCCATAAACTGACGATAAAGTTTCACATCACATTTTACAACGCGCTCTTTTTGACATCCTCGATCTTTCTTAGGTTCCAAAGACGCGCGCTTATTGGACAAAACATTGCGCTCTTTCTAGCTTCATTTTTTGGACGCGCGCGTTTAGAAAGTAGGTAAAACGCGCGCTTATGGGATGTACCCATATATATATATATATATGTGAACGATTTTATGGTTTCATTTCTTTTTCTTTTTTAGTCATCCTATACATGGGGGGGAAATGCGACCCCTGAGTTATTGTTTGTTGCGTTTCACTACAGTTTAAAGACATTAGGGAGACACAAAGGGAAATAATAATTATGCGTGTAACAGCATGTCGTCATATCCTGTTCTACCCCAAATAGGGAATAGGCTAGATTGTATCCATAGAAATTCGTGAGAAAAAGAAGAAAAAAATGAAAGAAAGAAAAGAAAAAGATACCAGCGGATGAAAGCGTTGTGAGTGTGTGCGTGTGTGTGTTTGTGTGTGTGTGTGTGTGTGTGTGTGTGTGTGTGTGTGTGTTTGTATTTGTGTGTGTGTGCTTGTGCGTAGGCCTATGTGTGTGTGTAAGTGTTTTTGTGTGTGTGAGTGCGTGCATGCGTACGCGCACTTGCTTGTGTGTGTGTGTGTGTGTGTGTGTGTGTGTGTGTGTGTGTGTGTGTGCGTGTGTGTGTGCGTGTGTGCGTGCGTGTGCGTGCGTGCGTGCATGTGTGTGTGTACGCGCGCGCGCGGGCTTGTGTGTCTGTGGGGGTGGATGCGTGTGTGCGTACATGTGTGTGTGCGCGCATGCATGTTGTGTGTGTGTGGGGGGGGGGGGGGGGGGGGTATGTTCACACATGATGTGACAGTTATTTTTAATAATAATTGAATTTGAATGTGTTTCAGGTATTCCCTGGCGGATATGGTGCTAAATCCAGGCACCATTCAAAGAGTTATCAGTTACAACTGTTGCGTCATGGTTTAAATTTACGACAATTAATTATAATTAAAACGAGGCTGGTACTCTAGCTAATAAGCATTTCAGAATCCACTGTATAATATTAGGACAAGTGTGCTACACAGCTGTTTCGGGAGCAACATTTAGTTTATCTATATTTTCGTAAGTTTTTTTCAAGCCAACTTTAGTTTACCATAAGTTACTTTTCATAAATAACAGTAATGAATATGTTGTAGTATGTGACAAAATTATTTATATTCAGTGGATATTGTTTGATTTTTACTCATGGGCAATTTTGCGATACTAAGTGCATTAGTCAAGAACATGTTCTACTAAATATATTGTATGAAACTGCTCAACAAAATAAGTTTTTACCATAAATTTGATTGAAGAAATATATTAAAAATACAATGAAGAACATACAGCCCAAATATGTTAAAAAAACAAAAGCTTGGTTCAGTTTTTATCTAAGATTTCTAGATTCAGTCTTTTAACTAAAAAGCTTG
>CM065697.1:19417262-19424762 GCA_017654935.2 Phymorhynchus buccinoides | reverse complement strand
TCATACCTTCCTCAGGCACTGAAGCTTTGTTTAAAGCTATTGACCTGGACCTGATTTCATGTCGTTTCTGCCTCAACACTTCTACCATCCAATGTGGAATGACCTCTGCTGTCAGCAGTCTGGTGTCCGAAGCCTGGAGTCTGGACACTGGCGACACATTAGGTACATCCGTCGGTGATGACTGATTTGCGGAAGGATTTAGCGGTGTCACTAATCCAGAGCTCAGTATTGTCGAAAGTGGATGAGGACTTGGCGACACACAAGAGCGGCTACGATTTCCTTTTTTGACTAAAGAAGCCATAGCATACATTGCCTTAACATGGTTTAACACTTCTTGTTCGTTGACTGTAGTAACTACTACAGGCACACAGGCTGTCCTGAGTCGTCTCTGCTGACCCATATTCTGAAGTTCCTGGATCAAATCGTCCACATGCGAGGATGATTCTGCGGTGTGCGTGTCTTTCAGGCCAGAGTCCCACACGTCTTTGAGTAGAGGGGACTGCTCCTGGGACTTCGCCAGGTCCATATCTCCGAAGTTTCTAAGAATAGCCACAGTATGTTTCCGATTGATGATCTTCTTGCTCTGCGACAGAGCGATCCGCCATATGATCACGTGGCTCAGAATAGGTAGCAGCATGGCGAACAGAAAGACCATGGAGTTGACAACGGCGAAGTGTGGAGACTGAAACACCAGCGTGTACGGGTCGCAGTGACCGGTGCAGTAGCGGTCTTCAGGATTCTCGATGAACCTCATCACGAGCACGTAAGCCAGGCAGGTGAGCGAGCCCAGGCCGGTAGTCACACAGACCGTCCCGTTGGTGATGCTGCTGAGGTAGAAGAAAGGGTACCGGATGAAGATCAGCCGATCCATGGACACCAGAATCAAGGACACCAAGCTATGGTACAGCGTCACGTGAAGGTACAGCTTGAAGAACTCGCACAGTACCGACGAGTTAATATCGTCAGGGCTTCGGGTCACAAAGTACACCGCTAAACAGCTGTTGAAGGACACCAGGATGTCCGCGGACGCCAGCAGGACCACGTAGATGTGGCGGACCTCCCGGACGTGTTCGTTGAGCAGCACGACCAGCAGCACGGGCAGGTTGAGCAGGAGGCTGAGGAAGAAGTAAAGCGCCAGCAGACACGTCACTGGCAGTCGGTAGTGAGTCAGGCCAGTGAGTTCGTACTTACACGAGGGGTCGTTTTCCGTTGTTGGCATTGTGAGTAACCGGTTCTGAGTAATCTGACTACATGGCGATAAGCTTCCGTTCATTTTGTTTCCCTTCTTTCCCCCCGGGGCAAGGATTGATGTGTACTGTCCCACAATGTACACCTGTGAAGAAAGAGACAGACAGAGACAGGGGTAGGGGAAACGAGAGAGAGAGAGAGAGAGAGAGAGAGAGAGAGAGAGAGAGAGAGAGAGAGAGAGAGAGAGAGAGAGAGAGAGAGAGAGAGAGAGAGAGAGAGAGAGAGAGAGAGAGAGAGAGAGAGACAGAGAGAGAGACAGAGAGAGAAACAGAGACAGAAAGAAACAGAGACAGAGAGGGACTTCGTAATTATTGAAAGCATATTAAAGGTATTATGTCTTGATGCTGTTTATTGCAGAAACGGGTTGAGATCACTCAAACAAACATCCTAAATTAAAATTGCATAACATTATAATAAAATGTTTCCTAGATATTCAAGCCAAATCAAACGGCGGGTTTCCTGAATTTGCACTTTCAAAAGCACCACGCGCAACTCATTGTGGGTAATTGTTAGGTTTTGGGAGCCCTGCTCCCAAACATGGCTAGATAAAATGCTCGATAGTTTAAAAAGCGCTACTGAACACTAAACTCCGATTGTATTCGCACCTGGCATTTTAAATTGCTAGCAATTCTCTGCGATGATTTCACAGTCTCTCTTGTTGACCCTTGCCTTATAAAACGTGGGATTTATCATTAATTTCGATGTTGCGATTCCAAAACACTTGAGAAGATTAGCGATCAAATGTGTCGAGGCAACGCTATAGAAACAAGGGACCTCACTCTTAGACGAAGTTTAGCCGCTTAGAACATCGTGATCGTTTTCAACATCTGACCCGAGAAATGGGCAGCATTTGATAACGAACTCTCTCCATTCGTCTCTTATAGGTTTTCTTTTTCTAGACTTGCAGGGAATCGATTGTTCGCGTTGTTTAGGGGATAGCTTATATCATCGTTTTCTTCAGTTGGGCGTATGCATAGCGTATTCCGAATTGGACGTATACCCAACGTATTAAAACGGCACATTAAACAGGCACGATGAATTCTTCTGCGTTTGCAGCCAACGGTACTGTAGCCGTGGTCGGTCATTGTTCGCGATATTCTAAAATCAAATCAAAATCAAATCAAATCAAATCATCTTTATTGTTTAAGGGGAGGGGCCGCTTAAGGCCCTGTCACACCTTAACGTTTTAGCCAGCGTATGCCGACGTATCAAAATTTCTCTAAAACGCTGGCATACGCTGAACTTATTTTCAGATAGAGTTTTTTTTTCAATTTTAGGGCGTATGCATAGCGTATTCATAACGACCACTTGGACGTATACCCAACGTATTAATAACGTATTAGTAACTTATATAGAACATTTCGAAGAACGTATCGATAACGTATACAAACGAATGCTTAGCGTGTTGCCGGCGTTCACAACTTATGCACCTCAACGATAGTCTAACTTATGCATAGCGTTTCTTCATGGTAGCGTATCGCCGACTGTAGAATCACTGTGTTGTAGCCTATAAAAAGGTTATTGAGCTTGGGGTTATCTATAGTTACTTATGGGGCTTATTTCAAAGATATTCTAAAAGTTGGGGGGTGAAGAAAGGCATTGTGAAGAAGGGTCAGTAAGGCATCGTCTGTTCCTTAAGAGCTCGGCGAACCGGGCTGGATCCTCCATCTCTCAGATGACAAGGACATCTGCTATCACTCTCCTATGAACCCCGTTTTTATATAACAATTCCCCTAAGCGCTGCCAATACGTCATTATACGGTAGCTGTAAGTTAGAAACACGTTCAATAAGTTCTATGGTCGCCCGGAAGACGTCAAATACGTTACTCATACGTTAAGAAATACGTTTTGGGTACAGTAGATGGTCGCCCGGAAGGCGTATTTCGACTTATGAGTAGCGTGTGTGAACGTGTGTAAACGATCGCCTAACTTACCTCTAACTTATGGCCCACGTATGCGGGACGTATGACCCATACGCTGGCGTACGTCGAAAATTTTGTGCATGCACAAAATTTTTCGACGACCTCGCCGTACTACGACGTATGCCAGCGTGCTTCCGCGTGCTCTTAACTCATACAAAACTTACCCATAACGTATTCGACGTACGCCAGCGTATTCGCCAAATTTTTCATACGTCCAGCATACGTTGGCTAAAACGTCAAGGTGTGACAGGCCCATTACAGCACAGAAAAAACATAAACAAAGATGGTGTTGGTCCGATGGTGTTTCCGGCCTGGTACGATCAGTCAGGCGTAAATAATGCAATTGAACCACCTATTAAAAAACGGCACAAAATATATTGCAATGAGTTTGTTGGTAGTTGTTAATTCACAAAAAGAAGTGTTTTGACCAAGTTTTGGGATACAGGACATAATACCTTTAACTGGAAGTAATCACCAATGGGTTTTAATTAAATTTTCCTTTTGACCTTGAAGTTACTCTGGATTATTATTTAGGTGCAGGGATTTTTGCCTTGCATTTTGTTATAAATCCCCAAACTTTGACCCCAATTATCTCACCACTCCAATTTTCCCGAAGTTTTGCAGTGTGGGACTAGCGGTATGTGGTAATATATAACAACAGTACGAGTATCATACTTCCGACATAACGATCAATTTGCTTGGATAAAAAATAAAAAATAAATCCTACTATAGATCTAAATCAATCAAGTGTTATAAATCTACATGATCTAGATCTAGTGTTGTCCTATGCATTTTGTTACACAGAGTGGCACTTACTTCGACTTTTCAGCTCGAAATATCTGCAGATATTCAGCACCTTCGAACAAAAGTATACTGCGAAACTTTTACTTAGAAAACAAAGCCTCTGAATTCTCTGGGAACTTTCTCATGACGTAAAACATTGGTTTAAGATCTTACGTCATTCTAGACACTTATAATAATACAAATCATAGCAGCTTACAAAAAAACCTTGATTGGTTTTAGGTCTAGAAATAATATAATAATAATAATAATAATAATGGTTATTTATAGAGCGCAGGGAGCTCAAAGCGCTGAACAAAGGCCTAAACACTAACATACAGATAAACATACACATTAAAGACGAGCCAAGAATAATCAACATGAAGACAAGTATCAATGAATATAAACATTAAAAATAAGTGAGACTGTTAATACAAAATACATGTATTAATCTCTCTCGCCCTCCCTCCCCCCTCCCCCCCTCCTCCCCCTCCCTCCCACACGCACGCACGCACACGCACACACGCACACGCACACGCACGCACACACACACACACACACACACACACACACACACACACACACACACACACACTGCAGGCTAATGTAATCAAGGACTACGTTGATTAGAGGTGAGAGTATGAGGTTTCAAAAAGATGAGTTTTCAGAGAAGTTTTGAAAGACTGGACAGAGGAAGAGTGGCGAACACTGTGTGGTAAGCTATTCCAGACCGAGGGAGCAGAGTACGAGAAAGAAGATTCACCGAAGGATTTAGTTTTAATACGGGGAGTGGAGAGCAGGCATGAGTCGGAGGAAGATCTGAGATGTCGGCTGGGAGTGTAGGTTTGTACAATGTCAGTGAGATACTGAGGGGCAGTTCCATTAATAGAGTTGAAGGTGAGGCATATGCGACCTTGTACTGAATTCGAGCAGAAATTGGAAGCCAGTGAAGAGTGTGAAGTAGCGGTGTGATATGCTGTGTCTTATTTGCTTTGAAAATTAATCTTGCAGCTGCGTTCTGAACTTTCTGAACTTTCTGGATTGAGGACTGCGGGCAACCAAATAACAGAGAGTTACAATAGTCTAGCCTAGACAAGACGAGAGAACAGACGAGAGTTTGTGTTGCCTGAGTGGTAAGGAGGTGGCGAATGGAACTTATCTTACGAATCTGTAGATAGGCTATTTTGCAGACATTGTTCACATGTGTTTTCATTGTAAGGTTCGAATCGATAGTGACGCCCAGGTTTTTGACAGAAGGAACAAAATCAATATCTGAGTCACCTATCCTTATGGAAGATGGAAGGGACCTGTCAACAGAGAGTCTTTTAGAAGTCATTATAATGGCTTCAGTTTTGCTGTCATTTAATTGGAGTTTGTTTTCATTCATCCATGTTTTGACATTACTGACACATCAGTCCTTGAAGACCTTGAACAGTGGAGTCGAAGTCAGAAAGAGTTGTTTCAGTGCATAGCTGATTATCATCAGCGAATGCATGATGATTTACAGAATGATTCTTAACAATGTTGAAAAGGGGTTGCGTATACAATACAAAAGCACAGGTCCCAGGACAGACCTGGGGAACGCCATACTTAACAGTCGATGGAGTTGATTTATGGCCTGCTACTGAGATTGTTTCAGTTCTGTTTGAGAGATAGGCTTTAAACCAGGAGAGAGTAGAGCCAGAAATGCCAAAGGAATAGGAAAGTCTGTTTAGTAGGATAGCATGGTCAATAGTATCGAAAGCGGCGGAGAGGTCTAGTAAAGTAAGGACGGACATTTTACCATTGTCAAGGGATGTTAGGATATCATTCATTATCTTAAGAATGGCGGTTTCGGTGCTATGATGGGGTCTGTATGCTGACTGTAAGGAACTGAGTAAATTGTTGCGAGTCAAATGTTCGTTTAGTTGCAAAAGAACAAGGCGTTCAAGTTGTTTAGACAGAAAGGGGAGATTTGAAACTGGTCTGTAGTTTTTCAAGTCATCAAGATCAAGCGAGGGTTTCTTAACCCCTTGACTGTCGCCAACGTATCACGTACTGACCTGATGACATCACTGATGATGTCATCATATGATATGCTGGCTTTTGCTCTAACACAGTCAAGACAGTTATATCCCCAGACCATTTTGCCAGATTGGCTCTATCAGTTGTCTTTTTCATGGCATGATTTGCCCAGTTGTTTTTTCTTCCATTTTCTCTGGCAGTCAAGGGGTTAATGATGGTGTTATCTTGTTCTTCCTTGTTTGATTGTCTTTTGTTTTGGGTTTTTTGCTGTCCCATCTTCTGGGCCGTACAGTGGCGTTGCTCCCACGCCGCTCGTTCCGAATCCCAATTCGCAGCTACACCCCGGTTTGTTCAAGTCGCAGAATCCGAGACCAGCAGTCCAAGGGGAGCGAATCTATGTCAGGCCGTCAGGAGGCACTGCACTTCTGCTGAGTCACTTCGGTGGAGTTCAGTGGAGCCTGTTCAGGACACCACCTACTAAGCCCCCTACTGACGACACTATTCTCTTAGTCGCGGAGCCAGCGTGAGTGAGGTCCTCCTCCTCCGAGGGCGCCACCACGACCACCCACCGAGAATATTAACTATATGAACCACACAAGATAAATGACTAGAATTAATAGCCTATCCAATCTATTATTATTATGAGAGAGAGAGAGAGAGAGAGAGAGAGAGAGAGAGAGAGAGAGAGAGAGAGAGAGAGAGAGAGAGAGAGAGAGAGAGAGAGAGAGAGAGAGAGAGAGAGAGAGAGACAGAGAGAGAGAGGGAACAGAGATGAAGGGTTAGTCCGAGATGATAAGTCACGAAAACGGGTGGTTCAAACACTAGGTACAGGTTAAAGAATAGTATGATCAGACTCAGAAGAGTCTACTTAACACTTCCTGACGTAGGGACATCAACATTTATTAGTCTTTCATTGTTTATTTAGGATTTTTAAATATGGTATAAATGCAGAGGAAAACGCAGCTCCGGCAACGAAAGAGAGGCCCTGCCAGATTAGTATAGGATGTACTCAGGCAGAGAGAGTAGTGAGTGTAAAAAGCAAGTGTGTGAGGGAGTGTGTGTGTGTGTGGGTGGGGGGGGGGGGGGGGGGTCAGAGTGAGTGTGTGTGTGTGTGTGTGTGTGTGTGTGTGTGTGTGTGTGTGCGCGCGTGCGCGTGCGTGCGCGTGCATGTGTGTGTCTTTGTTGTTGCTTTTTGTGTGCGTATGTATGTGTGTGAGGAGAAATGAAATGAAAAATGAATTTTATTGACATTAGCAAATAATGCTCCAATGCCATGGAAGCACAAGCCATGAACTAAAAATATAAGCCTATAATTGTGTGTGTGTGTGTGTGTGTGTGTGTGTGTGTGTGTGTGTGAGAGAGAGAGAGAGAGAGAGAGAGAGAGAGAGAGAGAGAGAGAGAGATGGGAGAGAGAGAGAGGGAGAGAGAGAATGTGTGTGTTGTTAATGTGTGTGTGTGTGTGTGTGTGTGTGTGTGTGTGTGTGTGTGTGTGTGTGTGTGTGTGTGTGTGTGTATATATATGTGTGTGTGTGTGTGTGTGTGTGTG
>CM065697.1:19379762-19389762 GCA_017654935.2 Phymorhynchus buccinoides | reverse complement strand
ATTATTGATGTTATTGCAAAAACTAAGAACTTGTGTTAAAAAAAAAGTATGCCAATAATACAAAACTATTGGGGATTATGCTTTTTATATTTCTGCAGTCCTTTTTTATACAAGTTATTGGTTTTCGCAATAAGTTTAGTAATACGTCAATGGACTATCTAAAGATAGTCCGTTTTGACTCCAAGCCATCGAAATTTTGTCCTTTGGAGGGGCCCGTGGTCGAGTGGGTTAGAGCGCTCGGCTGCGGTGCGAGTTCGAGTCCAGCTTGGAGTCGGATTTATTTTTCTGGCCTGAAAACCCTCTCTGTTCACCCAGCAGTGAATTAGGGTATCTGATTCGCTCAGGGAAGGTTAAAAGGCGGCGGAAGGAGAGGGATGGGCTCCGCCGGCCTTCCATGATGCCGTGCCCTTGACACGGTGAACCTAGGGGAAGACGGGGTAAAAAGCCCATGGGCGAGTAAGAAGCCCATGCCAATTATCTCATGAAATAAAGCCAATTTTAGCATTCGTATTATGGGCAAATTTGACTGAAATTTGCTTTATTCCATGAGATAATTGGCATGGGCTTCTTACCCGCCCATGGGCTTTTTACCCCGTCTTTCCCTATAACAGTTCGCTGCCCCAACGGCCGATAGGCTATGGGACACCTTTACCATTACCTGTTTTGTCCTTTGATGATGCCTATCTCCTTATGCCAGAAAAGAGTCTACAAAAATACAGATATTTCGTTAGATTCGTGGGGGGGGGGGGGGGGGGGGAGACTACAAATTATGTAGTGAACAAAACTATTTCATCAGATTCAGTTTTTAGACATTAGAATTACCCGAGAATCATGCATGCCTCATAAAATATCAACAACCGGTGTCATGAGAAATAAGTACCTACCGTGAAATAAATACCCTTCAAAAGCGCACTAGAGCCATTCGATGGCTTGGAGTCAAAACGGACTATCTTTAGATAGTCCATTGACGTATTATTGAATTTATTCCAAAAACTAAGAAACTTGCATCAAACAATGACAGCAGATCGATATAAAAAGGGGGTTTTGGTTTTCATATTTCAGCACTCTTTTTTTATGCAAGTTATTAGCTTTCATAATAAGTTCAATAATATGTCAATGGACTATCTAGAGATAGTCCGTTTTGACTCCAAGCCATCGCATTCTTCTTTCACGTGATAAATAAGTCAACTATTATTTAAAATATTGAGGTTTAAGTGCTCAATCTACACGGAAAGAACCAAGAACTAGAGCGGGAGAGTGTAAATCTACATTTTTGCCGGGAAATCGATAGACAAGGCCATGTCAGTTATTTTCGTATTTTTTCAAAATGGCGAACGATATAAACAACCATCCGTGCAAACAAAAATAAATAATAATAAATATAACATATAATAATACATATTAGAAAAATACCCCTGACTTATCAGTAATTAATGATGAATCTTCTGTTCTTCCTGCCTGCCACAAGACGCCTCTGAATGTATTTAGGGGCGAATCTTTCCCAAACAGCAAACAATTTGAATGAGGAAAAAGAGTATTTATTTCATGGGTGAAATATTTTATGCAACACCGGGACCGAATTTGGATTGAATCGCACGCGGTCGGTCGGTCCCTTTTAGGGGGTCCAAGAATGACCCATGTGTCCGATCAGGAAATGAACAGGAATCGGTCACGTTGTCGGATAGACGTGCTCAATGAGGCCGAACGGCAAACAAGGGGAGTTGGAGATTGGCTGCACGCGATATTACAATCCCGATCCGACGAATCGCACAAAAAAACGCATCCGAATTGGGGCAAATTAACTTAAAGATACACTGACCCACCACGATTGGGTTTTTTCTGAGTAGCTGTGACCCATATTCCCCCAACTTGAAATTGAGGCTGCTCTTTAAAATGATGTTTCGTGTTCAATTTGGGGGCATTTGTATGGGAGTCAAACCTGGTCAAAACAAGATTTATTACCAGCTATAAGAGGGAAAACACGTGAAACCCGTGATTTTGACACGTGATCTGGTGGGTCTTTGAGAGATGCAATGCAATGCATACATGCCAGTTCGCCGTTTCCGACTATGCCCTTCCAACTAGCAGTGGAGGGTGGGGTCGTTGTTGCTGTTGTTGTTGTTGTCGTTCCCTGGCTTAAAGGCTCCGGGGATCATCCCAACAGCCGAAGCAATTGAACACTACGGTACAAATGCACCAGCTAGGGATGAGATCGAGAACATTACGTGTGTGACAGTTTTCAGTGATCACCCCCGTGCCACGTGAGGCAGCCACACTCCGACTTCGGAGGATTTTGGACTAGATGATGTTACGCTATAGGAGCTTGCCTCGGCTAAAGACGAAAATCCCCGCATAACTATGCAGAACATAACATATTTAGTGAGTACCGTGTATAAGCATTTGTGCTTCTTGTACTCTTATTCAAATGTTGTCGCTGCTTTACTGTGTACTTTGGATTAAAATTGTTTAAGCCAACAACATTTTGATGTAGCCTTGGTGTTCTAGCTTATGTCAATTGGTCTGACACAACCTTATCCCAAGGCTGTGGTTTGGGGTGTGGGGTCAAAATGTCCATGTTGACCAGTGCATTGTTTCTCAGTGTGTTGTTAATTTCAATTGTGTAGTGTTTAACCTTTACCGGACTTCTGGGGTCGCCCACGACCCCTTGACACACAAAACATGTTATATCTCTAAAACTATTTAAGCAATCTTCATGAAATTTCATGACTTTGTCAAAAACGTAAATGGCTTTAAGTGTGCTAAATTTTATTAATGTGTATAAAATTTTGGGAATAAATGACGTAATATGACGCGTAATTTTGATATACCTATATTATATATGTGTCCGGATGATTTTGGGGGTCTCCCACGACCCCTACTTTAAAGAGCACTGCAGTGCATTGAGTAGGGGTCGTGGGAGACCCCCGCCATCCGGACAGGGATAAACACATGGTGCCTCTTTGACAAGTAGGGGTCGTGGGAGACCCCCGCCATCCGGACAGGGATAAACACCTCGGAATGTAAGGATGCTCTTTGCTGAGTAGGGGGTCGTGGAAGACCCCCGCCATCGTGTCCGTGTAGTCAAAAGCATGATCCGGTAAGGGTTAATGTGTGTTAAATGCTAAAGAACATTTTGTTTTCGTTCAAAGGACAATCAGTAATGTGAATTGAATTGACAACAATCGATCGTTAGCTGATTAATCCATATCTTGTTTGGTCACACATTTGTTTCCATACTTTTTGTTGTTGCAGAGTGCTATGGTAAGCATGATAATATTAGACACTACAGTATTTTACGGGACTATGGGGCGATACTTTTCCCCTAGACTGAGACCCCCTTGCCTTATAATGTGACTGATAATAATAGTAAGAAAACTGTGTAGCAACATTTCAATTTTGTGTTAAATTTTGGGCGGTGCGCCTTATAATCAGGTGCGCCTTGTAGTCCGTAAAATACTCAAAATAAGTTCATAAGGGCCAGTGTCCAAATTTGTGGATGTTTCAAAAGATCCAGCATACCACCAGCAAGTCCAAATCAAATATATTATACAAGAAAGTGAAACCCTATCTTGTAAAATTATGATATCAGAACGTAGCCTGTGATGTAAATCTGATTTGTTTTAAGGGTCGGTACTTGCACACTGCAGCGCAAAAGAAACGCAAAGTTACGCGAATTTACTTGGATTTTTGTTGTTTTTCCATCACAGTCTGTAACCTAGGCAGGGTGGTCCGGAGAAAAATGTGTCACTCACGCACTAAGGAAGGACGGTGGCACAGTGGTTAAGAGTGTAGAGTGGCCCAGAGGTAACGCGTTCGCTTCGTGTCAAGTAAACCCGAGTTCGAACCTGGGTACAGGGGGATTTTTCCTCTCACTTTGCACTAGGCCCTACGGTCTGAATGTGGAGTCTTTCGGATGAGACGATAAACCGAGGTCCCGTGTGCCCATGCACTTAGTAGCACACGTTAAACCCAGTGGCAACGAAAAAGTTGTCATTTTGTTCAAAATGTACCCCCACCCCTCCCTTTCCTTCCTCATCAGTCACACACACAAAACTCGCATGCAAATGTTTTTAATAAAACAAATGGGTGGCGCGCCTCTGGCTGCGACGCGCTCTCCAGGTGGGAGCAACCCGATTTTCACAGAGATGCCTCTGTGACTATAAAGTACCTAATAAAATCCTAATCAATCTAAGACGTTCGCCTGCCAATTTCTATGCGCGATTGACTCGGGTTTCTCGGGGCACCTCAATTTCAATTCATTTAATTAAAAACAGCCAATCACAGTGCGATAAAAATAAGCTTACTCCCCCCGTGGGGATACCGGGGGGTCTTTTGCATAAATAGTTCCCCCACCTTCTGGAAGATCTGTGCTTGTAACCTCCTCTAATATGTCACTCTCTTTGACTTTGCCTTTTCCCTTTGCTTAATTGACATCTACTGTGTTTTTTGCCTTACCGGTCCATTATCCTGCCTTTTTTTTCAAGAAAAACAGATTTCCTCCAGCCGAAGTCGGACATGCTGGGCCTAATGATTTCTTACTTAGGCGCATAACGGCAGCATGACGCATCTGCGCTCATAACAGACAGGACACTGTCTGAGTGATCGAAGAAGAAGAAATAAGCTGACTTGTAAAAACATTTTCTGTCTTTTAATATTAACCTGATTTTTTTTTTAAATAACTGATTTGACAACGTTGTACTATACACCTCCCCCCTACCCCCTCATGTTTACGACCCTCGATCTCAAAGTTGTTGTTTTTTCATATCCTTGACAGTAACCCTAGGATGATCCTAACCCTATCCCTTTTCGGAAAAGGGCAGAAGGTCGCTTTGTAGTGAATATTTTCAAAGCAAAATGTGACTGGGAGCATGCAAACTATAATTGTGACCTAGCACCACAAAAGGGACATTAAGTGTCAAAACGACCATTCTGAGATAATGGTACAGCTAGACACTTCAGACAATTCTCTTTCAAATGATATAAGAACCATTCTGGTAACGTTTTCCGTTTTAGAGTTATAAGCGTTTAAATTTGGTACGGTGACTGTCGATCATTTTGAGAAATCACAGTCTAAAGTTTAGCCTAGCAGAAGAAAATGCATCAACCTACTCATTTAAAAGCACTTGTTTTGAGTATTTAGAAACCATAACGAGGATTGTCCTTTCTAAATATGAAAGATGAGATGTTAGAGAACACAAACATACCCATAACTAAAAATGGATAAAAAATAAGATTTTTGACTTTGCAAGCCTGTTGTGAGAAACTAGCCCAGCGACTTAATGTCCCTTTCGTGGTGCTGGGTCACAATTTAGCCACTGATTTTACTCCCGATTTTCTCCAAAGGACAAAGAGATAGAAGGGTAAAAAGACAGACAGACAGACAGACAAATACATGATACTGTGTCTTAAAGACCCCCCACGTCACGTGTCACATTCCCTCTTATGCTAGGAAGATTTCTTAAGATTTCTTACTAGCTATAAGAGGGAAAACGCGTGAAAACCATGATTTTGATACGTGACGTGGTGGGTCTTTAAGATCCTTTACTTCAAAAAGCAAAGCGAGACAGACAGAAACACAAACATTATAGATAAAAGTATGATCATCTCTATAAAGTTCAAATGGAACAGTAGCCTTCCGAATAAATCTTTATTGAAAATCGGTTCTGCTTTTCACGGACAAAAATGTGCGAAAACAATATTATCTGGAACACAATGGGTGCAGACTAAAACAAAATGGTCAGATTCCTGTTCCGGTCATAATGTACCCTGATCTTATCAAATCAAGAGTGCAATCACAAAAAAGCATGCGCGCGCGCGCAACACACCCACACACTCACACACACACACACACAACAACAACAACAACAACAACAACAACAACAAGAAACAAATAAGGGGACGGAGGGTGACAGAACGACAGGAGAGAGAGAGAGAGAGAGAGAGAGATAGAGAGAGAGAGAGAGAGAGAGAGAGAGAGAGAGAGAGAGAGAGAGAGAGAGAGAGAGAGAGAGAAATGACAAATGACAAATGAATGATTCAATGTCATCAGCAAGGTACATGCTATTTAGAGAGAGAGAGAGAGAGAGAGAGAGAGAGAGAGAGAGAGAGAGAGAGAGAGAGAGAGAGAGAGAGAGAGAGAGAGAGAGAGAGAGAGAGAGAGAGAGAGAGAGAGAGACATAGAGAAAGACAGAGAGAGAGACAGAGACACAGAGACAGGGAAAGACAAAGACAGACAGACAGACAGAGACAAACACAAGGATTTGAGACGTGTCATTGTGGGCTTACGTATTAAAACGTGTTCATAGTAAATCAAAATAGGCCCACGCATTGTGATGTAAGTTGGTTCGTTTCTTTTAAACTAAATGTATCTTTTAAAAAACACCAACAAAACTTGTATGAAAGCAAACCGGGCCCACACAGCAAAACGTAAATTAATGCAATAATGCTTTTCTTTTCTTTTTGTTCAGTCATATCCTTGTCAACGAAATAAAAATAAACAAAACACGAAATTCCAGATAATTACGTACATCACAATATGTCTATAGTCACAAATTCTGAAAATTGTGAAGAAGTAATTGTAAGTTGTCTCGGGACAAACTGTACAAGGAATGTCTGTGCGGGACATTACATCTCATACGTTCGTGTTTCGCTTCATGTCAAATATTCGAGTTTCATTTTGTTCTTCTCTCTCCTGGATATGCTTATTATTTATTACACCACCCTACTCCATCCCCACCCTGTCTTCAAATCCTATTGGCCACTGCAAATAACATCTTTTGCAAGAGTGAATGCCCTTGGTGGGTGGGTGGAAGATGGTTGAGCACTGACCAAACAAAGGGAACAACTCTCCGTCAATAACCCTATCTGAGGCCACGTAATGGGTTGCCTTTTGCAAGAGTGAATGCCCTTTTGGATGATACTGATCAACAAGGGCTTAACTCTTGCCGTCAAGGGCGTTAATGACCCTAGTTGCAGTGGCCAATACAGTGGTACCCAAAGCTCAAATCATGGCTTGTCTCTCACACCCAGTTCCCATGTCTCTCTCTAAACAAAAAAAAAGAAAGAAAAGAACCCCCCCCCCCCCCCCCCCCCCCACACACACACACAACCTTGTGATCTGCCAAGCTGTCACGAGGTTACCCACATAAGGAGACTCTGCAGCGCTCCATCCTGATTGTCTCGTTGTCCCCAGGATACGCGCAGGGTGTGGCGAGGACTTTGACGAAACACCCTCCCAACAACAACAAGGTCCTGATTCTAGTACGAGTATCGTGCCGCGTGAACGTTATATTCTGACCTATGAAAAGGAACAAAACCACTACCCGCTTCAGTTTATCTTTATTTGTCCAGTTTTACAACAACAAACGACAAATTGAGTAGCCCTTACACAGCGACACAGTCAGTCTGGTGAACTCGGAAGGAGAAAAAAATAAAAAGAACCAGATGGGAACATGGAATGATAATCACATGGAAAATATCATGTCTCATTGTCAAAGAACCCCAAACCGTGGCCAATTAGCATTGAACAAAGATAGGACTACAGAAAAAAGAAAGAAAAAAACTGTTGACACAAACTACTGAGCAAAACCAAATATCAAAAAGAGATTTTTTGACACAACACCGTTGTTTTGCTATAACAAACTGACCACACACAAAAACACACCAAAAACCCCGAGGCATTATTCCCCATTGATGATTTTTAAGCTTTGGTCGGTGTTGTTGTGGCGTAGGCTGTGCAAAATGAGGTCCCCGTTACTGTTGGTTCTGGATTTGGCGGATTTGGAATTCACAGCGGTTGGATGCTGATGATGCTGATGATGCTCAGACTGCGTGAGCGTGGAGAGCGAACTGGGCCTGGTAAACGTGGACACGCTTCCTTGCTTGCACCTGAGAATCCGGATGGTGGCCAGGCGGAACTCCCTGTCCCCCAGGGCGTACACCCCGAAATTGGCCGCGGAGTTGAAAGCCGCCAAGAAGCCCGAGGTCAGAACGACCTGGTGGCTCACGTTCTTGGGACCGATGAGCCCGATGAGGACGTACGGCGTCCAGCACACGAACAGCATCAGAAACACCCCGGCCATTTTCTGCACGATCTTCAGACTCAAGCTGGCCTCCAGCTGCGCCTGCTGTGGTGGTCGTGCTGGTGGATCTTCCCCGGTTATGGAAGCGGTGGTGGTGGTGGGCGGTACGAAGCTGCGAGGAAGGAGAGATTGTATGGCTCGGGCTTGACGCAGAGCCGATCGGATGACGATCCCGTAGGAGACGAACAGTACGAAGCAGATGGCGAAGAAGAGCACGCCGTTGAAATAGCCGGCCACCTCGGAGTCGTAGAGCAGGGCGTAGGGGTCGCAGCCGGGGTACTTGTTGCCCGAGTCGGTCATCCTGAAAGAGAGGGCGATGAGGCAGCTGAGGCCCCACACGATCAGCACCGTGACCTTCACCTTTCTCTTGGTCACGATGCGCAGGTACCAGAAGGGGTGCTGGGGACAAGAACAGAACAGGTTGTTAGAACAGAGCAGGTTGTTAGAACAGAGCAGGTTGTTAGAACAGAGCAGGTTGTTAGAACAGAGCAGAAGAAGAGAACAGACAGAACACATCAAAATAAAACAGAACAGATCAGATCAGAACAGGACAGAACACACCAGAACAGATCCGATCAGAACAGAACACACCAGATCAGAACAGAACACACCAGAACAGATCAGATCAGAACAGGACAGAACACACCAGAACAGATCCGATCAGAACAGAACACACCAGATCAGAACAGACCACACCAGAACAGATCAGATCAGAACAGGACGGAACATAACAGATCAGATGAGAACAGAACAGAACAGGACATAACAGGACAGAACACACCAGAACAGATCAGATCAGAACAGGGCAGAACAGGACAGAACATATCAGATCAGAACAGAATAGAACAGATAAGAACAGAACAGACCAGATCAGAACATGGCAGATAAGAATAGAGCAGTTCAGAACATAACAGGACGGAACAGATCAGAACAGAACAGACCAGATCAGAACATGGCAGATACGAATAGAGCAGTTCAGAACATAACAGGACGGAACAGATCAGAACAGAACAGACCAGATCAGAACATGGCAGATACGAATAGAGCAGTTCAGAACATAACAGGACGGAACAGATCAGAACAGAACAGACCAGATCAGAACATGGCAGATACGAATAGAGCAGTTCAGAACATAACAGGACGGAACAGAACAGAACAGAGCAGAACAGATCAGAACATGGCAGATACGAATAGAGCAGTTCAGAACATAACAGGACGGAACAGAACAGAACAGAGCAGAACAGATCAGAACATGGCAGATACGAATAGAGCAGTTCAGAACATAACAGGACGGAAGAATAGAGCAGTTCAGAACATGTCTGTCTCTGTGTCTGTGTGTGTGTGTGTGTGTGTGTGTGTGTGTGTGTGTGTGTGTGTGTGTGTGTGTGTGTGTGTGTGTGTGTGTTGTTGTTGTTGTTGTTTGTTTGTTTTTGTCCTTATTTCCATTCTAGTGTCAGTTAGCAGGCCCAAAGCTAGCTCTCTCACACACACACACACACACACACACACACACACACACACACACACACACACACACACACGCGCGCGCGCGCGCGCGCGCGCGCGCGCGCGCGCGCGTACACACACACTCTCTCTCTCTCTCTCTCTCTCTCTCTCTCTCTCTCTCTCTCTCTCTCTCTCTCTCTCTCTCTCTCTCCCTCTCTCCCTCTCTCTCTCTTTCTCTCTCTGTCTCTCTCTCCCTCCCTCCCTCCCCCCTCTCTCTCTCTCTCTCTCTCTCTCTCTCTCTCTCTGTGCGTGCGTGTCGGTGCGTGCGTTTACGTGTCTGTCTGTCTCTCTCTTTTCTGTGCGCGCGTGCGCGCGCGTGTATGTATATGTGCACGCGCCTCGCGAGCGAGCGAGCGCGTTACCTTCGATTCCTAACTCACAAAGCCTGTCTAACCTAACCTAACCTGAATGTA
>CM065697.1:19359762-19362262 GCA_017654935.2 Phymorhynchus buccinoides | reverse complement strand
GGTTTTTTAACTGCAAACTGAAAGTAAGTTTTTCTTAGAATAACGCATTCTTTTCGAAAAACAACACTGATTCTCAGCGCAGATTGGGTGTTTGTAAACCAAGAGTAGCTGTTTCTAGTTTGTGGTGTTCTATGGCTTTGACTTTGACTGAGTGTTGAGTTGAGTGTGTGTTTGTGTGCGTCATAAGTCATAAGTTTCTTTATTGTGCGTATGTGTGTGCATGTGTGCGCGTGCGTGCGCGTGTGTGTGAATATTCTCACAAATAAATATGTGTGTTGCATAGGTGAAACTAGTGATGCGAGTACTGGTTACAAAAAAACGGTTCGATAAAACCGGTTCGAATAGGAAAAACCGGTTTAAAACCGGTTCGGATTTTTGAAGCGGTTCTCAACTCTATTTTTGACTACTCCATCACCACGTGGGCAGCCACACTCCGACTTCGGAGGATTTTGGACTGAGGATGATGTTATGCGAAGATAATGTTATCCTATGATGTTATGCTAGGAGCTTGCCATGGCTAAAGACAATCCCCGCATAACTATGCAGCACACAACAGCATTTTGATGTAGCCTTGGTGTTCTAGAAACAGTTGGCCTTTGGGTCCCCTAAGGGAGAAAGGTGGCAGAGTGGTTAAGACGTTCGCCTGCCAAATCATCAACGGTAATGCGTGACTGCAGCATGAGTGACCCGGATTCGAATCCCGGCCTCCTCGCCCTTTCTTTCTAGTTTGACAGGGAAATCGCACTGAACGTCCAGTCCTTCGGAGGGGGACTTAAAGCTAGTCTGACCCGTGCGAATTACGCACGTAAAAATCCCACGGCAGTTGAAAGTCGATAAGAGCAGGGAGAAATCCCGCTGCCTGGCATGGCCAAATTGATAGCTAGGTTTTCCAAGTGTGCCCCCCCCCAAAAAAAAAAAAAGAAGGTAGGCGCTGCATTTGCGGCGACGCGCTCTCCGGGGGAGAGCAGTCCGAATTTCACAGAGATAAGTCTCTGTGACTATAATATATTTTAAAACCCCCCACCAAATACCAAAATAAAACCCTGCTAATCCCCAAAGGCCGCAGTACCAGGAACCAGTATAGTCTCCAGTCGTCGTTTGTTTGTGTTGTTTCTTAAACATTGGTCACAGTCAAACGAACCAAAATCAGCCGAGCAAACCGTCACTGAACCACCTGGGTGGAGATAGGAAATGACCATGATTGTGACCTAGCACCACGAAAGGGACATTAAGTGTCAAAACGACCATTCTGAGATCATGAATGGTACAGCTAGACACTTCAGACCATTCTCTTTCTAATGATATAAGAACCATTCTTGTAACGTTTTCCCGTTTTAGAATTATGAGCATTTTAAACTTGGTAAGGTTACTGTCGGCCATTTTGAGAATTCACAGTCTAAAGTTTAGCCTAGCTGAGAGAAAAAAAATGCATCAGCCTACTCATTTCGAAGCACTTTTTGGAGTATTTAGAGAACCCTAACACAGATTTTCCTTTATAAATATGAAAGATGAGATGTTAGAGTGCACGAACTTACTCATAACTCAAAATTGATTTTAAAAATAATAAGATTTTTGACTTTGCAAGCCTGTTGTGAGAAACTAGCCCAGCGACTTAATGTCCCTTTCGTGGTTGCTGGGTCACAATTATATTACCCCTCACATGCACCCTCCACCCCCCCTCCCCACCACCCCCCTGCACCCTTTTTTTTAAAATCAATTTTGAGTTATGGGTAATTTCGTGTGTTATCTAACATCTCATCTTTCATATTTATAAAGAACAATCGGTGTTCTGGTCTCTAAATACTCCACACACACAAAAACCAACGTGAAATAAAATGAACTAAAAATTGGAATTGAATAGAATTTCTTTGTCTCTCACTACAAAATCTCCTTCTTTATAAAAAAAAAATTAAAAAAAAGAAAGAAAGAAAAGTCCTTGCACGATTGTTTGAGCAACCAGACGGACATAACAGACAAACAACCAGATAAAAGACGTAACAACACAAGACATCATCCCCCCCCCCCCCCCCCCCCCCCCCCCAACCCCATTTTTGCTGAAAGAGGCATAATCAACTGCACGTGTTATAATAATAATATAATAAGAATAGTAGTAGTAGTAGAGGGGGAGAAAATCAATAGATAGGAGGGCAAGCCAAAACAAAAAACAAAAAGAAAGAGAACAAGTGCAACGCCGAGCGGCTGCAAAGTCCCCTCACAGCATCGCCGAGCTACTCCGAAATCGGAATGTGTCGGCTGTACACATACATAAAAACGCATCAAAACAGCACTTAACTACATAAAAACGCATCAAAACAGCACGTAACTGAATAGTTTTTTTTTTTTATATATAGCCTTGGGGTTCGGACCCGTGATTTGAGCGCGCGCGATCATGCGCACACGAGCGCACAGAAAAATTCATGACACCTGTGTTATAGACCATTCATCAAGAAATGTTGTGGAAAAAAACTGCATTAAAATACATGCAAAACTTCGCGAGATA
>CM065697.1:19347262-19352262 GCA_017654935.2 Phymorhynchus buccinoides | reverse complement strand
GCATGTAAATCATAACATTACAGATGATTCGCAAGCTTCAATAAAATGGACAAAAATCGATAATTATGCAATCACGTTTACGATTCCATGTCAGACTACATGTATTAATTTTGCCCGTGAGAAGACATCACGTTTGAATGAAGGCTGAGCACTACGCAATGATATAAAATTCAGCTAATAATGTCAAGTGGGCAAAATCTATTGCAGTCTTCTTATTAGTAAGATTTGTATTATAATAATAATAATAAATATGCATTGGTCTGTTCCAATAACAACAAATGTTTGCCCTTCTTTCGTTTGCTTGCTTACGGATTGCGCATGGGATTTCCGCATGAACTGTGTACGAGGCCTTAGGCCTCGTAACGCAGGACGCTGAGTTTCTTTGACAGTTGCAATAATATCTTCTGAACCGTTGATTAGCCTACTCATATTTCGACGGGTGTTGATGTGTCCCGTCATGTGCCTGTAACCTTTCTGACCTTGACCTAGATATTTGACCTTGAGTGGGTCGATTTGACGGGGGACACGACAGTTCGCTAACCGCTGCACCGAATCACTTCGTGTTTTGTACGATGGTGCAGCATTCCCTCGAGCTTAATTAAGGGTCCGATGTAAAACTTGTAACATTTCCGACCTCGGCCTTGTCATTTAAAAACGTATTGTATCCCCCATGCCTTTAATCTCTTCGCATGTTGCAGTCCTAAATACTTTTTACCCATTTCATTTATAAGGTACATGCTTGGGGCAAGGGGGGGGGGGGAGGGGGGTCCGGAAACCCTGGAAATCCCCCTCAGATCCGCCCCTGGTATGTCTGTCTCTCTGTCTCTCTGTACAGTCAGTCCGACTGCCTGTGTGAGGAGACTGGAAGAAAATGAAAGAGATTCTGTCTAGAACTTTCACCGAGTGTGACAATACTTCACAAGAAGACAATCCATGAAAGCCGACAATGGTAGTAGTAGCTCCTAGTAGATCGTTCAACTTCACAACTCTTTGCTTCTAGGACGAGAGTTTACTGTCTACTGCGTAATGGTGGCTTCATGGTACAGATACAGTTCGCTAAGATAACAAGCGCGAAATCGCAATAGTTTGTGGCACGCGGTCTATTTTTACCACTCCAATCATGAGTCACCTCCCCTGGCTTTTCAATCATTTTAATCTGTAAACCAGAATGTTATCTCTGTACCATTTCGTAACTTTTTATATCTTTTTGAAAACATTTAAAACTATGTATCCTACTTATACTCATCAAAAGAAGCACCGCATACTCGTCGTGTCTGTTGTAGTGTCTGTATTACGTATGTTTATTATTTTGTACGCTTTTAAAATACATCATTTTAAAGAGCGGCCAGAGGTGTAGCCTCGATTTGAAGTGCGACAATTTTGTCAAAATGTGCGACAATTTTGGACCGACAGACCGACCGACCGACAAAGTGAGTTATAGGTTTGTCGCTTGAGCCACAAACAATAAAGCTCGAAAACACTTAACACGTTTTGATAGACTCTGCAAAAGAAAGCATCCTAACTGGTACTCTAGACTACTACGAGATGGTTTCAAAACAAAAGCGTGTGCGCTGAAACTAAAACATAAAGCCACTTTTTGTTTTTTTTAATTTACGAAAACAATCCCACAACAACATGTAATTGAAATGCCATTGGTTATATCGAACAAAACGGAGTATTGTCCAACATGACAATAATTATTTTGTCCACAAAAATGTCTTTTCGAAACATTAATAACAATAATCCCGCTAAGAAAAATCCTGCTATATAAAAACAGGGATAAATGAAAATGGTATGCCCAAATAAATAAAATTGTATCCCCCCAAAAATGTTTTCTTTGAGCCGCAGCAGTTTGTTTCAAATTCCAATGCAATAACATTATTTTAGCCGATACCTCAACGAAATGTGAACAACAAAACATATCTATGTATAATAATTCTTCGTAATTCTTCCCCCACCAATCCGCTCCTCTCCACCCCCTTGTACTCAGTTTCCGTGAAATGATGAAGTGGCTGTCACATGGCGTGCTCGCGTGTGTGTGTGTGTGTGTGTGTGTGTGTGTGTGTGTGTGTGTGTGTGTGTGTGTGTGTGTGTGTGTGTGCGTGCGCGCGCGCGCGCGCGTGCGCGCGCTTCCGTGTGCGCGTGTGTGTGTGTGTGTGTGTGTGTCTGTGTCTGTGTGTGTATGTGTGTGTGCGTGTGTGTTTCTGTAAGTTGTGTACCTTTTTTAAGATATGCGTTTTTGTTCATTTGTATATATGTACTTTTCTATACTCTACTCATGTAAAATGTATGTATGTTCGTCATGTTCTGATTGTATAAGATAATTATATTCTATGTTGTATTTGTATTAAATATGTAAAGCGCTTAGAGCCCTAAATCAGAGAATAGGCGCTATATAAATAATCATCATTATTATTATTATTATTATAATGATTTTGCTGCCTGGTGGGATCCCTTCACTGCACTATTCAATGATATAAATTGATATCATAACACTTTTACCAATAACATACCTAGTAATGATTAGCCTTATATATATATATATATGTACTTTCGGTTTATGCATGTAAGCTTAGATAACTAATATGTCTATGTTGACTATGAAATCAGGCTCCTGGAAAACAAAGTACAATTTGCAATGATGCCTCTTAGAGACAAATGAGATGGAGTTATAACAGGGTCTGGGTGTAATGTGTTTGTTTGTTGTTACTGATATTGTTGGATGCATGAGCATGCAATTTGAAAACATTTTGAATGTGATGATTAACAGCTGTTGTCCAAAGCTTGGAACTAATTTGCTGTTGTCCAGCTCGTTGTTTTATTTGGAACTACACTGTTTGCAATGCTCAGCTCGTTGTTTTATTTACTCCACATAGTGATTAGATACACTGTTATCTCAATGCTGAGCTCTGTGTTTTATTGACTCCACATAGTGATTAGATACACTGTTATCTCAATGCTGAGCTCTTTGTTTTATTGACTCCACATAGTGATTAGATACACTGTTATCTCAATGCTGAGCTCTTTGTTTTATTTACTCCACATAGTGATTAGATACACTGTTATCTCAATGCTGAGCTCTTTGTTTTATGTACTCCACATAGTGATTAGATCAACTGTTATCTCAATGCTGAGCTCTTTGTTTTATTGACTCCACATAGTGAGTGATTAGATACACTGTTATCTCAATGCTGAGCTCTTTGTTGTATTTACTCCACATAGTGATTAGATAAACTGTTATCTCAATGCTGAGCTCTTTGTTGTATTTACTCCACATAGTGATTAGATAAACTGTTATCTCAATGCTGAGCTCTTTGTTTTACTTACTCCACATAGTGATTAGATCAACTGTTATCTCAATGCTGAGCTCTTTGTTTGTACTTACTCCACATAGTGATTAGATCAACTGTTATCTCAATGCTGAGCTCTTTGTTGTATTTACTCCACATAGTGATTAGATAAACTGTTATCTCAAGATTTCGTGATAACATTTTTGAATGACTTCCACGGCATAGTTGTGTGTAAATGTGTCTGTCGTCTTGGTCTGTGTGTTTGTCTTCTTTGCGTATTTATTTGATTTTTGCCTTTTATTTGAGTTTTTTCCCTTGTGAAACAATGTGGGGAAAAACGTTCAATAATTAAAAAAATCTTTAGATGGCTTCTTGAGTAGATTCTAAAGACAGTGGCCCAGAGATCAATAAAATACAGACAGGTAAACAGACAACCAGTTCAGAGATCAATAAAATACAGACAGGCAAACAGACAACCAGTTCAGAGATCAATCAAATACAGACAGGCAAGCAGACAACCAGTTCAGAGATCAATCAAATACAGACAGGCAAACAGACAACCAGTTCAGAGATCAATAAAATACAGACAGGCAAACAGACAACCAGTTCAGAGATCAATCAAATACAGACAGGCAAACAGACAACCAGTTCAGAGATCAATCAAATACAGACAGGCAAACAGACAACCAGTTCAGAGATCAATAAAACACAGACAGTCAAACAGACAACCAGTTCAGAGATCAATAAAATACAGACAGGCAAACAGACAACCAGTTCAGAGATAAATATAATACAGACAGGCAAACAGACAACCAGTTCAGAGATCAATCAAATACAGACAGGCAAACAGACAACCAGTTCAGAGATCAATCAAATACAGACAGGCAAACAGACAACCAGTTCAGAGATAAATATAATACAGACAGGCAAACAGACAACCAGTTCAGAGATAAATATAATACAGACAGGCAAACAGACAACCAGTTCAGAGATAAATATAATACAGACAGGCAAACAGACAACCAGTTCAGAGATCAATAAAATACAGACAGGCAAACAGACAACCAGTTCAGAGATCAATCAAATACAGACAGGCAAACAGACAACCAGTTCAGAGATCAATCAAATACAGACAGGCAAACAGACAACCAGTTCAGAGATAAATATAATACAGACAGGCAAACAGACAACCAGTTCAGAGATCAATAAAATACAGACAGGCAAACAGACAACCAGTTCAGAGATCAATAAAATACAGACAGGCAAACAGACAACCAGTTCAGAGATCAATCAAATACAGACAGGCAAACAGACAACCAGTTCAGAGATCAATCAAATACAGACAGGCAAACAGACAACCAGTTCAGAGATCAATCAAATACAGACAGGCAAACAGACAACCAGTTCAGAGATCAATCAAATACAGACAGGCAAACAGACAACCAGTTCAGAGATCAATAAAATACAGACAGGCAAACAGACAACCAGTTCAGAGATCAATAAAATACAGACAGGCAAACAGACAACCAGTTCAGAGATAAATATAATACAGACAGGCAAACAGACAACCAGTTCAGAGATCAATCAAATACAGACAGGCAAACAGACAACCAGTTCAGAGATCAATCAAATACAGACAGGCAAACAGACAACCAGTTCAGAGATAAATATAATACAGACAGGCAAACAGACAACCAGTTCAGAGATAAA
>CM065697.1:19329762-19332262 GCA_017654935.2 Phymorhynchus buccinoides | reverse complement strand
CGCTTTACACAAACTAAGAATCGCCCCACATACAAAATTACAGACATATCAAACATACTCAGACGCGCTCGCATACCCACCCTCACCTTCACGCTGTGACATATTCATAGACATAAAAACATGCATCTTCGCATAACACACAAACGGATCCACACACACACACACGTACACGCGCGCGCAAGCACACACGCACACACACGCACGCACGCGCACGCGCACGCACACACACACACACACACACACATACATACACGCGCGCGCGCGCGCGCTCCCCAATCCTCTCCTCCCCATCCGCACACACATCATTTACGCAGACCCATAGCATTTCAATAAGTGATGCTGAGATTGCGAACATTATTGCTGAGAGAAGAAGTGTGTTTTCAGATTGGCCTTAAAGATTGACAGAGAGTTGGGATGTCTGAGAGATGGTGGTAGTTTGTTCCAAGTAGCTGGGGCCTGAAAAGAAAAGGATCTTTCACCGTAAGTTTTTGTTTTAACCAGGGGAAGAAAGAGAGACAGAAACAAAGAGAGAGACACACAGGGAGAGAGATATACAGAGAAACAGAGACAAGGAGACAGATACTGAGATAGACAGATATAGCCATAAAGAAAAGTACAGAGATAGATAGGAACGTTGATACAGAAGCATACAGACAGAGATAGACAAACAGGCAGAAAAATACAGAATACGAATACGAATACGAATGTTTTGTTGAGGGTAAAAAGGATAAGCTACAATAGCTTCTTTGCCCCTTGTCCTCTCACTCACACATTCATACCATGCAAAACAAATTGACATAAAACAATCAAGTCCAAAATATTGAACAAAAATTGGCACATGAAATAATTGAAAAAGAATCAAAAATGGGAATTAAAAGCAAACATGGATAATAATTAACAATGGTGAACTTGAATTGGTGGTTTGAATTGAGTACGAAAAAAGGGAAGCAATTCTGAGACAATGACAATTTTTTCAGAATAATACCACTTTTAAGGGGGTGGGGGGGGGGGGGAGGAAGAGAAAAAAAAAGATGGGAATATGAGAGGGAGAGAGAGAGGGGGGGGGAGGGAGAGAGAGGGCGAGCAATGAACAAGGAACAAATTGTTTAATAATTAGACCTTTAGCCCATATCACTGGAGGTGAGTTACCCTCCCAAAATAGAGGAAACGTTGTAGTTGTCATAAATAAGAATGACATAATACACAAAGACATGAATAACGACAGAACTCAGATCAACAGTAACGAGTTACATCTTCAACGAAAACAGTCTCAACTGCAAGGGTGTACGGACGTAAGTGGCAAAATTATTGACGATAATACTGTTCTCATTTGCAAAGAGAGGAGGTAATCTGACACTTGATGGGTATCTATAAAACTTTGCTGGAATATAATCTTTCTCTAAGGTCTTTATATTTAGAGCATACAAGCACAAAATGTCTTTAACTTTCAGGGAGAGAGAGAGAGAGAGAGAGAGAGAGAGAGAGAGAGAGAGAGAGAGAGAGAGAGAGATAGAGAGAGAGAGAGAGAGAGAGAGAGAGATAAAGAGAGAGAGAGAGAGAGAGAGAGAGAGAGAGAGAGAGAGAGAGAGAGAGAGAGAGAGAGAGAGAGAGAGAGAGAGAGAGAGAGAGAGAGAGAGAGACGAGACGCTTCACCAGAATTGACAATGGCAACAAAAACGAAAACAAAAACGAAATTTTATTTAACCAGGGAATATGAGATAAGCAAGTTACATGCTTTTTTTCCACCCAGCCCTGGAGAGAGAGAGAGAGAGAGAGAGAGAGAGAGAGAGAGAGAGAGAGAGAGAGAGAGAGAGAGAGAGAGAGAGAGAGAGAGAGAGAGAGAGAGAGAGAGAGTGAGGCGGAGAGGCAAACAGAAACAAAGACAAAGCTGAAGTCTGAAGTGTTTGTTGATTAGAGACACAGACAGGCAGGCAGACAGACACTGGACAGACACATGAGAGACAGAGGGACAGAGGATAACATAATGGACAAGATCCCCCAAAAATGTGCTCACATCCAAAGACAGACAGACAGACAGGCAGGCAGACAGACAGACAGACAGACAGACAGGCAGGCAGACAGACAGACAGACAGACAGACAGACAGACAGACAGACACATGAGAAACAGAGGGACAGAGGGTAACATAATGGAGAAGATCAAAATAAAAATGTGCTCACAAAAGCTCAAAAGAAACAGACAGAGACAGACAGACAGACAGACAGACAATCACGTGAGAAACAGAGGGACAGATGGTACCATAATGGAGAAGATCCCCCAAAAAATGTGCTCACATCCAAAGACAGACAGACACATGAGAGACAGAGGGACAGAGGGTAGCATAATGGAGAAGATCCCCAAAAATATGCTCACACCCAGAGACAGAGACAGACAGACAGACAGACAGACAGACACACTGGTGAGAGACAGAGGGACAGAGGGTAACATGATGGAGAAGATCCCCCAAAATGTGCTCACACCCAAAGACAGAGAGAGAGAGA
>CM065697.1:19322262-19324762 GCA_017654935.2 Phymorhynchus buccinoides | reverse complement strand
AGAAAAAAAATCTGTCTCGGTGAAAACGCATCAGTAAACGAAGATGGAGAATTCCCCATGCCTAAAAAGCACACGTCGATTACTATCAAAGTTGCCTACGGCATCTGTTAACCTAGCTCTGTGCAGTGAAGTGCAAGAAAGAGGTAGAGAGGAGCCGACCCAGGAACTTTCCTCTACCAGAAGAGAAAGCCGCAGGTTTGTTCTTTTTAGCCCTCATCTTTCACAGAGCATAGCGACAAATAAAGAAAGAAAGAAAGAAGGAAGGAATGAAGGAAGGAAAGATAGAGAGGAGAGAGAGGGGGGTGGGGTGGGGAGAGAGTGAGAGAGAGAGAATGAATGAATGAAAGAGAGGGAGAGAGAGAGAGAGAGAGAGAGAGAGAGAGAGAGAGAGAGAGAGAGAGAGAGAGAGAGAGAGAGAGAGAAAGAGTGAATGAATGAATGAAAGAGAGAGGTGGGAGGGAGAGAGAGAGAGAGAGAGACAGAAAGAGTGAATGAATGAATGAAAGAGAGAAGAGAGAGAGAGAGTGAATTAAAGAATGAAAGAGAGAGAGAGAGAGAGAGAGAAGAGAGAGAGAGAGAGAGAGAGAGAGAGAGAGAGAGAGAGAGAGAGAGATAAAGAGTGAATGAATGAATGAAAGAGAGAGGGGAGAGAGAGAGAGAGAGAGAGAGAGAGAGAGAGAGAGAGAGAGAGAGAGAGAGAGAGAGAGAGAGAGAGTGAATGAATGAATGAATGAATGAAAGAGGAGAGAGAGAGAGAGAGAGAGAGAGAGAGAGAGAGAGAGAGAGTGAATGAATGAATGAAAGAGAGAGAGAGAGAGAGAGAGAGAGAGAGAGAGAGAATGAAGAGTTGAGAGAGAGAATGAGAGGGAGAGAGAGAGAGAGAGAGGGGGGGAGAGATGAGAGAGAGGGGGGAGGGAGAGAGAGAGAGAGAGAGAGAGAGAGAGAGAGAGAGAGAGAGAGAGAGAGAGAGAGAGAGAGAGAGAGAGAGAGAGAGAGAATGCCTCGCGTCTGTTTCCCGTTCTCTTTGCTTGCCTGTCTGTGCAACATCTCACGAACTGCTGCACAGAATCGCTTCAAACATTTACGGTGGTGTATTTTACCCGAAGCTTCTTCTTCTTCTTCTTCATTCGTGTATGTATGTATCAAGGACAGATTGGAAGACTAGGCGTTGTCTAAAATCTTTATCCTTGAAAAATAAAGTTCAAGTTTTCAAAGTTTTCAAAGTTTTTCAAGTTTTCAAAGTTTTCAAGTTGTCATTCTGGCGCCCAACTTTCATCATTCTGAAGATTCTGGCGACTAACTAAAAGCTGCCCTATCCCCGTCAAATAACTAGCATTGTAAGTTGTATGGGTGTCTCCGAAATTGGTGACGCCCTTTATGGCCTTGCTGTAGGGGTTGTTGTCTGGGTAAATATTGTATGAGAACTCGCCTCACTAAATGCCTCCTGAAGTGACTTAATAACAGCGCAGTGTACATACCCTCTGGCGCCGTGCCAAGAGGGCGTTGCCAAAAAGACGATTTATTAGTCATGGCTCATGACAGATTGCAAAGTTTGTACAAACCCATCGATTGTTCATAGCATGTTGTAAAGTTTGTAGGCCTACAAACCCAAATCGCCATCGATTTCTCATAACATTATGTGACCCAGCACCACGAAAGGGACATTAAGTCGCTGGGCTAAATTCTCATGTCAAAAAGGCTTGGAAACTCCATATTTCTCAGAGTTTGTCAATTGTGAGTTATGGGGTATTTTTTTGTGTGCTCTCTAACATCTTATCTTTCATATTTATAAAGGGTACTCTTTAGCCCTTTCACCGCCAGCCATATTTCAGCCAAAGAAATGCATTACAATTACCTGGGTAGAGAACAAAATCCATCTGCAGTATTGGGGATTATTCTCTGACATATATAAAATAAGGTCTATCCTTACTTCCCAAAACTAAGACAATGGGGTCTTTGGATAATAGACCCCAATTTGATACCTTTTAGTGACATAGGTGTTAAATCACTGAGGTGCTAAAATGCGACTTTGGCGGTGAAAGGGTTAACATGGTCTCTAAATCGTCTTATAAGGGCTTTGAAACGAGTAGGTCAACGAATGTTCTTCAGCTATGCTAGACTTTAGATTGCGTTTTCTCCAAATGGCTGGCACTCACCCTACACTAACTTTATATGCCCATAACTGTGGAACGTAAACGGATACAAGAATGGTTCTTGTATCGTTAGAAAGAGAGATGTCTGACGTTTGCAAATATATACTTTTCTCAGAATGGTCAGTTTGACACTTAATGTCCCTTTCGTGGTGCTGGGTCACATCTTGCACAAGTTTCCACACTCATCGAAGGGTGAATTGCTCTGCCACACAGCTGGAAAAGAGCAGAAAACAAGGGCATCGCCGAGCGGCAGCAACGCATTGTAAGTGCATCGCCGAGCGGCAGCAAGGCATTGTGACAATGCAAACCCGGCCAGAGTTATGTCCTCCTCCCCCCCCCCCACCCCC
>CM065697.1:19309762-19312262 GCA_017654935.2 Phymorhynchus buccinoides | reverse complement strand
CAGTTGAATTCTCCGTTCAAGTTCCAGTCTGAGTTTTTGGATAGCCTCCACTGTGAATGGTGTACTGTCGTCCGCACTAACGATAACTCTATCAGCCCGGTTCGCCGAGCTCTTAAGTAGTCCATCTTACCCTTTTAGAATATCTTTGAGAAGAAGAAGAAAAGCATAACAACCGATCTCCCAGGGATCGGGTCTAGCTAGTCAGAAACGTTCTGCCTCCGCGCAGTGGCTCGCAAAACAAAAGGGAAGAAAGAAGGGTTGAACCCTTTTTGAGTGAGTGAGTGAGCAAAGACGAAAAAAAAAACATTTTAGTTTTTTTTCCTTCTTTCTTTAATCACTTAAAAAAGATCCGCATCGATATCTGTTTGAAAGAGTGAGGAGGGGAGAGAGAGAGAGATAGAGAGAGAGAGAGAGAGAGAGAGAGAGAGAGAGAGAGAGAGAGAGAGAGAGAGAGAGAGAGAGAGAGAGAGAGAGAGAGAGCGAGAGAGAGAGAGAGAGAGAGAGAGAGAGAGAGAGAGAGAGAGAGAGAGACTTCAGATACTTTATTTTACAAGGTTAAGAATTTAGGCTCGGCCTATTCTTCTATCTTATCTGTCCTTGGGTTTAAGCATGCAGCGCGTATAAACTAATACTATAAAATAATGAACATAATACTAATACTATACATGAACATTGAGACAGAGAGAAAGAGAGAGAGATAGAGAGAGAGAGAGAGAGAGAGAGCATGAGAGAGAGAGAGAGAGAGAGAGAGAGAGAGAGAGAGAGAGAGAGAGAGAGAGAGAGAGAGAGAGTTCAGACTTCAGATACTTTATTTTACAAGGATAAGAATTTAGGCTGGGCCTATTCTTCCATTCTGTCCTTGGGTCTAAGCATGCATCGCGTATAAACTAATACTATAAATAAACATAATACTAATATACTACTATACATGAACATTGAGACAAAGAGAGAGAGAGAGAGAGAGAGAGAGAGAGAGAGAGAGAGAGAGAGAGAGAGAGAGAGAGAGAGAGAGAGAGAGAGAGAGAGAGAGAGAGAGAATTGACAATTTCAAATCGGACAGATCAGACAGGCAAACAGAGACAGAGACAGATACAGACAGGCAGATATATATACACATAGACAGACAGATACAGGCAGGCAGATAGACAGACAGACAGACAAAGAGAAAGAGAGACAGAATTCGAAGAGACTCGTTGACAGAAAGTAATATTAACATTTCAGTAGGAGATTGATTACACAGCTTAACATTTAGCACCCCCTATTATCTAAAGGAGGTAATGTATGTTATGTATGTTTAGGAAGAAAATAGTGAAACATTTAGGCCGGGTTCACATTAGACGCGTAAGTTCCGTACAGAAAACCCTAGTGGAAGAAAGAAGGATAAAAGATTACGCATATAGGGGAAATTCGGACACGTGCGCAAATCTTTTCCCTTCTTTGTTTCACTTATGTATGGATTGCGCACGGGTTTCCGCATGGGATATCCGCTTATGTGTGTACCTTAGGGTACGTACACATACGTGCGAAGATTCCGTGCGGAAACCCGTGCGCAATCCGTAAATAAGTAAAAGAAAGAAGGGAGCAGATTTGCGGCACGTGTCCGGGATTTCCGTACATTTTTACCCTTCTTACTTTTACTTATTTACGGATTGCGCGTGGGATTTCCGCATGAACTGTGTAGGCTACGAGACCTTAGGCCAAGATTATATAACAAAGTTGATGATTTTTTTATTTCAAACATTTAAGAATAATTAAGGCCAGGGTTATAATATTAGTTGATGAATTATCTCAAACGTTTTGGGAGGTTTTAATAATGAGACCGATGAATATCCTAATTAAAAGTGGCTGAAAATGATATTAGATTTTTTCAGAATACCTTACTAATATAGAATCCCGGACAGAAAGTCACAGGAAATAAAGTCACACACAAAAATTATGAATAAAATTTACATTGATTATAAGAATATCATAAAAGCATGAAACCATGCACGCACGCACACACACACACATACATAATAGTTGGAAGGGGGAGGGTAGGGTAGAAAGCAAATGTACACGATACACCATGTCCACAACACACACACACACACACACACACACACACACACACAATCCATACACACACACACCCACACACACACATACACACACACATACACATACACACACAACATCCTGTGACTTTTTTTCTGGACTTTGACTTTTTTTTCCTGTGACTTATTTTTGTATGTGAAACAACCATGCAGTAACCATATGGTGCAAATTCTATGCCTTCCTGACCATTTGTGTCCCACAAAACCTCTGGTTTTCCAATAAAACATTTGTTGTTGTTGGTTGATTGTTGTTGTTGTGTTTTACATCTACACTACACACAACACACACACACTCACACACACATCCACACACACACACCACACACACACACACACACACACACACACCACACACACACACACACACGCGCGCGCGCGCGCGCCGCGCGCGCGCACGCAAACGCATG
>CM065697.1:19299762-19302262 GCA_017654935.2 Phymorhynchus buccinoides | reverse complement strand
AGTAGCGAAGCGAAAAGCTGCTTAATGTTTTCAGGGGGGAATGTTTGTCTGTTTGTTCCTGGCTGGCTGGCTGACTGACTGTGTCTTAATTACTATCTATATGTTTACCACGCTAGCGTTTGAACGGAGGTACGTTAACTGGAGGCTAATGTTGTTGATTCCATGCGGATAAATACTTAGCATATCTAGGCCAAGTTCGAACATGAAGGTCATCAGTCAAAGGTCAAGGTCACTCGGGTGGCTGACTGTGTCTTAATTACTATCTATATGTTAACATGATAACGTTTGAAGGGAGGTAGGTTAATTGGAGGCTAATTTTCCCCCATGCGGATAGGCACTTAGCATATCTAGGCCAAGTTCGAACATGAAGGTCATCGGTCAAAGGTCAAGGTCACTGGGGGGGGGGGAGAGCCGAAAATTCTGCCGCGCGGATGCTTGATCTAGCGGTTTTACACTCTAGTTGTTGTTGTTCTTGTTGTTAGTTCCCGAGCGAAACGGTCGGAGCTGTTGGTTTTGTTGGGGTTTTGTTCGTCCCGTGGTCCGTCCGTGCATATACGTGCGTCCGTCCGTCCGCCCCGTCCCGTCCGTGCACGACCTTGACCGCGAGGGAACTTTGCACCCGATCGGGTATAGCCTTAATATTATAGTCGTTGTTGTTGACGTTGTCGTTGTCGTTGTCGTTGTTGTTGGTGGTGGTTGTTGGTGGTGGTTGTTGGTGGTGGTTGTTGGTGGTTTAATATGTCTTCTTGTTTTCGCTTGCTTTTTGTTTTCTCGTTTCTCACATTCGCTCCCTCTTTCTCATTATTTTCAAATCAAAATTTCCTTTTAATATGCACTGTTTTAAAAGGACAATAAATGATTTGATTGTTTGATTGATTGTTTGATTGATTATTTTACTGGTCCATTCCTCATTCCTCCTACTAGCACTGATAGGAAGGTGGGTGTTGATAACTGACGGGAGCATGAATGCATTAAAAAAAAATGCAAGCGCGTGCACACATACGCACGCATGCTCACACACACACACACACACACACACGCTCGCACACGCACACACGCACACATACACTCTCTCTCTCTCTCTCACTCTCTCTCTCTCACATCTCTCTCTCTCTCTCTCTCACTCTCGTCTCTCTCTCTCTCTCTCTCTCTCTCTCTCTCTCTCTCTCTCTCTCTCTCTCTCTCTCTCTCTCTCTCTCTCTCTCTCTCTTTGCTGCCTTTATGTTCAAATCTGTATGTGTAATATCATGCCTTGCCATGTCTGGATTCTATGTTCGTATATGTACCAAGGACAGATTGGAAGAATAGGCGTTGCCTAAAATCTTTATCCTTGAAAAATTAAGTTCACCAAGTTTTCAAGTTTTCAAGTTTTCAAGTTCTCTCTCTCTCTCTCTCTCTCTCTCTCTCTCTCTCTCTCTCTCTCTCTCTCTCTCTCTCTCTCTCTCTCTCTCTCTCAATCTCTCTCTCTCTCCTCTCTCTCTCTCTCTCTCTCTCTCTCTCTCTCTCTCTCTCTCTCTCTCTCTCTCTCTCTCGTCTCTCTCTCTCTCTCTCTCTCTCTCTCTCTCTCTCTCTCTCTCATACACACACGCGCGCGCACCTCAAGAGGAAAACAAACAGAGACCCATCAAAACAGATCATCGCGGAGTGACAGAGACTACGATTAGAGAAAAAGTCACGGGAAGAAAAAGAGTGTCGACCAGACACAGAGATAGGCCTAAAGCCAAATAGACAACAACAAAATAACAGGATAACAGTTCAATAGACGTCTGTTAAGTCCTTTCGTGAACATGTTGTCCTCTCGCGGATACCATTATCTACAATAAGCCTAGAGTCTCCCATAACCATTATATTCTTGATCAGCATGCACAGCTGTTCCGTCCCACACAAAATCAAGCTATTTAGTTAAAAACCTGAATCTAGAAATCTTAGATACAAACTGCACCAAGCTTTTGTCTGTAAGTATATTTTGGCTGTATGCTCTACATAGTATTTCAAATATATTTCTTCCCTCAGATGTATGGTAAAAACTTAGTTTTGTGAGCAGTATCAATCAACATATCTAGTAGAAATAATATACTTAGTATCACAAACATAAATAAGATTGGCTATCCACTGACTATAAGTAATCTTGTCACATACTACAACATATTCTCGCCTGTTATTTATGAAACGTTACTTATAGTTAACTAAAGTTTGCTTGAAAAAAATTATGAAAATATAGATAAACTAAATGTTCCCCCCGAAACAGCTGTGAGCATGCCACAACCTATTCAGATCCTGATTTTTGAACCGCCAGTGCAAACCTCCGCCAAGGAAGACTCACAAAACCGAAATGTCCTTCCTTCATGTCCGAGCAGTATCTCATGAACCAGGGGGTAGAGAATGGTTTCAAATTTTGCAGCATGGCGAATAATGAAATAAATACTTGCAATAAATACAACAAAAGCAGAAACAGGGCAATTTTATACTAATGTGCACGTAAGGACAAAAGGTCCGCGAG
>CM065697.1:19284762-19287262 GCA_017654935.2 Phymorhynchus buccinoides | reverse complement strand
CCGCACTCGCTTTGTTTTTGACCCCTTTTAGAGGAATCCCACAGCAAATCCTTGGGGTGATGACGATGATTTCTCACTTTTAAAGAGTCCCCCGATCACGTGTCAAAATCACGGGATTCACGTGTTTTTCCTTTTATAACTGGAAAGAAATCTTGTTTTGACCAAGTCAGACTCCCATATAAAGTACCCCAAATTGAAAGCTACAAGTCAGTTTAAAGAGCAGCCTCAATTTGAATATGGGGTATTTCGATTGCGGGTCACAGTGACCCAGAAAAAAACAAGGGACGTAACCGTGGCGCGTCACGGGGTCTTTAAAGACCCACACCATATCACGTGCCAAAATCACGTGTTTCACGTGTTTTCCCCTGGTAAATAAATCTACTTTTCTTTTTGGGACCAGGTTTGACTCCCATATAACCCCCCCAACAAAAAAAAATTGAAAACGAAACATCGTTTTAAAGAGCAGCCTCAATTTGAAGTTGGGGGGGGGGGGGCATTTGTATGTGGGTCACAGCTACCCAGAACAAAAGGGACTTAATAATCGTGGTGGGTCAGTGTGTCTTTAACTCTCGGCCCATAGAAATAATGTCTGCCGCGCTGTCTTTCTTGGGTAAGTGATGCTGATCTAGAACGTCATTTTACAAGGGTCTACGGTCGACGGTTTTCAAACTACGGCGACCGGTTCTTCAAGAGGCACACACAAGAGAAAGTGAATCTCTTCTTATTAACCCTTTCACCACCAGCCATCTTTCAGCCAAAAAATACCATTAAACTTTGTCTGGGTAGATAAAAAGAAAATCTGCAATATTGGGAATTCCTCTGTGACATGCATACTATCATGGCCTATCTTTGCCTCCCGAAATTAAGAAAATAGGGTCCTCGGATAACGCCCTGATTTGATGCTTTTAGTGATATGGGTGTTAAACCGTGTGCATACGATAAGCGCGCAATACCCTATTGCTAATAAGCGCGTTGCATACGATAAGCGCGCAATACCCTATTGCTAATAAGCGCGTTGCATACGATAAGCGCGCAATACCCTATTGCTAATAAGCGCGTTGCATACGATAAGCGCGCAATACCCTATTGCTAATAAGCGCGTTGCATACGATAAGCGCGCGTGGCAGTGTCTAATAAGCGCGCATGTCAGTGTCTTAAAAGCGCCCATGATAAGTGTGTTTGTTTGACTAAAACACTTTGTTTTTCGTGTTCAGTTGTCGTTCCAAGTTTTTATAGGTTACACACACACACACACACACACACACACACACACACACACACACACACACACACACACACACACACACACACACACACACACACATATAAATATATATATATATATGCAAGATCTCATAATGTAGACAAATGTTTATTCATTGTCTAAAAATATATGGTCTTATTTACACACCCGCTTAACAGACATGACATCGCGCGCTTATCGGACATGTCACTCCGCGCTTATCGGACAAGACTGTGCGCGCTTATGGGATACGATAACGCGCGCATATGGGACGGCGCATATGGGTTGTGCGCGCTTGTCGACTGCGCCGGTTAAACCATTGTGGTGCATAAATGCGACATTGGCGATGAAAGGTTTAAATAGTGTATATAAATAGTATATGAGTAGTGTCAACCGTGATTGTATTACCTTGTATTACCTTGTATTACCTTTTATTACCTTTTATTACCTTTTATTACCTTTTATTACCTTTTATTACCTTTTATTACCTTTTATTACCTTTTATTACCTTTTATTACCTTTTATTACCTTTTATTACCTTTGTATTACCTTTTTATTACCTTGTATTACCTTGTATTACCTTGTATTACCTTTGTATTACCTTGTATTACCTTGTATTACCTTGTATTACCTTGTGTTACCTTGTATTACCTTTTATTACCTTGTATTACCTTGCATTACCTTGCATTACCTTGTATTACCTTTTATTACCTTTTTATTACCTTGTATTACCTTGTGTTACCTTGTATTACCTTGTGTTACCTTGTATTATTACCTTGTGTTACCTTGTATTACCTTGTATTACCTTGTATTACCTTGTATTACCTTGTATTACCTTGTATTACCTTGTATTACCTTTTATTACCTTGTGTTACCTTGTATTACCTTTTATTACCTTGTATTACCTTTGTATTACCTTGTATTACCTTTGTATTACCTTGTATTACCTTGTATTACCTACCTTGTATTACCTTGTATTACCTTGTATTACCTTATTATTACCTTTTATTACCTTGTATTACCTTGTATTATTACCTTGTATTACCTTTTATTACCTGTTATTACCTTGTATTACCTTGTATTACCTTTTATTACCTTGTATTACCTTTTATTACCTTTTATTACCTTGTATTACCTTGTATTACCTTGTATTACCTTGTATTACCTTTTATTACCTTGTATTACCTTGTATTACCTTGTATTACCTTTTATTACCTTTTATTACCTTTTATTACCTTGTATTATGTATTACCTTGT
>CM065697.1:19274762-19279762 GCA_017654935.2 Phymorhynchus buccinoides | reverse complement strand
CAAAGGAGTAAGTTTTCGTTCAGGTTTGTTTCCTTTTTTTGTTTGTTTGTTGTTCTTTTCTGTCTGTCCTAAGGATCTCCCGAACCGCTTGACCGAATCACTTCAAATTTTTGTGTGGTGGTGTGTCCCTATGAGAGGAAGGCATCCGCACAAAACTTTTCGCCGCTCTGACCTTGACCTTGGCGTATGACCTTGAAAACCCGAAAATCGTTAAGGGGCCATAACTTCCACACCGCAGGTCCTGGAGTCATGAAACTTGGCATGGAGGTACTTTCGCTTATGGACGTTCTGATGATGGCGTACCGATGAAGGTCAACGTCAAGGTCAGGGAGATCGGTATGCCTTGAAAGTGGTATGGGTCTAATAATTGGGTTTTTCTGCCCCACGCATATCTTCCGAACCGCTTCACCGAATCGTTTCCAATTTTGTATGGTGGCGTGTCACCATGAGAGGAAGGCATCCGCACATAAATTATCGCCATCGTGACCTTCACTTTGGCGTATGACCTTCACAACAGAAAATCTTTAAGGGGCTGTAACGTCCACACCGTTGGTCTTAGGGACTTCAATCTTGGCATGTAGGTACTTTGGCATATGTTTGTTCTGATCATTGCATACTGATCAAGGTCAAGGTCAAGATCATGGAGATCGGTAGGCCTTGAAAGTGGTAGGGGTCTAAAAATTGGGTTTTCAGCCACAAAAGTAAAAATATAATATTTCGCGGACCCGGCGAAACTGGTACTCAGCGTTACCGGTACTTGGTGTTACCTGTACTAGGCGTTACCGGTACGGGGCGTTGCGCTAGTACTTTTAAATCAGAGAACTTTTGTCTGTCAATCTATGTAATGTTTGTTGCTGGGTGTGTTTTTGTTGTTGCTGCTGCTGCTGCTGCTGATGATGATGATGATGATGATGATGATGATGATAATGATGATGATGATGATGATGATGATGATGATGATGATGACGAATGATGATGATGATGATGATGATGATGATGATGATGATGATGATGATGATAATAATGATGAATGATGATGATGTTGATGATGATGATGATGATGATGATGATGATGATGATGATGATGATAATGACGAATGATGATGATGATGATGATAATATGTTGTTGATGATGATGATGATAATGATGATGATGACGATGATGACGATGATGATGATGATGAATAGGGCCTATGTTAAATGTTGTTGCTGTTGCTGCTGTTGTTGCTGCTGCTGCTGCTGCTGCTGCTGATGATGATGATGATGATGACGACGATGATGATGATGATGATGACTAGGGCCCATGTTAAGATTTGTTGATGTTGTTGCTTTTGTTGCTGCTGCTGCTGCTGCTGCTACTGCTGATGATGTTGATGATGATGATGATGATGATGATGATGATGAGGAGGAGGAGAGGAGGAGGAGGAGGAGGAGGAGGAGGAGGAGGAGGAGGAGGAGGATTAAGGGTCTATGTTAGATGTTGTTGCTGTTGCTATCGATCTTGTTCTTCTTTTCATATTTATTGTGTTTCTTCTTCTTCTTCTTCTTCTTCTTCTTCTTTCTTCTTCTTCTTCTTCTTCTTCTTCTTCTTCTTCTTCTTCTTCTTCTTCTTCTTCTTCCCTCTTCTTGTTTTTCTTCCGAAAGTGCGTGTGTGTTCTTCGATTTCACGTCCGGCTCCTTCCGCCGCAAGAAGTGATGCCGACAATAATATTGTTATTTTTCTCAATTTCAATGTCTATGTTATTGCTGTTCTTGTTGTTGCTTGCTTGTTCGTGCACATTTTGTATGTTATGATTTTCATTATCATGTTCTGTTCCAGTCTCTTATTACTTGTGGCAGCCGATATTGTATAATCTACTTGTGTTTGAGCACCTTGCATAAGCTTTAAGCTTGTTGTGCTCGTTCTCATTTGTTTATGTTGCTGCTTTACTATGTGATTTTCAAATTTTTTTAAATTCGTTTAAAACAATATTATTTTGTTCAAAGTGTTTTACAATCATGTGCACACTTTGACTGCATGCACACTTACACGCTGGTCTACACATTAAAAGCTGGTACACGCTGGTCTACACATTAAAAGCACGGCACATTTTAGCATCACAGTAACACACTAACACAGAACCAACACACTGACTAGTAGTAGTAGTAGTAGTAGTAGTAGTAGTAGTAGTCTAGTGAGTGACCATCATGGTTGAAATCTAAACAACCAGGAACAGTAAACAGTCAGACGAATAAGTCTAGCATCACCGTAACACACTAGGCACAGAAACAACACACTGACTAGTAGGTAGTAGTAGTAGTAGTAGTAGTAGTAAAACGTGTGTCCATCAGTAGTCTAGTGAGTGACCATGGCTGAAATCTAAACAACCAGGAACACTAAACAGTCAGACGAATAACATAAGCAAAAGTAGGTCTGCTTAACTGGTTAGAAAGCAATGGGGCAGTCATGCAGTTATTAGGGTGTTTTTTAAGTACAGGCTGGTTTCTTAGCTGCTGCAATCCACGAGCGGTTCGCTAGGAGGACATTACTCTAGCGTGCTTGCTGGCCAACCTGCATTCATGTAGTTAGGTTAGGTTAGGTACATTATAGTCACAGAGGCGTCTCTGTGAAATTCGGGTTGCTCCCACCTGGAGAGCGCGTCGCAACCAGAGGCGCGCCACCCTTCTTTTTTTTTTTTAAATTTTGCATGCGATTTTTGTGTGACTGATGAGGAAGGAAGGAAGGGAGGGGGGTACATTTTGACCAAATGACAACTTTTTTGTTGCCACTAGGTTTAACGTATGCTAAGTGCATGAGCACACGGGACCTCGGTTTATCGTCTCGTCCGAAAGACCCGGTAATCAAATGGGGCTTTATGTTACTTCCCAGTGACACGAAAAGGGCGATAACTTTAGGACTGAACTGACCATGCCACCTATTGGCCACTGCAACAACCACCTTTTTGCGAGAGTGAATGCCCTAGGTAGATGCTTGAGCACTGACCAAACAAGGGCACAACTCTCGCCAATAACCCTATTTGAAGCCACTATGTAATGGCTGCCTTTTGCAAGAGTGAATGCCCTTTTGGATACTGACCAGCAAGGGCTTCACTCTCGCTGTCAAGGGCGTTAATAACCGTAGTTGCAGTGGCCAAAATAGTGACGAGTCAGGGGCAGATAATTCCCTGTGGCTCTCTATGCTACTCCTTCGTGAGAAGCAAGGGCGATAATCTTATGTAGGTGGCGCACGCATCTCAGTACACGAGACAGGGGCAGATGATTTTCAGTATCATCTAAGGGCCATCCACACTGCATACGATGCGATCCGATCGTGACGATATCTGTGAGTCATGATTCGCGTGAAATACTACTTCCGTCTTTTAAAAAAATACTATTTCTACTATTTACGCTCACTATGCACATGTAGACTCCTAAAACACGAATCCAAATAAAATGTCTGATACCAAAAAAACAAATAGAGGAAGACGGGGTAAAAAGCGCATGGGCGGGTAAGAAGCCCACCCCAATTATCTCATGAAATGAAGCAAATTTCAGTCTCATTTTGCCCATGAGACGAGCGTTAATGTCTAGCATTCGTCTCATGGGCAAATTTGACTGAAATTTTCTTTATTTCATGAGATAATGGGGGGGGGGGGGGGGGCTTCTTACCCGCCCATGCGCTTTTTACCCCGTCTTCCCCGACAGATATTTCATCAGATTCGTGTAATCTTAGTAATTATAGAAATGACTTCCTAAAACCCTATTTCCGTAGACACCCTAATACTATTAAATTCCACGATTTGTTTACAAGTGGGAATTAGACAACGCAACAGAATTTAGCCAAATGTGTTAAAGTTATTATGCAGAATAATTAATCATACCCAGTTAATCAACCCCTATTCATGTTATGCTGGACAGTTGTGGTAGGATTAGGCCTACTTATGCTTGTAGTGTCAGGCCAGGCGAAAATAGAATTTGACAAGTTAGATTGTATTCGTGTATGAGTGCTTGTGCGCACGCAAATGTATGTGTGTGGGGGGAGGGGGGGAGGGGGATGTACGTGTGTGTGTGTGTGTGTGTGTGTGCGTGTGCGTGTGTGCGTGCGCGCGCTTGCTAAAACTGTCTGAAGGCATTTTCTGTAGTATGTTTATTTTATTTTGTTTATTCTTATAGCACAGTAGGTACTTTTTGTGAGAACGTCGTTCTTGAAGATTATGATATGTATGAATGGGGCTGTTGCTAATGAGATTGTATATAAGTTCAGGAACAATACAATCAAGTCTGTATCATTGTTAATTCTTCTGGTACCTAATGGTTGATCGATTTTGACGTGATTTTTGTCGCTCTATGTACCGTGTTTAGCTGCTTTATGTGCATTTTTGTTTCCTTTTCTTAATTAAATATGTTGTTTATAGCATTTTTGTTACATATATTTATTTCCATGTGCCCCCAGGGGGTTATTTTTGGAATAAACCAAACTTGAAACTTGGGACTGCAAATATAGTGAAGAAAACTAGTACGAATCCTAACGTTAAAAAAACAAATATTTTTAAAAAAGCCAATGACTATGGAGTAACTCTAAGGAAGCGCAAAGAACAATAATTTTGAAGATCGAGTCCTATCCCGTAATAGAAAAAATGGGAGTAACGGGGGGTGGGGAGGGGGTGGGGTAATTGTGATAAAATAATCTGAAGCAATTCGGGATTTAGCCTATTATATGTGCCTTCCTTGTCTGTTTTGTATTGTGTTGTAACCAAGTCTTAACCCCAGCTGTCCCTAAGCACTCTCGATCAGCCGAGAAAGAAAGAAAGTGAGGATGCCCCCTTGGCAACAGGGTACCTCCACTTTAAACAAACATTTTCAGTCCATCTGTCCAAATTAGCAGCTGCCTCTTTTTTGCTATTTCAAGGGGGGGGGGGGGGGGGGGGGGGGCAGATTCGGACCCTGACGACTGACTGGGGCGTAGGCCTACTTACTTGATAGGGGTTCGCACTATTTTGTGTGCTAGACTGTCATGCTGG
>CM065697.1:19252262-19267262 GCA_017654935.2 Phymorhynchus buccinoides | reverse complement strand
ACATACCCTAAAATGTTTCAAAGCTGAGTCTTTCGGATGAGACGATAAACCGAGGTCCCGTGTGCCCATGCACTTAGCACACGTTAATCCCAGTAGCAACGACAAAGTTGTTATTTGGTCAAAATTCACACACACACACACACACACACACACACACACACACACACACACACACACACACGCGCGCGCGCATGCACGCACGCACGCACGCACGCACGCACACACTCACACGTACACGCACACGCGCACGCACACACGCACACGCACGCACACGCACGCACACGCACGCACGCACGCACACACACACACACACACACACACACACACACACACACACCCGCCACCTCTTTCCTTTCTCATAAGTCACACAAAAATCGCATGCAACAAAAAAAATCAAAAAACAAAAATGGGTGGCGCGCCTCTGGCTGCGACGCGCTCTCCATGTGGGAGCAACCCGAATTTCACAGAGACGCCTCTGTGACTAATAACTACCTAATACCTAATAGAACCATTCGCACGTAAGAGGTAATATACACTGTACATGTATGCAACTTTTTTGTTCCAGCCGTTTTGCTCCACCTTCTTCCCCTACATCAATTTCTCATTATTTGAGCTCCTCCTAAATAATAATGACTTTACCTGTGAGGGACAATAATGAGGGGGTATTGAAATTGAAGACACTGTTGGCCACTGCAAGTAGGGTTATTAACGCCCTTGACGGCAAAAGTTAAGCCCTTGATGATCAGTATCCAAAAGGGCATTCACTCTTGCAAAAGGCAGCCATTAAAGACACACTGACGGACGCACCACGATTACTAAGTAAGTCCCTTGGTTTTTCTAGGTAGCTGTGACCCACATACAAAATTAATGTCCCCAACTTCAGAGGCTGCTCTTTAAAATGATGTTTCGTTTTCAATTTGGGGGCATTTGTATGGGAGTCAAACCTGGTCAAAGCAAGATTTCTTACCAGCTATAAGAGGGAAAACACGTGAAACGCGTGATTTTGACACGTGATCTGATGGGTCTTTAAGTGGCCTCAAATAGGGTTATTGGCGAGAGTTGTTCCCTTGTTTGGTCAGTACTCAACCATCTTCTCCCCCCGCGCCCACCAAGGGCATTCGCTCTTGGTTTGGTTGGTTGGTTGGTTGGCTTACCCTGGCTAAAAGACTCCAGGGATCATCCCAACAGCGAGAAGCACTTGAACCGACTAAGGTACAAATGCATCAGCTAGGGATGAGAACATTACGTGTGTGACCGTTTTTGATTACCCCGCCATGTGGGCAGCCACACTCCGTCTTCGGGGGATTTTAGACTGATGATGTTATGCTGGGAGCTTGTCATGGCTTAAGACGATCCCCGCACAACCATTCAGAGCATAGCAACATTTTGATGTAGCCTTGGCGTTCTAGCTTATGTCAACTGGTCTGACACAGCCTCATGCCAAGGCATAACACTCTTGCAAAAGGGTGTTCTTTGTAGTGGCCATGCCGCTTTACAATTAATGTGGTATTGTGTACGATGTGTGTACGATATGTGAACGATGTGTTGTACGATGTGTTGTACGATGTGTTGTACGATGTGTTGTACGGATGTGTTGTACGATGTGTTGTACGATGTGTTGTACGATGTGTTGTACGATGTGTTGTACGGTGTGTTGTACGATGTGTTGTACGGTGTGTTGTACGATGTGTTGTACGATGTGTTGTACGATGTGTTGTACGATGTATCCACTGCTTTTTGTTGATGCGTGTGATCATGAAACCGAGTATTGACGTTTTGATTTCGCCCCACAATCACAAACTGTGTGAATAAAAATAGCATTTGATATGTTCGATAATCCGCCATGGCATATAAGATAAGGCTGTGTCATGCCAATCATTGACATAAGCTAGAACACCAAGGCTACATCAAAATGTTGTTATGTTCTGCATAATCATGTTATGCGGGGATTGTCTTTAGCCATGGCAAGCTTCCAGCATAACTCAAACTCAAACTCAAGCTAAACTTTATTATTTCTGATAAGAGAAATTGCAAGTGGCAACGACTGCGATTGTTACGATCCTGGAGATACTGCTATATCAAGAGATACCCGAATGTTTTTTATGTACTATAGATTTGCTACACGTGATCTGAGATATAATTATTATATAAAATTATTATATAACTGCAGCATTTTATAGGAACATTATGCGTGAGAAAGGGAGTGAATTTCTCTGTCTTGATGAGAAGTTTATGAAGCAGTTCCCTCCCCTCATGCATTCCCTTTTAAACTATGACTGGATGAATTTGAATTGTCTACTCTCTCTCTCTCTCTCTCTCTCTCTCTCTCTCTCTCTCTCTCTCTCTCTCTCTCTCTCTCTCTCTCTCTCTCTCTCTCTCTCTCTCTCTCTCTCTCTCTCACTCTCTCTCTCACTCCTCACTCACACACTCCACACACACACACACACACACACACACACACACACACACACACACACACACACACACACACACACACACACACACACACACACACACACACTGCCATTCAATTATCAACAATCGCCAAAATAATTATTATGTTAACATGGTTTGATACATTATTTTCGAAGCGATGTCCCAGTGCATGCCTACACCCGCATAACATAGCACGGGCTTCCAAGGTTCGTGTAGGCCTGCTCTTGCGCTGGTAGGACAAGTGGGGTATTTTTTGTTTCAGTTCCAAAGCGAACTACTGGGGGGGGGGGGGGGGGGGGGGGGGGGGAGGCACAATATAAGCTTCTAGCTGGTTGATGCCGATACATTTTCTGTCTATGTTTGTTCATGTATTAATTATTGACCTAATAAAAAAAAATTAAAAAAAATAAATACTGTTTTTGTTTCGTCCGTTCGTCCGTCCGCGCTCCGCGACCTTGACCGCCAGGGAACTTTGTACCCACCCGGCTTCAGCCTTGTTGCCGTCCCTTTAACCCTTTCACCGCCAAAGTCGCATTTAAGCACCACAGTGATTTAACCCCTATGTCACTAAAAGGCATCAAATTGGGGTCTATTATCCAATGACCCTATTGTCTTAGTCTTGGGAAGTAAGGATAGACCTTATTTTATATACGTCACAGAACAATCCCCAATACTGCAGGTGGATTTTTGTTCTCTACCCAGGTAAATGTAATGGCAATTTTGGGCTGAAATATGGCTGGCGGTGAAAGGGTTCAGTTTAACACTGAGAAACTCGGTGAAAGCATTCCGTGGAGAATCAGTGCAGTCGGCAAGACCTTGCCAAATTAGGTTAATTAATGACTCTGTGTGTTCTTTCTTCTTCTTTTCTTTTCTTTCCCCTACCCTCTTTCTTTCCCCTATCAGACCGCATAGGGTGGTTGCTATTATAATGTAGGGGTTTTAGGCCAGAAAGAAGAAAAAACAAAATAAGGTGAAGGAAAGAAGGGGGGGGGGGGGGTAAGCTGAAGTACCCCCGTCCCCACCCCGCCCACCCCCCTCTCCCCACCCCCCAGAGACGCCCGAGGGTGGACTTTGATCCGAGTCGTGTTGCTGTTGTCCACATTAACATAAGCGTAATCTTATCAGCTGTATTGTGACCGTATCAACAACAAAAGTTAATGCTTATAGCGTCCTCTCGGTTCCGAAGAACCTGGGATCGTATCGGCACATGCCCCCGTCTCTATATGTCACCCTCATTGAGCCCCCCGTCTCTATATGTCACCCTCATTGTGCCCCTTGTCTCTATATGTCACCCTCATTGTGCCCCTTGTCTCTATATGTCACCCTCATTGAGCCCCTTGTCTCTATATGTCACCCTCATTGAGCCCCTTGTCTCTATATGTCACCCTCATTGTGCCCCTTGTCTCTATATGTCACCCTCATTGAGCCCCTTGTCTGTATATGTCACCCTCATTGAGCCCCCCCCCGTCTCTATATGTCGCCCTCATTGAGCCCCCCGTCTCTATATGTCGCCCTCATTGAGCCCCCCCCCCGTCTCTATATGTCGCCCTCATTGAGCCCCACATCTCTATATAGTCATCCTCATTGAGCCCCCCGTCTCTATATGTGCCCTCATTGTGGGCCCCGTCTCATATGTGCCCTCATTGTGCCCCGTCTCTATATGTCGCCCTCATTGTGCCCCCGTCTCTATGTGTCACCCTCATTGTGCCCCCGTCTCTATATGTCACCCTCATTGTGCCCTTGTCTCTATATGTCAACCCTCATTGTACTCCCGTCTCTATATGTCACCCTCATTGTACCCCCGTCTCTATATGTCACCCTCATTGTACCCCCGTCTCTATGTGTCACCGTCTCATTGTACCCCCGTCTCTATGTCTCACCGTCATTGTACCCCCGTCTCTATATGTCACCCTCATTGTCACTCTCATTGTGCCCCCGTCTCTATGTGTCACCCTCATTGTGCCCCCGTCTCTATGTGTCACCCTCATTGTGCCCCCGTCTCTATGTGTCACCCTCATTGTACCCCCGTCTCTATATGTCACCCTCATTGTGCCCCGTCTCTATGTGTCACCCTCATTGTGCCCCGTCTCTATGTGTCACCCTCATTGTGCCCCTTGTCTCTATATGTCGCCCTCATTGTGCCCCGTCTCTATATGTCACCCTCGTTGTACACCCAGTCTATATGTTACCCTCATTGTGCCCCGTCTCTATATGTCACCCTCATTGTGCCCCCATCTTTTTATGTCACCCTCATTGATTTTGATTTGATTGATTTAATTTAAAGTCTGTTCACACAATGGTGATATTAGACTGGGGGGGGGGGGGGGATGCGTGTGTGTGCGCGCGCGCGTGTGTGTGTGTGTATGTGAATATGAGTGCGTGTGTAACAAATCCCTAACAAATTAATAGCAACAAATAAATAAAAAAGTGAAAAAGAAAACAAAATTAAAATTAATTAACTCATGAACTAAAGTAATCTTGCAATTCCAGAGCTGGATATGGCTGTAGCAATTCTCATTGTGCCCCTGTCTCTATGTGTCACTCTCATTATGCCCCTGTCTCTATGTGTCACACTCCTTGTGCCCCTGTCTCTATGTGTCACCGTCATTGTGCCCCCGTCTCTATATGTCACTCTCATTGTGCCCCTGTCTCTATATGTCACACTCCTTGTGCCCCTGTCTCTATGTGTCACCCTCATTGTGCCCCTGTCTCTATATGTCGTCCTCATTGTGCCCCTGTCTCTATATGTCACCCTCATTGTGCCCCTGTCTCTATGTGTCACCCTCATTGTGCCCCCGTCTCTATATGTCACCCTCATTGTGCCCCCGTCTCTTTATGTCACCGTCTCATTGTGCCCCCTGTCTCTATGTGTCACCCTCATTGTGCCCCTGTCTCTATATGTCACCCTAATTGTGCCCCTGTCTCTATGTGTCACCCTCATTGTGCCCCCGTCTCTTTATGTCGCCCTCATTGTGCCCCCGTCTCTTTATGTCACCCTCATTGTGACCCTGTCTCTATATGTCACCCTCATTGTGCGCCTGTCTCTATACTGATGTCACCCTAATTGTGCCCCTGTCTCTATGTGTCACCCTCATTGTGCCCCCGTCTCTTTATGTCACCCTCATTGTGCCCCCGTCTCTATATGTCACCCTCATTGTGCCCCCGTCTCTATGTGTCACCCTCATTGTGCCCCCGTCTCTATATGTCGCCCTCATTGTGCCCCCATCTCTATGTGTCACCCTGATTGTGCCCCCGTCTCTATGTGTCACCCTGATTGTGCCCCCGTCTCTATGTGTCCCCCTCATTGTGCCCCTGTCTCTATATGTCACCCTCATTGTGCCCCTGTCTCTATATGTCACCCTCATTGTGCCCCTGTCTCTATATGTCACCCTAATTGTGTCCCCGTCTCTATGTGTCACCTTCATTGTGCCCCCCGTGTCATCGCAGTACAATGAATTAACACATCTTACTAATGTGCTTACTTATTCCTGATGACCACTACTGCCCCCTCGCTGAGTTCCAGCGGACCCCGACGAATATCATTGTTTTACGTCCTCTCGGCCAAAGGTCATATGGGACTAAAAACTGACCCCCAACAACATCTCGGCGGCTTAAGTAAGCTTAGCTGTAAATAAACATGACGTCAATGGGTCCGATATGACGTCAGACAAAATTCCTAATGCCCCCTACTGCACAGTGTAAGTGTCTTGACACGAAGATTTGGGTACTATGGTTGATTAATTCCGTTAGATTATTTAAGTCCTAAAAGAAGAGGCTGGGAGGAGGAGGGGGGGGGAGGGGGGGGGGGGAAATAAAGATTAAGGTGTTGACTGACCGAAGGTAGAGAAACAGCCTGAGGGCCTTCTTTGGAGAGTCCGACTTAATCAAGCGAAACGGGTCGTGAGTTTCGCTCGACTGAAAGTTCACTGAACTCAGAATGGTCACTATTGTGTTTCGTTTTTGTTTTGGGGGTGTGTTTTTTTGTAGGGAGAATGGTCATTGTTGGGTGTTTTTTTTCTAGTAACAGTAAAGTGTGTGGAGAATGGTCACTGTTGATAGGGGTTTTTTTTCTGGGGGGGTTTCAGTAACAGTAGGACCTAAAGTGTGTGGAGAATGGTCACTGTTGATTGTTCTTTTGTTCTAGTAACAGTAAAGTGTGTGGAGAATGGTCACTGTTGATTGTTCTGTTTTCTAGTAACAGTAAAGTGCGTTATGAATGGTCACTGCGGATTGTTCTTTTTCTAATAGCAGTAAAATGTCTGGAGAATGGTCATTGTTTTGATTGTTCTTTTTCTAGTAGCAGTAACATGTATTGAGAATGGTCACTGTTGATTGTTCTGTTTTCTAGTAACAGTAAAGGGTGTGAAGAATGGTCACTGCGGATTGTTCTGTTTTCTAGTAACAGTAAAGTGTGTTATGAATGGTCACTGTTGATTGTTCTGTTTTCTAGTAACAGTAAAGTGTGTTATGAATGGTCACTGTTGATTGTTCTGTTTTCTAGTAACAGTAAAGTGTGTTAAGAATGGTCACAGGGTTTTTTGCGGGGTTTTTGTGACATTGAAAACAATAAAGTGTGTTGAGAATGGTCATTGTTGTTGTTGTTGTTGTTGTTGGGTGTGGGTTTTTGTGTTGTTTTTTGGGGGGTAACATTAAAAACAGTAAAGTGTGTTGAGAATGTCACTGTTGGTTGGGTTGGGGGGTTTTCAGTAACATTCAAATGCATGGAGGATGGTCAGTGTTGATTGTTGTTTTTTCCGTAGTGAAATTTGTTGACTCTGAGAATGGTCACTGCCTTGTGGGTTTTTTTTCTAGAAACAGTAAAGTGTGTTGAGAATGGTCACAGTTGAGGTTTTTGTGTGTGTTTTTTATAGTAACAGTAATGTGCTGAGAATGGTCACTGCTAATAATTGTTCTCTTTATTTTTCTTAGCAACAGTAAAACCTATTAGAAATTGTCAAAAAAATAACAAGTTTACCCAACATGTTCTTCAATGGACAGCAAGCTCTAAATCTGTTGGGGGTTTTTTTCCAACCACATTGTATGCCCACAGTATGCCCATAATAAGGTATTAGACCAAGTTGTTCACCCCCTGCGTCACATATCAATAATAACATTGTCCCATATGTGTGTCCTTGGAACCGGGAGGACGTTACGCGTAAACTTTCATTCATTCCCCATGCGTCACCATTACGGGTAAATGATCATTTGATTTTCCGCCTTCCTTGGAGGTCCAATCCGCTCCAGCAGAACTGATGTGACACCCACTTCAACAAGAAAATGCTGCGAAGGGTGTATAGCACTGTTGCTAAATGAAAACGGAAGTAACAGACGAGTTCTGTGCCCGTTAGGACACTTAGTTCCGGTTAGAAAATGCTGTCAACACGGCATGGCTGCTCCGTAATTGTATTGGAGGGGTGTTTAATTGCTCAGTTATCAGTTTGGAGATTTAATAATATGATGATTAAGTCCTGGTTCATGGGGGTTTTCTTAAAGTGTTTACATTCGTTGACTATAAACAGTTATGTTCTTATTTGTTTACTTGATACGACCACATTAATACCCTAAGACTTGAAGACAAGAACAAAATATAGTTGTTGCTTAAGGTAGGTAACTTCCGGTTTTTTTAATTCTATTTTTGAACCGGAACTACCCCAAACCGACTTCAAAACGAGACAGTAGAGAAAGATAACCCCAAAAGACCGAATTATGAGACAGGGATATTAGTGAGTGAGTGAGAGCACCGACAAGGGGCTAGGAGGAATGCGGTCGTCCTCGTAACCTTGAACTTTTGGTTGAGGTCAACGCCTGTTTACGCTGCTGCAGTGGCCGCGCAATCAGCCGGTCATGATTAATATCAACATACATCAGAGGAATGGGTTTTGATCACTGAGCTATATATATAACTGGAGGGCTCGCCGCGCGGTGAGAAAGACGCCACTGGCGGTAGAAACGGAAGAGCGATATCCGCCATCTTGCTGTGCTGATTCACACACATGAGCGTACTGTTCAATCATGGTGTACTGTTGCGCCATCAACTGTAATAATTCGTTTTCAGCCGACCTTCGTAGGGGAAAAGGCATAACTTTCCACAGGTAAGCATTGTTTTTGTTCAAAGCAGTCCATTTAATAGGTTATATCAGTGCAATTTGATAATTCAGTGTAGTTTTGGGCTTTAGCCAAGCTACTCTCGCTTCTCTCTCTCTCTCTCTCTGTTTTGCAGTGTCAGGGGGTGGGGGGGGGGGGTTGTCACTTTATTTGTTACTAAGCCTGTAACTTAAGCAATTTGATAATTCAGTGTAGTTTTGCACTATGGCCAGCATGGCAATGATTAACTTCTGGTCCTTTTCAGACTATGGTTAAGACAATATATCAAAGTTTCTTCTATCTAGGTTCTCTCTCTCTTCTCTCTCTCTCTCTCTTCTCTCTCTCTCTCTCTCTCCTGTCTCTCTCTCTCTCTCTCTAGGGGTTTTGCAGTGTCAGTCACTAGTCACTTTATTTGTTACTAAGCCTGTACCTTAAGCCTGTACCTTAAGCCTGTACTTTAAGCAAATAAGGCAGAGAAGGAGGGTGATCAGGACTTGTTGAAAATATTTGTTCACAATGTAGGCCTACTACTGTACTAGTAGTACTAGTAGTACTTAGTAATGGTGTATGTGTGTCACTGTGTGTGTGTATGTGTGTGTGTGTGTGTTTGTATGTGTGATGCTATGTGTGTGCGTGTGTGGTGTGTGTGCGTGTGCGTGTGTGTTTAAAGGTGGAGGTGGGGGAATTGGGCGTGTTGATAAGTGAAGTATAGCTGAGCACATTGTGAAAGATAACACACTGTAGGGCCTATAAAACATTTTATGTACCAATATTAGTTTATTTGGGCCTGTGTTTTCAAATGAATAAAAAGTATTATTTCTGTCAACAGCTTTCCTGGTGCCACCAAAGATCATGAGCGGAGAGAGAGATGGATTGCCAACTTACGAAGGGAAAAGTTTTTTCCAAACAAAAACACAAGAATATGTTCACAGCATTTCTTGCAAGAAATGTTTGACCGCACTGGACAGACAACAAGACTCAAGCCTGATGCAGTACCAACTCTCTTTGAGCTTATTTAATCCACACCCTGGTCCCAACCTCCCATGCATCTATCTGCGAAAGGTAAATAATGTTTTTTTGTACAAATCAAATGACGCCTCATCTCTCTCTCTCTCTCTCTCTCTCTTCCTCCCTCTCTCTCTCCTTTTTTTTAACTTTCCATTTTTTTCTGGAACACCATTACAATATATTATTAGTAAAAGTCGACATAATATGATTTGATTCTGTTTTGAGTTGCAGCAAATGTTCTGAATATGATGTCGAGCTTACCAGACATGATGAAAGTTGGGACACATACAATTCCAAAGTTTGTAACATCATCCAAGTGATGTGCTGACTTAACTACTTTTAGGAAATAAAATTCTGAAATGGAGTGGCCTAGCACAAACATTGCCAACACAAGCATGGTGTGGAATCTATACTATAAGTGTCTAAATCTGGAATTAATGTCCCAGAAAGCTGTTTTATTTGTTCAAGTTAAGCAATTGGTTTGGAAAGACGGGCTCATGATTTGTTCCTCTCAAGAAATATATATGCTCACCTTCTGTTTACAGTTCAGGGGTTATTCCTCTGAAATAGAGTGCCATAAATGGGACAGAGTAATGGCCACAAATAAAAATGCTAAATGATTAATGATTTGGGGCGCTTTATGGTGTAAACTATACGGTATGTACAAAACAGCTGGATGCAATATACTCTGTACATAACCAAGTTTAGAGAAATGTAAGCACTTTGATGCTGTATAAGGGATGAAATAATAATTTCCTGACAAATTGGTGGCCCAAAGTCATTAGTAAGCACAATGACATTTTTTAGTTTTAACAAGTATGCCGAGACTGAACAACAAATTTCTTCCCTTAACTATATCTTAGGTGAGTCAAATACTCACACTATGAGCCAATAACATTTCAATGAGTATGGCTTTTTTGCATAATATTGTAGAACTTGAGATCTAGGCTTATGACTCCAGCTTTACTTGTAGAACTTATTAGAAGTACTTATAATTCTTGCAATTGAAATATGTAAAACCTCTAAGGCTGAAAAACTTAATGACCATTGCAAAATATCATTAAATGCATCAGCTCAACTCTACTTAGGATTTTAAAGGGTTATTTCATGCACGATTTGAGATTTTATGCAAATACTTTGATATCATCTTGACATAATATGCATAGTCCCTGACATTGTCCAGGAGCCCTATTTTGTTTTATTTCTGTCACATCTTTTTTGTTTATTACTTTATGTGTATAAAATAATACTAATAGACTTGTGTACAAAAGAATACATGTGTGTGTGTGATTGTGTGATGTATGTCTGTATGTTTGTATGTATGTAATTTGTATGCGTGTGTGTGAGTGTGATTTACATGTGTGTCTGTGTGTGGCGTGTATGTGAGTGTGTGTGGCGGCTCACGGCATTGCTTCGGCCAAGAATGTTTTGGGTGTGTGAGTGTTTTGTGTGTGTTCTGTGTGGGTATATCTGCTTGCATATGTATGAGTGTATGCGTGCGCAGGAGAGAGTTATTGTGGATTCGGCTTAGAGGTGGGGGGGGGCGTGTGTGTGTGCGAGTATGCGGTTTGTGAGTGTGAATACACGTGAGTGTCTTGTGTATGTGAGTGCGCGTGCATGTGTTAGTGTGTGTGTGCATGCTTGTGCGCGTGTTTGTACAAGTGCATGTTTGAGTAAGTTTATGTGCGTTTCAATGAGAATGTGTCTTCTGTGTGTTTGATAAAATGTGTGTATGTCTGTGTGCAAGAACTGCGTTCACTGCATGTAGAGTGCCTGTGTGTCTGTTTTGAACGTGTGTGGCTGTTGTTGCATGGTATTTGTGTGTGTTATAAGTGCTGATTGTAAAGATGCTTTGTGCTGCAATAAAAAGCACTATGTAATGATTACATTTATTATTATTATTATCTCATTATGTTTCTCCCTACTTTGTTTGCAGCCTAAAAAAAAGGCGGCGTGCTCCACCAAAATATGAGACCGTGCCAGCAAGTAAGCCAGCAACTACAACTGGCATCCGAAAAATCTGGTGGTAATGTCGACCAGTCCGATCGATGTTGTTGCGTCGGCTTGTTCAACAAGTTTTAATTTCAATCATGGAACTATCAGATACGTCATTAGTCACAACGAGCGGCCAGCGAAAGGCTGCATAAGGGCAGCTTGAGACTCAAGCTTTTGAAGATAGTCAGAGCACTAAGACAAAAAATTAAATTAAGGAACAGACGCAAAAACTGCTAGTATTGAGGTAAAGACAGTTAAGTCACTCAAAACTGTTGTGAAAACTCAATAAAAAAAAAAGACGATCATCTTGTCAGCTAACCCAGTGTGCAGACTTTTGGGGGAGGGTTGGGTGGGTTGTTAAATTCAACATTGTCAGAAGTTCCCAGTGAATTGGTACAACGATTGTTGCGCAAAGGTAAAAAGAAACACCTGGGTGAATATCCAACTGAACTGCGCTCCTTTGCTATGACACTTAACTTTTATTCTGCAAAAGCGTACAGATATGTGCGAAAAAGCTTTGATTTGGGTTTGCCCCACCCATCAGTGATCAGGAAATGGTATTCTGCAATCTGTGGGGAACCTGGATTCACAGAGGAGGTTTTTCTGGCTCTGCAAGCCAAAGTTCTGGCTGCACATAGAGATGGGCAACAGGTGATATGTGGTCTAGTTATGGACGAGATGTCCATTCGTAAACATGTTGAATGGGATGGCAAAAGATTCAGGGGCTATGTGGATTTGGGTACTGGTGTTGATGATGACTCTGTACCACCTGCAGCGAATGCTCTGGTACTGATGGTCGTGGGGTTCAACGGGCGTTCCTGGAAAGTACCTTGTGGGTATTTTTTGATTGATGGTATGTCAGGGGAAGAAAAGGCAAATCTTGTGACTACTTGTTTGCAAAAGCTCAATGATGTTGGCATCAAAGTGCGATCCGTGACATGTGACGGGCCTTCTTCTCATTTCAGCATGTTTGAAGCCTTAGGAGCTAGTCTCACTGAGCCTTTAACACCCTCATTCCCACACCCTTGTGATCAGTCACTTAGAGTGTATGCAGTATTGGATCCCTGTCATATGATTAAGCTTGTACGAAATACTCTTGCAGACTTAAAAGAACTGAAAACAAAAGATGGTGAAATCATACGCTGGCGGTACCTGGAAGCATTGCATGCCTTACAGGAGAAAGAAGGTTTGCGGTTGGGTAACAAGCTAAGATCTGCTCACATTAATTGGACTAAGCAAAAAATGAAAGTGAACTTGGCAGCACAGAGTCTGAGTTCAAGTGTTGCCGATGCACTTGTATTCTGCAAAGACCAACTAAATCTACCTGAGTTTGAAGGGGCTAGTGCCACAGTAAAGTTTCTTCTTGTCTTTGACCGTGATTTGATATATTGAATCACGAATCCGCTTAGCTTAAAGGATATTAAAGCCCCACTGACAGCTGCAAATTTGCTTTTGGGAATGATTTTCTCAATTGATGAGAGCAGTACATAAGTCTTGAGCGACAGTAGGGGCAAGGACATTCTGTCGTCAAGGAGAAAGATGGCTTTATTGGATTCATTTTTGCATCCAGGAGTGTGCGACTGCTAGTGGTAGACCTCTGTTGGTCAGATCCAGCACCTATGAAATATTTGTTAACATACCGGCTGTCACAGGACCCATTGAGCTCTTCTTTGGTGCCAACGCTCGCTGGAGGATTTAACAACACCCTACAGATCTCAGTGTCTGCGCATACAGACGGCTGTGAGTGAGGAACCAGGATTGAAGGAGGGGAAGGGAACTGTATTCCACAAGACAACACAAGCAATACTGGATCGGAAAGAAGACTATACAAGACATGTTGTCATGGATCGAAGACAGGAAAACTTAACCTTGTAGATCAGGACCAGTGACAGAGCCAAATTTGAAGAATGGTCTGAAAAGGAAGGACTGCCATGATATTGAAATCTTTATCAGAATATAAAGAAGTGCAATTTCATACATTGCTGGGTATGTAGTACGGTATGGTAGGAAAAAGATTTCTTTGCCGGTTGGGAGGGATGATGCTCGTTGGAGAGTGAGAAGAGCAAGATTTATAAGTGGAAACTCAATTCAGTTTCATTGGTTCCACTGAAAAGACAGGGAGGTTTAAATCTTCCATCACCAAGTGTAATGTCTGTTTGCCTTGAAACGAAAAAGCATTTTCAAAAGACTGTGTTTTTCCCCCCCCCCCGAAAAAATCTCCCAGTGATATACCAAAAATTGGAGACGAGCAAATGCAATTGTAACTTTTCTGTTCTGGAGTTCATGCATGACATAAGCCACCTTTTCCAGGCTTGACAATAACATGTTTCACTCCACTCCAATGGACCAATCATGTTGTTTCACGTATAAGGTGCTGTTCAGAGTTTTTGGTCAAAATTAGAATGCACCACCTGGGAAAGCAGTGCAATGAAAAGATAAGTGGCCCAAAAGTTAGGAAACAGTTCTTTCAAACTCATTTTGTTAAACATCAGAAAGGACATTTTTGTTGAGAAATATCACATGGCATTAATAATCCAGTAATCTGTTATGGTCTGGGTCAACTTTACCTTGCACAGGAATATAATTATTTGTACAAGGGATCAAATGTTGTGATAAAAGGAAGTTTTCGAAAAACACGAGCTTTTTTTGGTACATGAGCTACCTTTTTTCATGCGACAGTGTGTGTTGTGTGTGTGTGTGGGTGTGTTGTGTGTGATCCATGAATGGATGTGGTTCATATATGTGAGAATGTGTTTGTTTTGTACTTATAAAATGAAGAAATCTAATGTATCTGGGCCTACTAAGTAAATAAGAAGAAAATGCGAATGATTGGGTCCTGTGTAAACCATTTTCCATAGTATGTGCTTATCAGTTATGAATTAAGATTGGAAAAATCAATTGGAGGAGTGTGACGTAGTGAGTATAATATTAAATATGTTAGTGCTATATGCCATGAAATTATAGTGTTTGGTGTGTGTGTGATGAATATGTGATATCGTGGTTTCATATCGGTGAAAATCGGGTACTTCTAAAAATGAAAGAAATGTAATGTATCTGGCGTACTACATAAGTAGAAAAAAAGAAAATGTTAATGATGGTTGTTGTTGTTGTGTCAAACATTTTCAGAAGTGCTTTATCAGTTTATGAATTAAGAGTGGAATCAATTGGAGAGTGTGAGTGTGGTATATAGTAAATATGTATAGTCTATATACATGCTTATAGTGGGGTTGGGTTTGTTGTGTGTGTGTGCACGGTGAGTTATGATATTAAGATGTGTTGTGGGGGGGGTTAGTTGAAATTGATCCATGATTACAGTGTTTTCACGTATGTGTGTATCTTTGTGTGTTCCAAAGTGCGCGTGTGAGTATGATATTAAGATGTGTATATGGTGTTAGTTGAATGGATCCCATGATTACAGTTTTCACGTATGTGTGTGTGTCTGTGTGTGTTTTTTGGTCTGTGTGTCTCTGTGTGATT
>CM065697.1:19230050-19232550 GCA_017654935.2 Phymorhynchus buccinoides | reverse complement strand
GTGTGTGTGTGTGTGTGTGTGTGTGCGTGTGCGTGTGCGTGCGCGCGCTTGCTAAAACTGTCTGAAGGCATTTTCTGTAGTATGTTTATTTTATTTTGTTTATTCTTATAGCACAGTAGGTACTTTTTGTGAGAACGTCGTTCTTGAAGATTATGATATGTATGAATGGGGCTGTTGCTAATGAGATTGTATATAAGTTCAGGAACAATACAATCAAGTCTGTATCATTGTTAATTCTTCTGGTACCTAATGGTTGATCGATTTTGATGTGATTTTTGTCGCTCTATGTACCGTGTTTAGCTGCTTTATGTGCATTTTTGTGTCCTTTTCTTAATTATATATGTTGTTTATAGCATTTTTGTTACATATATTTATTTCCATGTGCCCCCAGGGGGTTATTTTTGGAATAAACCAAACTTGAAACTTGGGACTGCAAATATAGTGAAGAAAACTAGTACGAATCCTAACGTTAAAAAAACAAATATTTTTAAAAAAGCCAATGACTATGGAGTAACTCTAAGGAAGCGCAAAGAACAATAATTTTGAAGATCGAGTCCTATCCCGTAATAGAAAAAATGGGAGTAACGGGGGGTGGGGAGGGGGTGGGGTAATTGTGATAAAATAATCTGAAGCAATTCGGGATTTAGCCTATTATATGTGCCTTCCTTGTCTGTTTTGTATTGTGTTGTAACCAAGTCTTAACCCCAGCTGTCCCTAAGCACTCTCGATCAGCCGAGAAAGAAAGAAAGTGAGGATGCCCCCTTGGCAACAGGGTACCTCCACTTTAAACAAACATTTTCAGTCCATCTGTCCAAATTAGCAGCTGCCTCTTTTTTGCTATTTCAAGGGGGGGGGGGGGGGGGGGGGGCAGATTTCGGACCCTGACGACTGACTGGGGCGTAGGCCTACTTACTTGATAGGGGTTCGCACTATTTTGTGTGCTAGACTGTCATGCTGGATAATGAGCAACTTAGGACGATACTTTGACCCCCAGGGGGCAGTCAAACCGGTAGGGGCTTAGCGCGTGATATTCTTAATTGGGCGTAGTGAGAGAGAGAGAGAGAGAGAGAGAGAGAGAGAGAGAGAGAGAGAGAGAGAGAGAGAGAGAGAGAGAGAGAAGAGAGGGAGAGAGAGGGAGAGAGAGAGAGAGAGAGAGAGAGAGAGAGAGAGAGAGAGAGAGAGAGAGAGAGAGAGAGAGAGAGAGAGAGAGAGTGAGAGAGAGAGAGGGGGGGGATAGAGAGAGAGAGGGGGGAGAGAGAGAGAGGGAGGGGGGAGAGAGAGAGAGAGGGAGAGAGAGAGAGAGAGAGAGAGAGAGAGAGAGAGAGGGAGGGAGGGAGGGGCTCATCTCCTCCCTCTCTCTCTCTCTCTCTTCTCTTCACTTCAGACAATTCTCTTTCAAATGATATAAGAACCATTCTTGTAACTTGTTTTCATCTTAGAGTCATGAGCATTCCAAGTCAGTAGGGTGGTTGTCGGCCATTTTGTCCATTGTCGGCCATTTTGAAAAATCACAGTCTAAAGTTTAGCCTAGCTGAAGAAAATACATCGACCTACTCGACAATTCAGAGAATGTTTTTGGGGGGAGTATTTAGAGACCATAATAAAGATTATCCTTGATAAATATCAAAGATGAGATGTTAGAGAGCACTAAAATGCACATAGCTCAAAATTGATTTTTTTTTTTAAATGAGATTTTTGACTTAATGTCCCTTTCGTGGTGCTGGGTCACATGTTTGTAGACAGACCCCGTACATGAATCTGATAGAATCTGGTGTTTCTGTATCAAACATTATTTTTTTTATCAGATTTGTGCATAACAACCCCGGAGTCTACATGAATCTAAGTTAAGTGAGTGGAACTGGCAGGATTATTTTTTAATCAGATTCATCTACACGGTAATAGGGGAAGACGGGGTAAAAATCCCATGGGCGGGTAAGAAGCCCATGCCAATTATCTCATGAAATAAAGCAAATTTCAGTCACATTTTGCCCATGAGACGAGTGTTAAATGTTTAGCATTCGTCTCATGGGCAAATGTGACTGAAATCGTATTTATTTCATGCGATAATTGGCATGGGCTTCTTACCCGCCCATGGGCCTTTTACCCCGTCTTCACCTACTGTTTCATCAGATTCCTGTCAGCACAGATGTCGTCACAGGTGACAAAGTCGGACAGCAGCCGTGTGACCGCAGTTGACTGTGTGTGACCAATTCGTGATTCGTTAGTATAATCAGTGTCACGCTTTTCTGTTCTCTATCTCTGCGATAGCAAGGTGTTCACAAGTCGGGATCCGCTATGAACCGCAGACTGGAACGCCCTCCATCTCTCTTCTTCTTCTTCTCTCTTCTCTCTTCTTCTTCTTTGTACATAAATCTTGTTTTTAAGCATGAGTTTTTTGTGTGTGTGTTTTTTTTTGGGAGGGGTTTGTTTGTTTGTTTGTTTTTTGTTTACTTTAAGGGGGGCGGGAGAAGATGGGGGAAGAACTTCAGTGAAGTCATTT
>CM065697.1:19210050-19225050 GCA_017654935.2 Phymorhynchus buccinoides | reverse complement strand
GAGAGCGGTGTGGATGAGAAGTAAGAGAAGATGAAGAGGAGAACACGAATAATTGAGATGATGGCCGAGGACCGGGAGAACGGAGACGGAGTCGGAGGGAGGCGGCCCCGGAAGACACTTTCGAGAAGAGGAGAAGAGAGAGAGAAAGAAAGACACGAAAGCGTGGCAGGGACAGAATCCGAGGACAGAGAGGCAGAAATAAAGGTAGAGCGCACTGATGAGGAATGCCATATATTACAACAGAACGAGAGAGAGAGAAGAGAGAGACGAGAGAGGGGGGGAGAAGCGGGAGATGGGGGAGAGGGGGGAGATATTTTTTTTTTTTTTGAGATGGGGAGACGATAGAGAGAGACAGACAGACAGAACAGACAGAAAGACACATAGAGAGAGAGACAGAGAAAGACACACAGAGAGAGGAAAACGAGAGAGTGTGTGTGTTGTGTGTGTTGTGTGCGGTGTGCGATTGTGCGTGTGGCAGTGTATTTGATTGTGCGTGTGTTTTTTGTGTGTGTGTGTGTTGTGTGTGTGTGTGTTTGTGTGTGTGTGTGTGTGTGTGATGTGTGCGTGTGTGCGTGCGTGCGTGTTGCAGTAGTAGGGCGGCGCGCGCGCGCGTGTTTGTGTGTCTGTGTGTGTGTGTGTGTGTGTGTGGGTGTTTTGTTGTGGTGCTGTGTGCGGTTGTGCCGTGCGTGCGTTGCCGTGCACTCAAGCGCATACATTTTATTTTACCATCTGTGGTTTTCGTTTTTGTACGCACACTTTTTAATTTCCTATAACAAATCCTAACAATTAATACCTAATTAATGACCGACGCCAGAGGAAAGGGAACCTAATACCTCTTCCTTCGGGACAAGATTAGGGAGTACAGACAGTTGCGTCCCTTTGAACGGTGACCAACCCAGTCTTATGTAGCATGAGCATGATAAATAATAACCCAACAACATCCACAAAGACTTGTTAATAAGGCAACGGTCCCATTAGTTTTTCCTCTGTTCTTGTTGTGTTGTTGTCTGGTTGTTGTTTTTTGGTTGGTGTTTGAGTTTATTTTTTTTAAAAATTTCTGGTGCCCTACCTGTACGTTGTTATCCGCTTTATTTCGTCAGTTTTTTAAATATGCTAGCGCAACGCAATGCACCCGTATGGCAATTGCACCGTTAATCGGCCCTAACCCGACACACACGTAACCGTTCTCTCGGTTTCGACGTCGTATTTTCTGAACCGATCGATTCCGGGTTTGGCACCGATTTGTCACCGTACCCGGTCATGTAACCTACCAAAGTGAAGGCAACTCGGTCTCCAGAAACGCCGGAGATACGGGCGCCGCAGGTCCGGCGGCGGAATAACGCGTTTTCTTCGCCGCATTATTTGCCGAAAAACCGCGCAAATGACACGGCCGCCCCTCCTGGTGTTGCCGTTGCCATAGCCACGTTAGGGGTATCCTCACAGCAAATTTGAAGCGGATCTGAAAGCGATTCGGTTCGAAAAAACTGGCGGACTCGTTTTTTTAAGGCCCGTTTTGTGGTTCTCGACCACACACACGGACCGGACACTTAGGCTTTTTACCATAGATGATGATGTAAAACTAGGTTAAAATTGGGTTTTTAAAGTCGGGCCCCAAAAACGCCACACTTCACTCGCAGCTACTAAGCCAAAAAAAAAAAAAAAAAAAAAAAAATCCCCTTTGTGTTTCTTTCCTTTTGAGCCACAGAATAGGCAGTGGGTTGAATGCCCCTCTGTGCCTCCATACTGGGGAGCTGAACGACCCGCCCCTGCCCCTCCCACGAGTCCCGCTTACCCGTCAGGGGGCACTACCCGCGAGAGAGAGTATTTCGTTTAAAAATAGTTCCACACCTTCGGAAGTTCTGTGCTGTGCAATTCACTGATCCCTCCTCTAATCCCCCCTCTCTTGACATCTGCCTTTTCCCATTTGCTTTCTATTCATCTAATATCTTTCTTTACGACTTGTTTGGCCCATTCTCCTGCCTTTAAAAAAACTACAAAAAATCTTCCAAATACTTGAGTCTCCTCTTGAGCTTCCTCCTCCGAAATCGGAATGTGTGGGCGGGCACGGCAGCGGGTGTGAGGGAGGGGGGGCGGGGGAGACCATGATGAAAACTGTGAAACCGGGACACTCACATACGTACCTTATCCATTATGGCCGTTATGGCCCCTGGCGGAACGCGGAAGCAAAAAAAAAGAAGAAGAAGAAGACTTGAAGAAAACTACAGACATTTTGTATTCAAATGTAAACTAGGATATAGAGGCCCAGCCGCACTACAACAACATACCCTAAAAGTTTCAAAGCTGAGTCTTTCGGATGAGACAGATAAACCGAGGTTCCGTGTGGCCCATGCCAATTAGCACACGTTAATCACAGTATAGCACACGGACAAAGTTGTTTATTTGGTCAAAATTCACACACCCACCACACAACACACCACGCACACACACAACACAACACACACACACACGCCAGCTCGGCGCATGCACGCACGCACGCAGAACGCACGCACGCACGCACTCACACGTACACGCACACGCGCACGCACGCACGCACACGCACGCACCGCACGCACACGCACGAACGCACGCCAACGCACCACACAAAACACACACACACACACACACACACCCACACACACCCGCCAACTCTTTCCTTTCTAATAAGAGTCCCCCCCCCAACCACAAAAAATCGCATGCAACAAAAAAAAATCAAAAAAAACAAAAAAGGGGTTGGCGCGCGCGCCTCTGGCTGCGACTCGCTCTCCATTGTGGGAGCAAACCCGAGAATTTCACAAGAGACGGCCTTCTGTGACTAATAATCTACCTAATACCAATAGAACCATTCGCAGTAAGAGGTACAATTATACACTGTAATGTATGCATGCAACTTTTTTGTTCCAGCCCCTTTTTGCCCTCCACTTCTTCCCCTACATTCAAGTTCTATTATTTGAGATCCTCCTAAATAATAATGACTTTTATACTGTTGAGGGACAAATAATGAGGGAGGTATTGGGGGTATTGAAAATTGAAGGACACTGTTGGCCACTGCAATGCAAGTGAGTAGGGGTATTAACCGCCAACTAACACTTGAGGCAACAAAAGTTTTTTAAAGCCCGTGTATGATTCAGGTCATGACACGCACAACAACGGGCATAATTATCAACTTATACTTGCAAGTAAAAAGGAAGCGCATACGAAGCAGCACATGAAATATGTGTGTTAAAAGGGACAACGCACACTGGAACGAGTACTGTCCAACCGCGCACCCACGATGTACTAAGTTAAAGTCCCTTGGTTCTTAATTTTTTAGGTTGCCAATAGACTCCGTGAACCCCCACATGACAAAATTAATTAATAGTCCCCCCAAGCGAGTCACAGAGGCATGCTCTTTTTAAAATGATGTTTCGTTTCAATTTGGGGGGCATTGTGTATGGGAGTTCCCGTCAAACTGGTCAAAGCAAGATTTTCTTACCAGCATACGAGGGAAAACACGTGGAAACGCGTGATTTGTGATTTTGAAAACGTGATCTGATGGTCCTTCGTGGCCTCAAATAGGGTATTGGCGAGAGTTGTTTACCTTGTCTTGGTCATAGTACTCAACATCTTAATCCACCCCCCGCCGCACCACACGCACCAAGGGCAGTCGCTCTTGGTTACATTTGGGGACTTGTTTGGATCTGGTTGGCCCTTTACTGGCCACTCATTATACTTTAAAAGACCCAGGGCATCATCCCAACAGACAGGAGGAAGAAGCACTTGAATCCACTAAGGTACAAATGCACAGCTAGGGATGAGAGAACATTAAGTGTGTGACCGTTTTTGAGTACCCCGCCCATGTGGGACAGCCACACTCGTCTTCTTCGGAGGGATTTTAGATTTTTTTAGACATGATGTTATGTTATGCGGGAGCTTGTCATGGTCCTTAAGACGATACCCCCCCGCAACAACCATTCAGAGCACATAGCAAACATTTTGATGTTAGCACTTGCCGTTCTAGCTTATGTCAACTGGTCCGGACACACAGCCTCATGCCAAGGCATAAACACTCTTGCCAAAAGGGAGTGTCTTTGTACGTGGCCATGCCGCTTTATAAATTTTAATTGTGTATGTGTACGATTGTTGTGTACGATATGGAACGAGTGTAGTTGTACGATGTGTGTACGATGTGGTTTTGTACGATGTGTTTTGCTTTTTGTACGGTGTGTGGTACGATGTGGTTTTACGATGTGTTTTGTACGTTTGTTTTCTGTGTTTGGACGATGTGTTTTTTGTACGGTGTGTTGTGTACGATGTGTTTGTTTACGATGTTTGTTGTACGATGGTTGTACGATGTATCCACTGGTCTGCTTTTTTTTGTTGATGCGTGCTGTGATCAAGAAAACCGAGTATTGACGTTTTTGGATTTCGCCCCCCCACACATCCAAACTGTCGTGAATCAAAAATAGCATTTTGATGATGTTCGAATTAATCCGCCCATGGCATATAAGATATAGGTTGTTGTGTCATCATGCCCAATCATTGACATAACTAGAACACCAAGGCTACATCAAAATGTTCTGTTAATGTTTCTGCATAATCATTGTTTTATGCTGGGGATTGTCTTTTTCTTCTTTAGCCATGCCAAGCTTCCAGCCATAACTCAAACTCAACTCAAGCTAACTTTATTATTTCTGATAAGAGAAAATTGCATTAGTCGGCAACGACCTGCGAATTGTACATCATTGGAGATAGATAATGCTATATCAAGAGTACGCCGAATGTTTATTATGTACTATAGATTGTTACACGTGATCTGAGATATAATTATTATATAAAATTATTATATAACCTGCAGCAGTTTATAGGAACAATTATAGCGTGAGAAAGGGATCGCCGTAACGTGATTTCAGTGAATTTCTCTGTCTTTGATGCGAAGTTTATGAAAAGCAGGCAAGTTCCCTCCCCCTCTTGCATTGTCCCCTTTTTAACAACTCAGATGGATGTATCCCATGAATTTGAAATATGTCTACCTCTCTCCTCATCTCTCTTCCTCCTCCTTCTCTCTATCTGCTACCCCTCTCTCTCTCGCTCTCTCTCTCTCTCTCCTCTCTCCCTCTCTCTCTCTTCTCCTCTCTCTCCTCTCTACTCACTCAATCAACCAACTCCACACACACACAACACACACACACACACACACACACACACACACACACAACACACCCCACACACACCACACACGCACACACAACACACCACACACACACACACTGCCATTCAATTCAACAATCGCCAAAATAATTATTATGTTAACATGGTTTGATACATTATTTTCAAGTAAGCGATGGTCCCAGTGCCATGCTACCAATACCCGACATAACATAGCACGGGCCTTCCAATGGTTCCCGGGTGAGTGCTGACTGCTCTTGCGCATCTGGGTTGCTTAGGAAAAGAGTGGGGTATTTTTTTGTTCAGTTCAAGCGAATACTGGGGGGGGGGGGGGTGCGGGGGGGGGGTTTTATAGGGGGGGGGGGGGGGTATTGGGGGGGGGGGGGGGTGGGGGGGGGGGGGGGGGGGGGGGTTTTGATCAGATAGGGGTGCGGGGGTTTGGTCCGTAGTAGAGTGAGCACAATTATAAGCTTATAGCTGGGTTGAGCAATCATTTTCCATAGAATTCTTCTCAATGTTTGTTCATGCATTAATATTGACCTAAATAATAAAAAAGTAAAAAATATAAATTATTAAATACTGTTTTGTTTTTCTCCGTTCGTCGTCCGTCCGCGCTCCGATCCGCGACCCCTTGACGCACAGGGGAACTTCTTGTACCCACCCCAAGGCTTTCACCCGGCTTAGTTGCCCCGTCCCCTTTAACCCTGTAGTCACCGCCAATCGCATTTAAGCATCCACAGTGATTTAATTAAGAGAACAACCGCCACAGTTTTCGGATCACTATCAATAAACCAAAACGAGCATTATCAAATTTGAGAAGGGCACGGGGTCTAAGATATCATTGCAAAATGACGTACGACACTTATTTTATATACGTCACAGAACCAATTACCAAAAATACTTGCAGGTGGATTATTTTTGATTCTCTACCCAGGTTAAATGTAATGGCAGTTCGTTTTTGGGCCTCGAGTCAACCAAAAGAACAGAGCACATGGCCAGCATATTCAAACCTATGAGACTGAACACAAGAACGTGAACTCAAATGAGGCCCGTCGAGAATGTGAACAATTAGACTGAGATCGCGGTGATGCCCCCCCACACGCCGAAGTGAAAAAAAAAAGGGTTTTCAGTTTAACACTGAGAATGAAATCGGGGATGGAATGAAAAGCATTACGTGGAGAATCAGTGCAGTCGGCAAAGGACCTTGCCAAATTTAGGTTTTTTAATTAATAGACACTCGGTGTTTCATTTCTTCTTCTTTCTTTCTTTCCACCATCAGACCGCATAGGGGTGGTTGCATAGAATGTAGGGCGTTTTAGGCCCGAAAGAAGGGAAAAACAAAATAAGGGTGATGAAGGAAAGAAGGAAGACAAAAGAAAGGGGGGGGTGGGGGGTGGGTTTTTTAAGCTGAAGTACCCCGTCCCCACCCCGCCCACCCCCCTTCTCCCCCACCCACCACGAGACGCCCGATTCCGAGGGTTGTGTGGACTTTCCTCTTTGATCCGAGTCGTGTTGCTGTTGTCCACATTAACATAAGCGTAATCTTTATCAGCTGTTATTGTGACACGTATCAAAAACAAAAGTTAATGCTTATAGCGTCCTCTCACGGTCCGAGAAAAGCAGAACCTGGGAATCGTTCTATCGCACCTGCCCCCCCCCCCGTATACTATATGTCACCCTCATGAGCACCCCCCAGTCTCTACTATGTTCACCCCATTGAGCCCCTTCTTGTCTCTAATGTCACCCTATCATTGTTTGGCCCCTTGTATCTATATGTCACCTCATTGAGCCCCCTTGTCTTTATAGTCACCCTCATATCATTCGAGCCCAATTGTCTCTATTGCACCATCTTGGCCGCCCCCCTTCTTTGCTTGTCTCTATATGTCACCCTCATTGAGCACCCTTAACTGCCTTTGTACTGTGCTTCATTACTGATAATGGTACAAACCAACATTACGTAACACATTCTGAGCCCCCCCCCGTAAGATCTCGCGCCCACTACTCGTTCTCTCTAACTAATGTCGCACACACGCCCCCCACCCGTCTCTATTATATGCGCCTCTCATTGAGCCCCCCCCCCCCTTTCCGCCACCCCCAGCAGAGAAGTATTCTCCCTTTATGTCGCCCTCATTGAAGACCCCCCACCCCCCCCCCCGTCTCTATATGTCACCCTCATTGAGCCCCCCGCCGGTCTCTATATGTCGCCCTCATTGCGCCCCCCCCCGTCTCTCTATATGTCGACCTCATTGTTGCCCCCCGTCTCTATATGTCGCCCTCATTGTGCCCCCGTCTCTATATGTCCACCCTCATTGTGCCCCGTGTCTCTATATGTACCCTCATTGTACTCCCGCGTCTCTAGATGTCACCCTCATTGTACTCCCGTCCTTATGTCACCCTCATTGTACCCCGTCATCTATGTGTCACCCTCATTGTACCCCCGTCTATATGTTCTCACCGTCATGTACCCACCGTCTCTATATGTCACCCCTCATGTACCACCCCAGTCTCCTAATATGTTACCTCATTTTGTGGGCCCCGTCTTAATGTCACCATCATTGTATACTCCCGTATCTCTATGTGCGTCCACCCTCATTGGTACCCCCGTCCCGTCTTCTATGTGTCACCTCTTGTACCCCCGTCGCTCTCTATCTGTGTCACCCGCATTGTACCCCCGGCTCTATATGTGTACCCTCATTGTGCCCATTATCTATATGTCGCCCTATTGTGGCCCCGCTCTATATGTCACCCATTGTGCCCCTTGTCTTCTATATGTCGACCCCTCATTGTGCCGTCTCCCTATATGTCACCCGCGTTGTACACCCCGTCTATATGTTACCGTCTACATTGTGCCCCGTCTCTATTATGCACCCTCAGTGTGACCATCTTTTTATGTCACCCTCATTGATTTGATTTGATTGATTAATTAAAGTCTGTTCACACCAAGGTGATATTAGACTGGGGTGGGCGCGGGGGGGGGGGATGCTGGTGTGGCGCGCGCGGCGGTGTGGGTCGGGTGTATGGTGGAATATGAGTGCGTGTGTAACAAATCCCCTAACAATATTAATAGCAACAAATAAATAAAAAAGTGACAAAAAAAAAGAAAACAAAATTTTTAAAAATTAATATTTCAATTAATTAAACTCAATATGAATCATGAAAATAAGTATCAGTAATCTTGCCAAATTCCAGAGCCTAGGATAGGTTGATTGTTGTTCTGTAGCAAATTCTCATTGTGGCCACACCTAGTCTCTATATGTTCACTTTCATTATGCCCCTGCTTCTAATTATGCACATTCCTTGTGCCCCTGTCTCTATGTGTCCGCCGTCCATTGTTTGCCCCTCTGTTCTATATGTCACGTATACCGATTAGTATCTCGTTGCTACTATTTCTGTTCTGGTGTACCATCATGTCTCACAACACACGCCACTGTGGCGCCATTAACCCGGTGCCTCTGTGTCATCATGTGATGTAACACATTGTGCCATGTTCTCTATAGTCGTCCTCATTGTGCCCCTGTCCTATATATGTCACCATCATTGTGCCCCTTGTCTCTAGTGTCACCCTCATTATTGTGCCCCCGTCTCTTTATGGCACCCTCATTGTGCCCCCGTCTCTTATGATAACATCATTTGTGGACCTGTCTCTATATGTCGCCCTCATTGTGCCCCTGTCTCTATATGTCACCTTATTGTGGCCCCTGTCTATATGTGTCACCTTCACTTGTGCCCCCCGTTCCTTTATGTCGCCCTCATTGTGCCCCCTCGTCTCATTTATGTCACCCTCAATGTTGACCCTGTCCTCTATAATGTCACCACTCATGGCGCCTGTCTATATACTGATGTCCACCCCTAATTGTGCCCCTGTCTCATGTGTCACCCCTTCATTGTGCCACCCCCCCGTCTCTTTATGCACCCTCATTGTCCCCCCGTTCTTATGTCACCCTTTTGTGCCCCCCGTCTCTTTATGTCACCCTCCATTGTGCCCCTGTCTCTATATTGTCGCCTCATTGTGCACCCTCCTCATATCTATATGTACAACTGATTGTGCCCCCGTGGCTCTATGTGTCACCCTGATTTGTTGCCCCCCTCCCGTCTTCTATGTGTCCCCTATTGTGCCCTTCCGTCTCTATATGTCACCTCATTGGTGCCCCTGTCTCTATATGTCACCATCATTGTGCCCCTGTCTCTATATGTCACCCTCCCCCCCAAAAAAAAAATTTTTTGGCCCCTGGCTCCTAATGTCACCCCTAATTGTTGCCCCGTCTCTAGTGTCACCTTCATGTTTGCCCCTGTCTGCTATATGTCACCCTCATTGTTGCCCCTGTCTCTATATGTCACCCCTAATTGTGTCCCCGTTCTCTACACGCTGTCACCTTCATTGGGCCCCCCGCGTCGCCCCGTTCGTTGCATCGCAGTACAATGAAATTAACACATCTTACTAATGGTGCGTCTTACTTATTCCTGATGAAACTACTGCCCCCTCGTCTAGTTCCCAGCGGACCCCGACGAATATACATTATGTTTTACGTCCCTCTCGGGCCAAAGGCATATGGGGACCTAAAACTGACCCCAACAAACATCTCGGCGGCTTAAGTAGCTTAGCTGTAATAAAACATGACGTCAATGTGGTCCGATATTACGTAGACAAAATTCCTAAAGTGCCCCCTGCTGCACAGCGTGTTGTAAGTGTCTTGCCGAAGATTTTGGGTACTATGGTTGATTCATGCAGTTGGGATATTTAAGTCCTAAAAGAAGATGGCTGGGAGGAGGAGGGGGTGGGAGGGGGGGGGGGTTAAAGATTAAGGTGTTGACGACCGAAGTATAGAGAAACAGCCCTGAGGGGGCGGCTTTTGGAGAGTCCGATTTAATCATAAGCAAAACGGGTCGTGAGTTCGCTTTTCGACTGAAAGTTCACTGAACTCAGAATGGTCACTATTGTGTTTCGTTGTTGTTTTGGGTGTAGTGGGTTGTTGTTTTTTGTTTGTGGCCCCAACACTATAACTCACTTTGTCGTCTGCGTCCAAAATTGTCGCACATTTGACCAAAATTGTCGCACTTCAAATCGAGGGGCTACACTTCAAATTAGTGACCGGACGCTCTTTAAAATGATGTATTTCAAAAGCGTACAAAATAATAAAACATACGTAAATACAGACACTACAACAGACACGCGAGTATGCGGTGCTTCTTTGATGAGTATAAGTAGGTGCATAGTTTAAATGTTTTCCAAAAAAGATATAAAAAGTTCGAAATGGTGCAGAGACACATTCTGGTTTACAGATTAACATTATTGAAAAGGCCAGGGGAAGGGGTAACACTATGATCCGACGTGCCACAAACTATTGCGAATTTTCGCGCTTGTTTAGGGGAGAATGGTCTTGTTGGGTGGGTTTTTTAGTAACAGGTAAAGTGTGTGGAGAATGGTCACGTTGATAGGGGGGTTTTTTTCTGGGGGGGTTTCAGTAACAGTAAGGACCTAAGTCTCCTGTGGTGAGGAGTGGTCACTGTTGATTGTTCTGTTTTCTTAGTAACAGTACAGTGTGTGGAGAATGGTCACTGTTGGTTGTTATTTGGTTCTAGTAACTGTAAAGTGTGTGGAGAATGGCACTGCGGATGTTCTGTTTTCTAGTAACAGTTACAGGTGTGGAGAATTGGTCACTGTGATTGTTCTTCTTTCTAGTAAACAGTAAAGTGCGTTATGAATGGTCACTGTTGATAGTTGTTTTCTAATAACAGTAACGTGTGTGGAGAATGGTCACTGTGATTGTGTCTTCTTTCTACGTAACAGTAAAGTGGCGTTATGAAGGTTCAATGTTGATAGTTCTCGTTTTCTAATAACCGTAACGTGTGTGGAGAATGCGTCACTGTTGATTGTTTGTTTTTCGAGTAAACAGTACAGGTGCTAAGAATGGTCACAGGGTTTTTTGCGGTTTTGTGTGACATTGAAAAACAATAAAGTGTGGTTGAGAAGGTCTTTTCAAAATTGTTGTTGGTTTTGTTGGTGTTTGTTGTTGTTGGGTGGGGTTGTGGGTTTTTTTTTTTGGGAGGGGGGGGTAGCAGTTATAAAACAGTAAAGTTGTGTTGAGAATGGCACTGTTGGGTGGGTTGGTTTTTCAGTAACATTTCAAATGCATGGAGGAGGGTCAGTGTTGATTGTTGTTTTTTCCATAGTGAAATTTGGTTGAGGAATGGTCACTGCCTTGTGGGGTGGTTTTTTCTAGAAAAACAGTAAAGTGTGTTGAGAATGTCACAGTGAGTGTGTGTTGTTGTTTTTTTATGTAAAGTAAAGTGTGCTAGAGAATGGTCACTGCTAATAATTGTTATTCTGTTATTGTTCTTAGTAACAGTAAAAACTATTATAAATGGTCAAAAAAGGAAAAAGTTTTACCCCAACATTTTCTTCAATGGACAGCAAACGCGAAAATCTTGCTGGGGGGGTTTCAAACCACATGTATGCCACAGTATGCCCCATAATAAGTTTAGACCAAATTTGTTACCCCTGCGTCACATAAGCAATAATAAACATTGTCACAATGGTGTCCTTGGAAACCGGGAGGACGTTAAGCGGTAAAACTTTCATTCATTCCTTGCGTCCACATTACGGGTTAAATGATCATTGATTTTCCGCCTTCCTTGGAGGTCCAATCCTCTCAGCAGAACTGATGTGACACCCACTTCAACAAGAACATGCTGCGAAAGGGTGTATAGCACTGTTTTTCTGCTGCTAAATGAAAAAACGGAAGTAACAGCGAGTTCTGTGCCGTTTAGGCCACTTAGTTACGGTTAGAAAAATTGCTGTCAACAACGGCATGGCTGCTCCCGAATTGTATTGGAGGGGTGTTAATTGCCTCAGTTATCAGTTTGAGATTAATAATATTGATGATTAAGTCTGGTTCATGGGGGTTTTCTTTAAAGTGTTTACATTTCGATTGACTATTAAACCAGTTATGTTCTTATTTGTTTACTTGATAACGACCACATTAAATACCCTAAGATTGAAGACAGAAACAAAATATAGGTTGTTGCTTAAGGTAGGTAACTTCCGGTGTTTTTTAATTCTATTTTTGGAACCGGAACTACCCCAAACCGGACTTCAAAACGAGACAGTAGAGAAAAGATAACCCCAAAAAAAGACGAATTATGAGACAGGAGATTAGTGAGATGAGTGGAGCACGACAAAGGGGCGGCTAAGAGGAATGCGGTCGTCCTCGTAACCTTGAACTTTTGGTTGAGCGGTCACGCTGTTTACGCTGCTGCAGTGGCGCGCAATCAGCCGGTCATGATAATATCAAACATACATCAGAGAATTGGGTTTGATGGTGATAACTGGGAGGCGTCTCTCTCTCCTCTCTCTCTCTCTCTCTCTCTCTCATCCTCTCTCTCTCCTCTCTCTTCTCACCTCTCTCCTATATCTCTCTCACTCTCGCTCATCTCTCACTCTCTCTCTCAGTTCTCTTCTCTCTCAGGGCTATCTATCTCTCTCTAAGTCTAATACCTCTATATATAAGTCTCTACTCTTGCTCTCTCTCTCGTATAAATCTCCTTCCTCTCTATCTCTCAGTCTCTCGCTCTATATCAAGTCTATCTCTCTCTCTCGCTATCTCTCGCTCTCTCTCGATCTGCTCTATCTATTACACAAGTCTAGAGATCTCTCGCCTATAATCTCGATATATAGCTCTACGTAGTCTATCTCTATTCTCTCTCTCTCTCCAGTCTTTCTCTCTACTCAGGATTTCTCTCTCTAGCAAGTATCTCTATATCTATAAGTTCTCTTTGCCTCTCTCTATTCTCTCAGGTTAGTATCGATATCGACAGGTATACGTCTCTCATCGTCTGCTACAGTTCTGAGCTCTCTCATGATGTCAAGTATCCTCTCTCTAGTCTCTCTCTCGCTCTCAAGTCATCTCAGAGAGAGAGAGAAGGAGAGAGAGAAGAGAAGGAGCAGAGCGAAGGAGAGAGAGATCCTGCTCCGGAAGAGTCTATATAGATTTCTTCAGTCTCTATATCTCTCAGTCTCTCTCTCTATCAGTCTATCGCTCTCAGCGTATATCTACTCGATATCCAGTCTCTCTCCTCTCTCGACTATAGATCTCTTTTTCATTCTCTCTCTCTCTCTCTCTCAGTCTTCTCTCTCTCTCTCCGTCTTTTCTCTTCTCTCTTTCTCTCTCAGGTCTCTCTCTCTCAGTCTCTCCTTTCTCTCGTATCTCTCTCTCTCAGTCTCTCTCTCTCTCTCAGCTCTCTGTCTCTCTCTCTCAGTCTCTCATTTCTCCAGTCTCTCACTCTTCTCTCTCTCTTTCGAGTCCTCTTCTCTCTCACGTCTCTTCTCTCTCTCTCTTCTCTCTACTCCTCTCTCAGTCTCTCTCCTCTCAGTCTCTCTCTCTCAGTCTCACTCTCTCTCTCTCTCTATCTAGACTCGATAGATCTCTAAGCGCTCTCTCTCTCGTCTGGCGAGCTCTCTCTATCATATCTACTCTGTTCTAGTATCAAGTGAGATCGTTGATCAGTTATCTCTATACATAAGGCTCTCTCTATATCTGACATACAGTCTGTCTGGCTAGAGAGAGAGAAAGGAGAGAGAGATGAGAGCAGGGAGAGAGAGAGCAGAGCGAGAGAGAGAGAGAGAGTAGATAGCGAGAAGCGCACTGAGAGGAGAGAGCAGTGAGAGCGAGAGGGGGAGGAGTAGAGAGAAGTGAGAAGCTAGATAGAAGTATAGTATCAGAAGTTCTATCCTGTATCTCTCTTCTCTCTCTATCTCTCTATCAAGTATATCTAGTATCTCTATCTCTAAGTCTCATACAAAAGTCGTATCTAAGATCTAAGTCTCTCTCTCAGGTGCTCTCTATCATAGCTATCTCAGTGTCCTATCTCTAGACATGGCCCCCCCCCCCCAGTATCTCTCTTCTAGATCTAACTCAGTATAGATCTCTCTCCTCTCTCAGTCTCTTCTCACTCCTTCTCTCTCAGTCTCTCTCCTCTCAGTCTCTCTCTCTCTCTCTCAGTTACTCTCCTCTCTCTCTCAGTCTTCTCTCTTCTCTCTCAGGTCTCTCTCTTCTCTCTCGGAGTCTCTTCTCTCTCTTCTCTCAGTCTCTCTTCTCCTCCTCTCTCAGTCTCTTCTCTCAGTCTCTCTCTCTCTCTCTTTCAGTCTCCTCTCTCTCTTCTCTCTCTCTCGTCCTCCTCTTCGTCTCTCTCTCTCTCTCTTCTCAGTCTATCTCTCGCAGTCTATCTCCTCTCTCAGTCTCTCTCTCTCTCTCTCTCAGTCCTCTCCGCTCTTCTCCCTCTCTCAGCTCCTCTCTCTCTCCTCTTCTCTCTCTCTCTCTCTCTCTCTCTCTCGCTCTCAGTCTCTCTCTCGCTATCTAGATCAGTATCAGGTCTCTCTCTCCTCTCTCTTCTCTCTCGCTCTCTCTTCTCTCTCTCTCTCCCTCTATCTCTCTCTCTCCTCGCTCTCTCTCTCTCTCTCTCTCTCTCTCTTCTCTCTCTCTCTCTGTACACAAACACGGTACGGGACAATGACCTGACAGGGGGACTTGTGATCTTTGGAGGGGGGGGGAGGGTGGTCAAGCTTTCAAGCTTATATTATATTAACTCTTTTCAGAGAGCTTTGCTGTAGTAGAAGAGTGTTTGTGTACGCGACGTGAGTCTGGTTGTCATACACGAAATTGGTCGACCATGTGAAGGGCGTAAGTTAAGTGTGTGGTGAGTGTGTGTGTTATGTGCGGGTGTGGGTGTGTCTTGTTGGTGTGTGCGTGTGCAGTGTGCGCTAATTGTGAGTGAGTGTGCGTTTGGGTGGGTGTGAGTGTGTGTGTGTGGTAGTGTGTGTGTGTGTGTAAGTGTGTGTGGAAGTTGGTGGTGTAGTGT